>JAWMAG010000054.1:9805000-10125000 GCA_037013455.1 Ceratitis rosa
GCGGAGGGCCATTAGCTGGAACCTTGATCTGAAAAATATCCACAGCTATGGAAAATTAATTGAAGGAGGAGAAAAGATAGACCCATCAAAACTTGTGTCGATCCGCCGAGAATAAAAGTTTTGACCTAAATTGGCGATTACAATAAGGGTAGCAGATGCACAAACAATCTAATCTTTTGTAAAGCAGACATATTTTTTTATATTTAAGTTGAAATTTTTATTACCCATAAAACAACTTAAAATTCTAACATCTAATACATTTAAAATCCTTGTATAAAAAGTGTTTTATTTTTTTTTAAACTTGTCAATTATTTCTTTTTCTAAAAATATAAAAGTGTCTTATTTAAAAATTCTCTCAATTTCTCAACCAGAATGGCTTGAACTCCATGAGCTGGAACTGGAGTGTGCAAAAGCACCGCCGCCATTACCATGATTGAGACCGAAATTTCCATTCTGTTGACTCCACGAAGTGGCTGATGAAGAGGATGCTGCGGCGGCAGCTGATGCAGCCGAGTTATCAAACACTTCACCAGCATAGGTAGATGGTGGATACGAATTATATTGAACGCCTCCACCAAAATTATTCGCCACAGCAGCTGATGGTGGACCAAACACAGCTGGATGACCACCTTGAATCACAGACATATGCTGCTGATGGCCACTAATTGCTGCATTATTGTGCGCTTCATTTTGCCACAAATTGGCTGAGGAGGAGTAAGAGTGTGTATTGGCCGCACTGGATACTTCAGCGGTATTTGCTACTTGCTGATGATAATTCAAATTTGCAGGAACAGTTTGAATTTGTTGTTGAGTCAAGCGACCAACTTGTGCTCCTGCGGCATATGCATGGGCATTGGAAGAAGCCACTGATGCGCCATGCATTTGCCTTGAAGGATTATGTGAACTCTCCATGTAGACTTGTTGTACTGGAGGCATCGCGGGCACCTGCTGCTGCACGGTATGTACGCCATTGTAGTTTACGGCACAGGGCATGCAGTCAGTGTTGATGCCAAACATGCGTTGCTTGAGTTTATGTAGCAATTTCGGTTTCACGATTGGCAAAGGATTTGCGCAAGCGAGAGCGAATATACAGGAAAATAGAATGAACTGTAAAAGAAAAAGTTTTTAGGTTAGAAAAGTTAAATAAATTTTCATATGCAATATTTTCTTACCAAACGCATTTTTTATTTTTTTTTTGCTAAATTTAATTTCTCCGCTGTAGTAGACAAAAACCCTTCTGCTCTGTACGAAGTAAGAATTCTTTTTAAACGACGCCTTGACTATTTTTTCGGGCTCTATACCAAGAGCAAAATTCGACAGGTATAAAATGAACTTTATCACAAAACTATTAAACCTGAATTTAATATAAATAAAAATTTACTCTTAAATTTTTTTATATAACATGATCTAAGGATTTCTCTGAGAACGCTAAGTATGTATCTAAGAGAGTAATAAGAGTATTCAAAATCAACTCACTACGCTCTCCAGAGTATATGCTACACACAGCGTTGCCGTCTTGAACCAAAATTGATAGTTTCATTCGCCTTTGGGATTTTGAATTGTAGGCAGGTTTTAGTGGGAAATTTTTTTCATATGCCATATATGTATGTGGATAATACCTTCGTCGCCTTTTCAAAATAATGGGTTCCAAAAAAATTTCGTGTTTTACTTTTCCATTGCTTCTTGATGGGGGAAAAAATTCCGTTCAAGCGAAATGGTGATTTGAAAAAAGATACAGAGTTCCGCTCCATCAGAAATAACAATAAAACGTTGGCTTGCTGACTCCAAAAGTGATCATAGAAGCACCAATGATACCGATCAAATTAGAACATACGTGTAATACCGAAGAACAGCTAAGAAATTAAAAAAAAATCCTTTTGAATAACAGAAAAGTAGAATTGCATGAGTTAGCTGAAATTCTAAATATACCAAAAGACCCTGAATGCACAACAATCGGCCGGAAATGTAATGGTCTAGATATTTTGGCAGCTACGTGGCATCATCTCATCGATTATCTTGCGAAAAAAAGCGTAAACAGCGTCATTGGAGCGCTTGAAGAAACGACCGACATACGACAAAGAAAAAATGTCAAAAATCAAAATAAAGCAACGAGTCGATCCAAGTAAAGTCGACACGACTTCAACCTCGAATTGCACCCGCATCTACTGTATTCAATAACATCGATTACTGGCTGTTCGCACTCAAATCTCATCGGTAAGAAATTTCTGTCGTTCTACAAAAGTTGATTTCTATGTACATATGTATATATTTTTTTAAATGTGAAATGAAATAAAACGCAATGTTTTGATGATGAACAAATTTGGTAATTTTCCAACAGATTTGATAGGCATTTTGTCACTTAAAAATTTTCTCTTGTGGCAACATTGGCTACGCATACAAAAACATTCTTATATGAGAGTATTTGGCTGGTTTTCAGCACGATTTGAGTACCTGCGGGTGAAATACAATAACTTAGACGAACCTTATAAGCGAGTTTTCCTTTTAATGTTAAGAAAGGGAAACCTAAGCAAAACAGGCAAGAGAATGTGGAAAATTTGTTGGTACTCGTATTTGTATACCTTTCCGAAGCAACAGGTAGAAAAGGCTAAACTCACATTTTTCCAAAGTTCCAAATTTTAGTTTTTAAGCACAAATTACTTCACTTAGATATTGAGATTACGTCTAAAATCGTAATGGGTAATAAATTCGAAAAACCCGGTAAAAGAGAGTAAGAAAATTATTTTTTAAACGTAAATAAATAACCTAAAATATGCATTTTTCTATTTAATAACAATTTAATGTTGAATGGCGACCGCAATAGCGGAGAGGTGAGCATTGCGAAGTGCCATTATAAAGACCAGGATTCGAGACCTGGTTCGAATGTCAAGCTCTTGGAGTGTATTTCGAACATGAAATAAAGGCTCCGTACGGAGGCGGCTTAGTATAAACTGTAGGTCCCTCTATTTGTTGGAAAACAACAAGACGTTTTGTACAAATGGGAAGAGGAGCTCGGTCGAAAATCGCTTCAGCGGTTACAAAAGGCCAATAATATAGATAATGTTAACTCGACTTTAGTTGTTTTCTCTTGTAACCATAGTTGTCTTTTATGTAGCTTCTTCTTAGGTATTCCCACAAATAATGGTGGTGTCATTGATCGCTGTCTGAAATATACATACATACGTTACATAAATAGCATTTTTGTACATATTTATTTTGTTGAAAAAAGTAAAACCAAAATGTTTATTAAGAAGCGTCTTTCTAACCTGCGCGGTGTTACTTAACTTGTTATATGGAAGATGGGGTATGAGTTGATTTTTTTTTTTGATCATCCGGAGTGAGAAACATTCCCTTACACTTCCACAAACTTAGACGGAAGGACAGCGTAATTATGATACCACTGGGACTGAAATTCTCCTCACACTAGCATGTCCTCTTTGAACCATGCGGTCTTCATCATTGCTTGCGTAGACACCGCTTACGCGATTAGAGCCGAGTTAACAACAGCCGCCATTCGTTCTTTCTTTTCGCTGTTTGTGTCAATTGGCAAGTCAGGCCAGTCAGGTCTTCCTTCGCCTGATCCTTTCAACAGAGTTTAGGTCTTCGTCTGCACCTGTTGGCAAGAGAGATTTTGTGTTGAATATCTAAGCTGTCATTGTTGTTGGTGTTAATATTGGTTCCGAGAAAGACGAAATTATCTACAGCCTCGAAGTTATGACTGTCAACAGAGACGTGGGAGTCGAGTCGGGAATGCGATGACTGTTTGTGTGATGACAGGAAATATTTCGTCTTGCCCTCGTTCACTACCAGACCCATATCCTTCGCTTCCTTATTCCGTCTGGGAGGGTGGAACTGACGGCGAGGTTGTTGAGGTTAATAATGTCAATATCATCGGCGTACAGCAGTTTATATAAAGGATTGTACCTTCTCTATTTAGCTCTACAGCTCTTATTATTCTTTCAAGCAATAGAGCACGCGATAATTAGTTATGTACCTTATCGAACCCTCGTTGGGTATCGAACTGCTAAGAGAGGTACTTCCTGATCCTGATGGAGCTTTTGATGTTGCCTAACGTCAGTTTGCACAGCCGTATAAGTCTTGTGGGGAAACTTCATGCAGACATATCGGCGTAGAGGTAGCTATAAAATCGACGAAGATGCCTCATTTCACGGGCACAAGGATTGGTGCATGCTGAACATTTGATCAATGGTGGATTTACCAGATCCAATCAGTTTGCTTACGGTGGGCTTAAGCCTTTCACACAATACGCTTCTCAGATCCTTATAGGCGATAATGAGGAGGCTTATCCGATGGTAATTGGGAGAGACTGTGAGGTCCAACTTTTTATGGATTGGGTAGAGCACAGTTAAGCTCAAATTGTCGAACACGCTTTCATCCGACCATATTTTGCAAAGAAGCTGATGCATGCATCTTGTTTTTGAAAAGCTCAATCGGCAAACCATCGGAACTCGCCGCTTTGTTCCTAGCGGAGATTGCTGTTCGAGCTTAGTCGACCAATAAAACATCTGTTCCATCAACAACGATTTGAGAATCGGGTTCGCCATCTCCTGGCGTTCCATTTTCACTGCCTTCATAAATTCAGTCGTTAGACAACCACTTTGGCCTTGAAACCGTCTGTAAGACACCGCATCTTTTCGTAACCACAAATTACAAAAAAGAGCATAAATTCAATAAGTCCACGTGTAAGCATATGTGGTTCATAGCTGAAAAATTTCTATAAGTGTCTATATATCTTATAAGCAAAATACAGTTTAAGGGCGCTACCAACTACTCTCTACTATTTACAATAATAATAATAATTCCTTATTTCTTTTACATAATATATATATGTAAGTGTCTATACATTATATAAATATTCAGATAGTTCAATGGCGTTGTTGTTAATTACTTAATCGAATCGATAGATTTAATTTACATCAGAGAAAAGAAGTGGAACGAATGTGGGGAGGAAAAAAAACAGAATATTACAAAATCGCGGGAGTGTTTCACATTTTATGTTCGCAACATTAACACTCGTACATACATACATACATACATATATGCTCAGAATTCCACAAGGTTAGTCAGCTGAAGCATCCACAAAGCTGAGATATCAAATTTCAAAGGAAAAAAACTCCTTCTGCTTCGTTGCTATGTAAACACGTATGTATAAAGATGAATGAACTTGTTTATGTGAAAACGTACCTCAAGTTGAAGAAGAAGAAGATATTGCCAACACTGAATGAAGAAAATCATAATAACTCAAATCAAGCGTCTTCTCATTGGCAGTTTTATAATATATAAAAGAAATTACTTCAAAAGCCATAACCGCGTTTTGCCAACATAAGAGTGTTTAGAAGGAGGTCGAATGTCTATGGTAAGTGTTGGCCCTGTAAAAATCCAACGATAAATGGTCATGACGATACTAAGTTCTCTGAGGCTAACTCTTGATTTAACCTTTGTCCCGAGTGATGGCTTACTTTACTTACTTTGAAAATTCTTAAAACAATTTATAAAAACTTGATCCTTAAGCTTCAATATTTCATCATTTCGAATCTCTAATGAACTTCGTTGTTAGTTCTTTAATGGCAGATGTCTTCGATAAGCCATTCAGCAGTAGGATCCCAAAATATCCAAACCTAGAAAGCAGGGTAATCGCATAAGAGATGGGCTATCATCTTTGCAGTTTCTGCAAAATCTTCTCTGCATGGCATCAGGACTCTTATTTCTTTATACATATCCCCTCTTTTTAAGGATCTTTTCTGATCCCATTTCGGCCAGGTGCTCTTGGAATTGGTTACATCTTGACGCAGCTTGTTTGTTTACAAATTCCTTTAGAAGCTTGCAAGTGGCAAAAGACATCCCAAGCGTTCTTAACCGAGAAGAATATGTTTAATTGTCCGTTTCCTAGCAACTTCATCTGTCTTTCCCTCGATGCCTCTGTGACCAGGAGCCCACGTACCGAACAGACTGTTCTGTGTGGTCATTCCCTGTAAAGATCGGCATCAGTCCAGCACAATTTTGGAATTTATTAATGCCTGGCTATCACTGAAGATGTAGTATATATCTCCGCCTGAAGACACCACCGCCGACTCCCCCCTCAAGCTTTTATCCATCCATGTATTTTGCCAGATTGCCACCCGGAGTATGGTAATTATTAACCATCCATCTCACAGATGATGTAGGAAGCAACGAAAATGCGGGCGAGCACGCTGTCTAACATTAAGGGACAATCCTAATAGAGATCCCAAATCTTCCACAATGCAACCAGCATCCAACGGATGGAGACTTGAACCGTTGGTGAGGCAATCGGTTTTGATTTTGTGCAATTATGTTAAACAATTTCATATTGTACTTACTTACTTACTTTACTGGCGTAGACACTGCTTATGCGATTATAGCCGAGTTAAGAACATTACGCCATTCGTTTCTTCTTTTTGCTATTTGGCGCCAATTGGAAGTACCAAGTACAGCCAGGCCCTTCTCTACCTGGTCCTTCCAACGGAGTGGAGGTCTTCCTCTTCCTCGGCTACCACTGGAGGGTACCACTGCTGGAGTATTCGTATCCATCCGGACCACATGGCCTAGCCAGCGTAGCCGCTGCTTCTTGATTCGCTGAACTATGTCAATGTCGCCGTACAGCTCATCGTTCCATCGTCTGCGATATTCGCCGTTGCCAACTCGTAGAGGACCATAAATCTTACGCAAAACTTTTCTCTCATCAAATTTTGTCATCGTCCATGCTTCCGCACCACTTGTAGAGTTTGGTTTTGGCGCTGGATTTCAAGACTGACATATTGTACTTACTCACTGTTTATCTCATATAAAAAGACACAGTAAGCGTCATAAAAACCACAGGCAATGATCAGAAAAAAAAATCTAACAGCTGTTTAAGTTACCATAACTGTCAATGGCACGAGACAGTTACAACACGTCATCCACAACTTTACAAAGACAGTTATATATGTATGTACATACCAAGATTGAATTATTTTCAATTTTTTTTTTTTTTTTTGATATATTTCTCAATTTTTCAGTACCTTAAAGATAAAAACAAATTTTTTTTCCCCAATTTTTTCCAAAAATATAACAAACTTTTCGCATAACTGCCTGCCTTTATTCTCTATATATAATATAATACATACATACATAAGTAATCTAGTAATCTAGCGTGATAAAACATTTGCCACAGAGTCCACAATTTCAGCGAAATTGCTCTAGTTAATTGATTTTAACAGGTGGCAGGTTTCATGATATTTTCCACTGGAAATCCATTTACTGGTCGCATATTGTGCTTTGCCACAGAATGCGCCTTTCACCGAATGCGGCTAGAGTGATTGCAACAAAGCAGCTGGGCACCACTTTATACACTTAAATATGGTGCAACATAATTTTGTTACTAACTTATGCATGGCTTTTGACTATGTGTATATGTATGGGATTCTATCCGACCAATCATCAATTGTACCTGTTTTCTCGCCCACATCTTTCAATGCAATGCCAACAACATGTCAAGTCAGTGGATGTTGGTAGTCAAGATGCCTTGCGCAACATCTGGCCAATAAACTACAGCAACTGATACTGTTACAGTATTCGCGATTTTATTAGATATAATTTTGTATGGACATACATACATGTGTATATACACACATAAGTTTGGAAGTAGCATAAAGTTAGGTAAATTATTTATTTTTTCATGTATGAATTACTACTTATTTAAAGCTTTTATAGCAATTTTACTTTATTCTTTTATTTTATTTTATTTTATTTCATTTATTTTGTATTACTTAATTCATTTTTTTTATTTTAATTCTTTCATTTTATTTTTTTCTTTTATTTTATTAACTTTTATTCATTTTTTTATTTATTTTGTGTTATATTATCTGATTTGATTTAATTACTTTAATTTAAATTTTTATTTTATTTAACTTCAGTTTATTTTACTCTATTTCATAACATTTTATTTATTTAATTTTATATAATTTAATTTTTTTTTATTTTATTGCATTTCAGCTTATTTATTTTATTTTACTTTGTCTTATTTTATTTTATTTTATTTTAATTTATTTTCTTTTATTCTATTTTATTTTATTTTGTTTCATTTTATTTTATTTTATTTTATTTTATTTTATTTTATTTTATTTTATTTTATTTTGCTTTATTTTATTTTATTTTATTTTATTTAATTTTATTTTATTTTATTTTATTTTATTTTATTTTATTTTATTTTATTTTATTTTATTTTATTTTATTTTATTTTATTTTATTTTATTTTATTTTATTTTATTTTATTTTATTTTATTTTATTTTATTTTATTTTATTTTATTTTATTTTATTTTATTTTATTTTATTTTATTTTATTTTATTTTATTTTATTTTATTTTATTTTATTTTATTTTATTTTATTTTATTTTATTTTATTTTATTTTATTTTATTTTATTTTATTTTATTTTATTTTATTTTATTTTATTTTATTTTATTTTATTTTATTTTATTTTATTTTATTTTATTTTATTTTATTTTATTTTATTTTATTTTATTTTATTTTCTTTTATTTTATTTTATTTTATTTTATTTTATTTTATTTTATTTTATTCTATTTTATTTTACTTTACTTTGTCTTATTTTATTTTATTTTATTTTGTTTTTATTTTATTTAATTCTATTCTATTTTATTTTTTTATTTTATTTCATTTTATTTAATTTTATTTTAATTTATTTCATTTTGTTTTATTTTATTTTAAATTATTTTATTTTATTTTATTTTATTTTATTTTATTTTATTTTATTTTATTTTATTTTATTTTATTTTAATTTATTTTATTTTATTTTATTTTATTTTATTTTATTTTATTTTGTTTTATTTTATTTTATGTTATTTTATTTTATTTTATTTTATTTTATTTTATTTTATTTTATTTTATTTTATTTTATTTTATTTTATTTTATTTTATTTTATTTTATTTTATTTTATTTTATTTTATTTTATGTTATTTTATTTTATTTTATTTTATTTTATTTTATTTTATTTTATTTTATTTTATTTTATTTTATTTTATTTTATTTTATTTTATTTTATCTTATTTTATTTTATTTTAATTTATTTTATTTTATTTTATATTATTTTAATTTACTTTATTTTGTTTTATTTTATATTGTTATTTTTTGTTTATTTTTATTTTATTTTAATTCTTTATTTTATTTTATTTTCTTTTCTTTTATTTTAGTTTTTATATTTTATTTTATTTTTTTTTATTTTGTTTTGTTTTATTTAATTTCATTTCGTATTATATATTTTTTTTATTTTTATTCCAGTTTATTGGATTTTTTTATTATTTTAGAATATTTGATTTCAGTTTATTTTCTAATTTTATTTGTTTATTTGATCTTTTTTTTTGCATTTTGTTTTATAATATGATTGTATTTAATTTTGCTTTGTTTCAATTTATTTATATTTTAATATCGTACATAACATGTTACAAGGCTGAATATCGTACACTCTCTAAGAACGTACGACCAACTAAAAGTTGTAGCAAAAGTGCTGCTAGAAAAATTTATGTCTTGGCTGTAAACGGAAACGGAAATTAATGTTAAGGAAATTGTTTTTTTCGGCTAAAACAGCGTGCTGAAAATGTGGTTGAAAATAATACTTTTTAATTGATTTAGGGGAAAAAATAGGTCTGAAAAGTTAATTATTTTCAAACTTTTGCATGTCTATTACATTTCATTATCGTATTTTTGAATCACCCTGTGTTAAAATTGAGAGACACTCTCTGTATCAGTTGGCATTTATTGCAGATTGACAGAAAATAAAACTGATGGAATAGTCTGTCCTCTGTGCATTATGCGGAAGGAAAGGTTTTTAAAGCGGAAATAAATTTGACATTTCTGTGAAGTAACTGTATTTTATAAGTGAAAAGTGTAGTGAACAGTTCTTGTAAATGTTATTTAATATCGCACAAAACTAAATTGAACTTCTATATTTCTTGAATCGGCTGAGAAATATCTTCAAAGACATCGGGCCAGAAGAATATATGATGTGTTTGAAAAATTACTACAATATAAGGTGCAATTACATTCAACATTTCTTTTATACATTTAAGGAATTAAACTCCAGTGATCCCATTCTTGTATTTCATTATATAATATTAAACCTGGACTCTGTGTGCTGGAAACTTGTGACGCAGCCAAAAGTATATAATTTCGATCCAATTCGCCCTCCTTAACGCCACAGGCGAGTAACTTCTTAGCCGCAGTTAAAGCAGAACGAGTTGGCAGTTTTTCTGAAAGAACATAGTAAAGAAAGAATGTGAAATTGAATTGAAATTTATACGTAAGCCATTAGCTGTTTTTGAATACCTGCAAAATTGCCGATAAATGCAATACCCGTGCCATTCATATTATAACCATAAGTATGTGCGCCGCGCACACCCCAGCCAGTGCCTTCGTAAACAATGCCATCATTGCCAATGAGGAAGCTGAAGGTAAGAAGATTAAATAATTTAATTTTGGAATATTATAATTTTAAAAATAAATCAATTAATAATTTTCAAACAAATTCCGCATTACTTCAAGAGTTCAGATGTTGTTTCATGATAGGTAAAGCAGAGAAACAAATTTTTTGTGGGGCGTTTCTTCAGCAATACAAATAAATAAAAAAAAAATATCAAAATTTACTCACTTATAACCGATATCATCGTAATCCAAATCATTCATATGATATGTTTGTGTATTCTGCAATATCGCTGCACATTTCAAAAACTCACTACACTCATTGGAAACTGTATGATGTATGATAACGTAGTTTATGGGACGCACTTGATACGTTAATGATTTAGCCGGCTTTCCGCCCCACTGACGTTTCAACTTAATACGCGGACATTCCGTTTTACCCGTCGAAACGTGATTAATACAAAATATCAAGCCGAGCAGTAAGAGTAAGGGGATGCTTTGCATTTTAAAAATACGTGTTCTGTTTTCTTTCTTTTATTAATTCTACCGTTGGCTTTTTAATCGATCCAAAGCCTTGTATGGCTCAGCTTCAACTGATCATCGTTCTGCTCTTGGGAACACAGTTTTATTATCAGCAAAGCAATGAGAGATAACGTGGGTTTGTTTGGGTTCGAGACAAAAGCTGTCTACATACATATACTCAAGCTCAAGCGCTCTTTTCATATGGAGAAATTTGCAAACATTTTTAATACATATACGTATGCATGTTTGTAAATATTTATGTATGTATACGTATATATAATATATTCGAACTTTAGTGCTTGTACTTTTATTTTTCACTGCGAAACGTCATTTTGTAAAACCGGTTCGGTTGATGAGTGTTCTTCCGTTCAATTCTACAATTGCTTACAGCAAAAAAATCGATCTAAATGTCTTGATTAGAGAACGCATTAGTGACGTTATTTCCAAAGCTGAAAAAACCTCTCAACTTTGATTATCATTCACTCATGTCATAATGTAAACAAAACTAATGTTCTATAGTTGTGTTAATATCAGGTTTTGAATTTATTTTTCAGTCTTTTCAATACATACGAGTACGTCATTCTTAATTATTCATAATGTATAATTAATTGTGTTAAGAAATATCATTTACTGAAAGAATCACAAATATTAATTAATGGAGTCTGTATGTACTTCCCCTCAATGTACAAAGAGTTAATTTCTTAAAACCTCAAATTTTAGCAACAATCGTTATATTTACATTAATTAAAAAGTGAAATATTTGTGTGACAGATTCGAGGAAAGAATTTAGCATTAGTATTTAAGAAAGCTGAGGAATGTCGAAGTGCAATCGAAAGAGAAAACAAACTGCCTACCTCGTAACCTTGCGCCTGCGGAGTGGGATAGATACCGAAAGCTGAATAGGGAAGCAAGACGCATTTGTTGACAACAAAAAAAGAAAGAGGCTGAAATGCGTGAGTATGAAGAATGAAGAGCTTGAGAAGATGTCCGACAAGAGTAATACTCGAAAGTTCTACGAAAAGGTACGGCGACTTACACAAGGTTTCAAGACCGGAGCAAACTCTTGTAGAACCCATAGAGGTGAGCCAGAGTGTACTGAATTTATAGAGGGAACACTCCTTCACCCTGCTGAATGGGAGTGGAAACAGAACTCCCGAGGATAGTGAACCCAAAATCTCAATCGATGATGATAGATATAAATACGTTCCATTACCCGACTACGACATATTACACATATAAAGCACAAAAAGCGGCTAGAGCTGACTGCCTACCGGCAGACCTATTCGGTTAATGGTGAAAAACTGGCAATGTGCATTGCATTGCAGAATATGGTCGGACGAAAGCTTGTCCGACTACTGAAATTTAAGTGTGCTCGTCGCAATCCATAAAACAAAGGGCCCACAATCTGCGCCAATTATCGTGGGATAAGCCTCTTTAATGTCGTATACAAGATCCTTTGGAACGTATTGTGTGAAAGACTAAAGCCCATCTGATTGGACCTTATCAGTGTGGCCTTAGACCTGGTGAGTGAACCATTGACCAGTTATATACCATGCTCCAAATCTTGGAAAAGACTCGTGAAAAGAGGATCGACACACCATCTTTTCGACCATTTTAAAGCAGCCTTCGACAACATAAAAAGGAGCTGCCTTTACGCCGCTATGTTTGAATTTGGTATTCCCACAAAACTTATACGGCTTTGTAAACTGACCTTAAGCAACACTCAGCAGATTCACTCTTTCCAACAGATGCTACTTTGAACTGAGTAGGCAATTGAAAAGTAAAATTCTTACTCGACGAACGAAAACGAAACTCTACAAGTCGCCTATCGTTCCCGTCCTGCTATATGGTGCATAGGCATGGACGATGAAAACATCTGATGAGTCGGCGTTAAGAGTTTTCGAGAGAAAGATTTTACGTAAGAGTCGTGGTCCTCTACGAATTGGAAACAGCGAATACCGCATCCGATGGAATGATGAGCTATATGAGATATACGGCGACAAAGGCATAGTTCAGAGAATCAAAAAACAGCCGTCCGGATGGATAAGAGTACTCCAGCTTTGAATGTTTTCGATGCAGAGGAAGAGGAAGACGTCCATTTCGTTGGAAAGACCAGGCTGAGAAGGACCTGGCTATACTTGATATTTCCAATTGACTCCGAAAAGAAAAAAAAGAAATGAATGGCTCAGTGTTATAAATTCGGCTGTAATCGCGTAAGCGGCTCTAGGCCAATAAAGTAAGTAAGTAAGTCTACGGGAGTAATGGCTTTCTATACAGTCACAACTAATCGGATGAAAAGGTCGATACTAACAAAATCCTTGTCTCAATTCATTTTACATATATACATATATGTATAATGTATATATAAGGGGGGCTTTGTAACCGTTGAAGCTATTTTCAGCCGAACTCTTCCTTCAAATCGTGGTATGCTACTTGACGTTATTTCCACACCTACAGTTTATTCTAAACCGTCTACGAAGGGCCGATGAATTTTTATAAGGAGCTTTTACTTCATGTCAGAAATACATTCGAAGAGATTAACATTTCCCGCCAGCCCAGAACTCCAACATTGGCCTTCAGAATGACAGTACGCAATGCTAACCACTCCTCTATTGCGGCAGAACAAAGTTATCATACCAGTCTGATTGAATAAACTTTAGCCATTACTGCCATCACTGAAATTAACAACAATGCTTCTTTTACTTGAAAATATTTTTTTATAAAATATAAGACAAGCGCCACACGATTTTTACGCATAATAACTAAAAAAAAAATTGTAATTATTTACGAGCAAATCCAACGCAGCAGCAACAACACCTGTTCAGCATTCGGCGTTGCAATGTGCGCGCACCTTATGCTCGGTAAACTTCCCCTTTTTTTACTGTTTTTCATTGCGAGTGTATGCAAAAGGACACACGCACACACACAATTGAGGGCTCGTAGAGTTTTCAACGCTTTCGCATTTGTACGTACTGTTTACGGCGCGGCACACACGCGCAATAACCGTTTTTTCCACGACTTTTCAATGCTTCATTGAGCGCCGGGAAAATATCATTTATACATACATACATATATAAGTACGTTTATATATTTGCATTCAAAGTTAACTTGGCTCGGTCGAGCACCCTGTATGAGCAAGAGAACAAGTTCAGCGTGCTTGAAATATCTCAGTATGTATATGTGTACTTGCATGTTACCAAATTGGAATAGTTGCTCACCGTTTGATTATGACCAAAGAGCGACTACGCTGAACGTATGCACTTGCAACTCCTGCTTCCACCACCACACCACCACCACCACCACCGTCTAGATGAATTGATACAATGATGCATTTGAATATATGCAAAGTTGCATGTAGGAATTTATAATTTTGTAGGTGCACAAATAACCCAATGAGGAATATGTATATTACAGAAAAGCAATTTTTTGATAATCACATATATATCTATTTAGAAAGAAATTAGGTGGACAATAAGTACATTCAAACCCTACGAAGAGCATATGAAATTGCTTTTAATCAGTTCCAGCAGTCCGTGGGCAGCAGCGTCAACTGGTTGAAAGCAATCTTTACTACATACCAAACTTATGGACGGAATCCAATTTTTTATTCCCAAAGATAGAAAAATATCTCACAATAAATCTAAGAATTGCAGACTTCTGCTTAATGTAACAGAATGAAATGTTTCATATCAAGTCGAGTTCTCAAAAAACTTACACGCCTACACAAAAAGATAGGTCAACGGAGTCAGCGTTACACAATGTGGTATCACAAATCAAAACAAAACTATCGCGGTTGAGGAGTTTCGCGTTGTTGTTTTCAAGGTAAGGTTCAATCATACCTCCAGATCAAAGAGCGCACCAGACAGTAAGTTTTTTTGGGAATTCCCGGAACTCAAATGGGACAATTTTACTTTTTTACTTATACCCCGAGTGAGAAATTTGGCTCGTTGTTAAAGAAAACTTTGTTCGAAAAATCGCCCATCACTGCTTGTTGTTCAAGCACCCAGTCGACGTACGTGTATGTACGGCGTTGTAAATGGTCAGCTGGCTGCAGACTTTATATGGATGCCATAATGTGCCGTAGTAAAACTCCAGCTCTTGAGAACGACGTGGAATAGATACTTTCGGGTCTCCCGCTAAGCTTTCACTTACAGTAGCGATTTTTGATATATGTCCACTTAATGCCCTGTACTTTTTAAACCACGAGAACCCTATACCTAAAGTGCACAGAAGCAGTGTTGTTGGGTCTGAGTTTGTGGGAGCATCGGCAATTAGGTATGTTAGCAAAGAACCACACAAATTAGAGTTATTTGCCCTCTTCTGTGCTTCATGGCAATAACCAGTTACGGAGGGGAAAATTCCCAGCAACAACTACTCTTAAGACGGATAGAAAGGGTTTCATCTACTAGAGAGGGCACTAATTTCTGAATTCGCATGGCGTCGAAACTGCTATACATGTGGCTGGCCATTTGTTTAGGTTTAATGATACTCTCCGTATCTATTGTAATATACACGTACATATTTACGGATTGTCAGGTAGCTTTAAGCGCGCTGGAATCTGAAACAATAAATTTATGTACGGTAGAGTACTGCCGCGATAACTTTTATGGCTAAAAAGAGGTGAAATATCTACAATGATAGATCTTCTTACTGGACTTCTTGTAATAGGCAGGTACATTAGGAGACGGGCGTATCATCGGCCTACGTCTAACAGAGCTGTAGAGAGGAAGAAGAACCTGAAACTTTAATGGAAGTACTTATATTTTCCAATTTCTGGCACTTTTAAAGTCTTTGGGCCAAATTATTATGTTTTGCTAGCTCTACATATTGATTGGCCTAGCGGGTGGGCTCTATTAGGGTCCTCACAGTGATATCTCAAAGGGTATGTTCGGTGGCGTAAGTGCATTCTCTTATAGCTTCCAGAAAACTTCGCTCTATATTTGCATTGCATCACCTAGACATTTCCTGCTGGGTAGGCACTTGTCAATGGCTAGGTGAAAATCGTAAAATTGCTAGCTACTACATTAGACTTATTCTTCTCAGCCTATTTCCAAAAGTTTACTTTGCATGACTGCGCAAGGGTAATGAGTATGGTCGAGCTCCTTTTTCCTGCGCTATTTTTACTCCGAGAGCTCGAAATTACACAGCTGACATCCGGCCGCTCAGTCGGAGTTTAGCTAGCGCATTGAAATGTACGTCTGAGTGGATAAAAACAGAAAATTTCGGGCGTTTAGTTGAAGTGGTGGAAAAAATAAAGAGAAAAAATATAAGTAAATAAAACGATAAAAATAATAAATACTCGTAAAACGGAAAAAATTGAATAAAAAAATATAAACAAAACTTACCAAAGTACTCCTGACAAGTATACATTTAGGGCAAAAAATTCATGCAAAAAGTTTATTAAATAAAAAATTATTGAAATATTGAAAGGAAATTGCAAAAAAAACAACTAAAAATATGAAAAAGTGGACATAAAAAATATAATAAAAGAATAAAATTAAAAAATCTTATTAAAAACAAAAAAAAATTCAAGTTCATTTTATCCTTAAAACTTAATGTTAAAAAATCCAAAAAAAAAATAATTATAAGCAAATCTAAATGGTGGTAGATATTATTAATTTTTTAATGATTCTTAAACAATAAACTTTGACTTAAAATATAAATTAAACAAATTAATATAAATAATCAAAACACTTTTGTATAACATTAAGTTATACTAATTAAATATAATTAATATTCATAGATGTTAAGAAATTATGTATAAAAATAAAAATAAAAATTAGAAACAATTTCAAAAATTATCGAAAAAAATTTCAGAATTAAAATTAAATTTTTCCTGAATTAGTATTTGTGTAATTGTATATAAAAATTAAAAAATACGCAAAAAAATTAAGCAAATATTTTTGTTCATAAAATTCAATAATATTTAATCATTAAAACATAATGAATAAATAAATAACCAAAAATAAATAAATCATTTATTAGCAACAATTTCGCAATTTAGCAAAACTGTAGAATGAAATTTTCTAAATCCAATTGAAATTAACCAAAAACTGTGTTTGTGTAAGCTTCCGCACTATGATTGTTAATATGCCCGCGACTACTAGCGGCCCCACGCCAAACCAAACATCGACCGTGCCTACTACGTCCGCGGCCTGTGTGGGTAACCATAACTCGCCAACACATTGTGAATATAATATTCTAAAACGAAAATATGAAGGCGCGAGCACCGACGGCGGTATTTCCAAAAGTAACACTTCCGAATATCACAACCCTACGACCTGCAACACGACACCTGTTTGGAAAAAGCGTCATCTGCAGGAAGCTACCGGCGTTATGAATGATCCGCAAGCCTGCTACAATAGTGTCAACAGCGTCAACAATACCACCACCACCACCACCACCAACACCGCTACCAACAGCAACTACAATATATATAATCACACAGGCGAGGGTACGCACATGCTTTTGGAGTCTCTACATAATGAGAATGTGCAGAATGAGGTGTGCGTTAGCACAAGTGCCACTAATACAATTAATAACAACAACAATATTAATGTAATTAACAATAACAATAATAATAATAATAATAGTAATAAAAGTAATAATAATAGTAATAGCAACAACAACAACAACAACAACAACAACAACAATAGTAACAACGATAACAATATGACATACAATCTCATAACCGGCAACAGTTCCTTCATAAATGATCTCTTCGCCTACGATGCCAATCTAATTGTGCCAGTTACAGCCAGTTTAGTACACCAAAGTGCGGGCAACAGCGTATCTGACTCTACCTTACCTGCTTTCGCCACACCCACTAACGTCTGCGTGAATACGAGCTATGATGATGGTAGCAATTGGCAAGCAACGGATCTTCTCGAGCTCGATCATCGTTATAATTCTGGTTTACAAACCGAAATCGCCCATCTACATCCGACCGTTTCACTGAAGGCAATGGAGGAGAGTACACTTAGCGTGATACAACAACAGAGTCAGGATCACACACGACTACCACAGTCACAACAATCACAGCAGCAACAACAGCATCAACAAACACCCAATCAAACACAATTTCTAGTTCCTGATAAGCAAGTGTCAAGTACATCCTCGAATGCGGGTCTAAATCGGTATCGACAAACTATCGCTGGGTCATCACAAACCCAACAAAGTCAGGGATCTAATGTATTAACCGAGCAGGAGGCGGACTTTGAAGATAAAAATCTTTCTTGGTTATTGAATTTTAAATTCGATGAATTTCCTCATCTCTCGCCTGATTTGGGCGGCAACAACAATCATAATATGCCCCCAACCGCATTAGGGAATAGCATGCAAACCTATAATGTGAATTCGCCTACATCTTCTTCGCACAAATCAAATTCCTGCTCGCCACATTCATCGTCAACACAGCAAGGATTTAATGATTATACGCGCTCACCGAAAAGTTCTACAAAAGCGGGTAGAAAGTTCGAGGAGCTTGTTATGGAAGTTACTGCCGAAGTGGATGGGAATGATATGATAGTTGCCGAAAATGTTGTCGTGGAAAACTCACCACAGAGAGCGTAAGTTTCCTCCCAACTTTATTTAGTTTACACTATGCTGATCGTTAAAATGAAGAAGACGACGATCTAACAAATATATTCTATATTCTGTTGAGTAAAGTGGATCATGCACAAAGGATGGCGTAACGCTGGAGCCCTACCTTTTCGAGTGTCCGGCCTTGAGCCGAGTGAAATGTCGCATCTTTTACGATGCTCTCATCTCCAACTTCACGGAGGTGGGCACGCTTGGTTGGAAGAAACTTAAAGAATTTAAAAAATAGTGAAAACTTTTCGCAAACGGTTAGTTGCCGGGTGGAGCCGCTTGTGGTCAGGTCCTCAACCTCCCCTTTCAACCAGTCAACCAAGCATTTTTTAGAACTGTGTACACCCAAGTTTCATATAAGACTTCTAAGAAGTCTTTATGAATGGAATGACAAGACTTCTCGCAAAGCAAGCATGATCCATGCAATCATTTTTATAAGAAAACGTTTTATGGTATAAAAGAAGCACTAAAAAAGAGTTATAGAAATAAAGGCTCACATTCGAAAGATGAGTTATCATATTAAGAATCCCACTAAAAAATAGATTTTTCGACAAAACCTCAACCTTCCTCCTTCTTACCATTCCCAAGATCTTAAATGATTTCAACTCGTTAGCTCAATAATTTGAGAGAAAAGAGGTCAGAAATGATTATAATACTTTGATCGAACTAAACACATTATATCTCTATGAAATTAGTTATAATAAATCCACCATCGAACAGATATTCAAGAGAAAAATCTGACAGGATAGGATTTGTTAATTGATTATTTAGGTTAGTTTAGGTTGTGGTGGATACTGATATACCGCATCGATTACACTTAGGCCTGAATAGAACCCATTGTGATGCCTCAGAAACTTGACCAATAATATTTGCTCTCCGATTATTATATAAATCCCATTGTTTCCATTACTTTATCGTCGACTACTTTCGGTAGATCATTCTGCAGTAGGGCGTCAAAATTCCGAAACCTAACACTGTCCAAAACAGGACAGTCGAATAGAATATGGTTGAACATTTTTTTTTCCTCATCAACCTTGCAGCTTCTGGAACATCTCTCTGCATGTCGACCCATCAGACAGTGGCCTGTTACTTTGAGCGTGTCCACCCTTTTTAAGGAGTATATATCTAGTGATATTTTCTAATCTCATAAGCCTAAGATCTAAATCGAATCCTTTACTCAATGGTACTGCAATTCATTTATCCACCATACCAAACTGTATTGGAAGATGAATATTCCAAAAAAAAGGATAAAGAAAGCATATTTGGCCATTTACACCTGCAAAACATTACTTAGCAGGAACTGAGGCAGTACATCGAATACTTAAATGATGTAAATGTCACTTCCGCTATAAGTCGACTTCTATGATATGCAAGTACACGTAGATCCTGTTATCAGATTTGTATCGTGCAGCTGTTGGAGACGTAAGCAATTTGGACAACGATGTACTAAACTAAATAACAACACCATTAAACAAATCAGACTACATACTACCAAGGGTTATTTTCAAAAATTGCCTACAGAATACACGTGAATTGGGGAAAAAATTTTGTAGGAGATGTGGAGTCGAAAATAGACCGCGGTATGAGAGGCCTTATCGTATCAAGTATCATAAATAATTACAGGAATGTCTACAGCTTGCTGACAGGTCAACTCGACCTCTCCATAATCTGAGTTTCCAATCGTAGGAATATTTTCGGTAAAGAACAAGTTGACGAGTTAATCTAATCGGGAACATCTCTTGATGAATCTGATGAGGCGGAAATAATACCGTGTCCGCTGCGAATGATCAGGAGGAAGTAAGCTTTATTTATAAGTTGAACAATTAGCGGTGAACAAATAGAAGAACTATAACATATCAAAATAGATTTGGCCCAAATATGAAACGACTAGAAAGAACAAAGAATCTACTAAACTGATACTTCGGAGAACATTCATCAAAAATGGCTCTGCTCTATAGCTCCGTTGTCGCAACTTCAAACTGAAAGGGAATAAACAGGGGAAATAGTTTTCAGACAGTCCATTTTTCTCTGTGAGTGCCCAGCACTCTATCGCTATCCTCAAAAAACATATCGGATAAAAATAGTTTCATAAAGAACACTTAATAGCTCAAACGTAACAATGACACGTGGTAGCAGAAATATATAAGTCTTATGACAATGCTCTCCTACTTTCTTACCTAGCTATGTGAAAAGTCGGGGTCACAGAGAGCGATTTTCTATTTCGAGCATACGTATTGACGAATAATGCACCTAACCATTTCAATCAATGTCTTGGGAACATCAAAGATATTATGGTAGTTCTTTAAGTGGTCGGACTCCCTGTCAAATTATCTCTCCAAATTGAACGTCTTTTCCTTTCCAAATAACAGAAAGGTTGAAAAATAGACTCTTTTTTTAAATTTATTGTAGGAATATGGAAAAAGAAATATAATTTCTATTTAACTACTTCTTTGAACATATGAGGTGTGATCAGAAAATATCCGTTGTTTTCAAATTTCGTGAGTTACGTATGTTCGATTTTCGCTTTTTTTCTGTTATGTTGGTACACATGTCTGGCCATTTTGGATTATCAGTTTGTTTTTGACAGATACAAAGTTTAGTCGTGTTTTGGTGTGCTCTTCGATTTTTTACTATTCCAAAAAATGCGCAAGGACATTTGAAATGTTGACTGTGGCGTTTGGCGAATCTACTATGAGCAGAACACAAGTTCAATTGTGGTATAACCGGATAAGGTCCTGGTCTCCCGAGCAAGTCATCAACCGATGAAAACATTGAAGCAGTGAAGAAAATGATTTAGGATAATCGTCAAATCACTATCAGAGAGGAGATGTTGATCATCATCAGCCCAAATCATCCCAATGGAAGCGTCCTAAACCGAAAAAGGCACGTTTTCTTCGACGTACGTTAAATAAGGAATACTACATAGAAGTTATGCGCCGTTTGCGCGAAGCAATTCGTCAGAAACGCACAGAATTGTGGAAAAAACAATCATGTATTTTGCACCATGATAACGCACCAGCTCAGACATCGATGCTTGTGCGTGAGTTTTTGCCCAAAAACAAAACCGTTATCATGCCTCAATCATGGCCCCCGCTGACTTTTCCCTCTTCCCAAAACTGAAGACACCGATAAAAGGAAAGCGTTTCGCTACGATTGAGGAAATAAAATAAAAATCGAAACAAGAGCTATTGGCGATACCAAAAAACGCCTTTCAGAAACACTTGGAAAAAACTCTGAAGGGGACAATATAGTTATTGTTGAATGAATAAATAAATACTTTTTGAAAAAATTGGAAATAACGGTTATTTTCTGATCACACCTCGTACATATATTGAAGTATAAAAAAATATTCTTTAATTATTATTAAGTTTTAACTATTTTTTGTGAAAGCGACACATTTTTCTTTTAAGATTGATTTTTGACTAAAAAACACGCACTAAATTATTTAAAAAAAGTTTACATTTAATCGAAAAACGTCTACGTAATTAAAAAAAATGTATTTGTAAAGCTACCATCAAAATTTCAGTTAAATCGATGCAATAGGGTCCGAAAAATCTGTTCTTCCAGTTTGTAAAATGTGATTTTGAGAAAAACGCGTTAAAAATTTTCATTGTACTCAGCGCACACTCTGAGGGGCTGCAGCAATATAAAAAGTTCTGCTATTTTTTTCACTTATTGCATATCAGTTCTAGGACCCAAAAGTACCCTGTGAGCAATAAAAAAAAAATGCGTTTTCCAAAATCTTAGAGTGGCTTTACCACTTAAACTACCTTTTAAAGGGTGGTTAAATTTTCAAGGGCCGATGTTGATTTTGAATAAAACACAAACTATTTAGGAAATTATTGAAATTTTATTTTATTATGATATATTGGTATTACTCAATTATGTATGTAACAAAATATCGACCAAATGAGCGCCGCGACCTCGGCGGCACACCTCCATACGATGGTCCAAATTTTCGATGACGCTGAGGCATAATGGAGTTTCTATGCCGTTAATGTGCCGAATTATCTCATCCTTTAGCTCTTGAATTGTTGCTGGCTTATCGACGTACACCTTTTCTTTCAAATAACCCCAGAGAAAAAAGTCCAACGGTGTCAAATCACATGATCCTGGGGGCCAATTGACATCACCATTACGTGAGATAACACGGCCATTGAATTTGTTGCGCAAAAGAGCCATTGTTTCGTTAGCTGTGTGGCAAGTGGCACCGTCCTGCTGAAACCACATATCGTCCACATCCATATCTTCCAATTGTGGCCATAAAAAATTCGTTATCATCTCACGATAGCGAACACCATTCACAGTAACTGCCTGACCGGCCTCATTTTGGAAAAAATACGGCCCGATGATGCCGCCAGCACATAAACCGCACCAAACAGTCACTCTTTGTGGGTGCATTGGTTTTTCGACAATCACTCTTGGATTCTCATTCGCCCAAATGCGGCAATTCTGTTTATTGACGAATCCACTGAGGTGAAAATGTGCCTCATCACTGAAGATGATTTTCTTCGAAAATTTTCATAATAAGTCTGGATAACTTTAACACGTTGTTGGATTGTGTATCTCTCCATGGTTCAAATTGAGTAAGTCTGAAATAGAGAAATGTCAAATTAAATTCGGAAAAAAACTTGGCGTGTAGGTGTGGTTCACATTCAACATCGGCCCTTACAATTTAACCACCCTTTATTTTTGAAACAGAACAGACTAAATACTTACATTTCATCTTAGCTTAGGTCTATATGTAAAACTTGTGATTTCGTCTTTCGGTACTTTACTTCGCTACCTACTTTATAACCTTAATTAAACGCAAAGTCGAAAGTAAAACGTCTATAATGGAGCTTTAGCTTTAGATATGTTAGTTTATAACAATTTCTACTACTTGGCATATTTTCGTATTAGAAAAATATGCATAAAAATCACATCATCAACATTTATACTACAAAATGGAGCAGAAAAAAAGTAACCCCAAAAATATAATATTTATTTCTTTTTCATATAATCGCACATACCTACTATGTATTTGACGAATTTCCCACATTTCTACATTTCAACCACCAACAATGAACGCTACGTCATTTTGAAAAACTCCCACTCTCCCACTATGTGGGCATAAAACGGAACGCCCCACACCACACCACACCACATCAAACCACATCACACCACTGCGCATAATTGGGATTTGCCGCCGCCACAAAACCAGGCCAAAGAAACCACCATTTACGTATACAGAACTCATTGAATACGCCCTCGAGGATAAGGGTGAACTAACGGTTTCTGGAATATATCAATGGATATCGTAAGTACATTTAACATATTTATAAATAAATATTTAACAAACAAATCTTTTTTTTTTGTTTTGTTGTCTTTACTAACATAAACACATACATACATATGTGTGTACTCGTACATATGTGCATGTGTGGGATTGTGACGCCATTTTGTGTAAATTTTATGAATAGTTTCAATACAAGTCGACCACCATTCAGGCCTTCATATTCATATGTATTTGTATGTACTCGTATGTTAAATACTCGTAAATCTAAGCATGTGAGTGAGTGATAAAATATTTAGAAAACAAAAATGTAACGGATGTAATTAAACAAAACGAAAGTATGCAGAAACTTAACTACTCGCTTTGCAGTTGCAAAAGTATGTGTAAGTTTGTGGCTGCAAAAAGGTTAAGGAATTTTTGGAGGTAGCAAAGTTTTTGTTTAGCGAATTGTAAATATGTACATACGAGTATGTGTGTGAAAGAACTTTTGCCAAAGCCTACGAGTAGGTGCTTAAGTAAAATTATATAAATATATTTGGTTGTAAAAGAAAAATCTTTTAATTGATTCATTAATTCGAAAGTTGAAGGGTTGGATGGAAAGTAATCTGTTCAAGAAGAAGACTTCTTACTCATTTAGTATGCTTTTTTTTTTTGCTACTCACAACATCACAAACGAAATATCCCTTTTGTCAACTAATCCTTCAACAGACTGTCAGGTATTTCCTGAGTCCAGTAACTCAGATTGCTTCTGTTACATGTGCTCGTGAGTTTATTGAGTATATTTCAGCCTTTCTGAATGAACCCCACAGACCGCATGGTTTCTTAAAGTTACTATAAATCTTAGAATGGCATATACCAACGTATTTTATCTTTACTACCTCTCTTTCCAAAACTAAAGGCAGCAATAGCCTAGCGGTTAGCCAGGGCTCGAGTCCAAGTTCGACCAATATTCAAAGTTATAGAAAATTTATTTTTGAAATAGTGATCGTCCTTCGGCAGAGAATGCCAAGCCTTTCGATTGTATTTCTCACATGAAATAAAAGCTACTCATAAAATCCGTCAGCCATTCGGAGGCGACTTAGTATAAACTGTGGTCCCTCCTTTTGTTGGAAAAATATCGAGGAAAAACATTTGTGGTACACAAATTTGAGGAGGATCTAAACCAAAAATCGCTTCAGCGGTCACAAAGCGCCAATTACGTGTATATTTTATATATTTAAATCGGATTTAGTCACTACTTCATGATAGTTAGCAGTAAAGATTTTCCTACTTAATCAAAACAATAACTGAGCGTTTGACGTTTGGATGTAAAACAGAAAGATTTAAATGAAGTTTCATGGAGGCGTATAACAGAGCTTCCGGTTTGAGAGTTGAAGCTGCTCACTGCATTTTCTCTTCTGCTCGTCTCTAACTTGGATTTTTACTAGTCGGTATAAAGACGGTATCGCCTACAATGGCCAATATAACTTTGATGTGTGATAGAATTATAGTTGAAGCAAAAATGAGCAGGCACGATAAAAGCAAAGAGAAGTGGCTGGCAGACATATCCTTTTTTTAAACTAGTCCTACATGAGAAAACCACAACTAAAATGAAGTTTATCTGTAGCGCCAAAACTCCAATACTAAAAGATCCTTTATTGGATATTTTAATCTGAAAAAGCTGGTACTATCAGAACAAACTGCGTAGCGACTGTCTAGGCCAATGGAATACCAGGAGATGACCAATCCGATTCCCCAATCAATGACAATAGAACAGATGTTTCATCGCCCGACTATGAAGAAGTTGGAATAACAAACGCTCGCTTGAAAAACAACAAAGACCTGTGAAAAGACGCTCGATACACATCATCTATTCGCCGATTTTAAAGCTACCTCCACTCCTCTATGTCTGAATTTGGATTTCTCTCAAAATTTATACAGCTGTGTAAGTTGGAACACCGCAACCGATGAACGATGAGCTGTAATAGATATACGGCTGAGCCACTACTCCAATTTGTGATGTGTGTGTTGTTATTTTCCAATCAATGGATGGGCCTATAGTTTATCCTCAGCCTCCGAACAGCTGATGATTTTTTATGTAAAGCCTTTATTTCATGGCAGAAGTACACTCGGATGCATATTCCCTGCCGACCGCAATTGGAAATATGAACTCAAGTTTTTATTTAAGTTAATAATCTATCGGACCAGGATTCTAACCCTGGCCTTTCGAGTGGCGGTACGCACTGCTAACCACGCGGCTATCGAGGCCGCCTATGGTGAAAAATACTGAGGCTTTGAAAGACGCGAGACAGTCGGTGGAAGCAGGAAAATAAGAGGACCTCTACACCATTCGGGCTGCACTTGGTATTTCCAACTAGCGCCAAACGTCGAAAAGAAGAAATGAACGCTGTTGTTAACTTAAAGTAAAGAAGAGGAAATTCATCCAACTTCACTGGCTTTAAGTTAGATTGCCCTGACTGGCTTCTAAGACTTACACAGACCTGGTGACCAAACAGAGGGTCAATATAATTTTAGCTGAAGTAGTGACGAAATATTAAGTTTAAGTGAGTCTTGACTCACGGTTTTGAAACTGTTTGTAGTCCTCCGTGCAGCGAAACTTCTAGGTGTTTAAGACAAAATCCAAAATTTCTTTTGTTTTTCGGTAGCCTGACGAGTGTTATTTTCAAAAAACTTATTATATATGGCCTTACAACCTGTACGCCAATAGATATGCCGTTGCATCACTACAACAACCTTTTTCATTGTTTCTAAGAAGCTTCCAAGAAGTCATACACTTGCTTTAATTGTCGCTTATCAGTGGCTTTCCTTACCGAGAAAACAAATGCCTGGAAAGTCCTGCAAATTCCGAAAGTTTAAACGGCGGCCTGAGATCTAACTCAGCGTAATAAATTCTGACACTCACTTCGTTAGCTATTTTTGATCCACCCGCAATCAATCTTTTTTTAGTGTTCCTCAATAAAAACCGGAAGGTAGGTAGTTTAAATTAGGCTTATAAAGGATTTTTTTTCAAGCTGTGGCTTTCAATGAAGCAATACTTTTTCAGAGTTAGTCCTTTTAACATCTGTTACATGGTTTATACTCAGTTTGTTTTGTCATTTCATAATGCACAAACGTACTCCGCAGCAACATTTACAAATCGTGCAAATTTATAATCAAAATAATAATTCGCCTCTCGCAACTCACCGAGCTGATAATTCAAGCAACCATGGATCGGTTTCGCACCACGTTTCCTCTAGTGGATAATGCGTATCCTCAGAAACGCGCAACAACTGCAGCTGTTTTTATCTACTTCATGAAAGATTTTGCGGAATCTTGGCTTGCGACCTTATAAAATCTAACTCATGCAAGAATTGAAACCAAACGACCATCGGTGAATGGGTCTAAAGCGAGTTGGCTACCGATTCCGATTTTCACAAGAAAATTTCGTTCAGCGATGAAGCTTACTTTTGTTTGAATGGGTACGAAATTGCCGCAATTGGAGTGATTATAATCCTCAGGCCACAGGCTCTTGTTGTTGTTGTTGTACCGGTTCACTAGCCCTACTTAGGGACAGGTTTAATTAGTCTAAGTCGCCGGGGTCATCTAAAGGGAGGTACAGGAAACGTGCGGTTTCTACGGGATTGGACCAGTGAGAAAGGGGGGTTAGATGTGTCGGCTTAAGGGGGCATGTAAAGAGGTGGTTAGTGTCGTGCGGATACTCTCCACATGCAAGGCATACGTTGGGTATGCTGGGGTCGAGTCTGGATAGGTAGGAGTTTAAACTGTTGCAGTATCCAGACCTAAGTTGTGCCAGAGTCACACGGGTCTCTCGAGGCAGCTCGATCTCGTTGTCTGCAGTAGGTGGTGGTTTTGCTCCAAGTACGCCATTCACGGGAAGGGAGTCTTTGAAGGTGTTGACTGACTCCTGGTGAATGGCTATCAGTGCTTGTCTGTACGCCGTCCTGTTCAGCGGTTGCTGCACATGTTACTGGATGGTGTCCTTCATTTTAAGTACTCCCTTTCTGATGTGCCTAGGTAGAGGTTCAGCTTCAATAAGGTTTCAATAGGAACTACTTGCACAGCAAAGCATTATGCTCCTTAACTCATAACATAGATGCTCCGCTGTGCAAGTGATGCTCCGGCGACATCAGGTCCTGAGGGCGGTGTTTTGGCAAGCCTGTAGCTTCTTCATCTGCGCCTCGTTCGTCCCCGGCTCCCAGATCGATGCAGCATAGTTTATGACCAGCCGGCCAATTGCTATGTAAGTTGACAGCAAGGTTTCTTGTCTTTAGCCCAGGTGCTGCCTGTTGGCGCTTATACTCACTTTGTTGCGGCACTGGAGTTTTGCGCCAATTGCGGTCTTATGCGGAGTAAAGGAGGATTTAGTTAGCTGTATTTTTAACTGTCGTGCAAGATAGCAGTTCACTTTCGAACAAAGATCATCAATATCCTGGTCAGACGCCAATATCGTGCAATCATCGGCATACGAAACCACAGGCTCTAGAGACAGGCGGTCTATACTTTACAAAAATGCAGCCGGCCACAGCGTTACATAGTGTTACTTACCTAAATTGGAACCAAATACGGAAAAAGTTTGACAGAAAGTGGAAACTCTTCAATTAAAAAGAGTAGCCCTACTGCACGATGTGAACTACAAACCGTAAAGACCTTTACGTTTTACCATTAAATAGGATGATTTGTAAGTTTAAGTCCTGTAAGATAGGCCCACCAAATGACACTAAAACCGCCTTTTTGGCAAGTTGTTGTTAATTAACAAAAACTTACATATTTTTCTACTATTCTTCTTCTACTTCTTAAATTACCTCAAAATAGGTAAACTCTTTATTCTACTACTTAATTACTATGCGCTTTAAGCTGTCCGAGATTTCTGACAAAACTTTTCGTCCTGCACATAATTCAAGGTTTCGGCATAAGTTTTCATAGTTTTCGCTAGGCTTCATCATTACTTACAGCGATTTTCCCCTCATTAAACGAAAGGAAATTAAAGTTGCGTGTTCATTGTCTATATAGGTATGTATATACATACATATGTATGTATACATATAGACAGAGTATGAAAAACAACAACTACAATATAGACTACCATCAACTACTTGCTAAACTTATAGGCAGTCTATAAAATGTGGCAAAGGTATGAGTTGAAAAAGGGTTTGAATCGGATGTCTTGCGAGGTGGGCGAAAACCAAACATTGTAAGTACATTTTACTTGTATAAATGATCAAAATTTTGTTGTTGGCATTTTATTAACCGAACGTCGGCAAATATATCTTGTGGGTTGTATGCAAATAACTAATGTATGGCGAAAAGTGTGTGGTTATGTTTGAATGCCTTGGAAGGATTTGACCGGAGTTAGGCTGAATTTATGTAAAAACAAAAAAAAATCATATTTGCACGATTTATGAAATACTCTTGAAATTTATTCATGCATGTGTATGAAAATTTATTATAATTACTGTGAAATAGTTTTTAATTCAATTCAATGCACAGTAGTAGCTGATTAGTTGGGAGTGCTGCTCCAATGATTCGAGCTCCGGGCATAATTAGCGCTGCATTCGCCTTTTTTTTCGTTGCGCTCGAAACACTTGGTGTTCACAATGAAACTACTTAATATACCCGTATAACCTATATGTTTTTGGTGGATAGCAATTCAAGGTTTGGTACCTCGCCGAGTTCAATGTATTCCATGTCGAAGATTCAAAGAGAAAAATGGCAACTTTGTCGCCTAATCTATTTAATAGGTCCTGAGTACTTAGCCTGCCACATTTGGACCAAATGTCCCTTTAAAATTAAGTTTTAAAGATGGATATACTCGTAGATTTCCATCTGTTCTGCGCTATTTTTTCAAATTGTAATTAAAGCTCTTTCCCAATCATTCCCAGATTCAAATCGTCTCATCGAAAAATGTCCCCAACGGGGTGAAATCTTCAGCTTTTTCATTACCGAAAATATTCCTATGATTCGAGACTGGAGAGGTCGAGTTGACCGTACTTAGAGCCTTCCTATAATTCTTTACATCGCTAGAATTTACAATTGACGATGGTAAGGCCAATATAGCCGCTTGACTGTCCATGTAAATGGTTGCTTTCTGTATCCTATCGTAGTTATTCATAAGAGCTCTCTCTCTAAAGTCTTTTACTATACTTAGACTTCCTCCTAGATGCTTGCTGAGTTTGGTAGTTGTAAAGAGAAAGAGAGTAAAGGATCTTTGTATAAACAAAAGATTCGGTGGTCTGGAAAAGAAAGCCTTGCAAGTTGAACTACAAATTAACCATGAAAAAACTAAGTATATGCTGCGTACCAAATCAAAAAACACTCCAGCTGATCTTATTATTGGCAACGCATGTTAAGCCAATAATTCCATAGATATTGAACTACAAGACAGACTGCAAACAACAAAAAAAATACTTTGAGCGCATAAAACTCTTCAAGTCTCAACTCTTTTCGAGATATCCAAAAGCTACATATGTATCACACACTCCTGCGTCCCATCCTGACATACTCGTATGGTGTTGAAATTTGGACGATGAGGGCGACTGACATGAAAATACTAAGAAAAATATTGGGTTGTCCTGATGAAGCACCACAAACCACTTCAAAGACTGATATTCACCAAAAGAAGATGATGCTGTCAGTTTGATGGGATTGGAAGGGGGTGGTATATTTTGAGCTGCTTCGAAGGAACCATACGATTAATTCGAGTCTCTACTGTGAACAACTGGACAAATTGAATACATCCATCAACGAGAAGCGGTCAGAATTGATCAATCGTAAAGGTGTCATAGTCCACCAGAACAATGCTAGACCGCACACATCTTTGGTCACTCGCCAAAAACTGTGAAAGCTTGGCTGGGAACTGTTTATGCATCCACCATATAGCCCTGACCTTACACCCCAGACTACCATTTGTTTCGATCTTTGCAGAACTCATTAAATGGTAAAACTTTCCAAAATGACGAGGTTATAAAATCGCACTTGGTTCAGTACTTTGCAGATAAAGGCCAGAAATTCTATGAGCGTGGAATAATAATCTTGGTGGAAAGTTGGCGTAAGGTCATCCAACAAAATGGAAATTACATAACTTATTATAGCTCATTATGAAATTAAAAAAAATGTATTTACTTTCTTTTAAAAAATCTTTTGTGGCAATATATGAACCAATCAGGATTGATATGCGCCATCTCCTATTAGATACCGATACTCCGAGCTTAAAAACCTCATTAAAGGACAAAATGAAAAATAAATAATGACAAATCAAAGAGCACCGTGAAAATCCTTCACGAAAAACAACCATATTGTAAGCAAACCAAGGGCATACCAAAGAAAAGATGGATAGATGCAATGATCGACTATCTCAAAGAGAAGCGCGTGCAAAAACGGGTGGCGCTTAGTAGTGGATCGGTAAACCTGGAGGAAGATGGTTGCGGAAGCAATAGTCCACCCAGGACCGTCTTTCTAAGGAAGAAGAAGAAGAATTGTGAAGTAAATTGCTGTTCGTATCGCAAATGGAAGTGGTCGCCCACTGAAGATTCTGAGACCTTCCTGCATTAAGTAAGCATAGCCTCTGTCTGCCGAATTCCAAACAGGTATGCGACACCAAAAGACAGTGCCAACAACAGTTTTATCAGCAGCATAGAACCCACTCTCATGTCAAATTTTCAGAATACTCTACTTCTATTCTACTTCCAAAGGAAACGCAAGAAATTACCATATAAAATTTGTATTCACAATTTCTCCCGTCACAGCCCACTGTACATTAATTTTGAAAAAAGGTGGGAGGCGTTAAATGTAACGTTTAACTTATGTTTAGCATTTAAGCATTTGTCATGAACTTATTTTTCCATTTTTTTTATGAATTCCATATTATAGTAATTGAGGGGGTGGTTCCTCGTGAGATTCCTTTGAAAGCAGCACTGCGGCATGCGTGCTAGAGCAATAGACTGTGTGTGTGTGTAAGCGACACGTGACGCTAAAACTCTTACAGTGTGAGTAAATATTAATAGCATTCATATACTGCTACGTGTAATACTATGCATTCAATGTGCACCTTTGAAACGCTTGAATGCTTCCGATCAGGTGCTGTTGTCCATTACCGTAAACTCAATGTATCGAACAAGTTCGATATGGTATATTGCACATGTTTTTTTACGGTGGAAATTCATAAACGGATATTGGCATTTTTTCTCCTTACTTTGGAAAGAGTTTATACATACACAAATATATGTACCTACTTATGTACATAGAACATATTTTGTATATTTATGTATTTATGTGGTTTTTGATATTCGGCAGACCCTTCCGGTTAATTTGAATTTATGCATAGGGCACAGCTACTCGCACATCGTACACATGGAAAGGGTGATGAATTTCCATAATCGATTATTGTGTTTTCTCTGTTTGGTTATGACAAGTGGGCGTTTTGAGTACAGAAAAAGTAATAATAATAACAGTGTTAGTGGATGATGTTGTCTTCTAACTGAAAAACAGTCTTTCATAATATTTACATGTATATACGTAAAATTTCTTTGCTAACTTCTTTTGGTATTATCATTTGTTCGATGAGCAGTTTGCGCGATAGACAACCAGTGTCTTTTCTTAAACAATAAGCAGGTTTTTTTTATCTAAAACTCATGGATTAGGACTCCCTGCTTCGAAAACACAGGGACAGTTCGACGTTGAAGATCTAGTTACAGCAGGAAGCCTAGCAGGTCCTTCTCTCTGAGAACACTTTTCAAAAACTTGGTATAAGGTCTAGTAAAAAGTAACCGCTAGTTTAAGCATTAAATTGAAGGCTTTATTTACCATAGTTAGAATTAACCGATTTATGTTAGATATGCAGCATTTTGTTTGGTTACTTTGTACCGATTTGAAGGCAATGTCATTATATCTCTCTCATAGAAACCAATCGATTTTCACAAGCTTCTCTTGTGGCCAATTCTTCACCAGGCAAATCATTCACCATAGACAGGAACAGTCGGTAATCACTTGGTCCGAGGTCTGGACTATAAGTTGGATACATAAGAACCTCCCAACCAAGCTCTTGAGCTTCGGGCCAGTAACTGTAAACATGTGTGATCTGTCTTTGTCCTGATGTAAAACAATTCTTCTTCTGTTTGCCAAAACTGGGAGCTTCTGGGCCATTCTTTCATTCAGACGGTCCAGTTGCTGATAGGACAGAGCCGAATTAAGAATATGACCATAGGGTGACAGCTCATAGTGGTTGTTTCCCTGCTAAATGATTCTCTTTTCATGACCAGTCATCATACGCTTCAGAAATAGGTCGATTTTGTTACGATTTAGCAGCGAAATTCGGTACATGAGGTTTTTTCTTGTTACACATCGAACTTCTTTGTGTATCCAGCCTTTTTCAAGTGGTTCCAAACTATTTTTTGTGCAATGTTTAGCTCTTGGGCAATGGAAACAGTGTTCTTATGACGTTCACTCTACGATTTACCTTATTTTATCGACATTTTCGACAATTGGCCTTCCACACCATGGATCACCGGAACGAAATCGACGAAACCAAAATTGGGCATGATTGACTATTACAGTCTCAGAAAAATTCTTGAATATAGCTCATTTTCTATTTGCTAGAACATGGGAACGATGAGAAATTCAGCTCTACAGTGGAGAGAAAAGTAACTGTCTAATGGCCACAACGCGAACAGTATTAAAAAGATAAGGAGGGTCGAAGGGGGAAGTCTCTTTACAGGTAATATGAAAGGGAGAAAGGATTTAAAAGTTTACCGTCGGAAGTAATGTTCCACTATCTCTTTAAGATAGACGAGCTTGCCAGGCAAGGCTCTTGCCACGAGCCAATTGTTCTTCAAGGAGTTTGTCTGCGAACATACCACGTTGAGATAGAGGCAAACAATGACTTACCGTAAATATAGGCAAACCAGACTGAAACGAGAGAGAAAGCGATGACGAGATCAAGAGAGGAAATTTCCAAGAAAATGGTAGCTCTAATTCTCTCTCACTCACTCTTGGGCAGTATTAGCTTTCGAAATCTCGTGGCTATCTATCTTTATCGTCTATCCAAGATAGCTGACCTTAACCTTATACTTTAGAAGATTTCAAGACTGGATTATAGTCCTGTACGAACGAGAAAGATGACCGATGTCCAGAGCATACTGAATTTATAAGAGGAATACGTCCCCAGCATATTTACTTGAAGTGATCAATAAAACACCATTCGCCTACATCATCGAATTATACGCCAAATTTGCCAAGTCTTTTAAAACCACGGCGGCGATGAACTAACAATGTATGGTATATACATCAGTTTCTTTACGAAATATGCTCGGTTGAAAACCTGCCTGATGATTGGAATTTAAGTTTGCATAATTCATAATCAGGAGATCAGCCTTCCCAATAAGATCTTCGTATATAAGATGCTATCGTGCGTACTAGGCTGCTCTCTTGTGGCTCTTTTAACCTAATTATGGAGAAAATAATATGAGCGGTACAGCTAAATAGAGAAGATTTATGGACATCTGCGTAAGGGTGACGGCGAATACAGCAGACAATTCAAAGATGAGCTATACGAGATATATGTCGAATTAAGATATAGCGGCTACACTGGCTAGGTCATATCCTCCGGTTGAACGAAAGTATTCCAGCTAGGAAAGTATTCGACGCAGTACTCGCTGGTGGAAACCGAGGAATATGAATATTTCCACTCCGGGTGAAAGATTATGTTGAAAATGATCTGGCTGCACTTGGTATCTTCAATTGGCCCCGAAAAGTTAAAGGAATAAATGCCTGTTGTGCCATTTTTGCTGTGACTATAAACGTCGGTGGCCTGGGTAGCCGAGTGGTTAGCATTGCCTACTGCCATTCGGAAGATCAATATTCGCTGGTGGAAGCAGACAAATAGGAAGACTTCAACTCCGATGGAGAATGACTTATATTCACTTGGTGTCTTCAGTTGGCGCCGAAAATTTAAAAATAGAAACGCTTATCGCGCCAAGGGTTTAGTATTGAATATTGCCATTCGGAGAACCGGGTTTCGAGTCCTGGTCCAAAATCTAGAAATTATGGAAAGTTAATTAAAAAAAATTAAGTTGAGTTTTCTAATTGCGGTCGCCCCTCGTCGGGGAATGTCAACCACTTCGAGTGTATTTCTGGCATGAAATCAAAGCTCCTCGTCGAAAACCATCAGCCGTTCGGGCGCAGCTTAGTATAATTGTGGAAAAACATTAAGACGCACACCACAAATTGGAGTAGTACCTACGTCGAAGAGGAAAAGGAAGAAGATGAACCCCCTGCGGGTTAGGGGCTCAAGAATTTACCCATAATAAGACATGCCTGTAGTAAGAGGTGACTAAAATCCAATAGTTCCCGCGAAAGTCGGATCTTTATCCGGCTAAGGACTGTCACTACCACAATATTTCCTGAAAACCAATTCGGGGAACATTTTGCGGTTACAACAAGAACAACATGAAGAAGATAATCGTGAAAGAAGAAGAACGGAAGACCTCATCATAACAGTAACTTATGGACAGTATATTTATTTGGAGGGGCAGTGTTAAGAATCTAAGATGAATACCAGTTTCAAAATTTCGAAATTACGAATTAACTTTTTTTTCACTCAGAAAATTCCACATTTTGATTACCTCGACAGAAAGCATTTAATAAATCCCTAATTGGCATACGGAATATTCTATTAAAACTTTCCAGCAAATAAATGACAACATTTTCTTCTAGAACGAACAACTAGTGGTAATAAAAAAACAATAACAAAATATACAACACAATAATTTATTACAAGAATTATCATTACACGCACACACAAACAAATAAGCCTCCCGCCATGTCCTGCGCGTCAACGAGGAGGCTCCACTTGCACCTGATTCCGAAATGAATATACAATACAACAAATTCATAAGCAATAGACTCGCCAATATACGAAAACGCATACACATACATACACACAAATATTTAATCATTACATATACACACGCACACGTCACATATTTAGATATTGTTTTGGTGAAAAGAAAAATAAAAACACACGAAAGAATTTTATATAAAATTTATGAACTGACTTTCCGCAGCAACTCGAAATGTACCATAAAAAAAAAAATACTCGGAACCATCAGCGGCATTCAGCATTGGTTTCGGCGTAGTTGGCCGTGCCGGGGCGTGCCTGACACGAAAGCAAACCAGCCAGCCAGCCAGCCAGCCAGCCATCCAGCCAGTAGTCGACAGCCGGCAAACGGCCTATCAGCCAATTTAGCCAGTCAGCCAACGTACCAACAAACCAACCAACCATTTCATGGCCCACCACGCGACCTACGAGCCGCCAACCAATAACCAAAGGACTAGCGAACGGTTCATCTATGTCTAGGCCCACTGGCAGCAATCCAAACGAAATGGCCAGGTCACTCGAAAGTCTCGGTAAAACTTTCGAAAGGGGATGGACAGTCTACTTGTGTATACGAGTATACAGGCACGCATGTATGTTCGTGTATATGTGTTTGTGTTTGTATTTGTATGTGAGAGGGGGAGTAGTGTAAACCATGCTATATAAAGGTTAATGCAGTGTGTGGAGGCGCTTGGCCCACAAGTGCGCGTCCATCATAAAGCTGACTGCTTGGCTTGGTTGGGGAAAATGGCTTTTCACTGATTGTGTGTAAATTTCGGTAGAAAAATGCATACAACTACATGCAACTGAGTATATACACGTATGTATGTACATACATATGTACTTTGAAAGGACTCTCATACTCTACGAGTACGAGGACTGAATATTTATTCACTTTATTTTGGCATTTTGCATATCTCATTTATTTCGACCGGAAAAATGTATCGGCATTATTGTCATTGCAATTGACGTACGAAGCCAACAATATTGGATTGCAATTGCAATGACTTGCAACGCCTCACTGAGGCTCCATCAAACACACAACCAAAGCAATTGTGGAATTTCGAAATGAGAAATGGAGAAATGCAATCTGTGAATTGTTGGTAAATACTTAAGTATCAATTTTATTGACAAGTGCGATTTATATCTACATACGTGTATGTACATGTACACATACATAAATGTGTCAGTATTTTGCTAATCATACGATTTTTTCCCACCTAAACAAGACAATTTGGACCCGGCCCTCACAACCCCACACAGCTGGTGCTAATACTTAAGTACTTCATATATGTATGTATATATATGTATATGTGTGTATGGATATGTGATTTAGTATGGGACACATTGACTGACGTCTTACGTCCAACGATTACTGACGCTGATATCTGATATTAATGGGTAAGTGGCACGACTGATACAGGGTGTGCAGCACATGGCGGTCGCTTAGACAATAGTTTGGAGCAAATCAGCATAAGAACCCTGCTTAATATTACTTTCAAAGTTTTATAACGGCTTACACTAAAGGAAAAATCGGTTCACGACATAGTTGTATGTATCGAGAAAAGATTGGCTGTAAAAGTGTAGACGCCTGGCGTTTTCTTAAGCATTGAAGAAACCTTTAACACTACACTTTCAGAGTTCGTAATAGAAGCTCAGCAAGAAATGAATATTGCCTTTTGTAAGGCTCATAGAATCTCTCCTCCAGAACAGGATCATCTTTCCTGAGATAGGCAATACCAATATTACCAGATACACCACAAAAGGTACCCCTGAGAGGGGAGTTTTATCTTCACTGCTGTGACGCCTCACAGTGAACACGTTGCTTGGCCAACTAGGTAAAGTGACACGCAAATCTTAAATGTTTTACTCCAAGATATCCTACATATAGGAGGTTGCAAGCAATGTGTGCTGGTTGTCTAACCAACGAAGACAGAAACCGTATTTTAACCACCCAAACTAAAAGGTGTGGAAATCACTCTCTCTAACGAAGTCAAATATCTCGCAATAGTCTTAAATATTCAGCTCAACTGAAGCCGAAATACAGCGGAAAGGTTAAAGAGAGCTATCACAGCAATCTAAGCAAGCAAGCAAGGCGGGCATTGCTAAGAGATGAGGCCTAAAACCTTTTATTGTTTATTGCAGTAGTTAGACCTATTTTATTCTACGGAGTCACTATCTGGTGGCCAGCACTCGAAAAAAACGAACTTCCTGAGTGAACTGAACAAAGCTCAGTCGGCTGCTATTCTCATTCTGGGGTTTCTACCATCGACTCCTTTAAAAGCCTTTGAAACTCTTTTCAATTTTCTACCCTTGGATCTGTACCTCAAGCTTCAAGCGAAATGCAACGCTGCTGGAGTGAACGAGGCTCAGCCTTGGAGGTATTGAACTACTGGACACGCCCAAACATGATATTTCGTACAATTTTCAGCGGTGTTGAACGCCATCTCCACTTACTGTTTTAATAAACTCATCGCTCCAAGAATCCCGGACGGAAATGTATGGGAAAATATAAATACTCTGAATCAGAGTGACATAGTCATCTTTAAGGATGGTTCTAAACTCGATGAAAGGGTGGGCTCTGAAAATAACTCACCAAGATTCTCTACCAATTTTTAGTTTGAGGCTGCCAGACTACTGCAGCGATTTCCAAGCAGAACTTATTTCAATCGCGAAACTACATAATGGCTGCTAGGATCTCTGATTACAAATCAATCAATCCCATATACTCGGACAGCCAAGCTTCTATCAGATCTTTTCAATGTAATTACACCTCATCAAATGTGGCGTTAAAATGCAGAAATACTTTAAATAAGCTCCTGGTTAAATGCAACCCAACCGTGGCCTGAATACAAGCACATAGGACCATCCCAAACAACTGTACTGCAGATGGGCTAGGAAGAGGAGGTACAACTCTAACTACAATAAATTATACATAGGTTGTGGGCGTATCCCTGTATACGACAAAACTCATGCTGAAACTGGCTTTCACGAAAAGAGCAAACACCAGATGGCTTACAGGAAGGACTTGTAATGTGGCTTGGAAGCTTTGGCCTGTTCACCATCAATACAACAACTGGATACTGTTTAATAGAACTTCACGGAAAAAAATGGAATAATAGTTTTCGAAACTACAGAGACGAAAAGCACTACCTCTGACACTGTCCAGCTCTAAGCACTAAACGAATATCACTTCTTTGGTTGCATAGCAACATCGCAATGTTTATAAGGCACACTAAATGGCTCGTACATCAGGAAAGGTGAGAAGCACACTGCAGCAGTATCACAGTAGGCCTTCAGGCCGCTGGTCTTCTAATCAGCAGCCGCATAAACTCAACTCAAGCTATGGTGGGGCCACTACAAAGAGTCCAATGAAGAGTCCAATGAAAACTTGTCAACGTTCCCATATTGGTAGCCTACAATCCAGCTAACTATTCAGACTTTACCGCATACGCACATGAGCCAATTGAAAAGGTCACAAATATATCGGATAAAATGCTACACTTTTGATGAAGACTACATAAAAGGACTAAATGCGATATGCATGACCGCCAAGATCACATGCAATGATAGCGAAGGTCACCAAAGAATTACACGCCGTTTGTAGGCTACAACCCACTGAGATCAACCGCGAGCAGAATATGGATACGTGGGGGAAGTGTAGCGGGTCAGGCATGAGAGAGTCCTTCGAACACTTCCCCTCTGTTTGGATTTTTACGAAGGGTTTTTTTTCCTGTCAGAAATACCCACACTCGGAGGGCGAAACATTAAATGTACCAAGTTTGGTTGAAGTATCTCAAAAACTGACGGATTAGTTTGCAAACAGACGGGCTGGCCACAATTAACTCAGCTCGTCATGCTGATCACATCGGTATACATTTTGGTAGATCTCTATTTGAGTAATATGAACTATGGCTTTTCAAATTAAGAAGCTTTATGGAATCGGCAGGGAAAGTCCATCCCTCCCAGTGTATTTCGGACATGAAATATAGGCTCCTCGTAAAAAAAACCATCAACCGTTCGGAGGCGGCTTAGTATAAACTGTAGGTCTCTCCATTTGTTGAAAAAACATCAAGACGCAAAACCACAAATTGGAGCCACCGTCTCTTCTTTCGATGGACTAGTATACATTGTCACCTCATTGTTATTTTTCAAGCTGCAATGGCTCTTCGAACTTCACCGTAGTCAGATGATGGAACATCGTACCATCATTCTCGATTACGGACTCAGAATCGCCAACTCCGGGTGCTTCATTTTCACATTCGGAGGGCTTGACATTACCTGAGAGCTGAGAGCAAAATCAATTAAAAAAATTCATTTTCTAAACTTTTTGGATATTGGTCGGACCAGCACTTGAACCCTGGCCTTCCGAATGCTTCTCGCAATTAACCATTCAGCTATTGTGGGTGTATTGCGTAAATATTCTAAGCAAAATTTCAATAAACCCATCACATACTCTGTTCTGGAAACACCCTTTTCATTTATATGCCATAAAAACGAAAGCAGGAGCCTCCAAAATATGAATAACTACATACTCGTATCTACCAACAAATAAAAGGAATAGATTCATAAATAAGCTTAACATCGGCAATGCAAGACATACGATACGAATCAGTCATATGAGGATTGTACGACAAAATGTAGGTGGAGCTCCCCGCACCGCCTGCTCCAAATAATACAATCAAAGTAAACGCATCGGCACTCCACCATTGATTCCTTTGCATTCCTCGCTCATAATTAACTACACGCAAGGCATATTTTACGTTGTACCTAGGAAAATCCTTAAAAAATTCGTAACTCTCACACCCAGCACACATTTTTTACTTTCATATTTTATTTTACGTGGAACTGCCCCTTATTTAGTGCGCAACAGAAATTTGGGCTACAGTGTGTAATAAATTTCCAAAGAATGACAAAGTGAAATAATTTCTCCACATTTTTGTATTCACTCTGTGCTTTGGACGTGTCTTTTAGCAAAGCAAAATCCTCTCTCTGACACGAACTTCGGACGACAAAAACTTTGCATCGGAAGGGTCATTAAAAATATATGACTTTCGACATGGCTGACATATAATAATAATAATAAAAAAAGCCTCATCGGCCGCTTGTGCTATTCATTTCCTGCACACTTTCCACCTGTTTCGTTCTTCGCTTACCGTGGCACGACACAATTTCGCCATGAACTATCCAAAACCAAATGTTTGCCTTCATTTTCGGGGGTTGCACGCCAATTGGTTGGGGCTTTTCCAATTCTTGCTTCACCCCACACTCTCTGCCATTTGGAGGTAGGTTGTCGCGTGCTTTACAATAAGCCTACAATATTCATTTTAAGGACTTCGTATAAGTCATACTCATTTAAATAGAGGAGGGTGGTGATGAGCTGCCTGGACGAGACTTTATGTACGAGTATATAGAAAGTAATGGCATGGCTTGGGCATGCACGCTTTGGAAGAGCTAGCGGGCTGTAGGTTGATGGCGTGGTCTACACTCTGCACTTGCCAGGGGAGGCTAAGTAGAGACTTCGTTGTTGTAGCTCGAAAAGTAAAACATATAAAGCTTACCAATCTACTTTTTGTTGTTTGTGTTATTGTTATTTTCCTATTTGTCGAGAGTGTGCGCATTGCACACGATGTCCTTTCCGGCTTTTCCAACCCCACAACGACCACCTAATGGTTAGAGCTACACACATATTCAACCCTACCCAAGCTGGCACAGCAATTATTGGGGTTGTGTGTATGGTACGTATATATAAAGCAGTGCCGGTGCTGGCAAAATGGGTGGGAATTCCACATGCGGAAACAATGTGAAAAGTTTGCTTAACTTTAATTGCCACTGGTCAAAGTTTTGATGAGTTTTTGTTTGTGACGCTGGCCAATGGTGGCCAACTTTATTCATTTCATTCGACGATATCCTCGCAGGAGGGTAATTTTGTGCTTGGATAATACAAAATGGAGCAATTTAATTTATATGAGCAAAATGTCATTAAAACTTTGAAACTTACAGTTTTATGTAAATGAAGTTTACTGGACGAAAAGGGTCAAAAGGACACGCAGGTATGCTAGTTTTTGAGACTTAAAACCAAATTGTCTGGTGGACTCCATAGATAGCAAATTTAAACAAGAAAGAAGAGCTGTGAAGTCCTTATACCTATCATCGTCATGTCAGAATTATGGATTTTCACATCTGAGATCCACTCTAGCCAACAGGTGCTACTTTGGACTAAGTAGACAAGTGAAAAGTAAAGTCCTCTCTCGACGAACAAAAATCAAACTCTACAAGTTCCTCATCATTCCCGTCTCACTATATGGTGCTGAAGCATAGACGATGTCCACATCTTATGAATCGGCCTTGGAAGTCTTCGAAAGGAAACTTTTGCGAACGATGTATGGTCCTTTGCGCATCAGCTACGGCGACTACCACACATGATGGAACGATGATCTGTACGAGTTATATGATGACATTGACATAGTTCAGCGTATCAAGAAACAGCAGCTACGCTAACTAGATCATGTTGTCCGAATAACTAAAAGCACTCCATCTTTGAAAGATCAGGTGGAGAGGGACCTGGTTTCAGTAGGTATTTCCAACTGGCGCCAAACAGCGAAAAGAAGGAATGATTTTGGCTATAATCGAAATGAAGAAGAATCTTCTTTAACGGCTTTTTTACCCAAAACTTCATATCTGAACAAATCGATATATTGGGGCTCCGATTTCAATAATTTTTGAATATAAAATGACCTTAGATGCTTTTTAACGGTTTTTGTACCCAAATCCTCATATGTAAACAAATTCATAGCGACTTTTGCAGTAAGGAGACCTTCTTTGGTGTTAAAATCCCCAGCACATTTTTGACATCACAGGTGCGCTCAATGTGCTCCTAGAAAGTATCTTTGGTCACATTGTTCTTCCCTTTCGTCGGAGTGAGAGCGCAAGTCACCGATATATTGAAAAGTCTTGCTTTGGTGCGGATTGTGGCAAGATGCTCGGCGACTAGGATGAACGATAGTATCTGGCGGCAAAGTCTCTCTCCCATTTATTTAGCCGCTGTAATAAGACTACCCGTTCTCGTCCTTATCCCATACATTGCCTCTCTTGAACGGCGGAAATGTTAGTCTTAATTATCTGCACACTTCCACTCTAATTGTGGAACTCTGTACTGTTGTCGCGGTCGTTGGAACTTCTCATCCGAAGCCTATTGTTTTTTGTTTTTATTGAGCTAGTTTTATAAGTGGCGGGTCGCTGCGCGATGAGGTATAAATTCGAAGCTTGTTAATATAACGAGTTGTTTTCTTCGCAACCTACGTTCGCCCGCAGCCGCACTTCTGGTGACCAGAAGATACAAGCAGACTTCAGCGGACCCTTAAACCCAATATGCTGAAGTGGTTCCATCGAAGCTTCCTATCTTTTAGCTGCGACCAAGTCTCCATATGAGGTGGTTACTTTATCTTGCTCTGTTGGACTGCTCACAATACCCAAAAAAGCGGTAATTGTGTTCCTTAGCATAGCCTTTCGTACTCTCATTTCTTCCTTCCAACAGCTTATTGCTGTTTTTAATTTAAAAAAGTTTCTGGGACGTAAGCTTACCCATCTGCCATTTTTGTAGTGAGAACAGCGAGACCATACGGACTCCTTCTGGACGGATGGAGCTTAAATAAGTTATCGGAGTTCAATAACTTAATGCTAGGGGAAGCTCCACTATCAACTTTGAACTTAATAGGAGTATAACATATTTATGTTTAATATAAATATTGTAGGGAAGTCAGATTTTTTATCATTTAAGATGGACAATCCGCCAGGTTTTCCGCGAAGAACTAATAAAAAGCTCTCTGAGAATATCTAAATTAAGACAATGTCATCTGAAAGCTTCTGAAGTCTTTACTCACTACAGTTCTTATTATTCCGACTATGCTACTGCTTCTTATCTTCATTGAGGATTGTGGATATTGGATTGGGTCCGTCTTTAAGTACTCGGCTTTAAAAAGAGAGGGAGAGGGAGAAAGAGAGAGCGTAACTCAATTATATATATAATTAGCACTTTGTTACCGCTGAAGCGATTTTCGGACGAGCTCTCCCTCTAATTTGTTGAATGCGCCTTAATGTTTTCCAACATAATGGAGGGATCTACAGTTTATTCTGCGCTGCCTACGAACGGCCGATGGATTTTTATAAGGAGGTTTTATTTCATGTCAGAAATACACTCGGAGAGCTTGACATTTCGTGCCGAGGGGCGACTACAATTAGGAAAATTGTTGCTGCCGCGTAACCCAATAACTCTTACATAAATACGGGACAGGAGTAACAAAAGCTATTCCACTTGCTTGAGGATTTTAAGCTATGGTGGACTCGAAACACTGCTTAGACAGGGAATGTCCACCCCTCTGAGTGTATTTCGGACATGAAATAAAAGCTCGTCTAAAAAATCCATCGGTCGTTCGGCGGTGGCTTAGTATAAACTGTAGATCCATTATTGGGAAAACATCAAGACGCTAATACAAATCGGAGGAGGAGCTCGGCCGAAAATCATTTCAGCTGTCATAAAGCGCTAACTATATTATGAAGAGCTTTCTGAGAATTACTAAATTAAGACAATGTCAACTGGAATCTTCTGAAGTCTTTACTGCGTACAGTTCTTATTATTCCAACTATACTGCTTCTGGTCATCTTCGTAATTGATTGTGGATACCGTGTTAAGGTACTTGGTACTTTAGAGAGAGAGAGAGAGAGAGTCTGAACGTAATCCAGTTACTCTTGTATGAATACGGGACAGAAATACCCAAGAGATATTCCAGTTACATGGGCTTTTAGAGTTAGAATGCTAGAATCTTTTAGTAAAATTTGTAGAAAAAGTAAGCCCCCCATTTTTTTATGGGCTAACTAATATCTTGAGACCAGATAATAAGATTCCCGATTATATAAAATACATTTGTAGAATTGGCATTTGCTTGTTTAATGAGGCCCTCTCAGCCACGATATCTTCCAATGATCTCTTTGCGATCCTAATCCAAAAACGTTTTTTTTTATTCTTCTTTAAAAAAAAAAAAAAACTCAACTCCACACATCTCTCATCCCCCCAATTTTTGTTTGCAGCGATCGTTTCCCATACTACAAATCAAACGATGATCGTTGGAAGAATTCGGTGCGGCATAACCTCTCCATAAATCCACATTTTCGCAAGGGGCTCAAAGCTCCACAAGGAGCCGGACATTTATGGACAATTTCCAGCGGAGATTCGGCAGAGAATGTGCTGGCGTGGGAGCATGTAAGTTGTAAAATACAAACCATTATTTTCCGCATGCATGTAAACGAATAAAAACAAAATCCTTCTTCTATTCATACTCCTCCACAGAAGAAACAGCGACTGGACTTATTCTTCAAAATGGAGTCTATGAACCGTGAACGCCTGCAACAGCATCAACAGCAAATGCAACAACGTCAGGGCTGCACTTCACCACATCCAGATTGCCAACAACATCAACAACAACAACAACAGCAGCAACAACAACAACACTCCTGCGTCTACGATGAAGCAGCAACAGCAGTGGCCACCATCACACGAGAATTATTGAACAACAGCGCCGACGAAAGCGGCAACAACAACATGGCGGACAACAACAATCACAGACTGGAGAGCACGCATTTGGTGCATGAATTGCCATTTAATGACTTGATGAGCGATGAAGAGCTCCGTAAGACGGCTGGACAAATACTCAATGGCATTCATAGGGAAGTTGAGGTGCAATCGGTGAACTCGATCATAAGTACCTACCACGATGTACTCCTGGATAATGGTGAGTAATTGCGAAATGTGTGTGTGTGTGTGTGTGTGTCAAAACTAAATATAATTTCCATCTTTAATCACCAGAAGACTATCTTAACCCCATACACAAAGATGTCGCTGTGCACGAGAGTGGACTACGCAGCACGAACGCCACACAACTCCCAACCAGCTCGTACATACAAGCACACAATACAACGAGCTCCCAGTACTATGTCACTGAAATCGATCCGCTGGAATTGGGCATACAAATGTCACATCAAGTGGGCGCTGAGGAGGTGCTCTTCAGTGATGAGTTCAATTTGAATTACTTTGGCTATAACGGTGGCAATGACATTGTTGCTTGACCGCCAGCATCGTCAGCGTCATCGTGTAATGGCCCGGTTGGCACAGCGCCGATTATAAGTGTGACTGCAGTAACGGGTCGCGTCAGCTCGATAGCGGCTCTCGATAATGGCTCACCTTCAGAGCACTTGGGTACGCGAACAGTTGTCCAAGCTTACGGTCAGCAGAAGCAATAGTCGAAGTAGTTGTAATGTTAGTATTATATTATACGAGTATGTAGTTGGTATGTACGTATATGTGTTAAACGCCTAACAATCATTTCTAGTCACTAAATAATGGGCCGTTATTCGAGGCTACAGTTTATCAAAGATACATACAAAGAATTAGCAATTTAATAATAATCAAATTTTATTTTAGACCAAATCTGCAAGAAAATGGGCATGTGTGAGTTCTTATTTGGACACGATGTTGAAATGAGGTTTCGAGGAAGAGCATGAAGAGTAGATTTACTTAGTTAGTTACTTCTTAATATTAAAACATATTTGTAAAGGCTTCATATTGCCGGCTCCAACAGCTGCTGGGAAGCACTATGTCTTCTTAGAATCGTCCCAGACCCACAGATGGCGATTCTCCTTGGAGCTCTTAGATTGCTCCGTCCCCCAACATATGGAAGCTTCCTGAACTGAATGTCAACTAACTCCATTCATCTAGTTAAACGTAAAGCAAATTTTTGAAGAACCGGAACGAGGACATAACGAATTATCTCCTTTCATTCAACGAACAGTTATCGCATTCTCGTCTTGACCCCCATGTCGTTGTTGACAGTCATAACATGTTACTTTGGTCTGGGTAGGGAATTGAAAAGCAAAGTCTTCTCTGGACGACGACCGCGGCACCCGAGTGGTTACCATTGCTAACAGCCAATCGGAAGATCAGGGTTCAAATCCTGGTGCGACCAATATCCAAAAGTTATAACAAATTAATTTAAATAAAAAATTAAGTTAAATTTTCTAATTGCGATCGGCCGTCGGCAGAGAATGTCAACCCCTCCGAGTGTATTTCTGACATGAAATAAAGGCTCTTCATGAAAAACCTCCATCTGTTGGATAAACATCAAGACGCAAACCACAAATGGGAGGAGGAGCAAGAAATATATGATTTTCGACCGAGCTCCTCGGTTATCGTGGTCGCTTTGACATAGTTCAGCTATTAAGAAACAGCGGCTACGCAGGGTAGAATGGGTGACAGCGCTGCTCGCTGCTTGCACTGGTGAAAGCAGAGGAAGAGGAAAGAAATCATCAACAAGGAAAATCGACGACCCCCTTCACCAACTGGACCACCAACAAGTACCAGCTCTATCTAAATTTCGAAGTCGCTCTAATTATAATTAGCCTAAATTTACTGGGAGTCACATTCGTATTAAGGACCGTAACACCTCTGCAGCCATCTGCTTGGTTGCGGCTAAGTTCCTCCTCCAGCTGGTGGTGTGCGGCTTAATAATTTTCCAATAATTGGAGTGACCTACAATTTATTTTAAACCACCTCTGAACGGTCGATGGATTTTTATGGGGAGCTTTGATTTCATTTGAGAAATACACTCGCAGCAATTGACACTCCCAGCCGAGGGACGACCGCAGTTAGAAAAATGAAATCTCTATAATTTCGAATGCTGCTCCGGCCGGGACTTCAATCCGATAGTCTAAAGCGAATTTGGGTTTGTCTCTCTGACTTGTTAAATCCAAATCTTAGTTGAATGAACTGTTTTTATCTTACCTGGAGAATAGCCTGAGGCCTCATTTATGGTATACGAGTAAATGTGTTCTTCACCTAACTGTAACTAACTCCATTACCCTTTAGAAAACAACAGAAAGAAATGCGGTGCATGCAGTGTACCATTTTTATTATAATTGACTGCAATTCAGTCATAATTGGATTATACATTGAGCTGAACAATTAAACTTATAAGATTTTTATTAAAAAAAGTATATTGTAAAATAGCAAATACCGAATATGGCATTGCACAAACTCCTTCAACTGCCCGAATGTCTTAGACGCCGAATTAATCATCACTTTCTTCAAATGTTGGACTACTGGGCGAATATGCTGGGCTAGTTGGACTGTATCCTTGTGATGGCGCCGTTGGTGAATACATCGGCGATGTTGGCGAGTAATTACGCGCCGTCGGGGTGTATGTTGGCGATGTCGGTGAATATTTGGTGCTACTCGGCGAGTAGATCGACATATTGGGTGAATAGCGTGGACTGGTAGCCGAGTAACTGGAGCCAGTGGGACTGTATTGATTGGCCGGCGAATGTTGTGGTGAGCTCGGCGAATAAAGTGGCGATGTTGGTGAGTACTTTGGCGAAGCCGGCGAGTACTGTGGCGAGCCAGGTGTATATTGCGGTGAACCTGGTGAGCCATCGTATGATGGCGAGGGTGGTGAATAAGTTGGTGATGTGGGTGAATATTTAACACCCGTTTGCGAGTATGCCGGCGATGCTGGCGAATAGTGTGGTGACGCCGAATAGTTGGGAGATGTTGGTGAATATGATGGCGTAACTGGTGTATAATTGGGTGACGATGGTGAATATGAAGGAGACGTCGGCGAATAGCAAGGTGACGTGGGCGAGTACGATGGACTCGAGGGGGAGTACGATGGTGATGTCGGTGAATAACTCGGCGAATTGGGAGAATAATTCGATGATGTAGGCGAATATGCACTGCCTGGCGAATACATATTCGTGCCACTGCCCGAGAACGACGGACTAGACGATTGATAGTTAGAAGTGGGTGAATAGACTGGTGATGTAGGCGAATAACCGCTGGTGGATGGTGAATAACCAGTTGATTGTGGTGCAAAGTTCGGTGTAGTCGAGTAACGTGGACTTGTGGCCGGATAGAGTGGACTTGTGGGAGAATAGTTCGGACTAGTTGGTGAGTAATTTGGTGAAGCAGCGCCAGGTGACGAAGCAGTATAGTTTGGACTTGTCGGCGAATACGAAGGCGACACGCTGGGTGATGGTGGTAAATATGGTGACATCGAAGGACCCGGCGAGCTGGGCGACGAGCCAGGATGTGCTGGCGACCAACTGGGTGACATGCCAGATGCATCCGACGCAGCTGATGGTGAAAAACTGGGTCCGCCAGGTGTCATGCCGCTCACTGCAAGGAAATAAATAAAATATATTCCAATAAATAAAATATATTAAAATGAATAAAATATAAACAAATATTAAAGGATGTGAAATTATAACTTACTTTGACCGGATGGCGAGAAGTAGCGTGGTGTACCACACTGTACCCATGGTGTCATTGGTGGCGTCATACTGGGCGTAGCACCTGCGCCAAAGAACATGGCCGAACCACCAATCATGCTCGAACCCAATGTGCTTGGTATTTCAATGCCATAACGACACTTTTCAGCATCCAACAACAAATCGAAACAACCTGTAAATTATATGAAATGCATGATTAATTTTTCATCGCTAAATTTTCGTTTTTTTGCCGACTTACCTGTGCCCATACGCGGCAGCTGACCCATAATAATATTTTCCGACACACCCCTCATGGGATCGGTTTCCGCATGCGCAGCGGCGTCCATCAACACATCCACAGTTTCTTCGAATGAGCAACGCATAAGCGCACCAGTGTCCTGTCTATTGATACCGTGACGTGTAATAGCCATCAAATGACCTTTAGCAGTCATTACGTCACACAACAAAGCCAAATGACGATAGTTCACGTACAAGCCATAGAACTGTAACACAGCATTCATCTCCTTTTCAACAGATTTACGCACAGCTTCTATGCCCAACACTTGGAAAATTTCACAAATATCATTAGACGACGTGCGCACCGGGTCCACATCACGTTCGGAGAGTACTTTCATCATTGATGTACCATCAGTTTCCAATAACCATTCGCCAATGGCCTTAAATTCACCTGTGTCGGTGATAACTATGCGTTTCTTACTGTCCGTTTGCGGCAAATGCATATACACTTTGCCAATGGCTTCAATGCCCTGCAGCGTCATGTCAGATAGCATATTTGCTTCGATACAACGCAGGAACATATCGTCTTCCATTTTGTCCACAGCTTCATCTTCATCTTGGAACTTGGTCTCCTCGTTGTTCATGATACGTATACGAAGCACCAATTTGTCTGCGTTATCATCATTGAAAATACAATTCAAATCGTCACCAAAACCAGCGTTGATTTTCTCAGCAATTTGTTCCATTGTCAATTTCTTATCTGTCATACGTTTACGATCCAATTCAATACGGAGTAACCAGGGCGAAATGCGTGTGGGATCGAAATCAGGCATCTCATAGTAGACATTAACAAATTCTTGATCCTCCGAGATCACGGTTCTTTGCGGATCGGGATCATAGTAAATTGCCGTGTTGGCTGTCACCTTACGAAGTGTGGTGTGTTCCAAGCGACACAACACATTCTTAGCCTTTTCAGCATCTCGCGCAGCACCGCCTGTGAGAAATACGGTAAGTGAGGGAGCTTTTGGCTTCTTGGAGATGTTAATGATTTCCTTTAGACGTGGCACACCCAATGTTACGTTCTTCGACGATACACCAGCAAAATGGAAAGTGTTGAGTGTCATCTGGAAATTGCGGAAAATTAAAATGTTAAAAATTTAAGCAAAAAAGATGAATAGCAATATATTTTAAGTAAAGCAGCAGCCTAACTTACCTGGGTAGCAGGTTCACCCAAACTCTGTGCCGCCAAAGCACCCACCATTTCACCAGGATTGGCCTGCGCTTGTTGGAAACGTGTTTCAATTTCTCCAATCAACCATTCGAAAGCTTCGGTTGACAAGCGGAACTCCTCCGCAACATATTTCGTACAAAGTGTGGATCGTACAAGACATTGGAACAACAGTGTGGCATTCTCATTTGCTTGTTTGGACAGATGATCATTGCCCACCACAATGACACAACGCTGCAGTAGATCGCGTACACCATTAATAACGCGCAGTGGCGATAGATCTGTGGGCATACGCTTATTGATATGGAAAATTTTCTGTACATTCCAAATCATACGCTGCAAGTTACACGGCAATACGACCTAAAATGGGAAATAAAGTATATAACATGCAAGAAGCTATAATCTATAAGCCTAAAAACACCTACCTTCGAGTCTCCGTTAGGGAAGATTTCACGCAATGCCTCGCGATCTCGGCACAGCTGATCCCATTCGATTTCCAACTCGGGCAACGCATTACCGCTCTCACTTAGCTCTTTGATCACATCATCGGTGAATACTTTACGCATATAACGTTCATTGGACCAATCGAATTTGAAACGTTTTTCAAAAGCTTTATTCGACAACTTGACTGTAGGTAAATTCTGAAACTCTACAGTTTCACCAGCCAAACCGTCCTCACCGTAACGCAACTGAATCAGTTGGCCCACAGAATTACGTACAGTACCATCATAGTTGACCATAACAGACTCCATAGCCTTTATGAGACGACGCTGAATATAACCGGTTTCAGCAGTTTTTACAGCAGTATCGATAAGACCTTCACGTCCACCCATAGCGTGAAAGTAGAATTCAGAAGGTGTTAAGCCGGCAAGATATGAATTTTCGACGAAGCCACGCGACTCAGGACCGTAATCGTCTTTGATGAAATGTGGCAATGTACGTTTACGAAAACCGTACGGTATACGTTTACCTTCGACGTTCTGTTGACCTACACAAGCAATAACCTGTGAGATATTAATGTTGGAACCTTTTGAACCAGACACCACCATAGCCTTTAAGTTATTGTATTCAGTCAAGGATTTCTTAGCAGAACCACCAGTTTTGTCACGAGCATCGTTTAGAATACGATTTACTTGATTTTCGAAAGTCTGACGCAATGTATTACCTATAAAAAATAATAAAAAATTCAAAAAATTAATAATAAAAAAATATATTAAAAAATAATAAAAAAAATTAAAAAATATTCGTATTAAAAAATAATAATACAAATTATATTAAAAAATAATAATAAAAATATTTATTAAAAAATAATAATAAAAATATATATTAAAAAATAATAATAAAAATATATATTAAAAAATAATAATAAAAATATATATTAAAAAATAATAATAAAAATATATATTAAAAATAATAATAAAAATTATATTACAAAATAATAATAAAAATTTATATTAAAAAATAATAAAAATTATATTACAAAATAATAATAAATATAACTAAAAATATATTAAAAAATATAATTAACAATAATAATAAACAAATATTAAAAAGTAATAATAAAAAAATATTGAAAAATAATAATAACAAAGCCATTAAAAAATAATCACAATAAAAAAATAAAAATATTAAAATGTAATAAAAAAATATCAAAAAATAATAAGAAATAATAAAAAATATTAAGAAATAATAATAAAAAAAAAATATTAAATATAAAAATAAAACTAAAAATAAAAAAATATCAAAAACAAAAAATAAAAACAACATTAAAAATAAAATAATATTAAAAATAAAAAATATTAAAAATAAAAATAAAAATATTAAAAAAAAATAATAATAAAATATAATAAAAAATAATAAGAATATTAAAATATAATAGTATGTACTAAAAAAAGTATTAAAAAATAATAGTAATATAAATTAAGAAATAATGAAAAAAAATTAAAAATTAATCAAAAAAATATTAAAAAAATAATAATAAATATATATTATAAAATAATAATAAAAAATAATAATAATAATAAAATAATAAAAAATAATAATAAAAAAATTTCAAAAAAAAATTAAAAAAAATTTTTTTAAATATTAATAATAGAATAATAATAATAATAAAATATTAAAAAATAATAAAAAATATCAAAAACACTAAAAAAAATATTAATAATAAAATAATAATAATAATAAAATAATAATAATAATAAAATAATAATAATAATAAAATAATAATAATAATAAAATAATAATTATAATAAAATAATAATAATAATAAAATAATAATAATAATAAAATAATAATAATAATAAAATAATAATAATAATAAAATAATAATAACAATAAACTAATAATAATAATAAAATAATAAGAATAAAATATTATAAATAATGAAAACAAAATTTTAAAATAGGAAAAAATATTAATAAAAAAAATATTAAACATAAAAAAATATTTAAAATAAAAAAATATTCAAAATAAAAAAATATTCAAAATAAAAAAAAATTCAAAATAAAAAATATATAATAACGTCAAAAAAAAAAATAATAATAAATATTAAAATAATAGTAAAAAAATTAAAAAATAATAATAATAAAAAAATTAAAAAAAATTAAAAATTAATATTAATAAAATAATTACATACCAGGCGTTGGTTCAAGCTCCATATTGTGCGCCTTTTGGATAACGTTTATGACATCGTCTTTAGCTTTCTTGATTGCCATCTGAATTTCATTATAGGTCTGAGGATCAGCAATGGTATCACCAATACCGATACTGTGACCTTCGAGCAACAGCCAGTTGTTAATTACAGTCTGAATGTTACCATAGAAACGACCAGCTATTTCATGACCCAATTCCAAAAAACAAATATGCAATAGAGAACCGGCCGAAGTACCCAGTGTCTTCTTACACAAAATACCCATGATCAATTCACCGTGTTCGACCATTACTTTTGTGTCACCAGGTGAAATCCATTTATAGGGTCCATCATCTTCATCATCTGGATGAGTTGAATGTGTACGTATCATGTTTACATTGCCTGGTATAATTAGAGAGAATAATTGTTTGCCTGTCCACAGGGGTCGCGGTTTTAATATACACGGCTGTGGGACTTTGCCATCCCATGTGGGTAAGAACATAAGTAAATTCATCATTTGTTCACGCGTTATGAATACATCACGTTTTGTCATTTTTCGCACAGCTGTTAGTGTATCTTGTACAATACCCATGACAGGTTTATTAGCCTAAAAAAGTAGAAAAAAATTGTTATTATCATTTGATACAAAATGTACAAAAAAAAGTATACAAACCTGTGGCGTAATAATTTGTCGTGGTGTCACGTGTATATTCTCCACCTCGGCACGAGTTTCCATAGATTGTGGCACATGCAAGTTCATTTCATCACCATCGAAATCAGCATTGTACGGGGAGGTACAAGATAAATTCATACGGAATGTCGACCAGGGCAATACTTTAACACGATGTCCCATCATACTCATTTTATGCAGCGTGGGCTGCCGATTGAAAATGACTAGATCGTCGTCACGTAAATGACGCTCTACTTTATAACCACATTGCAAATGCAAATCTGAAGGTTTTGGATGGAAACGCAAATCTATACGTTCACCATTGTCTCGTACAATATACTTTGCACCGGGATATTGTGAGTTACCACGCCGCACCAATTCTTGCATGCGATCGATGTTGAAGGGTGTGACTAACTCAGGAAATGTTAAGTTTTGTGCAATGGAACGTGGCACACCAACTTGATCGATACGCAAATTTGGATCTGGTGTGATTACAGTACGCGCAGAGAAATCGACACGCTTACCCATCAAATTACCTCGAATACGACCTTCTTTTCCCTTCAAGCGCGCTTTAATAGCTTTCAATGGTTTTCCGGATTTTTGCATAGCTCGCGGCATACCGGGCATGTCGTTATCGACCAATGTGGCAACATGAAATTGCAACATTTTTATATTTTCCTGTATAACGTGCGCTGCTGCACCAGTTCCTTCATTCTTTTTTAGCTCATTGTTAGCTTTAATGATATCTGCCAGCTTGTGGGTTAAATCATCCTGATTCTTAGCAGCGCCAAACATAACTACAGCTGGACGCACGGCTAATGGTGGTACAGGCAATACGGTGACAATCATCCAATCAGGACGCGCATATTTTGGATCCATTCCGAGTATAAAACATTCTTCATCTGTAATATGCTTTAATATTTCCCAAACTCGCTCTGCTGTAACAATTATTTTCTTTTCCTGAAATTGTGAAACGGAAGAAAAAAAAACATTAGGTGAGAACAACTTTAAAAATCTTTCAATTCATTACTTGTGAGTCCTCGTTTACATGCTTCCACTCGGCTGTTAACTCTAAGCCACTACGTCTTAATGATGGCTGGTAATGACCGCAACCGCCGTGGCCTTGTTTTTTGTTCGGATCGGTTTGTTGTCCATCTTTTGCCATATCCATATCTTCGCCACCCTCGCACACTGTTTTACCTTTGCATAAATCATATACATAAGCCAGACGTTTACGTGGCTGCCCCTTGGATTTCATAACAATTTCCTTGATTTTGGGATTTTGCGGCGATACCAACATTTTTGAGCAATAAAAACATACACAACGTAATATTTTGATTGTCTTTGTTATAAAGCCGATGTGAAAAACTGGTTTAGCCAAATCGATATGTCCGAAATGCCCTGGACATTCTGTCATATTGCCAGCACAAGTTTGACAACGAGAAGTTCTGTCGATTACTCCTTGTCGGGGATCCATAAGACCACCCAACTTTGGGCGTCCACCTTCCATAGTCTCAGCAAATTGTACGCCCCCTTCAGTGACAGACATCCGACGCTAATATTAAAATTAAAGTTATTATGTGCATATAAATATATATATATATATATAGGGGTAATTAAGAGTTAATACTTACAATTTCATCAGGTGATAAAATTCCGAACTGCACTCGCTTTACTTGGCGCAAGGGCGCCTTGGAATCATTCGTAGCCATTTTTTAAATAGCTGCTTTTATCAACAATAAAGCTTTTCTTCGAATTATGTATATACTTCAATTTCGCATAAAAAATAGCGCTCCGCTGAAAGCTGGTCTCAACGAACCACTCTTTCTATACTTTTTTTTTTTTTTGACTGCTTCGTTCGTTTCGACGTCACAGTTTCTACCGAAGAAATTCACAAAATGTTCACTCTTTAAATAGGCAAAATACACAAGTGCGTAACAAATTTGTGTGCGCACTAGTGCCGCAACACTTCCGCAACTATTTTCAACTATTTTTGTTTATATTTGCCCTAAAAATATGCTTATTTTGAAAATATCGATGCACGCTATTCAGATTACTTTTTAGCCGTGGCGAAAAGAAATAAATGTTTCCTAGCGGGCCATGGTCGCATCTTTTATACCGTCAAATGCACAGAGACGTATTTACAGACTATGTTTAATACGACGCAGGAAACTGCAGAGGGCGCTGCTCAAGCTTTACGCTTACACTTTTTTAATGAAATGTTTTGTTTGAACATGATTTCATAATAATGAATGCAGATATTATTTCCTCTTCTCAAAATCAAAATTTTCCAAGCCCGATTGACTTTCGGATTAATATTATTCTCCAAAAATATCTAATTTATGCCAAAGATAGGATAGAAAATAATAGGAAGTGTCATGGCAGGAGGAATAGTTATATTCATTTTAAAATTATAAAAAAAAATTAAATAAAAAAATACATGAATTATTTAAAAGAATAAAAGACACAGTTATTGCTCAAATATCGTCTTGGAAATAATTTATGGTAGTAAGTTCCTGTGGCCGTTGAGACTTTCATAATTGCTGTAAGTTATTGTTGTTGCGGCAAGCAGTGAAGGTAGTTTTTGTTGTTAGAAAGGTTAGGTATGTTAATATTCATGCACTACCTGCTTATACAAATATTGCATTTTTTCAAATAAAATTTTTTTTTTCGTTTTGTTTTAATATTTCTGATTACCCTCAGTGTAAATGTATTCCAGAAGCAGGTAGAAATTCGCAATAGCTCCTAAAAGCAACTCTGTTATTTCGTAATATACAGCATTAATTGAACACACGGCGTGGTAAATGTAAATAAACATGAACTAAAAAATCTAATAATAAATTTTATTTCATTCTAAGTCAATTCGCAATCCTTTATGAGATTCCTTAAAGATGTCTGAAACTCCAACAATCCCGGCGGCTTCATCAACAGCCGAAAAAAATTCTAAATATAAAATGCAAGGTATATACATAAGTTCTAATTGAACAAATAGAATTTGGCCTATATTTCCTCTTTTATATCGTGTTGTAATAGCGGCAGCATTTCTAGGACTGGTTGGTGGTATGTCTGCTATATTTGGATTTTCTAAAACACTCGGTAAAGCAAAAGAATCACAGAGTAAGTTGGTAGAAAAAAGTGGACGTGAGGCGGCTGTACTACTCGAAGAAGGTTCTGCTTTGGCATTGCGTGCGTTGGGCTGGGGCACTTTATATGCTGTACTTGGAACGGGTGTTTTTTGTTATGGCGTTTGGAAAATATCTGGTGCAAGCAATGTAAGTTATTTGTGTCAAATCGTTTATGTAATATATAACATTTTTTGTACGTATATAGATGGAAGAATTCCGTGTGAAAATGGGAAGTGGTCTACCAAGAATCACGAGAGATACCCCACCTACAACTCGTACTGACTTTGAATCACTCACTGACCTTATGAAGTATCTTGCTTCAGGATGTAAGGAGTAGTTGACAATACTTAATTGTTAAATGTACAATCTTAGATATAAAAATTAACAAATATGTGGTCATCACAAATATAAACATATATGTTTATTTTTTTTTTGTAAAATAACAAATAAAGTTATTATTTATTTGCCAAATTTTCTTCAATTTTACCTTCTCTTATTATAAATGCATTGTAATCACATACTTCTATCAGATTTTTTTGAACTACTTCAAATCGAGGGTAATTATATTCCAAAAAAATATATGCATTTTGACGAAATTCTACAGAGTCTCGAAGGAACCGCTGCAAATCTGGCGCTTTTTCCAAGTAGGCACGTTTTTCGTCGGACAAAATTGATTTGTCAATTATCGGGTGTGGTTTTAGTTTAAATTCCTTAAGCTGATGAATTGAATCACGCCAAAGTGAACCCCACTGTTTGATCTCGTCCCGTAGGCGGGCTTCATAGCTACAGTAAGAAAGGAAATTAATAGTAAACTTGTATAGAATGTTTATAACATACCTTTTTATCTCGGCATCTGCTTTATCATCTAAATCTGAAAAATGTATAGCTTTCATTCTTAAAGTACAAAAAAACCTTGCATTCACACATACCATCGTTTAATGTTAAATTGAAGATGCTTTTGGTTATGCTTACTCCATGTGAGACCTGATTTACCATAGACTCGTCTAATTCCACTGTTGTCTCCGCCTCCGTATCTGTCAAAATTGGGGCCTGCATACTTTTATTACTAATTATGTCCTTAAAAAATTCTGTATTGCAATAAATCCGTAAATTTGTTAAGCAAATCCCGGCTTTAGGGTACGATTTTATTTTGAAGATCTTCTTCTTTTTAGTACAAGCCGATCACGGACATACCGTAGCCAAATTTTATATTGCATATGTTTTTTAAATTTATTTATTCTATTGTGACTGGTTAAGGTAAATTTATTTCAATCACTTAATGTGAACTATTTTATTTTTGTTTAAAGAAGAAGAAATACAAGTATTTGATCTATTTGTAAATCCAATAAGGCTATGGAATTTAGCGTATTAGAACTATTTAGTGGCATTGGCGGTATGCATTACGCATTTAATGGTAATTTATGAGCACCAAGCAATTCGGAAATAGTCAAAAATTAACCTTTATCTCACAGCCTCTTCGATGACTGGCACTATAGTCGCCGCTATGGATATTAACACACATGCAAATGCCGTATACGCCCACAATTATCCAAATACTCAAGTCTGTAATAACAATATACAAAGTCTGACTCCCCACAAAATAGAACAGATGAATGTGAATATGATTCTTATGTCGCCTCCATGCCAACCACATACTCGAGTTGGTAATCGTTTAGATATTGCTGACAAGCGTTCAGATGCCTTGCAGCATATCTGTGATATATTACCACAGTGCCAAGGTATACACTACATACTAATGGAAAATGTTAAAGGCTTTGAAGTTTCAGAAGCACATAAACAATATATTGAAGCACTAGAGGCAGCAGGATATCAGTGGAGAGAGTTTATACTCAGCCCAACACAATTTGGTATACCGAATTCCAGACATCGCTATTATTGCTTGGCACGGAAAAAAGGTTTCAATTTTCCTGGTGAACAGATTTTGTTAGAATTACCTCAAGATTGTGATGTCGCACTTTTCAATGAAATAAAAATTAACGATATATTAGAACCAGATGATATGATTGGTGAAAACTACTCTTTGCCCGAGAAAATATTGAGCAAACGTGTATGGTTAATGGACATCGTTACACCGGAATCAAAGAAGACAATGTGTTTCACAAAGGCATATACACACTACAGTGAAGGAACAGGTTCAATTTATACTTCTCTAGCGAAAGAGGATCTAGATCTAATTTTTAAGAAAATAAAGGAAATGGAAAATTGTGAGGGTTCGCGAGATTTAAATCTAGAGTTACTCAGAAGTTTAAAATTACGTTATTTTACTCCACGTGAAGTTTCAAGATTAATGAGTTTTCCAGATACATTTTCATTTCCACCAGAAACCACAAATCGTCAGAAATATCGTCTTCTAGGAAATAGCATAAATGTACGTGTTGTAAGCCTTTTAATAAAAATATTATGTTCTTGAGGAGTTATATTGATTTGTTTTTTGTGATTTCTACCATTTATTTTTCTTTTAACAATAAAATAATTTTGTTTTCCATTATATGATTGCAAGACAAAAAAAAATGGCGACCAATAGTTTCCATATTATAAATGAAGGATTAATTTAATTTTTTTGCAAAAGAAAAATATTTCTGTTGTTTAAGTTGACAAAATTCGATAGGAATGTATAATTCATTAATGAATCACCGACTTAAAACAAATTTGCAATCTTCTATAATTATAATTGGATTTAAAGTATTTACATACATGACAAATTATATGTATAACTTGACCTCTAAATTCTCTATTAATACCACTCCAAATACTAAATGAATTTCAATTTATCCATCCTTCAGATCATTGCCCCATTCCTTCGCAATCATATATATGGCGTGTTGGTTCAATTTTGGACCAAGTAGTGGATTCATTTGTGCCATGTAGCAGCACAACCAAAAGAGCCAGCAAGTCGCTGCTGTTAACATCATAATGCAACGGAAGAGACTTTGATGTGGTCCTTTTGGTGTCATCATTGGTACACCAATTCCAACACATGCCCAAAATGCAGTGAAAAATAATACCGGAAAGAATGCAGCGCCCATTTTTTCACAATTTTATTCTTGCGATTATTTCAGCAACAAAGAAAACTTTACTTTTCACAAAAAAATCAATACATCTGAAGAATTTATTCACAATAACGTGTTGTCAAACAGTCAGTGATGCCTACATCCACGTCTATTTTCAGAAGCAGATGGCGCTGAAAGCTACTTTATAATTTTTGAATTAATCGGCTCTACTCAAGGATTAACAGGTATAGTGTTTGAAAAAAATTTCATATCGTTGTTGTAGTTTTTGTTGTAGCTACTATCCAATTTATGAGTAAGTTTTAAGAGAGTCCAGATCTTAACTGTGTTCGAATTACTAGAGGTACCTAGGTGATGGTTCAGCCTCAAGTAAATGTCTCTTGAGGTACTCCCGACGGTGGCATCCTAACAGATATTGCTTGCGCAGCATAATATTAGGCTCCTTAACACATAGCATAGACGTTTTAATGCGCAAGTGATGCTCCGGTGGCATCAGGAGGTTTCCTGTCACGGCCCAAATGGCGATGGAGTGCAGGCTGTCGAATGTAACTACTAATAACGTTTAGTTGTAAGTTGTCGGAATTTTTTCGCCATGGACTTGCACTTTGAACTTGAGCCGGTATTTCTTCGTCCAGCTGGTGGAAAGGGTAGTCGAGAATTTCACAGATTGTAGATGTAGTTGGCGTGCAGTCAAGAAGTGGGAAAGGTCGGCCTACGAGTTTAATGAGATCAATGAGACGTACTCTGGTTAAGGAGACTATTTTGATATATAAAAATTGTTCTCCACCTAATCTATGTAACTGTGTGGAATTCTTTCTGTTCCTCAGCTTCCACCGATTTGTTTTCCATCGAATATTTACTACCGTCACAAATCCACCTGGAGAGAACAGAATACAATTTAAATATCATACGTCGACAATTGCACGCTCTTATATAACAAGCCCCTTGATTAAGAGTCATCATCATGAATATCTGGATATTGTGAATTTACCAGTGTAAAAACTTCACCTGTAAGGTCCAATCATTTCGTTGAAGGTGGCTTTAATTTAATATTATATTCTTTAGTTGAGATGTATTTGTTCCACAGTGCAAAAAACTTGGCTTAGTTACAACCCTGTCTTAAGGCGTGGTTTAAATGCAATCTGTCAAATGCATTTGTCACTATTTAGTTAATTGTGTTTATCCAAATTTTGTTATTTTCATAAAAGGTTTTTTAATTCTACTTTCTAGAGAATCCTTTACCGAATTTTTGCTAAAAATGGAAACATGGAAACTTCTTATTACTGCTGTCATAGCCATTTATTATATTGGTCAAGGTAAATTTACTCTAGATTCCACGACGTATACTAAGTTAACTTTTCATTTTAGTTAATATTGTCAACGGATTGGAGTGTTATGTGTGTTCTAATCAGACAGGCAATACAGAAAAATGTTTGAATACGATTAAGACATGTGAACCCGGTGAGGATGCTTGCGGTACAGAGATACGTTGGGGCAGTCAGCCTTATTTTTCCCAAGGCGCTCTAAAGCAATACTATGTTTCCAAACGTTGTATGACAAAACAGCAATGCCAACAGCGACGTAAACGTTATATGCAATACTGTACACATATTTGGTACGAAGATTGGTGGTGTTATGAGTGCTGTGTGGGAGATCGTTGCAATTACTTTGTGATTGTGAGTTAAAGCTAATCTTATATATTTAAATAATAGATGTATAACGTATTTGTACGCAAAATTCTTCTTTTGCAGAGTGGCACAACGGAGAAAAAAGTAACAGTTACGACAATAATTGGAGTGTTATTTGTGGGGTCACTGTTAAGAATATCTACATTGCTTTACTAACAGAAAATAAAATATTCATATCATGCTACGGATTTACCAAGCTGCCCTAAGTGCCTTCGGAGAAACATTTTTATACATATACAATACAAAACGAAATTATGTATGTAAATGCCATTTCGGTAGACGAAAGTATTTCTAATATTTTGATTTAAATAAGAAGACATACATATTAGCATTATTGTGTTCGAAAACTATCCGTCCAATTCATGTACAACTTAATCATAATGTTACAATTCATAAAAATATTTTACGCATTTACTATGGAAAAGTAGTATCTAATGTATCTGTCGCATTTTAACAATGTAGTTCTTAAGTGGTCTATTTTAAAAATTTCATAGAAATATTGCAGTTATTTTATAAAGTTGTATCCAAAATTTTTAATAAGCACAACATTATTTTTAAGTTAAATTTCTTGATTTAAGAATGTTAAAGGTGTTTAAAGTACGGCAGGAATTAACTTTTTTTACACACAATAAATATTGTATTTGACTTTTACAACCCGAAAATAATATATTTCAAAAATACTGTTATTTGTCTTTGGAATTCATCCACAAATTTCTTCTTATGCTTTTGTCTGACGAAACGCGTTTTACGAGTTCTTCGTGAGTACTTACCAATGTCACCTTTTAAGCTAGGTTCAGCTACCTACTACAACAACAACCGTAAGTATTTTTATATGTAGTTTCATAAAATTATCTTGTTACTGTAGCACGCAATCTAAAGCATTGTTTATAGCTGTCACGTACATGCATAATAACAATTTCCCTAATGTCTTAAATGCTTTACCTTCCACGGGCACAAATATTCCAAACTTGCCTAGATCATTACTAAGTCGAACTTCACAGCAACATTTAGATTCTTGTGAGTAATTGGCAAGTGATTGCGAAAAAATAACTTTATCAACGTACTTTTAGTGTATGGATGTGTATTTGGAATTTGAATCGTAGCAAGCAAACAGCAGATGTGCTCGATACGATAATCAAACTGACCGCCAAATTGTTTACTACAAAAATAAATTTAAAAAATATATAAATACATACATATGTATATATATATATATATATATATAGACATTCTGTATTACATATCTAACGATTTTTTGTTTAGATTGGCAAGTAGTCAGTTATCGTTAGGCGCGGCAAACGGTTAGTTATGTTTATGGATATACGAGAAATGCCGGCAACAACCAGCCATCAGCAACAAGCGCATATTGCCGGCAGGAGTTTGGATTACAAGCGGCAAGTCAGTGATTTTTTTTACAAAAGTTATAATCTTAAAGGATTTCTTATTTGCTTATAAAGACATGAAAACAGCGAATCAAGCAGTGGCAAGAAACGTAAATCTCTGGTAGTTAAATGTGTGCATGCAACGGCGAATGGATTTGTAAATATCGTTTATACTTTCCTCAATTCGCGTCTTCTCATATAACACTTGGCAGGGCAACACATAAAAGCATACCTACATACAACAATGTACTTACATGCAGAAAACATATTTACTTTTGCGCAACTTTATTTATGTAAATATGAAATCATTTTAAGAAATGATGATGGTATTTGAAAAATAAAAACGAAGTTAAAACAAATAAATAATCACTATATATAATATGGCTTTAAGCATGTTTTTGTCCTAACTATTCGGAGCCTAAGTTCTGTAATATCAAAAATCTTAGAAAAATAAATAAATAACTTATAAAATTCCACCATAACATTCTATGGTGGAAATCTCATCAGGAATTTTTCTGCGAGTTCTCGTGCTTTACAGAGCTAAAAAAAATATTTAAGACCAGTTAAATGAAAATAACTACCAAAAATTTTTCTCGTTTATTTATTTTTCAATTCGTTTCTTTTTTATTATGATCTTATTTTAAATACATTGCAATATAATTAAAAATAAAATAATAATACAAAACAATTTCGTTTATTTATGTAATTCTTTAGTTTATTTTTAATATTCACCAAAAATACATAAGTAAGCATACTAAAGTTCAAATAACATATCAGCATTGAAAGCTAAAAATGTCTGAAAAAGAGTTTCACTACAGGTAGAAATTATAAAAAAAACTATCAATATTGAATTTCAAAAGTTGTTTATAACTATTAAAAAATGCTCTTAAGCCATGGTACACTATACAGTCGAAACTGGAAAACTTGAGCCTTTCATGCTTCAGGTAATATTTAAATATTTAAAATTAAATCAAAACTTATATTTTATCATTCAAGTTTCGACACAAACTTTTTCATGGAACACAACGCTCTTGTTATTATGTATGGTATGTATTTCAATATGCTATACAAGTAAAAATTTCATATTTATTTACTTCAAATAGATATTTTCAATATTTAATTTTATTCACATTTTATTGGGAAAAGTTTATAACTGTAGAAATATTAAGCGGAATACTAGTGCTTAAATTTTAGCAAACACACACAAATTCACTGTCGTAATTACAAAAAAAAAATTATTTATAGTAAATATTACTGTCCTTTATGAACTCCAATTACAAGCTAGTATTGAAATAGATAATTTTAAGGAAAATCATTATTATGTAGCTCACATACATATGTACATTCAAAATAAATCAAGCGCTTTTTTCAGTAGTTTAGTTTACTTTTTATATTAAAATTAATATAAAAAACGTATATAATCACAATTGCATTTTTATATATGTACCTTTTCATCAATGCAGAATTGAACAAAATAGATAACTATTTTTTTTTTTTAGAAAATATCTATATATCTATCAATTAGTAAGAGTAGAAAAGCAACAAAACGGCAATTTTAATGTTATTTAAATTTTTCATACATATTTCTACTATATTTTCTTGTTGTTTTTTTTTTTTGTATATCAGTGATTGATTGTTTGATTTAAATTGATTCGATTGTGGTATTATTTACCTCTGGTGTCTGCATGTATGTTTGTATTTTTGTGTGTACGACCAAGCCAAACGCACGTTTTTTTTTGTGCATGAGTGTATGCTTGGGTATTTGCATAAGTGTGTGTGTGGGATAGGGAGTTTAGCCTAGAGCCTATCGATATGCTTTACAGCTCATCCTTATGCAATAATGTATAACGATTCTTTGATGGACCTAACTTCTTAAAACTCGATTCCGGCGGTGAAGTGCCTTTGCCTGCTTTCGCTATAACTTCCGTTTGCACTTCATTACCTGATGGATCAGGACCGTAATGGAATTCTCTGTTCGAATCAAAAGAGATGAAGAATAATTGATATGAGTAATTAATAGGCAATATGAAATGTATATTTAAATTTACCTGTGCAACTTTCCATTATACAAATCTTGTAAGAATTGCTTCAATTTTCCTGGTTGATACATATCTTCGAATTTGGGGAACATATACATGTGACGGAATGAATCGATAGCAATCAATGGCAAGTCATCTTCTGATTTACCCAAGTGATGTAAGGGATGGGCAAAACGTTGACCGTCTGCGGTAAGGAAATTGATATTCTCTGCAAAATAACATGAAATTACATGAATATGATTTACAATTAAATTATAATAATTATAAAGATTTATATTCGTTTACATACGTTTTTCATCCAGTAATTGAGATTCAATAATAGCCTTGTAGTCTTTAATAGCTTCGGTATCGTCTGGCTTGTGGAAAAGTATCAAAAATGGTAAGCCTTCTTCGGTCAACTCCTCAGCATTTTCGAATGTAATTTCACGCACTAATGGCACACATTTTTCTTGTACCCAAATTTTGAGTTCATCAAAGTTTTTCAAACTGCCCGTGTAGGTTTCATCATTTTCATGCGATAAAGCAACATCGGGACGGAAAACAATGATGGGGTTGCCTGTTGTAAAAATTGAGTAGGAAATTAATAATTAAAAATTAAAAAATATAATAAAAAATTTAAATATTAATCATTCCAGCACCGTAATAATTTATAGATTTGATTAATTGAAATAATAATTTATTAAAAACTAAACAAATGTTAATCCTCAACTGCGATTATGGCTTTAAACAAATAAAGATGACAAATAAAATAGATGACGTCTAAAGCATGAAGGAATACTCAATACTCCCTTCCACCATATGCGAGGAAAGCATAAAATTAATATGCAAAACCTTAGCCGAGATACATATGTATTATCTAAAATTATTAATGTTAGTCAAAAATACAAGAAATAAATTTAAAACAAAATAAAAGAAAGAAAGTCCAAATAAAAAATTACCTAATGCTAAATTGTCAATCGCATTACCTCGCTTTATATCGTTGCTGCCATCCACAGCTTATAATAGAAGGTTTCGGAAAATGAAAAATTGTTATTTGTTAATAGATTAATAGAATAAAAGTTAAACAAAATGCAAAGTTTTACATAAAAGACATGCCCAGTCGTTAGAATAAAAATACATATTTAAACATTAGAAAAATAGGTGGAGAGTTCACAATAAGTCTCATTCATCGTATTTCTTTAACTAATTAATGTGGCATTTGGAAAAATGAAATTGGAATATTAGTAACGACAGAACAAAAGGTAGCAGGTATTTCAATAATTATTAATGCGTAAACGGATACCTGCCTTTCCTTCAAATACTACATGCAAATTGCACACTAAACATGTTTATCAATGTCGTATAGATATACGATGAAGGATCCTACGTTAAATGTGATCATATTGTGAACTCCTTAAGCAATTAGAATTTTAGAAATACCAAGGGAGTCAAAAAAAAGTAACAAAAATTGCACTCACCTGGTGGATGCATTGCCTGCGCAGCATCACCAAAACCAACATGGAATTGGCAATCCTCTTTTAAATTCGTTGCCACTTTACGGAAAGTGTCATATTCTGGTTGATCACGACGATCAAAGTATCCAATAATTATACGTTTTCTTGAGTCCAGATTTTCTAAATCCTTTAATGATTTGAACTCTTTAATGGGATCCTCAAGCTGTTTACGTACAAAATCTAAAAACGCTTCTGCTGACCGTTGCCCACGATATTCGCGTTTACTTAATTGTCCATTACGTATAATTTTCAGTGTTGGGTATTTTGTGATATGAAAACGCGATGCGATTGATGTTTCACGATCACAATCGACCCTGCCAAGTACAACTTTGCCAGCTTCTGGGAAAGCCTCTTTGACCTTTAATTATAGATAATTTTTTTTTTTTAATTTTGTGTATAATAATAGTAAATGTTGTGTGTGCTTACCTTATCAGCGGCTTCATTGAAAATTGGCGCTAAGAGATTACTGAATCGACACCATTCGGCATAGAAATTGAGAAAAACCAGTTCGTTGGAAGCTGTTAACAAGCGAAATGAATGAATATTTAATTAAGTAACGAATATGTGATATATATATGTACATGTACGTATGCTTAGAAAAATATAATATGAACAGCACAGAAAAGAGAAAGTAATTAGTGTAAATTTATGCAAATGTGAAACAATAGAGACACTTGTTGAACTTACAAGATGTTAATGTATTTAAAAATAGTTTCTTTAAGGGTTGTTTAATGCATATTTATCCATTGTAACTATCAGTCAATGGCGTAGGGATTTTCGGAGCGTGCAATAAAAACATATGACATGTACATATATGTATATGTATTTATTTGTTATATATTATACGGAAGTATATTTTTAGACTTATACTTTTTTGTTTGTAATTTCCTATATACTTGTTTCAGAACAATAAAACAGTTGTTTCAACAACATTATAAGGAAGAACAATGATTAAGATAATGAAACGCTTAAAATTTCGTTGTTCACAAAAATTTTATAATTTTTTTTAAATATCCTGTAATATTATACTTGATAGATCCTTAATTTCTCAAATAGTTATGGAAATACAAGACTAGTTAAGCTGTGGAGGCCACCAAACAAATTAAGTTAATTAAACCTCTGAACTTTGGTGTTTTTGTAGTAATTTTTGGCATCTTCAAAATGTTAGTGCCCATTGCAAATATGTATCAACATATAAATATACAAACAGCCATTTTTATATAAATATTTGTACATGTACATATATACGAGTATATACATACATACAAATGTACATATCATATAATAGGTATGACGCATATATATACATATAAAGTTTATATATGTACATTTTTATGAACCTCGTCAACTTGTGGTTCACAAAACCTCGTGAACTTCTCACCGCAAGAGACGATAGTTGGCAAGGATTATAATATAAACTTTTTACTCTATTTGGGTCAATACGCCCCCATATATGCTAGTCTAGCCGAAAATACGAGCTTATGACCTGAACAATTACCTATTGCATTTAAATATACAATATGTGTTTCTACATATTAAATATCTGAAAGTGATAAACACTTGGAATACCGTGGTTTTGAAAATATTGTGTGAAAAACGCTACCTAAAATTAATCAAAAATTGTTTTGACTATATTTCAACCCACAACATATTAACAGCTTGATTTTGCCTGAATGCTTACACACCGGTATTGACACGTCAAGACGAATATAAGCTGCAAAGTTTGATAAGCGTGTCGGTACTCCTTTATGCTACCAAAGTTCTTACGCGAAAAACCAAACACTTTGTACATACCTAATGTCATATCAATGTTTTCACTGGTCATGTCCACCGCTCCAGAATCGGTAGGATTATAAAGAACGTAAATTACCTAAAAATATTCGTAATATATGAATTAATGTTAGGAATGAGTATAACCGAAAACTTTCCAGAAATCAGTCAGAAACGTTTTATATATGCGGCTACACACATTATGCCTTCTGCTACTTACCATAAATATTGCTAAGCAGCGGCATTTTTGACTGCTCCAAAACTGCATTTTTCTAAACTTTTTATTAAATATGTGTAAATAAATTAAACGGATTTGCTAAAGGTATTTAGACGTGTATGAAAAAAAATTACTGACACCCTACATTCAATTATGTCTTCTTTTCTGTAATTTTCTTTTCTTTATGTTGCTTATTCAATGATATCTGTCAATTTGCTGGCAGTAAACAATGTTGCGTACTCTCTATAATTACAATAAGTTTTTTTTAATTATTCTTAAAAACTAAAATTAATAGAAAAATACTTATTAATTATATATTTTGTTTCCAAAAAAGCCTACGTTAACATTTAAAAGTTTATAAAAAATTGAGATTCAATAATTGCTTCCAGAAGTAAATCCATTGAGTTAAATTTTCCAGAATACTTCCATTGCTCCTACCAATTGTTTTTTCTAAAGGGGTAATTTCAAACTTTTTGAAGTTTTAGAATCTACAATTTTTATATATTTGTTGAAAAGCAACATGATTAATATCCAAAGACTTAATAGGATTTATTTTTAATTAAGACAACATTTAAAATTTTTTTTTTAATATATTTATTAAAACTTACATAATAGAATCTTATTATTATTAAACTAAGGTATTCAGTTTTTTATAATCCAATTTAGATTATAAAGTTCTAGTGAAAATTTCTGTAACTCATGGAAAGGGGAGAAAATTAAATTTTTTTACAATTCTTAAACAGCTGTTTTTGCTGCTTGTTTTGTTGTACATAATTTTAATGTGAATTCTGGCATCTCCTGCGTCATTTGCTTATGCTTGAGCATGAAGTTAGTTGTGATTCAAAGTTCTAATAGGTAAAATGTAATTGTTGTAAAATTATTGGGACAGCGCATTTATATTATTTTTTCTTCATTAATATTTGTTCTAATAAGAAATTGGTATTCAGATACTAAAAATCGATTGTATAATATCAAGGTGTTTCGTTTTTTGAAAGAATGAAAATCTAAATCGTATTATATACGAAATACATTTGAAGAAAAATTGCACTTAAGTGACAAAAGAAAAAAGCAAAAGCAGATGGAATAAAAGTGCAAAAGATAAACAGAAAAATGAAGTAAATCGCGAATACATAATTAACCATACAAAGGCCGAATCAAGACGCATAAAATATAGCAGTGGAGAAATAATTATAAAAATAAACGGATACTTTTTTTCATTCACTGTACATATAATTAGTGCGTATTCTGTCGTGATCAAGGATTTACCGCATACTTACATACATATACGTATTATTGGATATATTAACATACATTGAATTTTTGGTGCAGTTGCATAAAACGTGAACCTAACGCGCGGACGGCAATATTCAATAAAAATATAAGGAGAACAGTTTTTAAACATTTTAAAATATCCTAAGATATATATTGGGTAAGTCTTCGAATTGACCTGTACATCATTAGAATGATAAGTTTTTATTTTTGTAAATATTAATTTTTGGTCTAAGCGATTGTTGCTACGGTTAATATTTCCAATTATGTCGAATTATCTTTCTTGCAAGGCTCTATTGGACTTTGAACTCTAACACCGGCTTCAGCGGTCTCAGTACAGCAGTTGTCGGTATCCAAGAGTACTTTAAATTAGTTTTTTGCATTAGAAAAAATTCGGCGGATGAAAGTATGGTACATCCATACCGCTAAAGAGGAATTGAACATTTACGCACATATAGAAATACTCCTAAAATTAAGAATTCTTTATTTTTCTTTTTTTCTTTTGCCAACATCCTTCAAATTTTTTAATAATCGTATTTTTTATATACAGATGTTCATACATACATCTTTATTTACATATGTACATGCATTCAGATATGTAGTTATATGCATAAGTCATATTTGTCATCTATACTATATGCTATTTTTCTAGTTTTTACTTAGTTTATTGTTTTGTATTTGGTCAGACAATTGCAAATTTACAATATTCTCTTCAACATCCTCGTATATTATTCACTATCCACTTTTCACGAAATTCGCAAAGTCATATCTTTTGGCCTATTCGTTTTCGATTATTTCTACGAGTAACTGCGTTTTTGTAATTTGTTTATTTTTTCCTTTGTTGCGAAAACATATTCAAAAGAGGGAAAGCTTAGAATTGTTTATACGAATTTAATTACAGATATACATACATATTTACATGAATATGTATATGTTCACAAGATTATTATTCCCAATTACCTTGCACAGCATCAGGTTTAATTCTTATTTACATACCTACTTCTTTATTTTGCTCGGTATTGTGTGTATACTTATGTACATAAGTCGATTTGTGGATACGAAGAAGAAATAAAAACAAAGAGCTCATAAATTCGCACTGTAAGAATGCGAACAAATTTAAATTATTCTATAAACAGTATTTTGCGTTATGTAAATCTACGTGTTGCGGATTTAATATGTGTGAAAAAGTTAAGCATTTCAAGCCGGTTCTGTAAAAGCGCACCCACATATGTATAAAGTTTTCGACAGTTGCTTATGATAATTAATTTCAAGGTTTGTTAAACAATTCACTACCTACGCGCCTTATTTTAAGTTTCCCTTTGTTATCATTAAAGAAAGTACGACCTTAATGAGTTTCGCCTTCATTGTTTTGTTTTTTTTTGGCAATTTGTTTCATTTTATCCAGTTTATTTATCCAGATTGCACCAACATTTTAAGCAGGCTGTTGAACCCAATTGTCAACCTTCCACATTCATATGTGTTTATCCCCATATAAATGTACATATACTTACATGCGCCAAAATAAAATATCTGATAATTTTGCGAAAGATAAGTTTTCTACATAGTTTTTAATTATTGTTTATTTCTTAATATAAATGTACGTAATTGAATGGAAATATATGTTAATAACGAAGAATTTACACGTTTTTTGTGCACCTACATACCTACAAATGTAAAACCGTAATATGTGTGTATTTGTATATGTACGTTTCAGTGTTTATAAAAATGTTGGCGTATTTAATACTAAGGTTGAATACGCATATATTACAAAAAAGTTTTAATACGTACACAAAAAAGAAGTGTTGAATATATTTCATTTTACTTGCAAATGAATGAGATAAGATTTTTCAAAGCAAAAAAGGTACATACCTACGAATGCATGTACATAAGTACATATCATCACTCATTGTAGATAACAATTTTTCGCTTGGCGAAAATTCGCAAGTCGCGTCTAATAAAAAATTTGTTTTATGTATACACTTTTTATTTACATTATTGGCTATCTATTTTTGTTATTTCTCCTTTTTCGCAATTCTTTTTGTTATAAACAAACGTCGATACAAACATATCTATGGAGGTATCTACTTACATACTTATGTGTATGTACATACGAGTATGTACATATGTAATCAATTGTCATTAATGAAGTGCTGATCATCAAATATAAATAATAGTCAAATTTCATATAAAAAGAATCAGTAGGATTTCTAAAAATACATATGTATGTATGTAAGTGGTCTTTGAGCACATTTATAAGTATTATTTTATATTTATTAATCATCTGCGTGAAACACATAAAATAGTAGCTCTTTAATGAAATTTTTAATGTTATATTTCTCTTTTTCTTAACATTAAAATAACAGATTAGTGCTAGTTTTGATTTACTGTTTTTTTATTTATTATTTTAAAGCAATCAATTGTACAACTAATTTCCCAAACTAATTTTATTTATTTTTTTTTTGTTTATTGTGCATTTTTGTTTCCTTTTAGTTTTCATTATGTACCTTATGTACCTACGTACGTACCTATTAATTGAAATTGTTTGTACGTAAATATAAAGCAAATTGTTGTTGGCACTATTAGTAATAACTGCATTAATTTTACATTCACAATATTTTTTGCAAACGACAAATAAATGCTTAGGGCGCCAGCTAATTATTTATGAATAAATAATGAGCAGAAAATTCCCCGCAGGTACATACATATGTATGTAGGGACCTACTGCAACCTAAACGCTAGTAGTCAACTATGTATAGCAAGCAAAATGCAGTCACACTGAATAATTATAGTAAATTATATACTAATGTACATATTTTTATTTTTATTCATTGAATCAAATTAGAACATTTTGTGGTGGATTATATTGAATAGAATTTTCCTCGCGGTCAATCTTGACCTCTGAGTGAAACTATTCAATCAACTCGTAATCACGTCTTTACATGTTATAAGAAAATAATAAAAATATTATTTAATTGATTTATTTATTTTATGCGTATATATATGTAGGTACATATTTACGTTAATGGTATAAAATAAAAATACAAAATTTTTTAAAATACATAAATATTAAAAATATGAAAAATATAAAAAATATAAAAAATATATAAAAAAAGTAAAAAGTAAATTATAAAAATATTAAAAAAAAAGTAGGAATATAAAAAAATGTAAGAACATTAAAAAATGGAAAAATGTAAAAAATATAAGAATATAACAAATTATAAAGAAAAATAAAGAAATATAAAATAATATAAAAAATACAAAATATAAAAAAAAAAACAAAATATTTGAATAAAAAAAAATAAAAATTTATAAAAATAAAACTAAAAAAATATCAAAAAGATCAAAATATAAAAACATAAAAAGATAATGTGTTAATATAAAAAATATGGAAAACTGTAAAAAGGTGAAAATTTATAAAAAAAAATAAAGAAATATTCTATATTTATTAAGATAAAGATATAAAAACATTAAAAAAATGTGATAATATAAAACATATGGAAAACTATAAAAGGGTGAAAATTTATGAAAAAAATAAGGAAATAGGCAAAAAAGTATAAAAAATTAAGAAAATATTTCAAAATAAAAAATAATATATAATATGAAAAATAAAAATATTAATACTATTAAAAATATATAGTATACTATTGAAAGTAAAAAAAACAAATTAAAAAATGAGGAAAAATATAACAATATATAAGAAATATAAAAATTATAAATATAAAAATTATAAATATAAAAATATATAAAAGTTATAAAAATATATAAAAATATATAAAAAATATAAAATATTTAAAAAAATGTAAAATATATAAAAAAATGTAAAATATATAAAAAAAATATAAAATATATAAAAAATATAAAATATATAAAAAATATAAAATATATAAAAAATTTAAAATATATAAAAAAAATGTAAAATATATAAAAAAATGTAAAATATATAAAAAAATGTAACATATATAAAAAATATAAAATATATGAAAATATATAAACTAATATAAAATATATAAAAAAATGTAAAATATATAAAAAAAATGTAAAATATTTAAAAAATATAAAATATATAAAAAAATATAAAATATATAAAAAAATATAAAATATATAAAAAAATATAAAATATATAAAAAAAATATAAAATATATAAAAAAAATATAAAATATATAAAAAAATATAAAATACATACAAAAATATAAAATATATAAAAAATATAAAATATATAAAAAAATATAAAATATATGAAAAAATATAAAATATATAAAAAATATAAAATATATAAAAAAATATAAAATATATAAAAAAATATAAAATATAAAAAAAATATAAAATATATAAAAAATATAAAATATATAAAAAATATAAAAAAATATTAAAATTTATAAAAAAGTAAAAAAAAATTAAAAATGTAAAAAGAAAACAAAAATAAATAAGAAATAATATAAAGAAAATAACAAAATATGAAGATAATTAAAAAATATGAAATAATTAAAATATATAGAAACATAAAAAATTAAAAAAGAATAAAATAAAAGGAAAAAAATGAAATATAACAAAAATTATAGAAAAAAAAATATTTTAATATATAAATAAAAAAAGAGATGAAAAAAGAAATGAAAAAACTTATAAAAGTGTAAAAAATATTTTTAAAAATATGAGAAAGAAAAAATAGTAAAAAATCAAAATCAAAGAATATACTAATGTGAGCAAAAAAAAAATAAATGCAAGTCTCAATATGCAAATGCGTTTTGCCTATCTGGCTAAAAACTGCTTTATTCTATTTTCGCAAATTTATTTTTAGCTTCATTATTCAAGTTTGTGCGTGTGAGCGCGAAAAGTTTGCTGTGTTTTTTAATTTTTAATTTATCAGAGCGCAAATATTTTTTGTTTCATTTTAACTGGCATCCGATTTTATTATCGCACATTTTTTACAAAACAGAAAAAAAATTTATACATTTCTTTGCGCTATGTTTTTATTTGCATTCTTTTAAATGATTCGTTTTTCTTTTAAGTGATAATGGTCACGCGATTATTTCTTACATACACGTACATACACACGAGTATGTGCATATGTGTGTTGTACTGTGCATATGCAACGTGTATGCAAGCACTGTAAATGCGAACTAATATTTGTTGAGGTTGATATAACAGCAACAACACCGTCTGCTACACTCCGCAGCTATCAGATAACTTATTTCTATATTTATTAATTAAATATTTAAATTATTAAGTACTTAAACTACAATAGTAATTATAATGTGGTAGACTTATTTCTATTCTCGATCAGAGCAACCATAAATTTGAAAATAATGTCGAATTTCTCATGTATGCCCGAAATTCCATGAATTTTTTTTTTTTTTTGAACAAAAAAGTCTATTTATAATCGTATAAAGTAAATGTAAGCTAAATATTATCTGTAGTATTACCGAATTAGATTACACTGAACTGTTAAAACCAAAGCTAAATCATTGTTATTTATAAATTAATAAACAATTAAAATTGAAAAGAGGGTAAAAAATTAAAAAGTCCGCCATTTTTTTTTTTTTTTGAGTTGATAAAAATTAGTTTTCGAGTTTTACTTAAACGCTCAAAAAAACAATCATTATTATTGTTATTGAAAAAATATCGCTCCAAAGATAATCACTGTTTTTTATTCTTATTTTTCAACTCTGTTGTAAACTAAAGAATTATGCCTCATAAATCACATATTATACGTGTATTAAAGTAAAAAGTTACTTTTTCATTGCATTTATTGCAAAGACACATTGCCTTGTTTCTTTGCAAGCATACTACACTTGCATACATAGGATGACTCTTAATGGTCAGTCTAAGGCAAAGTGTCTCGAGTGTTAAATCTAGGTCAGTCTTGTTACCAATGCCGATGTCATCGTCATTGTCATTGTTGTTCTTGTTGTTGTTGTCATCGCTATTCTTTGGGTTGCAGCTATGGCGCCGATAAAAAAAAATGATGAGATGAAAAGAAATGTGTTTGGCGAAATCTAAGCACAAGCAAACCATAAATTCGAAAGTGCAAAATCATTGCACAACCCAAGTGAAGAATGTTGAATTTGAATATAATGCGAAGAAAGTAGTTAAAGAAAACCACACGCAAATGCGCTCACACACAGTTATTCAAAGTGAGACCCAATTTTGCGTACAAATTGCGAATATCTGTTATCCATTCAGACAGCAGCACTCTTGTGTTTTCTTGCCCGCATCTAATGACCTTTATTTAGTATTTTATTTCAATTTATCCACCTTGCACTTCAAGTTTCTTCTTCATTTTTTTTTTTTTGGTCTTTGTCTTTGTTTTTATATACCATTTAAATACTTATCACCTGCCTGCTTCACTGTAAATACTTTAAACCCAATTAATTCAGTGTTAAGTGGGAAAAGTGCATATTTTCATTAACAGTTTTCAATACACGAGTAGCAACCGCAATAGTAGTTGCAGTAGCAACGACGCATAGTCATTCGTTCAACCTACCATGGCCAGCTGACGCTACATCGGCTTAACTTGTACAACCATAGCACACAAACGTGTCAAATCGTTGTCGTCGTCGTTGTCGTTCGTACACGCTTGGCTATCTCTAACAAGAAAAGAAAAGTTCCATTAACGACAACACCAAATTGACTAACTATTCGTTAAGTCAGTCCAGTCAGTTCAGTCAGTCAGCTGGTTCGTTGTCATCCAAGTGACAGACAGAGAAATAACGTAGCACCAGTTGTGGCGTTGGCGGTGTTAGTAGTCAACAAAAAGTCTAGTCGACTGACTGCTGATTGGGTCAATTCCAATTTCTTTTCTCCGGTTTTCCTTTGTCACGTTCCACTGGTTAAAATTCCAGCAAAGGCCGGTCGGTTGCCTTGCTACTTTTCCTAGTTTTCTCGTTGTGGTTATGACGACCAATACTCAGTCGACCATGTGCTTTTTTCGTTTTTACCTTTCAACAAATTTACTATTTTTTATTATTGCTTTTTTTTCACTCATTGTTTTACTACAGACACTCGTAGTGAGTGCGTCGTCGTCGTTTTGTTTAGTTTAGTGGCATGGTCGTTAGCTAGTTTGGTTGTTTAGCTCGTTAGTTGGGCAGCACATACGGCATACACACAAATTTACATATTTTAATGTATACCTACTTGTATGTTGTTAATTCGTCCCAAAGCTAAACAGTGTAGACATAGTAGTAGTAACCAGCTCGTCAGTCAGTCATTACTCGTTGTTTTATCTCATTCATCATTTACCTTTCCTTTTTATACACACGTATATAGATATTTGTGTGCTCTTGTACAAATAGATACATACAATCGGTTTTTGTGCGGTTTTTTTCTGTGGAACCAAAATGAGTACTCGATATACATACCTTTGTACGTGTATGTATTATGCGAGTGTTATCTGTGAGTAACCTAAAGTAAAAGTCTTTATGAATTACCTGCATACATACGATTTATACGCATATGTGTGTACATATATATTTTTTAATCCATTTCTAAATCGCACAGCCAACCAACCAGTAAACCATGATAAGTGTGTTGTACTTTGCCAAAATGTGTAATGGATACACCACAACGCGATGTGTGCAATTTTACAAATATTATATATTGGATGAGTGCATAAGTTCGTGCCCGATTCCACTGGATGCCGTACGAATCGTTTGAGAGTGGCGCTCGTGAAAGAAATATATATATATTTTATATCGTTGGAAAGGTGACAGTTCGAACTGTAAATCAAGCATAAAATAACTTCATTTTGATTTGAGTTGCTTAGTGAAAAGACGCAAGGAAGATGAACAACGAAAAAGATCGTATGCGTCATATTATGTGATGATTTTGGTCAATCGCAAAGGAGTTCTTTTCCATCATGACAACGCCAGGCCACATGTTGCAAAACCGACCCTGGCCAAACTGAAGGAGATGAATTGGGAAATCATGCCGCATCCCCCATATTCACCCGACATTGCACCTTCTGATTATCATTTGTTTCGATCGCTGCAGAACAATTTGAATGGAAAAAAATTCAAAAATGTGGAAGACGTCAAAAACCACCTTGACACCTTTTTCAACGAGAAACCGCGCGATTTCTATGAATCAGGCATCCGTAAATTGGTTGAACGTTGGGAGTGGATTGCCGAACATGATGGCGAATACATAATTGATTAATAAAAGCGCTTTCTTCAAAAAATTACAATTTTAGTTTGCACTTGAAATCGGGCACGAACTTATGCACTCATCCAATATCTACACACTACTACATATCCGCACATAAGAGGTGTGCTCAAAAAAGGTCGAGAATTTTGAATATTTGAACAAAATATTAGTTCTGATAAATGTAATCCATTAATCTCGCAGTCTATGAGTGACACCGGCAGTCGAAAATGTCGATAAAATAATGGAAATCATCGAGTTTCACTGCCATACGCTCGTCATACGCTTGTCAAACTCGATATGGATTCCACCAAGAGTTAACTAAAAAAAACCTCATAACAAAATCGACCCTTTTCTGAAGCGGATATTGATTATTTAAAGCAACATTAAACGAAAAGGGTCGCGTTCGAAGGGCTGTGAAGTTTAGTTGTAAGTTTGGTGGGATTGGCAAGGAAGCTCAGAAGCGACTAGCTTTATCCACACACGTCAATAGTGACTCGACAGAAGCTCCGAGAAATCAGTTGGGAGGTTCTTATGAATCCACATTATAGTCTAGGAAGAATTGGCCTCAAGGGAAGCCTGTGATAATCGATTGTCTGAAGTTTTTGCCAATAGGGACAAGGATTTATGTGAGGAAGGCACATGGACACTGCCTGCGAAATGGCAAAAAGTTATCTAGCATATCTTAAATATTTGACAAAAATTGGATTAATATAAGTATGGTAAATAAAGCCTTAAATTTAATGCAAAAAAACCGATTACTTTATATCTACATTGATTCGTCTTCATAATAGTCCCTGCTAGATTATGCGCTTGTGTTTGAAGATTGTACCTTTACTTTTGACAGAAATTTTCTTGTTTTTTTTTATAAAATCATGGTCTCTTAATATTTAAATATTTTATTTCCAAATAATGGTTTTATTTCAGAAAACTAACAACAACAGAAACATGTATTCTTTGAAATACGCTTTAGCTCATAAGAAATGTATGTTGGGTCTAAAACAGGCAAAAGAACTATTAATCCTACTCAGTATAAATAACTTAGGGGGAAGCATTACAGATATTTTAACAGACAAAATTTTTAAACTACTGGAAACTAGAAAGTGAGCAAAAAAAAAAAAAAAAAACAGCTGATCACCAGTATCTGCTAGTTTTTAGCACATTTTGTGTTACTTTTGTGTTGGAATTCGGTCAGCTTTTCACAAATTTTCCTTTCAACTGAAGAGAAAAAAATTCTGAAAAATCAGCGGAGACTTTTATGACTGACTGTGAAACGTCAAGAATATAAACAGCGAAAAGTTATGCATATCAACAAGCTGGTTTTTTGACAAATGTATAACAGTTGACCAGTAGCAGGTATAACCAAAAATGTTCACCATTACGACACTGATGTGTTGTGTTACGTTGCAGCACACCACGATTGTGTTTAATTTCCTGATTGGCTTATTGAAGTGTGTAAAGTTTGCCGTTGTTCGTTATTCTGTATCGTCACGATAGCTGAGTGATTACATGTTGTCGCTGTCGTGTTCGAGATTCACGGCTCTAATCTCGCTTTAGACTAATTTGTTTTTTTTTTTTTTTTGTGAAGTGGAAATACAAAGTAACGAATGGCCCACGAAAAATTTGTACCACCTACTTGCAAAAACGCAAACTAGTACGATTCTAGACAATAACTAGGGTCTTGCCTCCTGGTACATACGCCAAATTATTGCAAGTATCCAAAAATAAAATTTTATTTTTTTTTTTTGATTTTTTAAAATAATGAAAAAGTTATTTATAATGAAAAATACTCGTATTTTAGTAACCACTTAGTGCATTTAAACTTTTGTCCATGACTGTATGTATGTACGTACATATGTATATATGCATGTATGTACCTAAACACTCGAATATCACTTGCATAGTAAAATGAAAGTGAATCTGAAATGCAGTTGAAACGTGAATGAAAAGTTTTTTGTCGCACGAATTTATGTGTGCATAATACATGCATACCTACATTTAAATACACATACAAGCACAAGCATTTTGTTTTATGAAATGTTGTTGTTTTAATTTAAAATTTTTTTTACCCTACATATGTATGCATACAATTACAATACAACAACAAAACTATGTTGTAGTTACAATGATATGACAAATGCTTTAGTTGACAGAAGGTGAAAAAGAGCAACGACAACGAAAAACAGCTGCATTGATATTCATAAGAAACATTTGTGTCGCATGGAACATTTTAAATTTATTGCGATATTGTAAAAAAAAAAATCGTTGATCACTATTTAAATTGTAATAATATGTAAAAATAAATATAAAAAATAAAAACTTTTTCAAGTAAAGAAAGTCAAATAAAGTTTACCTAATGAAATTTTCTATTATGTATGTAATTTCGATTTTATGCATAATTTGCAACGAAAACCTACCAATTAGCAGCGTCAATACTATTTTTATTATTTCATACCAATTTTTTTATTTATTTCATATTATTTTTTTTATTAGTTTATAAATTTTTTTTTTAAGTCATACTAATTTTTTACTACTATTTTTTCATACGTTTTTTTAGGTGTATGCATTAATTCGTGCGGTTTTTTGTTCGAAAATTAAGACTTTATTGTGAAAAAATTGCTATGCATTTAATGTTCAAAGTATTGCCCTTCGGAAGCTACGATGTTTGTCCATCTTTCTGACAGTTTGTGGATCCCATCCCAAAAGAACTTCTCCGGCTTGGAGGTCAAGAAAGAATCGAGCCAATTTCTGATACCCTGTTCTGAAGTGAAACGTACTCCGGTGAGGGCATTCTGCATTGATCTGAACATGTGGTAATCGGAAGGTGCTATAAGGCGGGTGAGATAGAACTTCCCACCCACAGTTTTCCAAATAGTTTTTAACTGCCCTTGGAACATGTGGCCGAGCGTTGTCATGATGAAAAATTATTGATTCATATCTGGTCGTTTTTCCGCGATGCCTTTTTTCAAACGAATAAATTGTTTTCGGTAGAGGTCCCCATTGATCGTCTGACCCGGTTTCAATAGCTCATAATAGAGCACACCCTTGTGGTCCCACCAAATACATAGCATAACCTTGGCACCATGGATATTCGGCTTTGCCGTGGAGGTCGATGGTTGGCCGGGCTTCACATACGATCTCTTGCGCTTTGGGTTATTATAATGAATCCATTTTTCATCGCCAGTGACAATACGATGCAAAAATGACTTCTTTAGGTGGCGTTGAAGCAACATTTCCGACATGCAGAATCTACGTTCGACGTCTCTTGGCTTTAATTCAAAAGGCACCCAATTTCCAAACTTCTGGATAAATCCTAATGATTTTAATCGTCTGGAAACGGTTGCTTGATCAACTCCTAATACTTTTGCAAGTTCTTCTTGCGTCTGGCATGCATCTGGTTGTCCGGTACGTTCTCCTTCGTCAAAGTCGGAATTTGCCACTTTTAAACAGTGCAAACCACTTTTGGCACGTTCGTTCGGCTGAAGCATGGTCACCAGAAACGTCCAGTAAAATACGATAGCTTTCGGTAGCACTTTTCTTCATGTTAAAGTAATGAAGAAGAACTCCCCGCAAAAACTCGTTATCTGGTACAAATTTCGACATTTTCAAATGAATGAAACAAATTGTTGTCCACGCTAAAACAAATGACATCTACTGAAGACGACGCGAAATGACAGTACCTTTGAAATGAATATAGCCACAGATGAGCACGACGCGAAATAATACTAGTAGAGCACTCTCTTAGAAAACCGCACAAATTAATGCATACACCCAATATTTCATACTAAGTTTTTTTTACTACTAGTTTTTATATTTGATACTAATTTGATTATTATTTCGTACTAGTTTTTTATATATCATACTATTTTTTTTTTATTAATTTGTACTAATTTTTTTATTATTTCTGACTATTTTTTTATTTCGTACTATTTTTTTATTATTTCATACTATTTTTTTACACAATTTTTTTTATAAATTTTTTTTATAAATTTTTTTTTTATTTCATACTAATTTTTTTACTACTACTTTTTATTATTTAATGCTAATTTTTTATATGATATTTCATACTTATTTTTTATTATTTCGTACTATTTTTTATTATTTCAGACTATTTTTTGTATTTCAGTTTTTTACTACTATTTTTGTATTTAATACTACTATTTTTCGCAATTCATATTAATTTTTTTTTTGTTCACACTAATAATTTTTCGTACTAATTTTTTATTATTTCATACTATTATTATTACTTTTTATTATTTTATACTATTAATTTTTTTTTATTAATTCATACTACACTATTTTTGGTATTTCAATTATTTTTCTTATCTCATTTTAAACTCTTTTTATTTCTTTATTAATTAAATTTTTATAAAAAAATTTCACACATCTGTTACTCTTGACCCCGACGTGATTTGAACACGCAACCTTCTGATCTGGAGTCAGACGCGCTACCGTTGCGCCACGGAGTCATATATTTATTCGAGGTAAATGACATATTCCAATACAAGGTCAATTCATAACGGCTGTGTTAAATATTTCATTTATTTATTACTATTCTTTTTAAGCTTTTAAAAATAATTTTATTAAATCGTTTTAATTGCCTTTATAAAATTTTAACAATGTTTTTGGGACATATACAAAAGTATATTTTTAAAGTTTTTATATTAAGGTACAAATGTTTTCGATTTAATTTCAAAATTTTCTTTTCTTTTTTTTTTTAATATTTACAAAAATAATAGTAAAAAAAAAACTGTCAACTCATATAGCAGAGCAAGGTTTCGATCCTCGGACCTCTGGGTTATGGGCCCAGCACGCTTCCACTGCGCCACTCTGCTTGTATTATAGTTTTGACAAATTACTCATATGTGTTAAGTACAAGGTGACCAAAACGTAAAAAAGAAAATAAAACTAATATGTATAAATACGATTCGAAGTCCGGACCTCAAGTTCTACTAAGTGCAATTTTTGAAATGACGTGCGATTGAAAATTATAATTATATCCTTTTTTTTAGACAAAAAACTTGGTTATTTATTGTTTTTTTTAGGGTTCGGATAGTGGATAACAACTTTTTATGTCTTTAGAGCAAATAATTTATTAAGTTTTCTAGAGAAACCCGTGAAATAACTCTTAACGACGTTATCAACTTTTTCTATGATTTTCTCAAAAATTTTTATAACTTAAAATCAGCTGTAAACTTCTAAATAAATACTTAATTACATGCTTATTCATAAAATTTCTTTGATAAGTGACGTTGTCTTAATAGTGAATACTATTCGCTTATATTTCCACACTTATCTACATACATATATACATACATTTATAAATCGTTCATTCAACCAGACCTTGAGAAGCATGTGCTCGATTGATTACCTACCCTTTGCCAATCAATACAGCATTAGTTAATCACACTTTGTTTTATACAAATCTAGTGTGAAACTTGAATATTTTTCGTATTTTCGCTCTACACTTCACAGACTGAATCTTCACGCATTTTATCAAGTACCAAAATAACTGGTTGATCGGCATTAATTGATAATGCCATTATGCAGATTTTATACAGTTTAGCAAAAAATGAAATAAAGCGAAATAAAACTGCTGATTGAATAAAAATGAGTTTATTTATACGCTACGAAGCGCACTAAACAAATCCAACAAATTCAACCAAACTATGCTGTGTTGGAAGAAATTGTTTCGCCCTAATTTAAGACCTTCGATAGCTCAGTTGGTAGAGCGGTGGACTGTAGAAGTAATTTGTATGAGAAAATATAGAAATCCATAGGTCGCTGGTTCAAATCCGGCTCGAAGGATTCGATAAAGTAAATATTTTTTCAATTAAGCTTTTTTTAAAATAATTTTTATATATTTAATTAAAATAAATTATTTTTAAATATATTTTTTGTTTAGTGTTTAAGTATCTGTATACTCAGTAGTTTAAAAATGTTATGATTTTGATGATTTTTTACGTATAATTCGGAGCTTCTCTATTTTTTATATTAAAATATATGAAATTCAATTCAATATACCTTCGATAGCTCAGTTGGTAGAGCGGTGGACTGTAGAAGTAATTTGCATAAAAAAATATAGAAATCCATAGGTCGCTGGTTCAAATCCGGCTCGAAGGATTTGATGAATTAAATATTTTTTAATTGAAGTTTTTATTAATTTTTTTATATTTTTTTTATATTTTTTTTATTATTTTTTATCTATTTATTTTTTGCTTAGTGCTTTCTTTATTTTTATTTCTTAAGTATATGTATACTCTAGAAGTTTAAAATTTTTTTGATTTTATAGTATATATAATTCGAAACTTCTCTATTTTTTTATACAAAAGTATATGAAACAAAATTCAATATACCTTCGATAGCTCAGTTGGTAGAGCGGTGGACTGTAGAGTAAAATATGAACGATTGTAGATATCCATAGGTCGCTGGTTCAAATCCGGCTCGAAGGAAAAAATTTTTTTTGAATACATTTTTATAGAGAAATTCTTAATAAGTGTACTTTAAAAGCCATGACCCCTCAAATTTAAACCTTAAATAATTTATCATCATTCATCAGATACTGGAGGTGTTAATTTATGTATTATATGGTATATTAGTTCCATATGTACATACATATGAAATATCTCATTGTTTTATTTACCGTTCTCAATTCTGTTGTTATAATATTGTTCCAGGCCATATTATTACCATATAGTTTTTTTTCGTCTTGAATGTGTAGTATTGTTATTTTAAACTTTCGTGACTTTCTTTTTGAAGATAGGTGGTCCTCCTGAAAGTATATTCTAAAACTATTTATCCTACTGTTTTCTTTCTCTTCTCAATTATTGATCACCACTTGGAATGAAACTGAAGAAATAAACTAAATATAGGGTGTATCATTTAGTTTTAGACTTTCAGTCAGTTTTCATTACAGGAACAGAATTTATGGCCCAAGATCTTGGAGCAAACGCCGGCCCAAACAGTCGGTCATTATTTTTTTCTACAACAAATTGGGTTAATTATCAGTCACTCGAGCGACTATGGTCGGTCCCCTTTATTCTGTTAATTGCAGGTTTTACAGAAGCAAATTCAAATTTTCCGGCAAAATGACCGCAATATGGATCCATTGACGACAAAATGCTGAGCTCGTCGATGATACGACTCTTATGGGTTCAATCATGTTGATGATCTTCCGCTGTCCATGTATGTATGTATGTATATTCGAAGAAGAACTGCTACGGATCATTTTGCACATTGTTACTGAAGAAATTATAGATCTGTATAGATTGCTACCATAGTGATCATAGGTATTGTCCGTGTAAATATAAACTTGAAATAGAGCTCTCAAACCTTTACGTGCGAACTCCTTAAAAAAGTTCGTATCGTAAGCCTCGCTTTAGACATCGACTAGCTTTATTCTACTTCTTTACTGGCGTAGATATCAGTTGAATGAGATTTCATTGGTTTATGGAACAATTTATTTAAATAAAAAATGGAAGTCCTTGACAACCTGAGGTCGTGTAGAAGCAGAAAAGTGACCACACCAGAACTTATCCAAAAAGTTGAAAGAAAATTGTGCTCTACTAAAGCAGAAACACCTCACCGCCATGGTTTGGGTATCCGATACAACCAAGCCAAGAACTCTCGGGGCTACGTAAAAGCAACAGCCATAAGAGCCGCGTTCGATTTTTTGAATCATCCATCATACAACCCATACCTGGCGCCGAGTGATTATTATCTGTTTGCCAAAATGAAAAAGAGCTAAGGGGTCAAAAACTTGTCACCGATGATGAGTCAAGGTGGCAGTTTCGGCATATTTTGAACATAAAGAGAAAACATTTTTTTATGAAAGTATAAATAAATTAATTGAAAGATGTGCAAAATGTAACCGTCTTGTTCTTGCAGGTAAATATATTGAAAGGGAAAAATAATTTGATTCCTTTTATTTCCACCGCGAACATAAAAACGCTCCCTCGTCGTATATACTATGTTATGTAGTTTAATCACTGAACTGTTAAGTGTATAAATTTTTTGATGTTTTTTTTTTTTTTTTTGTTTCTTTATAAATTCTTAAACATTCCTAGATCTTCATACATACTAAAGTTAGTAGTACCTTTAATTCAACTTTCTCAAGTGTATCGGCCATTGTCAGCCGCTTGTTGGAAGCATTGACTCCACATGAACGCCGTGCGACACTGGATACTCTCTGCTCCACTAGTATGAGAACGAGAGCGTTGCCATTGCCACTACTCATATTCCAGCATACCTTGTCCACAAACATACCTACCTGCATACATATACATACCTATATATCATTGTACAAGGGAATTAACAAAAGTTCGGTCAGTTGGTGACTTTCAATTTGTTTTTGTTAAATTTAAAAATACAAAAATGGAGATGACAAAACGAAAAAAAGCTGAAGATATGTCAGACCAAAATTCACCACCAACGCAAACAGAAATTCACCATGTAGGTAATTCTCTTCGGGTTTCGGCGTAGTTTACAGCCAATACAAATACTCAGTGAATGCTATATTGCATATGGAACGATTGCAACGTCTTTGAAGACTATTTCTAAGTGGTTCCGAAGATTCCAGGCCGGACATTTTTCCGTAGAGGACGAGCCCCGAGAAGGTCGACCAAAATCTTTCACTGATAACGACACTGTAGCTCTGGTGAAGTCCAAAACTGACGAAGACACAAGAAATGATTGCTAATGCATTGTGCTTGAATGCCATGACTGTATCGTGAATATTAAGTAATCATCAAGGATACACGAAGAAATCTGCTCGATGGGTACCACGAATTTTAAAAAGACGCTCGAGTGCATATTGCTCAATTTTTTCTAATCAAATACGAAAATGGTCAGTCTAACAACTTAAGTAAAGTCGTTACTGGTGACGAAGCTTGGTTCTATAAGTACAATGCAGAAACCAAACAGCAGTCCATGGTATGGAGCCCAACAGCAGCAAACCCACTCATAAAATTTAAGAAACAAAAATAAGCTGCAAAAGTGATGAAGTCCTTATACTTCACCCGCTCCAAAATCTTAGCTGCTATTTCTCTGGAAAAGGACCAGACGGTAATTGTAAAATGATGCACCGAAGTTTGCTAACCAAAAGTTTTCAAAAATTTGTTTGAAAGCAGAAAAAAAGAATATTTGCGGCGCTACTTTTTACATCATGACAACGCGCTGAAATAACGAATAATTTTTTTGCGAACTCTGGCATCGAAGAAATGAATCCAGCAGCATATTCCCCGGATATAGCACCTTGTGATTTCTGGTCATTTCCAAAAATGGAAAAGAAATTTAAAAGGAAAGGTCTTTAATAGCAATGAGGAAAGAATTAATGCATTTAATGATGAACTTGATAAGTTCAAAAATCGAGATTTTGGAGACTGTCTTCAGAAGTGGATCTATAGGTTTAAGAAATGCATTGAAATCAATTATGTAGAGAAGATAAAGAAGTACAAAGACTACGAATAAATACCAAAAGAATTTTTTTTTATTTATTTATTTATTTTTTTTTTTTTTGTCAACTTACCGAACTTTTGTTAATCCCCTCGTATATATCCATATATACAAGTTGCAACTATGCACACATACAATTGCCTATACTGATGTGGTTATATTATATACATTTCGAATAGGTACATACTCGTACATATGTATGTGCATACATAGTATACTGGACTGGGTCTTCGTTCGTCTCGATTACTACGATTGCGGCTACGCCATTTACGGTTGTAATCGCTGTCGCCGCTTTTAGTCTACAACAGTTGATATTCGGTCGCGTGACGATTCGTAACTAAAGCACACTTAGTTAAATTATCTTAAAATATTTTAGTATATACATGTGTACAGACAAACATTTGTTTAAAGAAAAATATTAAAATACCTTTATTTTCAACATAAAAATATCATTCATACACATGTATGAATGTATGTATGTGTAAGAAAGCAGCAAAGTGAATGTTTATCGTTAAAATCTTTACGCAGGTCCTTAATTTGTCGTGATAATTTTGGAGTGAGGTAGGTCGGTCTTAAGAAAGTGAAACCTATATAAATACATATCTACACATGTACATATGTATGTGCGTATATTAAGTGTGTAAAAATATATTCTCTTAAGTCTCTTTTATATCATTTTAATGACATGTATGTACATAAGTGTGTCTTTCAATATAAAAATCAATTTACAGGAAAATCATGAAATTGAATGATTAAAATTGTCATTCGCGACACGTTGAGGTATACCAAGTTTATTAGTTATTAATCAAACGCAATAGTCAAACTAAAACTTCTCAATATACACACATTGGTGTGTATATACAAAATCATGTATTTAGTATAGTTGAAAAAAGTTTATTTCCTTATTTCCTACTATTTTATTTTCACTCTTTCGTCCTGCCGTCATTGTTGTGGTCGCGTATACACGTTCGCCGTAGTATAGCCAACAGATAATACATACCTACTTGTAGGTACATATTTAGTGCATGGCAATGTACATAGTTCGATATGTGTGTGTACCTGAACGAGTGCTGAGTGGCGTAATTTTAATTTCCCTTTTAACATGGAAAATATTATCCTTTCCTTATACTTTTGATATGTGTCAGTCAGGCTTTCAAGTTTTGTTGGCGGTGAAAGTAAAAGTAAAATTTCGTAAGCTGTTTTTTTTTTCGTAGAGTCGAAATCGAAAATCTTACATGCATATGTATGTTAGTGCATATGTGTATGTCAACCGCAACAGCTAAATAATAAGATTCTAACGATTTCTTGCTGAAATTTTCTTAAAAAGGTACTTACGTACTTTGTATGTGTGTAAATATGTACACGTATGTACATATGTATGTATATACATTAACATTTCGGCCGGAAAATACAAATGCATATCAATTGTAGAAAAGTAAGAGCATGAATTTACTACATTTTGCCCGCGACCACGTCTATTTCTAAAATGACTTTTAATTTAGTTTATTTTATTATAACATATCAATTATTTGCTTAAAACGTTTAAATACTTATACATTAAAACATTTTTTAATGCAAACATCTAGCAAATTGAACCAAAAGTAGAATTTTTTACGAATATATCGAACCCTTGTCCATTTCTCGGGAAAAAAATCAAGCAAATCGAACTCCAAATAGAAGTTTTTGGAATAGGGTCTCTGGCTCGCTCCCCGGACAGAAAAATTCTCCAAATATTAATCCAGGCAAATACGATATGTCTTAATATACCGCTCTACTGTAACGCTCGAGAGAAAAACCATTTATATATTTACATATTACAAAATATTGGCAGGGAGCTATACAGTTCGGTCCCAGGTCCACTTCCAAGAGGAAAAAGTATTCCCCATATCAACTTAGGTAAAGAGTTACCTACCTCTGTACCAAGTTACATGTACGTACGTGTAAATCGAATTATTTAAAAATAAAATAGTTTTCCACAAAAAGTCTCATATCTTACTTACTTACTGTACTGGCATAGACACCGCTTACGCGATTTTAGCCGAATTTATAACATCGCGACATTCATTCCCTTTGCTCGCTGCTTGGCGCCAATTGGAGATACCAAGTAGAGTCAGGTCCCTCTCTACCTGGTCTTTCCAACGGAGTGGAGGTCTCCATTTTCCTCTGTTTCCACCGGTGGGTAGTGCATTGAAAACTTTCAGAGCTGGAGTATTCTTATCATCCGGAATGCTGTTTCTTGATTCGCTGAATTATGTCAATGTCGCCCCCTAAGTATCAGTCCTCTATGATGACTAGTTTAGGCTGTGGGCTAATCCGTCAGTCTTTCAGGACAAAATCTTTTACATTCATATGTATCTATGTAGATATATAGTACATTGTGGATGTATAACGTCCATTTATCGGAATTAAAAACCTCATTTTTGGTAAATGCGCCGGTATATATGCTTTATATTTTATTCCTAACTTAACTCTGGCCTTCCGTTGGTAGGCTACAAACCATATAATTAAAATTTTAAGTATTAAATTTAATATTTTCAAAAATTGCATATACTCTTTTTTTTACAGCTAAATGGAAGGATTAGATGGATCTCCACCTCCGTCACTGTTCATCGTACGACCTTCGGAACTTTTTCCAAAAATAAATATGGAAAGAGAGGACGACGAGTTGGAGGTACCATTCCAAACACGTGAGTATTTTTGAATTTACACTTTTTGCAAAAAAAAAAACAAATATTAATATCGATAACCTTTTGTATTTGGACATGTTTAGTTGCTGGTGAATTTGTCAGATACTTGGGTCGTACTAAGGACGGCATCTTAGCGCTCTCGACATACCGCATATTTAAGCTTGTAAGCACAACCAACGCAGAGACATCTGTGCCACTGGGTGTTGTCGATGTTGTACAATTAGCAGAACAAGAACATTTAGTCATATATTGTAAGGACGCAAGCAGCTTTAAGTGTTCCTTTAAAACAGCTGAACAATGTAACGAATGGCAGCGTCGCATTAATCAGGCCATACGCACACCGGCAACGTTGGAATCACTATTTGCGTTTCCTTTTCATGCGTTCGTGTGTGATGAAATTAATACAATGTGTGAGAGTGAAGCATCTATTGACGGCGCTCAAAGGTTAACCGATGGTGGTGGTGGTGGTGGTGCTGCTGCTGCTGGTGTCGGTAGTGGCGTAATTGATTATTCTGATGAGTACCTGGAACGCTTACAACGTGCCTCTCGTGAAGACGACGATTTTATGCGAGAAGTCGTACGACTCGGTTTCGATCTAAATGGAGCGTGGCGTATTTCAAAAGCGAATGAAGAATTTAAATTATGTCCTTCATATCCAAAGAAGATATTGGTGCCCGGCTGTATTACCGATGATACGCTTCAGGATGTGGCGAATTATCGTGGTTCGCGACGGCTACCATCTGTTGTGTGGCGTCATAAGAGAAATGGTGCAATTATTGCCCGTTGCAGTCAACCAGAAGTGGGTTGGTTAGGCTGGCGTAATAGTTCAGACGAAAAATTCCTAAAAGCTTTGGCAGATGCTTGTGCATTTGACCGAGGTGAGCAAATGCGTCGCCTTATGCAAACTGCGAGATCCGCAGTACCAGCAATGTTTTTACCCCCGGATGCCCAGCCGACCGACGCTGATGTTGAGAGTCACGAAGAAGTATCACTGGATGAAGTGAGGGTACATTGAATTTCATTGAATTAAGGCGTTCTTACTTATTTATATTTTTCATTATAGAAAGTTCTTATTGTGGATGCGCGCAGCTACACATCTGCTATAGGTAATCGTGCACGCGGCGGTGGTTGCGAATGCATTGAATATTATCCTTTTGCTGAAATTCAATTTATGTGTCTGGGTAATATACATGTTATACGTAAGAGCTTTCATGCGCTAAGAACACTCTGTGCTGCTCCACCAACGGATGGAAAGTAAGGATTATCCTAATGACGTCAAATATGTCTTTGTTTTTTAAATCGCTTTTTCCATTTTATTAGTTGGTTAGGCTTACTTGAGAAGACAAACTGGCTACAACATCTTAGTGGATTATTCGCAGCTACCACAACTGTTCTTCAAGCCATCGAGAAGAAAGGATGCCCAGTATTGGTACACTGTTCTGATGGTTGGGATCGTACGCCACAAATTGTTGCCACAGCACAATTGTGTTTGGATCCATATTATCGCACAGTCGAAGTAATGCAAATTTATATTTATACATTTAAATCAAAATATATAAATTATTATATTTTTATATCAGGGTTTCCGCATATTGGTCGAACGTGAATGGCTTAGTTTTGGGCACAAGTTTGCCCAACGTTGTGGTCACGGTACTGATTCAGATGATTTGAATGAACGTAGTCCAATTTTCATACAATGGTTAGATTTAGTACATCAACTACACATACAATTTCCTTGCAGTTTTGAATTCAACAGGGCTTATTTGGTAAATTTTGCAAATCAAATATAAATTATGCATTATGTGGTCATAAAAATTTACTCTCTTACAGATAAAATTAGCGCAACATTTACATTCATGTCTTTTCGGCACCTTCCTAGGCAACTCATACAAAGAACGTTTGAAGGACTATATATTTGAGCGCACTTTCTCCGTATGGCCTTTCCTCTCAGGTCCTATGTATAGAAATCCACTTTACTTACCAAGCAGAGATGCGGTACGTAAAATGCTAAATACAATACAAATACATATTTTGCTTATCAATTAAAATTTTCTAGGTCCTTTGGCCTAAACATAATGTACGAGATTTACACTTGTGGACTGAAGTTTACATGGGTAGTTTAGGGAATCAAAACTATAATGATCTTATAAATGGCAGCAGCGAAGGTGAAGAACAATCAACTAGTAAGTTTTCTTAAAAATGTAAAAAAAGAAAGAAAAAGAATATGTATCATACTATCTCATTGGGATAAATATTTTTTTAATGACCTTTACAAAAAAAAAAAAAAGTACAAAACTCCACGTCACACGGTTAGGACGTATAATAATAAATTGCCCCCTGAAGACGATTACCGATGTGTAATCGAAATATATCGGGAAAACAAGAATTACATTGTGTTTTTTATTTTTTCTGACCTCAAGCCGGCAAACTTTTTCAATTTATAATAAAAGAAAGGTTGCTAAAACCATTAATAAAACATTTTATATTGATTATTTAGACTTGGGGAATGTAATGTCGAATACACCTGTACGCAGTTTCAGTGATCCTAATGTGGTTGCTCAACAGCTGTAAGTAGTACTGGATTTTACAATACAATAAACAGCTTTGGAATAATTCAAGTATTTCCAGTCTAACAGAAGCTACAAATTCTGCGAACAACTCAGAACGTGAAGATTCGCCAGAAAATGTAACTGGAGCTATACCAAAAATTCAAGAACGTAACAGTCATCAAAATAACCGAACAATAGCGGGTGACGAATTACAAAATTTTAATGAACGCAAAGAATTGCGTGATAATTTAATAAATACCGAAGATACTCATCGGCAGGACAGTAGTCAAGTTAGCACAAATGGCACTAATGACAAAAAGTCTAAAGATTCAGAAGGCGACAATAATTTATATGACTTCCATACATGTGCCTCTGCGCTAGAGAGTGATGCGGCTAGTAATACAAATGACCAACAAAACACGCTAACGTCGAAAGAAAACAGATCAGTTACTCCCTCCGACCAGGAGGCTAATGCTCCAAATGATTTTATTACACCTGAAAAACTATCCACGCCTTCTGACAAAGAGGAACTTGGCTTGAGTTCACCTTATGTTTTATTAAAGTCAGAGGTATTTATTCTTTTAATTTTTTCGATATATTTAAGTATCAATTAATATGAACATATTGTATATTTAACTTTGAATTTCCTTTTCATATTTACATAGAACCAAAGTCTCCCTACATCAGGTAATAACACTACTGAAAAAAATATGTCCGCCAGTGGTGTAAATAACAGTATTTTGCAAAAAAATAATGGCACAAATGGTACCTCGAATTGTTCAAAATTCTTGTCAAAATCATCTAGTAATGGATCCGTCTCATCTACATCATCTTCACTTAATAATCTAATTAATTCAAATAGCAATAGTAGCCTCGCAACAACAGATCGTAGTTGTGACAATAAAAGTGAAAATAAAGATGAAGTAGACTCGGAAGTTGATGGTGCTGTTGGTATTTCTACTACTCAACGGCATTCCAATGATTCTATGAACGACAGCATTATTATTTCGCCGACACATCGAAAATTGGAGATTTCTCCAAGTGGTAGATGTGAAGCCATCTCGAATAGCGGCTCATCAGTGCCAGCAACACCAACCGAATCTGTGGACAAAGCGAGCACAAGTAGTAATGGTGGTAATAGTCGACAACGTGATCCGGTTGCTGTTGCCAGTGCATCAGATACGCAACGCAGTGGAAGACCACGTCTGGAAAAGTGAGTCGAAATGTCTCATTACAAAGAATAGCTTTATTTATTTATCATTTAATTGCATAATATCCAACACTTCGCACAACAAGACGGTTTCATTTGCGTGGTGTACGCTCTTTGCCAATGACACCGCCCGCTCAACCTGAACGAGCACAAATGACTATTTCCTGCCCCGACGGTTTGGCGCATGCCTTAAGCGAACAAAATTTACGATTACAACAAATTGTGCACGAACATAAGGTGTGTAATTTTGTGTGTTAAAATTGTATTTGAACATTTTTTCAAATAGTTATTTTTGCTACAGTTGCGCGAGGATATGTTGTTGCGTGAAATACATGACATGCGTATGGTATTGCTTAAAAAGAGATGTCCAAATTGCAAATGTAATCAAACTAATACAAACGATGAACAGGTATGAAATTGATTTTTTACATATATTACGCACGCATTGTGCGCCATAGTCAAGATGAAGATTAAAAACAAAAATTCAAATATTTTTTCTACAAATTTGTGGTTGTATTTCTTTCCAATCAATAACTGAACTAGTCGTTGAAACTTTTTTATTTTTAAGTTTTAGTATAAGCCATTTTTTTGGTTTTAATAAAAAGTGATTTAATAATTAATTTAAAAAGTATAATCTACATATTGTACATGTTTTTGTTTAATCAAATAAAAAAAAATTATTTTACGCTTTCTTTTTTTGTCATTTTTACATTGACGAATTTGGTTTTAAAAAATTTCTGAACGTATTCATAAACAACTGCAACTTAATTAATGAAGATATTTATATTTATATTTTTTAATTCTAAATGTTTATATATGTAGGTAGTTTTAAAGATTATGAAAAAAATGTTTTCCATTTATCTCATTATTTTTATTAAAAAAAAAAATTCCTTAAATTGTTTTTGAGATAAGCTTGGCGTTGAACAGCGCAACGCATATCTGATATCATAAATTAAATTAATTTGGAATTGGTATTCATTCATACATGGTTAATTAAGTCGGATAAAACACTCACATTTTGCGTTCATTAGAAAATCGTATCGTTTGACCAAATCGACCAACATACATATATTACCCGTATGTAGATATGTAGATATGTATGTGCATACTATCGCATACTCCTCTTATTAATCTATATACATATATCCAATTAAGGTAGACGAGCTCTCATTTAACAGAAGTAGGTTACTTGATCGTATAAAGTGCCAACATTTGAAAGCCAGATCGTTTAACGCACCAACACTCTTATTGCCACATGGGCAAATACGGCAACAACAACAACAACAACAACAACAATCATCACATAACCAAAAACGTCAGCATCGTCTACATCGTTGTCATACTACAGTCGGTTACCATGATCGACTGTTGCTACATCATTCGTTTCCTTTTTGCTACTGTCATTGCCAGAATAGTCAGCGCCAGCGTAAACGTCGTTATCATAGCTTTAGTTGTACTCTTTGCAAGCATAATGAAAATGATTTGTTTTCTGACAACGATAATGACATCGCTATGTTGGGACAAATGCATAGCTGTAGTTGTTGTGATTATGATTACAGCAATAGTTCCCTGTCAGTGGTTAGTTTATGGCTTTTTAAGGGCTTATTTTTTACATTGCTTAAGCGTTTTTTTTTTTTGCGCTTGTAACGGTTAAGTGCTTGTGTTGTTATAAAATAGCATATTGATATACTTAATACCATGTTGTTTCTACTAGGTACTTAATACGCAATAATATAATGTTGATTAAGATTGCAGTAAATATACAAACAGACATAAAAATGTTAGTTTTAAGTGGTTTTCACCATATTTGTCGGTTGTATCGATTACGTAAAGCAATTTGAATTGTTTGAAACTAGTTATTATTTCTGCTTTCAGCCGAATAGGCTCAACAACTTTGTATTTGTTACATTTGAATGAAACTATAGAATTCAAATATTTACAATAAATTACTTCACTTACTCCACGCGCCTGTTGAACTTTTGCAAGTTAAGCCATTTAAATTTTAAAATTATTATATTCCTAAGAAATATAACTGTAAAACTAAAACAACAAATATGACTTATTTCTCTTACCATTATATTTCCCCGATGAGTTCCATTTTGAAATATGAATGTATATTTCTAATGGAGCAAAGTAATATGTATTTAATATATAGTAAATTTTGAAAATATATTTTGCACATATACATGTTCGTAAATATATCGATATGCTAAATTTGCTCATGACTTTTTACATTGCCGAGTTTAATGCTGTTTTTGATTGCTTGCGCCCTTGCTGTGCTCATCGACTAACATGTTGTTGTTGTTGCTGTTCGTTTTGCAAAACGTCGTCTAACAAAAATTCACTTGGTTAGCTTAACTGTTTTCATCTAGTTTGCAAAATTCCAAAAAGATCCGCTAATCGCATGCGTATTACAAGCATATTTTGTTTAAATAATATTTATTTTATAAAAATTTTGTTTTGACATTTCTTTAAAAATAATTTATTGTTATTAAATTAACGATTCTCAAACATAACAATATAATATATTTGTCTGAAATTTAGTATAACAATATTCTCATTAATTTGTATTACAGTCTTCAGTTGCGGATAATGTTGAAAATGCTTCGATATGTTCATGGGAAGCTGTTGATGATCGCAGCGCGCCCACATCTAGCGGTAGTTCCTCCATACAACAATCACAACAACAAACAAACACCGCAAGTGTCCTGTGGGTACCGGATCATGCCGTGAAACGTTGTACCAATTGTCAAAATGAATTTTGGATAGGCCGTCGGAGGCATCATTGCCGGTGGGAAAAAAAAAAATAATTAAAAACTTAACAAAATTTTATTTCGTTTTTATTTTTTTTAATTTTTTTTTTAGAACTAATTACTTGTTTAATGGGATATTTTATGTTTCCGTGTTCATTACTTTATATTATACATCGCACATTCTTACGCACACATATTACTACATATTATTAACACTTATATGGAATAAGTTATGACTAATTTATTAATAAATAGCTGTTTTTTTAGTATAAACTTTATGTCACATTTATGATTAACACCCGCCTTGTTTGTAAATTGATCACGGTCTGTTTTCATTAATTATGTATGTCCTTTTGTTCTAACCATTTCATATTTGGTCTAACAAGAATCTTTATATTATAAGCGTAAGAAATTGGCTTTACAAATTTTTCATTTATTTAAAAAATTATACTCATATTCCCATTTTATTAGCATTACAGACACAACAATAAAAATCTTATTTCAAAATTAACATAAATTATTGTGACTGCCACTTTCTTCTATTGGCGCAAGCTTTGAGTTTTCTTTGGGCATGGTTTTTCTACCAATCGCATCTAACATTTGTTCTTATCATTTTTTCCCATCTGTATATTTCTTGTATTTTCGTGCAGAAAAAAAAGCTATTAAATTATTTTTCTTTACTTAGCTCGTGTGGACAAATATTTTGTGCCGATTGTTCCGAGTTTTGGGCGCCGCTACCTGATGCAAAACTTTTTAAACCCGTAAGATTGTGTGGGCCCTGCTATCTTGCCGTAACTACAAGATTAGAGGTAAACACTATACACATATCCTGAGAATATTACAAATAAAAAAATTAAAGATGAAGTCATGACATAAAACATGAAAGGAGTGAGTTTATTTTTTGGTAGGTTAATTTTCGTTTTTTTTTTTTTGTATTTTTTTATTAACAGTTTTCGTAGTCCAATTAAATTTATTTAGATATTTTAACTAATACAGTAACAGTAGAAGACTTTAGCTAAGGACCACGTCGAAATGTCAATTTATAATGATGTTATTTTGTCAACAAGCATTCAAAAAACATTTATTTCAAGGTCATTTACATTTATAAATATAAATATACAAGCATATGAGGTAAAGTGAATGTATGTTACAACACATTTAATAAACAAAAAATGAAAATGCGAACTTTTAAATAATTTTTATTATTTTTTCTGTTTTTTTTTTTTTTGCCAAATCGAATTAAATCAATAACTTTCTAATTTTTTCTACAACAGCAACAGAGCACCTCACTCATTATTAACAGTATGCCAAATTATACAACATCTATAACTACCGGTTCCACAACAAATACCCCATTGGTGGCAACCACCGTCTGGACGACTAAAGGTGTCGCCAGCAGCCAACAGCAGCCTGAATTAGGTGAGCCTGTTATTGCCAATACAGTTGAACTCACAGCAACAATAAAAACAAGAGCAAAAACAACAACAACAACAACAAATACACCTGCGTCAAACAACAACATGTCCATAGCTCAAATACCCATAGCAACGGCAGCAGTGTTGCAACCAGAACAACAACAACAACCTAGGCAGGGCCATTCCGTGCCAACAGCCAAACCAGTTGTACTAGTGCAGGCATCGGCGACAACTAATGGCGCAACAAATAGTTTGCCACAACATGTACCGGTAAATGCAGTTGTTGCTGTTACAACAACAAATACATCTGCAACGAGTACACTTTTTAAGTCGCCGCCGGTGCCAATAACATCAGCAGCGGATGCGTTACAGCAGCAGCAGCAGCAGCAACAACAACAACAACAACAACAACAAAGACAGAATGCAGTAGCAGCAGCAGCTACAGCCAGTGCTACAGTAGCCGCTGCCGCAGCAGCTGCGACAAACTCACAAATAGAGAGCAGCAGCATGTCGCACATGCTGATGGCCGCGAACAAGAATATTGCAGCGAGTGTTGCAAATTAATGTTCACCGTTTTGTGTCGATATTGTGTGCTGAAGAGTATATATAATTAGAAACCAGAAAATCATTTTATTTTATTTCATAGCCGAAATTGAATTATAATGATCATATTGTTATTCTTATGAAAGAGACCTCCTCACTCACTAACCAAATATGCTGTTAAATATGATCGTAACACCAGTGTTGTTTTGATAATATGTTTAATTATATGTAATTATATTGACAATTTACAATAGATATGCATATTAATTACATTAAACTCCTCCTCTGGTAACAGTTTAGCATTTTAGTACTGCATGCTGTTACCTACATACATTCATAACATTTCGGGAGAATGAGAAACGCGAGAGAGACTGTGCTGCCAGACTGTCGGCAACTTTGTTGCTATTGTGCCTAGACATGTGTGGAATTTAATTGCTTTTCGCCGGTGCGTGCTTCTATGAGATAATCTTTATTTTTTCTTCCTTATATACCCACATACTTGATAAACAAAATCATAAATAAAATGAAATTGTGTTAATCTTTTAGGTATTTCCTTACCTTTGGCAATTCGTAAGACTAAAATTACAAAAATTGTACATTTTTAATAATTATTGGCTAGCAAACATTTATAAATAGGATTTAAATATGATTTTAGTAAAAATTTTGTGAATTTTCATTAAATTATAAATTCCATATTAAATAGCGGAGAAGTTTATTTGGAAGATAAAATATTTTGAATTTAAAATTTGGCTTTACAAAATAAACATTGTAAATTTTTTTGAAGGAAATATTAAGGCAATTTATTTCTATCTATTGCTCAAATCGAAATCTATTGAAAAAACCAAATATAATTGGAGATATTTTTAATTAATCATTTAATTTAGTTTTACTTTTATTCATTTAGTTATCTAAGCTTTTGAGACAAAGAACTAACGTAAAAAATGTTAAAACAAAAAATATAATAAAAACCGATTGATTTAAAAAATGAATATATATAAAATATTATTATTTTATTTCAATTTTATAATGAAATGGTTCAAAATAGTTAAAATGGTTTATTTCAAAACTCCTCGTTGAAGTCTATTATTGCAAAAAACGCATAAATGAGTTATAACAAAAGTAAAAAAAAAAATGAAAATAAAATAAAATTAATAATAGAAAAATTAATGAGCAGGTAGTACAGTAAAAGCAAAAACCAAACAAAAATAATTATACACACATCACATGGTCGAATAACTAAATTCATTGTGTATTTATTAAAAAAAAAAACAAAACAAAAAAACAAGCAACTAGAAGCTGCTATGTTTTTACATACTATTGTAATTAATAAATGTGTAATTTACAATATTTAAATTATTATTGAAAACTGGTTTTGCCTCCCCTATATTGAACACAATTGAATAAATATATATTGTATGTGTGTATGTACTATTAGGAATTTTAATTAATAAAAAAATTTATTATTATTGCTTATAACGAAATAAAGCAGAATGCAAAATAAAATATAAACAAGAAAGCAGCTAGCGTATCTTTCACTTGCATGCACTGTTTATTACCAGGCATTTCTCATGGCGGCCGCAAAATCTTTATATCGCTAACCGCCAACATTTGGGGTTCAGACGATGAAATATACATCTAAGGCCATAATATGTATGTATATAATTGGCACTTTATAACTGCTGAAGCGATGTAAGGCCGTATGTAACCAGATAATCCATGGCCTTAACTAAAATCCATCCTGTATGCGAACTGCCCTCGACAGCCTTTGAAAGGGTCATTAATGCAGTGCTACTATCGGACATTGAGAAATCTTCATTACCGCCGAGATTGAATTTCGGGATCAAAACTCCAAAAAATTAAGCAAGAGTTTCCGCAGGGTGGTATCCCCGCTTCGCTCTTACGACAGGCATGCCTTATTGTGGAAAAATTCTTAAACCCTCACCCCGCAGAGGTTGTCGATGATGGCTGCCCTTGAAATTGATAAATTTTTTTCACAACAAGATAAATACATCTACATCTTGCGAAATTCTTGACTACACACTTCATCAGGTCGACGAAGGAGTGCGGGCTCGAAAATCGACGACGTCCAAATTCCGACAATGAACAACTGATGCTGAGAGTCACATTCACCATGGCGGTTGCCACAAAAGTACATAGGCGCAACAAATTCCTCAAATCGGCAGCTGGCTGGCCGGTCATTAATTATACCGCACCGATTTGGATATCGGAGACTAACGAAATGCAGTTGAAGAATCTACAAGCTTGTCAGAACTTCACCCTGAGGAGCGTACCAGTAAACACAATGAATCATCAAAGCAACTTGTAACCGGATGTTACCGCAGGGACAATTTTTGCAGGCATCTACTGCATGGTCGCTAAAACTTACTTTCATCTAACACCCGCCTAACTCTGGCCTGAACTCGTCGTAACAGCTGGATTCCTGGAACTCCCTACTTGTACTCCCCAAAACTCCAATTCTCACTCTCGCTGTACGCTTCTCAAAAGGCATTGAACATTACTCATAGAGTGCATATATGAGGTGGAAGAATGACGTTAGGGAGAGAGGGTTTGAGCTGCCTCCTTCGATACTCTGGCAAACTAAATTCTATACTTCCGAAGATACCTATATCATCCATTATCCTTCTTAATTTTTTTTTTTTTTTTATAGATATGTAGTCACTTATTTTTCCCCCAAGAAGTGAAGACATCCTGACATACATACGTATATTCTCCAAGTAAAGGAAGTAAGAATACTAATCGAGCATCAGACCAAAGAAAACTAAGCTCCGAAAGTAAGCAAATGCTTGCACTGCTGTCAACGCTCATAAATGTCGAGATGCTCTAAGAATTTAAAATATTTTTCTATCTTCCGGGTAAGTAGTCTCGTTACTCAAACTGATAAGGTATTCTTAAATGTACTCAAATATTTATACACAGCACACACGCTAAACTTTGTTTATTTACTGTCCGTTTCATCAGATATTATAAAATTCATGAAAATCTCATTTTATTTCTGCCAGCCCTTCAAGTACCTCGATAGGTTGTATAACCGAATGGATTCAATAGTAACGGTATATGATAATGTTGATCCTGTTCGCACTGCACGACAATTTCAATGAACGGATAAAAACTCTTAACTCCACGTTCTGCATGATAAGGCTTAACATCAAAATGTAGCTTGTAAATGCCGGCTTTGTATTGAGCCCCATCCACTAGCTGACTTACTCGGCCATCTTGATTCGTTCTTGCCTCGTTCAATTTTTCCCATTGATTTTCGCCTTCTAAACGGTAAATCGTAATATTCACATTCGCTGCAGCTTGGCCCACTGTGGTGTCTAATATATGAGCGGAAATAGTTCGTACATCAGTGCTGACAGTATTATTGGTAACCGACTCGAGACCCTTAAGTCATATGTAGGACGAAATTTAACAGGTATTATTAATATATCAAATGTACATATGTATGTATATCTTAATTGCTCACCTCTTTGGTCTCGACACGAAGACGAACGCGTTCCCAGTTACTGCTCATTGTGCTATGAAATCTTATGAAGAAAATACTGAGTGACAGTATGAGCGTTGGACTTATCTTCATTTTTAATCTATATTTTCTTTATTGTTTATCTTCAGTCGGAGATTGTGTGGGAATGTGTTTGAATTATTTATCACAAAAATCTGAAATATGATAAAGTTTATATGTACGAGTATACATATTAGATGCTAGACATGTAAATGGAGAGACCTACAGTTCTTTCGAAGCTGATGAATTTTTATAAAAAGCTTCTTATTTCAAATCAGAAATACACTCGGAGGATCTGATATTACCTGCTGAGGACGTAAGCGATTTTCTGCCGAGTACCTTTCCAATTTCTGGCTTGCGTCTTTATGTTTTCCCAACAAATGGAAGGATCTACAGTTTATTCTAAGTCACCTCCGAACGGCTTGACATTAGAAAAATAAATTTTCTATAATTTTTTATGTTGGTCGAATCAGGATTCGAACCCTGACCTTTCGAATGGCAGTATGCAATGCTAACCACCCGTCAATTAGAACACATAAATATAATTGGAGCTTTGTAATCGCTGAAGTGATTTTTGGCCGAGCTCCCCCTCTAATTTATGGTATGTATCTTAATGTATTTCCAACAAATAGAGCGGTCGCCTCCAAATTTGAAAAATTTATTTTACAAATTTTTTTTATCGCGGATCTTCTTTACATAGCTTCTGATCAAATATAAACGAGACTGGCTCGATAAAACAAAAACGGTTAATTATTCTTCAATATTTATTTTATCCCCTTCAAAATAGTCACCATTAGAGCCGATACACATATGCCACCTTTTTTTCCAATCTTCATAACACTTCTGGTAGGCCGCTTTAGGTATGGCTTTCAGTTCCTTCTTCGAATTCTCTTTTATTTTGAGTTTAGGAAAAAGAAAAAAGTCACACGGTGCCATGTCGGGTGAATACGGTGCTTGCGGAACAATATTTACGTTGTTTTTGGTCAAATAATCGCGTACAAGACGAGACGTATGAGCTGGCGCATTATCATGATGTAAAAACCATGACTTGTTGTCCCACAAATCCTTCCTTTTCAGACGAAGATTCTCACGCAAACGCTTCAAAACGGATATATAATATTCAGCATTAACGGATTGACCTTCTGGAAGGAATTCCGAGTGCACAACACCTTGGCTATCAAAGAAAACAGTGAGCATAACTTTCATTTTCGATCGACTTTGACGTGGTTTTTTGGGTTTCGGCTCATTTGGAAGGCGCCATTCAGATAATTGCTGGGCTGTTTCAACGTCGTATTCATAGAACCAAGTCTCGTCACCAGTTATGATGTGCTAGATGTCCGTATCACTCATTGTGAGCATTTCCTTGGCGACAGTTTTGCGTTCCTCTGTTTGAAGAAAATTCAACAATTTTGGAACAAGTCGAGCAGACACACGTCTCATGCCCAAAACATCGTGAATAATGCTATGAGCGGATCCATATGATATGTTGAGCTCACTAGCTATCTCTCTTTCAGTCACACGACGATTTTCCAACACAATTTTCTTTACTTTTTCAACGTTTTCTTCGTTTATTGACGTTGCTGGACGACGATCATGGGGCAAGTTCTCCAGCGATATACGGCCGTCCTTGAACGACTTATACCAAGCAAAAATACGTGCACGTGATACGCAAGACTCCCCATATGCCTTCTGCAACATTTTCATTGCGTCCGTCGCACTTATTCCATTGGAATAACAAAATTTCAAACAAACTCTTTGCTCAACGTTAATTTCCATAGTAAAATTCGAAAAACACACTCGAGGTTGACTTGTTTATAGTGCCGTAAAAAAAACTCTGTGACAGATCGCGCTCAAATTTGACATGTAAACATATAACAGTCCTGCCAACCTAAGCAAAAAAAAAAGTATCGCCATATGTCTTGTCCTTGTCGTTTATATTTGAGCAGAAGGTATGTACAACTGCACATGTATAAATCGGTGTTTATAATCTGACTTTATGATACCTCTCGGCGTTTTATTGAGATTTGTCTACTTTGTGTTAATTTATTGTACATACCTTTTATAACTTGAATCACAGCTTGATTATTTACTAGTTTCCGCCATGTATGGGTATTGCTTCCAATATTAATTTTTCTTACTGAAAATTGCATTCACGTACAGCATTATAAATTAAGCTTAGCCTAGCCCCAGCTAAGTGCATTTGCAATGTCTTCCAAGAATTGATAAAGCAAGCAGGTTGGTGGGAAGTGAAAGGTTAAAAGTGGGGCAGAAAGTGTACATATTAAATTACACGAATTCCCTGGAAACAACGCGACTACTCCGTGCACCCATGAAATAAATATTCGATGCGTACAATAGAGTAATCCAAAATTAACCAAAATCCATACAAAATATATGTATAATATATGCGATGTCCTACTCCACCTCTGCATAACATCCGAGTAAACCATGGCGTACCTACAGTTGCATACATTATGGAGTTTATCCGAAAAATTACATGCGCACATACTTTTTACTTTCGAATACAAACCGCTTTGCTGAAGAGTTAGTAAAACTTAATATTTGTCATATAAATTTAAATTAATATTAATAATTTATTGTCAAGAAATGTAACATAAGACATATTTATTTTGTTGGTACATTATTGGGCTACTCCAAAGGACCATATGGTCCAAAAATGTTGCCGGGTTCATTGAAACACGCATACAAACATATTTAGTATATCGTACTTGAGTTTTGCGAGAGCTTTTTTGTTTTGTTCGGTGACTGAATGGGCAGTAATAATTGTTACTGAATTTTACTGAATCGTGTTCGGTAAGCAAATAAAGCCAATAAAATTAGTAACGATAGATGAAATTTTGACATTGCAAATTCATGCTGGTAATATTATTTGGGATCATTAACTCTATTCGGTGACAAATATCAGTAGAAATTAGAAAGTAATGAAATGTTTTACTCCCCCAAAAATGAAATAAACAGCTGTTATATAACTTGCTGGCTAATTTTTACGGAATTGTGTGCGGTGAAAACCCAGTAAATTTAGCCATTCGTCTGCCTGCAACGATGTTTATACACACATCTGCATGAGTAAACAGAGGGGAAAGAGCTGAACAAAGAGTGAAGCGATTTCCACGGAAAAATCTAAATTTTTCAGATCATTCACGATAACGTCTAAGGCCGCCGTTCTACGTACACGGTGGTGAGTTTTGATTTACATTGTACGTTTACACAAAGATATTAATATATGTTCTTTGCTCTAAGAAATCTGATTACCAGATTTTCCATGTGGAGCTTTGATTGCTTAACATAATCATTTGTAAAATGATGCCATCAAAACGTGTTTGATGGATTAAAAATATTAATTTATTAACTAGCTGATGGAATGCCAAAAGAATTTGTTAAGGAGGAGGGAAAAAGATAAGGTGAGCCATTTAATAATTTAATTACATCATATTCATTTCATCTTAATATGGTGGCAACATCAATGCACCAGCAAGCTACCGCGCTTAGTCTGAGTTTACACGGCGATACTTTTTGTCGACGAAATACTCGTTCCGAGAGGGCGACGAAGAAAGCGGCAGCACAGGGTCAGAGAACTTAGAATAACGAGAAGTTTCAATTGAGGATCAGCGTGGAAACTGTCAAAAACGAAGTGGAGTCATGAAAGCGTATTTCACCACCGGCAAAGAAATTAACAGAATTCCTCTATAGTGCCTAACATTTTGAGCGCAGCAATAATAATCATGCTCAGACCAATTTGATAATCGGCACGCCTGGGTGCTTCTCGTTATTCTAAGTTCTCTGGCACGGTGTCGCTGTGCTCGTTCGACACGTTTTGTGTTTCTATTTGTATCTGTAGATTTTGACATTCCTTTCATTTTGTTTCTCACTTTGAACTTATAGTAGCTGTCTTAAATTTATAAAGAATAAATGCCGTGAATTTGGAGACAGAAATTTGGGGTTTTTACTGCAATATTTACATATGTATGTGTATAAATATTTCAGATAATGGGGTTGCAGATAAAGTTCAATTAACGCAAGAAATATTAGAGAGTATTGAAGAAGCTGCTGAAATTGACTCTGATGGCAGTGAAAAGATGTGTTAAGAGATTAAACTTTGGCAATCGAATGTAAAAATATATAAAAGAAAACAAAAATAGTGTTGCTTATTTGAGAAATATTAAAAAGCGCGAGGCGAACGAAAAAAAATGAAGAAGAAACAAATGTCAAAAAAAAAATTGCTTGAAAAAAATATCTCTGTATGAACGTGAAGGGCGACACAAAAACGAACATTACGATAACAAGCGACAAAAAGTATCCTCAAGTAAGCTCAGAGCAATAAATGTCAGGAAATAAGTTCTGTCTTATATTGCAATTATCGGTCTTCACTGGAAATTTATGTTGTGATATTTATGTTCGCACATTGATTGCCTATGGAGTGGTAGGGTTAGATTTAAAAATCAGGTTGAATTGAGGAAACGCACAAGGTTTAATATTGGGCTTGACTTAATTTCATCAAGCATTGCAAATGTGTGAGCGAGGCTAACTCATGTCTCACCCGCAAACGTTCAACTAAACGCGTCGTCTCATGCCGTCTTCGGAATACGATTTCTCGTTATGTTTTTTTCCCGTTACTATTTTATTGGAAAATAATATTTATTTAATCATTTAATTAAAAAATGTTAAGTTATTTAATTTTAACTGGAAAAACTCTTCAGATGATACTTCCATGTGAAGATTATATTGTCATTGTTGTGTATTCTTATTAATGTGTATAATTTTTTTGTTCCATTTTTTGCTTTTTTCGATTTAAATTTGCATATGAAGCAAACAAGATATTTTTTAAATGGGTCAAAAAGATATGTACTATAAATAAATATGATTATATTAATCAAATAAAATGCATATTGCTCATAATCAAATGTCTGAATGTTATTTCATCCGATGTCCATACTTCATCATCAAACATCACAGCACAAATTAGCTTGTTTTTGTCAAGCATAAGTGCAGACGATCAAACTATCGTCCGTCAAATTCAAATATCAAAAATTTTTGAATTTCATCAATCAGAGCCGACAACAAATCTGTGTAGCGTACGTGTAGCCGACAAAAGCCGACTACACCAATACACATAAGGTTTTGATAGGTTTATTTGACCGTCTCCAGAGCACCTAAACATTGTATCTGATATTATGTTACTACCGGGGCGGTATAATCATTGCAGACTCTATAAAGTAGCCTAACTCCATTTTTGTTTAGCTTCCATGTGATTCTATTATGTTTTGCGTGCTTCGTTTTTTCATCGGATGTTAAAATTATTCATGCAACTCTACGCTTACAATTGAAATGTATCGACGAATGACAACTGAAATGAAAAACGAAATCGATAAGGTGATCACATCTGTGAGCTTAGAGCGAAAACAGAAGCGAAGGTTTCCCAGAGAACTTAGAATCATTGTACAGTGCTGTACATTGTACAGCCTCCAAAGTAGGAAAACTTAACGTATGTTTCCGGTTCGACCCCGCAGCTGAGCTCACCTGATCGTTTTCGTTTTTCATTTCAGTTGTCATTCGTAAAAAAATTCACTTTCAAGCGCTGTGTTGTATAAACATGTATTAAACTGTATGAAAAAAAGTAACTAGTGGCAACCAACATAAAATGCTACTCAAAGTCGAAAAATAATGACTTATTTTAATATTAAGTACACGGAAAATATATAAAACATATCTTTCTTCCTTATTTCATTTTTATTTGGTTATTTTATTAGCTTTTTTATACATCTAGGAAGTAAATCTGATATTGTAAAAAACCTTCGAAATACAACCATGCGTTATCATTGGTTTATTGTATTTCCTTTTGTTTACATTTCAATAAGCAGTTTTCTTGTTTGGCAAACGATGGTAAATACAATTCTTGTGATTTAAAACGTTTATTTTTCTAATTAACTTTTCGATTTATAGATAATGAAACTGTTCTTCGGCGTATGCATATATGCTTCACCACATTTGTGATTATATTAAGCATACAAAAAACATAACGTACAAGACGCCGGTCTTCGCTTCCACGCCATACCAACAGATGCAATTTACATCTTGAATCCCCATTCCCGTATTGGTGAATTGAATTAGTGAACCGATATTTAAATTATTTGGAACTAAATTTAAATAAGGAGTGACGAAATCTTGGCCTTGGTGACGGCTAATAAAGATATAAGGCCCTCTGAGTTTCAGGCTTGGCAGCAGCAAAAATGCGTGCCGCTTAAGTGATTTTATGTGATAACCATGTCTTCTGAACGTTTCATGGAATTTAGTGCAGACATTAGTGAATTAAAGAACTTTAATTTAAGGAATATAAATAAGATTATATTCTATGAATACATCTTTGGCTATGTATAGAATAATTGTATACAATTTTATTTGTGATAAAAGTAATAAAAAAACGTCTACAATACATATATGTATGTACATATATGTGCATAGTGTAGCAAATATGGCAATATAAGAATTCTTTATTTGTTTTGAATAGTTTATTTTAGACTGATCGATTTTATCTGTAAAACGACGTCGTATAGCTTGTAGCTTTACTTCCAAACAAAATTGATCATGTGCCTCATCAAAACACAATTTCAGCGCGCCAATAAAAAATACAAAAAAGATTTTTTTATTAAATAAAAACGTTTTATTGAACATGTTATATAACATGTATAATCTGCTTTATATGGTATATGTGTTCAATTAACAATGTACATTATATTGTATTTTAAATTTTATTGCTTTTCCACCCCAACAAAGGTGCGTTACTGTTTTTATTTGGGTGTACGGTTCCCCAGTGGGCCTATTTACTAAGCAAAACTATTGTTACATAAAATAATATATAATTTGCCTATAAACGTTAAAACAACTTTCAAATTGAATCGAAAATAAATAACCGCAGAGATGTACTTACGTCGGATTTTTTTTTAATATTTTGATAAATAAGTTTGAGAGTATTTTTTCATTTTCAAACAAATTTAATATAAAAACCACCGCACATTATTGATACAGTATCTTTAAAACAAGTTTTACTAAACTATTGAATGAAGTAATAATAATTTGAAGCCAAATATATGATATTCTTAAACTTTAACCAACAATTTCTTGCAACACAACAACCCTTCATCAAATTCATTGCTTCACGAAGCTCTGGCTGTGTTTCACGACATCCTGGCTGCTTCACAACACACTGGGTTAACTGATTTGACAACCGAGAAGCGAAACCGATGGAATGACAATAATCAAAACAAAAACAGAGTTAGGTTACTTGATAGACTGTACAATGGTGCTGTACAATGCTTAGAATATAGCAAAAACAATGTTGTAACAAGTTTTAATTACGTATAGTTCGTTTAAGTTGTAATGTAGCTATGCAGAATGTAATAAAAATAATGAAATTGATCCAACCCTGCTTACGAATTGTACGCTCATACTGCTCGTTCAACTGTGCTTGCACCGTTTTCAGGGAACTTATTTCTTATTATTTTAATTTCAATTAGATACCTCGTCCGTTGCTTGGGATCAAGAGTGGTATTCATTAAGAGATTTATATTTGCAACTAAGCAAGATATTCTTATGTTTGAGCGATATAAACGAAAAGCAATTGTTTTTAGTTCTTCTTAAAATATTTTTAGCTACATCCTTCCATATTTAGAGTGTGCGCACTCATTATTATATTTTTAGAGGTGATCCGTTTCAATTTTACGCGTTTCCAGGGAAGGTAGAATACAACTCTGTGTGGCGGATACCATTTTCGCTAGCGTTGCTTTCACATTTTCCTCATTCTTTTTCCGGTCGTCGACTTGTGCGGATGTGCTTTAATTTCATCGCTATATTTTCAGCTGAATATAAAATCTATTGTGTGTGTGAGTGTATAGTAGAAAAAAATTAAATATGGATGGTGGTATTAAAGCTGATGGAGTTAATGGAGCTGCTCCATTGCCACAAAGAGCTCAAAAGAATAATCCCCAAGGTAATAAGAAGCCAATTATGAACGCTCAACAGCAAAAACAGAATGATCATAATGAAGGTGCACCTGCTGAGAAAAAACCACGTTTTAACCAAGGTGGTCCTAATCAGAATCAGGGCGGTAATATGAATAAAGGATTCGGTAATCCGAACAGAGGAGGCTTTGGAAATCGTAATAACAATCGCAACCAGCAAAATCAAAATCAAAATCGTGGAAACCAGAATCACAACCAAAACCAAGGAAACCAAAATCAGAATCAGGTAAGTAATTTTGGTAGTTATTCTTATTAATATTAATGCAATAATTATGAATTGTTACCAGTTGTTGAAATATATAGTATATTAAACAATTTTCATTATTTTCCAATTACTAATATTTGAGCAAACATATATGAAAAATCGATACTTACTTTTTTCAAAATGGCGGATGCAAAATGGCGACGGACCGAAATCGTTAGTTCGTTTTAACGAAGCCGAATTGCCAACGCCATTGAATCCCCCGTGTATGTATAACGCTGTCGTGTACATATTTTTAATTTTCTGTTTCTGAAAAAAATTGTTATCTTTATATATAACTTCAATGTGCTTGTCTAAAAGTGAATGTAGATTTTTTTTGACATTGGACTTCGTAACCCAGAATTTTAATAGCTTTAACTAGAAAAGGTAGTGTTATTTAACAATAATTTTGTGGGTTGCTTAATAATAGGTACTAATATATAGTTTCTTGAAACTTTTTTAGTCGAGAAATTAGTAGAATATCCCATTCTGTCATACGGTCGAAACAATTGGGAATTTTTGGTTTTTCAATCTTTGAAGTTCCTCTTTTCGTGAAATGACATTATCTATCAAAATGTTACGAATTTTCAGCAAAACCAGAATAAACCAAATCAACCAAATCAAAATCAACAAAACCAGCAGAATCAGCAAAATCAAGATGCCGCAAAGCCCCCTGTTGATGTAAATCAGGGTGTAGTTAAAAAGGATGTAACACCTGGGCCACAACAGTCCGCTCAACAGCAGCAGCCACAACAACCACAACAACAACAGTCACAGCTTCAGAATCAGAATCACAATCAGAATCAGAATCAGCATCAGCAACGAAACCAACAACAAAATCAAAATCAGAATATGAACAACCAAAATTCGAACATGAATATGAACCAACACCAGAATCGCAATCGCGGCGGTGGAGGTGGTAACCAAGGTGGTGGCAACAGTGGTGGTAATCAAGGAGGCGGTCTCGGAGGCAATCAAGGTGGTCAGAATAGAGATCGCAGCCGTGGAGGCCGCGGTGGTCAAGGTGGGGGTGGTAACCAAGGCAATGGTCCATACAACAGAAGTGATGAATTCTTTATTGGCCAACGTATTCGTGCCATAGGGGGACCTACGCATGAATTGCCACCAGTTGAAACAACTGAAGAACCCAAGTTCTCTGGTCGGAATCGTTTATATGTTGGAAATCTTACCAATGATATAACAGAGAACGAACTTCGTGAAATGTTTAAACCATATGGAGAAATTGGAGAAATATTTTGTAATAATGAAAAAAATTTCACATTCCTTAAAGTAGATTTTCATGTGAATGCTCAACGTGCTAAACGTGAATTGGATGGCACTAATCGTAAGGGTCGACAACTGCGTGTCCGTTTCGCTCCAAATGCAACAATATTACGTGTAAAAAATCTCACACCCCTCGTGTCCAATGAACTACTTTACAGATCATTCGAAATTTTTGGACCTATTGAACGTGCTAACGTAGTTGTTGATGATCGTGGTAAATCTACAGGCGAAGGCGTAGTTGAATTTGCTAAAAAATCTTCAGCTAACGTATGTCTACGCTTTTGCAATGAAAAATGTTTTTTCCTTACTGCATCACTTCGTCCTTGCGTAGTTGAACCATTTGAAGTTAATGAAGATGACGATGGTTTGCCAGATAAATCATTAAATAAAAAAACGCCAGAGTTCCATCATGAACGTGGTATCGGACCACGTTTTGCCGAATTAGGTTCTTTCGAACACGAATATGGTACCAGGTGGAAGCAATTGTATGAATTATTCAGAACAAAACAAGAAGCTCTGAAGCGTGAACTGAAAATGGAAGAAGAGAAGCTCGAAGCCCAAATGGAATATGCACGATATGAACATGAAACAGAGCTGCTTCGCCAAGGTTGGCAAAGTTTAAAAAAAAAGAAAAACTGAATACTAATATTCTATTTTATATACAGAATTACGGAAACGCGAGTCGGACAATGAGCGTAAGAAGATGGAGTGGGAAATGCGCGAAAAGCAAGCTGAGGATATGCGCAAACGTGATGAAGAGAATTTGCGTCGTCAGCAAAGTGAAATGCAGTCGCGTATGATGCGTCAAGAAGAAGAAATGCGTCGCCGTCAGCAAGAAAACACATTGTTTATGCAAGCTCAGCAACTTAACTCGTTACTCGATCAACAAGAAGGCTTCGGTGGCAACAATAATGGAGGTAATAATTTCGACAATTTTGGTCGAGCATCCAACAATTCACCATTTGAATTCAGAGGTAAATTATCTGATTTTAAATGGAACATTTCACACTAATGTGTAATGGTAGATCCTATTTCTGCTCTTTTAGGCAATGCCGGAGGTAACAACAATGGCGGTAATAGCAATGGTCCAAACAATCCACAGGTACGTTCATTTTTCGAACTCTTCATGCGGTGATGCTTGAACAAATAAAAACTCAACAAAAATATGCTGCATTAAAAAAATGATACATATGTTCCAAGTTAAACATAGCAAAGTGAGTCATACTTATGCACTCCAAATACTTTGCGATGCTTTTTACGAGCATGATTTTCAATTGTTTCAAAACGAAATCAATTCTCATTATCTTAGCGAAAGCTTTTCCAGTTCGTTAATTGAATGCTTCAATAATGAGATTATCAAATTTTTAAATGGAAAAGTTAACTGTGCTTCAATGTAAGCACCGTTTACCTAAATAAAAAGTTAAAATTTTAAGGCGTTTTTGATTTCATATAAAAATGTGAAAATTGATGCAGCAAGTGTATATATTTGATGCTTAAACATAACATATGCGGCTGTTTATATCATTACATGAGTAATTGCTGAACATTCTCGAGGAAAGCAATGACATAAGGCCAAATGCCATTGTTTATTCCAAAGGAAGTGCACTGTATGTCCCAAGCTTAAGTTGGGCAATATATTGCAAATGCCTTTGAGAGTTCGCTTAACAAATGTTTTGTTATCAACATTCTGCTTTATAAAGTTGTGTCTTATATGATTATTATACAGTAGTAACAGACAATAGTATGTGACCTTTTTTGAATCACGGAATCATACTTGTTATTACATTTCCAATTTCGCAAAGCATTGGAAGCAATATTACGTTTGATAAGTATTGGACAGGATACACTAAATAGTAAAGGTGAAATGTGTGTTATTTGCAATGTTCACTTGAAAATTTTTCTTTACTCTTTGAAAAATATCATTTTTATTTAAACTTTCGGATCTTGTATTGTTTTCTAAAAAAATTTAAACTATTTAGTAAAACATTAAAATAACTCGAATGCGTTTTCGGGTGATGGGAAACAACTGTTATACTACGAAATATATGCAAATTGGGGTTTTCTATGGGTTGGTTTTGTGCTTGGGTTAAATTTCTCAATCGCTGGGTAAAATTCTTGATGGATTTATTGCATTATTTAAAGCAATATAATATAATATATATATATATAATGCTTTATTGGGGACGCTTAAGATATTAGTAAGAATCAATTGAATACTTAATATTATCAGTCTATTCTGTAATTGCTTAACTTTGGCGGGGAGGAAAATGGGTTCAATAAGCCTTTTAGTAATCAACTCTACGGAATGGGGCGATTTTAAACAATCGATGTTAAGATTTGTTTTTAGTATACCAAAACTTGTTTTCTTTTTATAAAATTAATTAAAATATTATATTCTGTTGGTTACTTATCTGTTGATTATAACTCGGATGCACTGCTGGATTATAAAAAAGCGGGTTAAAAAACCCACTATATATTAATTCATTGTATGCGGCGGGCGAGGAGGACGTCTTGAATACAAGAAATAAAATCCACAAAATTTATTCGTTTGTTTAGGGAATTTCTTATGAACGTTTAACGAGAACCTTTGTATTTAATAAATGCGAATACAGTCCAAATACATAAATTTGTGTACAAAATAATCTTGCTCAAGTTTTATTATGAGCTTACGCTTGAGTATGCTAATTTTTCTGGATCTGGTCGTCGAAAGTTTTATTGTATGAATGAGTTTTAAAAAGGGATTGAGATTTTCGAGTCATTGCAACTAAAATACATTTGCCGTTACTGGAATTCATGAATTATTTAAAACCCTAAGAAATAATTATCAAAATGCGAGCGTTCAACATCGTATTTATTTTGATTGGTGTAAGACAATATACCATTTATATATATAAATTTATTTAGTAGTGCTGAGCGGGTGGTTTTCTTATTTTTTTTTTATTATCAAAACAAGAAAACAAATAGTCTTAATTTATAACATTTGCATATGAAATTCTCTTATTACATTCACTTGCGGATAGGATTCGTTTTCATTTGAATTTGGTGGTGGTAACCCCAACCAGGGTGGCAATCAGCGCGGTGGCAATAACAACGCAAACAATAATCCATGGGAACGAAGAAGACGTTTCTGAGATTCAGTGTCACCACACAAAATGAATGAACCCAAACGATTTATGCTGGATTAATTATTGTATGGTCTCAAGTGAAAAATTTTGAAATGAACAAACAAATTTAATTAAACTACATACATGTACTTCTACCCAACCATAACACAAAGACGTGCAGTTGTACGCTGTTACTGGAACCATCTCTTAGAGCAAATCATTGAGAGAACAAAATGTCTATATCCAACGGACCATAATAAAAATTTATCAACGACATAAAAATAGGAACATTCAGCAAAATGTGTGAATACACCACCAGGTGTTAGATTTTTATTAATATTTCATCTTATATAAAATACATATTGTACGCTATTTTAATTCACTTAAATCTTAGTGGAAAAATGTATTGAAATATCACGTACATTCTCTTGTAGGCAGGATAAGTTAATCACAAAACAACATTATACATATATGAGTGTAAAATTTGGTTTGAAACATTTTAAATGTATTACAATTTATTATTATGGTAGAAAATGAGAAAAATATTAAAATTCAAACTCATCAGACGCTCGAAATTTAAGATTCTACAATTTTATTAGTATTAATTGATAAGACATGGAAGCGAAGAGCAAGTAGTTGAGCATGTGTGTGGATGATGTCTCGCCAAATAAATGATTGCAGTGATCTCTCGAGACATTCAGAACACGTATTTTGCTCCTCGAGCTTTTCAATTTTACCAACCCTTAGTTTTAAGCGATAATCAATTCAATATTTAAAATCAATCACTTGCTAAAATCTTTATATATACAAACTTGGCAGCATACCAACATATACATTATATGTTTTATGTGAAAAGCAACTGGAGGCAACGTTAATTTTTAATTCAATTCATTTGTCGTGTCTAAGATTTTTCGTACGAAATTGTTTTGTTTTAGATATTTTGTGTCGAAAAATGTTAGCTAACAAATTGTTGAAATTAAAATTGACTTGTCTCGTTATCTTAATTATGTGTGTGTAATATGATCTGTATTACATAACTATAAAACAAAATGATAATTACATTGATTTATGTAGACAAACCAGCAAAACATCTTTTAGTCTAAATATATATAAAATAATACATGTTCAACTATGTAATTAAATTGAAAAACAAAAATCTTTTAATTTAATTTTCTTTACGTATGTTTGTAATTTAATTTGTTGAGCCCTGGTGGTCAACAAGAAGGAATTCAATTTTGCTACATATACTGTTGTTTGGAAGTTCATTCGCTTTAGCGATGGTGGTGGTTGTATGGGGTATTGGTTGTTGAGATAATAAGAAGTGTGCGTGCCAATATAGGTGTTTTCTGAAGATATTTTGCATATCGAGCTTGTTTGTATAAACTCTGTTTAATTCATCTTTTCTAATTTGTTTGTAATACGGTTTTAAAGTTTTTTAAAACTGAGAATATTGGAAAAATATTCTTTTCTTGTGCCGAAAATTCTATTTTGTAAGTAATATTTTGTACTTTATAGTTAAACCATCGTATGAATTATATACGTTAGAAAAGGAATTCTGTTTGTATTTTAATACGTCAAGAATGCCTACAATTTCCAACTCGATTGGTAACTTTTCACAGTTACACATTGTTATTTGTGTTTTTTTTTTTTTAATCATTCTAATCAACCGCAAAATCTAGAAATATTTCTAAAACTATGTTATATTTGCACTGATAAAACCAATAATTTCTCTTAACGATTAATCGCACTATTTTACATTTATTTTTATTTCTCACATGTCACTTGAACTACTATATCAAATTGAACTTTTTCCACGTTTATACTTATTTGTCCAATTAAGCTGACATAATGTAAATATCATTCGTCCACCATCTTTTTCTTCGACATGTCAGGAAAAATTTTACATCTATTCCATATTTGATTTGGAAAAGAAACTAATAATATAGTTTTTGGGTTGGTTTTCGAAAGATCTCATCAAATGTGTCTTAATTAAAGGCGATCAAAAATTATGAAAATTTGAAGAAAGTAAATTTTAGTATTTTTTTCGTGATGATTCTCAGTATTCATGAATGTAAATATTTCTAAATTGTATAGTGGATGTTGTGATGTCAGTGTGCATGTTCTGCTAAAAAGTATGAAAATTGGCCGCACATTTCTTTAATTTGATCCACTTGATTTTTGTTTCCTAATTTGTCAAAGAAGGCAAATGATTTTAAATTTCAGCTCCGGAAATCTACTGCAATAAATATTAAAAATGGAAATTTTGCAAACACGATTAAATTCTAAACTTAAGACTATTTTTTGACTTGAGACTGATTAAAATTTTATGTTAATTTTTTTTTATTGACAATCACGCGAGAATTTCATATATTTGGTCGTTAATATCAGAGTGATTTGTTTTTCGAAAAAGACAAGCTATTCAGATAAGAACTAAAGTAAATTACAATTCGTAAAACAAAAACCAAATAATTTTCTACGAACGCCTGACTAGGACTAAACTGCAACGATTCTTACAAACTGATCATTCTATGGAAGTATTTTTACAACTAGCTTGGAGGACACAAAACAATTTTGTTAAATATAAAACAAACGTCTAATAGAAGAACCAAACCGTTTTTAATTGTGGCGGAGAAATTAAGGCTGTAATATTTAGAAAAAAATGATCTTGACCAACAAGCAATATTGCTGACTCTTCTACAACATTTACCATGTGAATTGAAATTGAATGAAACAACTTTGTCTTGAAGAGGTAAGAAAAATACTGAATTATTTTACTTTGTATATGCAAAAAAAAAAAAAATAATTTGCAGATCAATATAAAAAGATATAACAATGTTTAAAGCAAAATTGTATCAGTAACCAAAACTATAAAATTCTAATTAAAACGAAAAATAAAAATGAGAAAAAAAAATAAAAATTATAACGAAAAATAAAAATTATGAGAAAAAAAATAAAAATTATAACGAAAAATAAAAATTATAACGAAAAATAAAATTATAATGAAAAATAAAAATTATTATGAAAATAAAAACTATAATGAAATATACAAATTATAATGAAATATAAAAATTAAATAATAAAAAAATATTAAGTAAAATTTTATTAAACTTCTGTATAATAAAAAATTTAAGTAATTGAAATTTAAAAAAAAATTGAAGTTATAAAGACATGGAAATTATAAAAGAAATAAAATTATAAAATAATTGAAAGTATAAAAAAATTGAATTGAAAAAACAAAGGGGGAAATTAATGAATTATAATAAACTAAAATTGAGTGATAGAAAATAATTATAATCGAATAATTAAATTATGTAAAACTAAATAATTAAATAATGAAATCAGAAGAGTGAAAAATAATAAAAATAATATGCAAAATTGTCAATAATAGAAAATATTATTTAAAAAATTGTCAATAAAAAAGTTAAAATATATTAAAAAAATATTAAAAAAATGGTAAATAATAAAAAGTAAAAATAATAATAAATAATATTAAATAAATATGTATATAACGGTAAATAATAATATTAAACATATATATAATGGTAAATAATAATAATAAAATAATATTAAAAAAAAATAATAATAAAAATAATAAGTAAATAGTAAATAATAAAGCATGGTAAATAATAAAAAATAATATTAAAAATAAAAAAATAATATTAAAAAATGGTAGATAATAAAAAAAAATATTAAAAAAATTAAGTAATAAAAAAATGGCAACTAAACAAATAATATTAAGAAAATGGTACATAATAAAAAATAGTAATAAAAACGTAATTAAAAAACAATATTAAAAAATGGTAGATAATGAAAAATAATATTAAAAACATTTTCAATAATAAAAAATAATATTAAAAAATAATAATAATAAAATAATAATAATAAAATAATATTAAAAAATAATAATAATAAAATAATATTAAAAAATAATAATAATAAAATAATATTAAAAAATAACAATAATAAAATAATATTAAAAAATAATATTAAAAAATAATAAAATAATATTAAAAAATAATATTAAAAAATAATAAAATAATATTAAAAAATAATAATAATAAAAATAATAAGTAAATAATAAAGCATGGTTAATAATAAAAAATAATATAAAAAATGATAAATAATAAAAAATCATTATAAACATGATAAGAAATAATATTAAAAAATGATAAATAATAATATTAAAAAATGATAAATAATAATATTAAAAAATGATAAATAATATTAAAAAATGATAAATAATAATATTAAAAAATGATAAATAATAATATTAAAGTATTGAGTAATAATAATATTAAAGTATTGAGTAATAATAATAAAAAATAATAATAATAAATAAAAATAATAATAATAAATAAAAATAATAATAATAAATAAAAATAATAATAATAAATAAAAATAATAATAATAAATAAAAATAATAATAATAAATAAAAATAATAATAATAAATAAAAATAATAATAATAAATAAAAATAATAATAATAAATAAAAATAATAATAATAAATAAAAATAATAATAATAAATAAAAATAATAATAATAAATAAAAATAATAATAATAAATAAAAATAATAATAATAAATAAAAATAATAATAATAAATAAAAATAATAATAATAAATAAAAATAATAATAATAAATAAAAATAATAATAATAAATAAAAATAATAATAATAAATAAAAATAATAATAATAAATAAAAATAATAATAATAAATAAAAATAATAATAATAAATAAAAATAATAATAATAAATAAAAATAATAATAATAAATAAAAATAATAATAATAAATAAAAATAATAATAATAAATAAAAATAATAATAATAAATAAAAATAATAATAATAAATAAAAATAATAATAATAAATAAAAATAATAATAATAAATAAAAATAATAATAATAAATAAAAATAATAATAATAAATAAAAATAATAATAATAAATAAAAATAATAATAATAAATAAAAATAATAATAATAAATAAAAATAATAATAATAAATAAAAATAATAATAATAAATAAAAATAATAATAATAAATAAAAATAATAATAATAAATAAAAATAATAATTAAAAATAATAATTAAAAATAATAATTAAAAATAATAAATAATAATAATAAATAATAATAATAATAATAAATAATAATAATAAATAATAATAATAAATAATAATAATAAATAATAATAATAAATAATAATAATAAATAATAATAAAAAATAATAATAAAAAATAATAATAAAAAATAATAATAAAAAATAATAATAAATAATAATAATAAATAATAATAATAAATAATAATAATAAATAATAATAATAAATAATAATAATAAATAATAATAATAAATAATAATAATAATAAATAATAATAATAAATAATAATAATAAATAATAATAATAAATAATAATAATAAATAATAATAAATAATAATAATAAATAATAATAATAAATAATAATAAACGAAAATAACAAAATGTAAAAATGATGAGTAAAAATAATAAAAAGTAATAATAATAAAAAGTAATTACAATAAAGAGTAGAAATAATAAAAAGTGGAAATGATAAAAAATCAAAAATCAAAAAAGTTAAAAAGCTTAAAAAATTAAAAAAAATACAAATAAAATTGATAAAATAAAAATGAAAAAAAAAAAAATAAATATGAAGTAATTAATAGGTAAAAATAATAAAAAGCTAAAGTAATAAATATGTAAAAATAATAAAAAGCTAAAGTAATAAATATGTAAAAATAATAAAAAGCTAAAGTAATAAATATGTAAAAATAATAAAAAGCTAAAAATAGTAATAATAAAAACTTTTGAAAATATAAAAATAAAACAATAAAATAGCAAAATAAAAGTATAGGTATAAATATAAATTTCAAATAAGAGCATATAAATTACAAATGAAGTTAAACTATTAGGTAAGCAAATAATGTGTAAATATAGCAAAATTAAGTGAAAGGTTATAATAAAAATATAAATAACTAATGAAAAAGGGCGAAATAAAATAAAATAGTTTTGATCGTAAAAAAATTAAATAAATTGGTAAAACCAAAGAAAAATAAACAAATAATAATAGTGTATGTATAGATAACAAAAAATATGAAAGCAAATAAGGTGAAGAGCATACGAAAACTAGCAGAGTATAAACTAAATAATATTTAATTAAAATAATTTTAATAGTATATTCTAAATGGAGCAAATTCATTAATTTTCAGAATGAAATGTTAGTTTTATTGTTTTATTCAGTAAGGTTGATGATTTTTTCAACTTACGTAAACTAAATAGAACATATTGACTCAAAATATCATTCTGAAAACACAAAATATTTTTATAATTTAATTTTTCTAAAGTCTATTAAGTAAGCACACTATTGTTTCGTAGGATGATGTATTTACTTGAGGTTTTCTTCTAAATCTTCAAATGCAGAACTCCCTATCTCAGATATGCCAATAGATTGTCAATAAAGTAGGGAAATCGTAGGAAGGAGACATTTTTGGATGATCATATCAATATCAAGATTTTGAACTTTTCTGATGCCAAACTTTGCTTAAATGTTATATACTCGTACCTGATGAGCGAGCACTATGTGAAGGATAAGGGGTTCACAAAAGTGGATTAAATGGAAGCGGTCGTCAAATACGACCAACTTATTTCTCATATTTTTTTTTTCGTATTCAATGAAGTCAATCGAATTTTTAAAAAATCGTTGCAGAAACGTCTTTAATGTGCTAGCACAAATTTCTGGAACATAAATAATTTATTTATAACACATTTCGTTTCGGGATTCAAACACATCCATGCATATCATCTGAATATATATATATATTATTATTTGATTTAGTCGACATATTTTGCTTGATAAATATTGGCAAAATATTGTATACAACAGCTTGGAACGAAATACTAAACTTTTCTGTGAAAATGGCATATCTGAGGCTTCTGATTTTTTTTCAAAAAATAAAATTCCAACATTGTGTAAAATCAAAGATTTGCTTCTTGGTACAATTACTATAAACTTTAACAAAACTGTTTTGCTCGAAAATGTAAAGGAAATGTTTTTCAATCGAAGTTGTATATTATAAAAATCTGGAAACAATTTTTACATGATATTTACACAAACACTTTTTATTGCATATTATAAAAGAAAATTAAATAAACCGTTTGGCGCTTAAAATGAAAAAATATATTTAACAAAACTATTTATATAGTATTTTTTAAATGCACAAAAAATGAAAACAATCAATTCTATTCTATTCTATCTATTTCTCATGAAAGATTTTTTTTTTTACATATTTATTGAAGGACTTCAAATACCATACAATTGTCGATTGCAAAACGTTTCAAACTGTCAAATTCATCCGACAGTATTAATCTGCTTACAACAATTTTATATTAAATCAAGCATAAGAACAAAATTAATTTTTATTTGTATATATTTTATAGAATAATCGTAATTGGGTAACAAACAACCTAAAGCGAAACGATTCCGATATTAACACCACAGGCCAACCATTGGAAGAATCAGAGGTGCCACCACCGCCAGCATTTCATGTGAAACGAAATGATGTGGCCGGCAGCATACCTGCGGATATCAATTGGGATCTAGTCAAAGAGTAAGTTAATTTAAATAGGCTTTGCTTTTTTTTTATATATATAGAAAAAAAATTCATTTTAGTGCTAATTAATGCTCAAAATCGTACATTTTATTCCAGTCTCTTGTTATCTTCAATTCAATGCTGATCGAGCGTGAACACAACAGCATTTGGTTATAATAAGTAGATGTGATCTCGTATGATAATTCATCCAAAATGGTAAGTTATTTAAACAAGTGGATTTCATTTCTAACAATTACTATTCAATGATTATAATCATCGGATCTAATTACTGAATACCTTACCTTACCTTACGTTCACCGTGTAGATTTATATTCAAATGAGACAAAAATTGCTAAATACTTCTGATTCATTTTTATTTAGAAACCAATTTAATTTGCTTTCGTTTTGTTTTTTTTTGCAGATATACGTGGGATCAGTGTAAATATTCGAGGTAAATATCAATATTCCTTTCAAACGAATTATATATTCTAATAGGAACAAAAAACTGAAATAGGAAAAAAAATTATACCCGACGACCCTTTGATATTAGATAAACAATTAATTGAAATGATGATAATAATTACCGTATGAGTATATTCAATGACTAAAACTTAACGGCTGCGCTTTTTGCGTACTGATTTTTTAGGCAAATAGTATATACAATTTTTTTTAATTTCTATTTTCCGTTTGCAATAAGAACCTTTTTCACTTCTCCATTACAGGCAATCCTTAAATCCGTCTGTTTTGATTTTGAGGAAGTATTAAGTTTTATTCCCGGTATCTGTAAATATAACAAATTTAACGTCCATTCCAATAAATTGCTAAATACGTAAGATGCGAGATGAGGAAGTGGTGAATACTCGTTTCTACTGAGCAATGGAAGATGGTAAGTAAAATAAATGCTTATTCCTTTCCTCTCAAAAGAGTTCGAAGAATCAAAATGATGTTACTAATTACCGTATGAGTTTCTAAAACAGTGACTTCACCTTTACGGCTGCGCTTATTGCGTTCTGAATTAGATTCTCAATTTAAGCAAGAGAGAAAGTTTAATATAAAAAATATGAAAAATATCAAAATATTGCAATTTTTCAGTAATCAGTAAAATTGAAAAATTAAGGCGATTTATAAAACTATAAACGTTTACTTCTCTTTGTATAGGAATGATTTAAAAAATTAGATAATGGTAAAAAATGGAATGAAATTATAATTTAATGTAAGATTAAAAAAGATCAATAAAAAAACGGAAATAATTATATGACAAGAATCGTAAATAAATAAAAAAATATCAAGCAAAAAATATAAGAATAAAATTTAAAGTAAAAAAATATAAAATATAAAGTAAAAAAATATAAAATTTAAAGTAAAAAAATATAAAGTTAAAAAAAAATATAAAATATAAAGTAAAAAAAAAATATAAAATATAAAGTAAAAAAAAATATAAAATATAAAGTAAAAAAAATATAAAATATAAAGTAAAAAAAATATAAAATATAAAGTAAAAAAAATATAAAATATAAAGTAAAAAAAATATAAAATATAAAGTAAAAAAAAAAATATAAAATATTAAGTAAAAAAAATAAAATATGATGAAGTAAAAAAACATAAAATATGAAGTAAAAAATATGAAATAAAAAATAAAAACATTTAAAATAAAACAAAATTAAAAGACAATTATATTACGAATAAATTTTATTAATTCTTTCTCAGTCTCAGTGCTTTTATTTATAATACAATATTTAATATTAAAAAATTTTTTTCTTGAAATTTTAACATTGCTGTATTTTCTAATTTCATAGATACTTCATCGATATACATATATCAGATAACTGCAAACAACAGATAAGGTAAATATAAATTATAGCGTCGTAACTATATACATTGAAACTTCCCATAAGCGGGCACCAACGGGACCAGATTTTTTGACCGGTCAATAGAGGTGTCCGTTTTATCAGAGCTGAATTTGTATGAAAAAAAGTTGAAGGGAATTGAAAAGGTTCCAGCCTATTAGAGGTGCCCGTTAAGGGAAGTTTCACTGTACGTATGTATATTACAAAAATTCTTTATGATGATATTAATTGGTCCGTGTTTATGAATTTACATTGATTTTCACCTTTCCAATTACTGATTCAATAAAAAATCTGAGGTTGAATTAAATTAATATTAATATGTAAAAAGTGTAAAAGAAAATAAAAAAATAAAAGTAAAAAATGTAAAAAAATAAAAGTAAAAAATGTAAAAAAAAATAAAAGTAAAAAATGTAAAAAAAATAAAAGTAAAAAATGTAAAAGAAATAAAAGTAGAAAAAAAGTAGAAAAAATAAAAATACAAAAATAAAAGTAGAAAAAATAAAAATACAAAAATAAAAAAATAAAAATACAAAAATAAAAGTAAAAAAATACAAAAATTGAAATAAAGAAAATATAAATTAATTAATTAAGAAAAAATACATCAAATAGGACTTATATATATTAATCTAATGTTATTTCTTTTTTTTTACACAAAAGATTCTAATCAAATTTTGTGTGGATATATTTTAACATTTATATTTATCATAACTTTTTCTGATTTTTAGATACTTCACATATATGCACATATGATAACTGCAAACAAGAGAGAAGGTAAATATAAATTATTTCGTTATCGTATTTTTTTTTTTACTAATATTTGAAAATTCTTTATGATGATATTAATTGGTCCGTGTTTATGAATTTATATTGATTTTCACCTTTCCAATTACTGATTTAATAAAAAAAAAAAATTGTGAACAAAGCGATATTTTTAATTAATTTTTAATATTTTTCTTTTATGTGAGAAACACCTATATTGTTTTGGATTGCCTTATTAAATTTAAATAGTTTGATTTGATGTGTGTGTTAAGTCTGTATCAACTATTGTAATTATTTTCATTATTTTCTTTTTAATTTCCAGTGCATAATAACATTGCAGTGCTGTTTCCACTATATAGTTTAAAAGGTAAGACAATTTTTTTGTATATTTTGTATTATAATATTTTTAATTTCAATTTTTTTTCATGATGAAATTAATTGGTCCGTGTTTATGAATTTGTATTGATTTCAACATTTCCAATTACTGATTAATTATTTTAATTCAAAAAATTTCACTGCAATTATGCAATATATTCCTTTACTAATCAGATTTTATTTTCTTTCGATTTACAGAACCATCAGTTGTTTGTTAATGTGCGGAAACCAGCTCCGAGAACGCATGTGTTGTATCCGATGAATGGAATGAATGTTGCATGCACTGCACTTTTGTTTAAAAAACAAATGAAAATATACAAATTTATTCGTTTGAAATTTCTTTCCATACAAAAAAAGTGTTATTCCGAAATTTTTGAAAATTTCTAATACGTCATGTAATGGTTTAAAGTAGTAGTTAAAATTGTAAATATATATCTGTAGTTAATATATATTATAAGAACAGTTTTGTATGAAATTGTAATGAAATATTGCAAAATACCATTTTAAAACAAATTAAATAATAAAACGAGTTAACTCAAGAAATTTTACTTTTAATGTATGCAGTAACATTCATTCATCATCAGCATTGTACACAGTGCAGATCATTTGTGGTAAACTGAGTCAGGTGAGATTAAATGTATTCAAATTTCTACTATTTCCAAATTTATGTTTTAATACTGCCTGCTTCCTAAGATTTTTTTATAATTTGTGTTTTACATTTTTATTTAATTTTTCTTTTCCTTTGTAGGTATGTTAAATCAATTACTAAATTTTATTAATTTTAATCTGCCATATAAGAAGTTACACTTTTTTGGGTGGTTTGGTTATTTCACTATTTAATAAAACCAATCATGAAAAAAAACAGGTGAGATAATTTTTTATTGTATACATTTAAATTAATTCTTCCTAAAAAAAAAATAAATGATGATAATTTCATATTTAGTCTTCTTTTCCCGACATAATATTATGTTGATGATATTAAAACTTGCTGAGTCGCAAACTGAATTTTATTTAAATTTACTTTTATACATTTTCTAATTTATTTATTATTTTCTTTTGCAGGTATGTCAATGCAAGGCAAACAAGGGGATTAGATAGCAACATATCATTTTATTAAAATTTATATTTTTAAGTAATAAGAAATAAAGAATATCTATGAATTATTAAAAAAAAAATGAACAAAAGTTTTCAATATTTATGCATGTCCAGTTTTAATTTTTCGTGTAAGTATGCTGCTGCAAAGACGAGTGGGTTAGCATTACGTACTAACAATCGGAAGGCTAGGGTTCGAGTCCCCGGTCCGACCAACATCCAAAACTATAGAAAATTTACTATTAGCTAGCCGCTACAACAACAACAACATAGGAAATTGATTTTAATACAAAAATATTTAATTAATTTTTATAATTACGGGAATTTTTAAGTATAAAATAAAAGCTCCTCATAAAAATAATTCGGCCGTACGGAGTCATCTTAAAATAAATTGTTGGTTACTCCATTTGTTGGAAAAACACAAATTGGAGAATGAGCTCGACCGGAAAAAACCTCAGCGGTTACAAAGCGCTAGTAAAATGTAATAGAAACCTTCTGATTTGCATTGAAATCATGCGAAAAATCTTCAAAAATTATTTCTATTTTTTATAAAATAAAAATATTAAAGCGATTTTTATAGATTGCGATGGATATCTTAATGTATCTCTTAGAAGTACTTAGATCTTATAGTTTTAAGCCTCCATCGAATTGTGACCGAAACTTGGCTTATCGTTAATGTTTAGAACCGATTATGGTTCGAGTTACCAGAACACAGTTTTATAGGCTCGTGTCTTCCCAGCGTTAGGGTTGTTGCGTGGTACAAAAATCAGATTTCAATGCAACTGAAACTGGATTTCTAGTTAATGCAGTATTACCCTCAAACATCAATTTTAACTCGCAACATTGATATTTATTGACACGTATTGAAAGCTTAATAATCTCAATTGAAAGTGGGAAAAGTTAAATCTAACCCCAGTCATATCCCAATCGATCAGTACCCCTTAATATAGTTGACAGTTTAAATAGGACTTCGCCATAAGACTCCGCTGAAATGCCTGAAAAATAAAAAAACTTAATTTTTTTTTTAATTTTTTAATACATTAGCAATCAAAATACCACCTTTTAATTTCCCACTGCTTAGCAAAGTTTTTGGATCCTTCAATTCCGGATTACGTCCTGTTATCCAACTAGCCATTTCTGCTACCATATTGCTATTTTTTGGTACGAGTATTGGAGCCACAATAGAACTGTCTGTGCCAGCACCAAAAACGGGTAAATTGATGCGACTATAACCCAATGCCGTCTCCGCACCCCAACGCGTCTTGCCATATATGCATATGATCAATTGTGGCCCTAAAATATACAATTAACTTTCCTATATACCTATATAGTTGATAATGGACACTGTTCACTTACAACCATATGGTGTTGTACTCTTAAATGTCCATTCTAAAGGAAAATTGAATACTATTTTATCTTTAAAATATCCATTCTTATTCGATGCTGTTTGTGAAATGCCAATTTGCGCACCGGACACTAACTCCCAATCCGGTCCGCTTACCACTTCATACCGGCAGAAAACCTCCGCTGCATTCGGACCTAATGGGAATTCCATTGCTTCCAATTGTCCGGTAATGAATATATTGAAATAACTAGCTGTAGTTGGTGATTCAGTCATGTCGATAACAAGTTCTAAGCTATTTTTCTCTTCACGGTGTAATTTTACTGGAAAACAAAGTTTTATTCTTTTTGCGGATGTGCTTATTGGGCGTTAAAATATTTCTGCTGGTTCCGCTTGTTTGTGTACATTGTTGTTGCTATGGTAATTGGTTTAGAGATGCCAACAGTTTATAGCGTAGTCATTTATAAGTTGTAGCACTAGTTGTGAAAAATGGCTTGAAATATGGTCTAAAAAAGTATGAGACCGATTAGCCCAGTTAGGAAACAATGATATTCGCACGATAAGCGATAAGGAATAGAATAAAGCACAATTTCAATAATTCCGATTTAAGATCTCATTCGAAGTGTGAAAATTTCCTTAGTGATAATTATGCCAATTCTGCTAGGAAACGTAATGAAGAGCGTAAGAGGGGTTTTCTACATGTACAAGAAGTTTTTGAATCTCATGGTGCTGAGAAATATGTAATTGTAGTTAATAACGGCCAATTTGTGCTGACGGATTGATCCCTTCCCAGGGCCGAAAGGATTCAAACCCAAGACATTTCGTATAATTTCGACAAAGGGAAGTTCAGCTTGAAGCACGTTCCCTGTTCTTTACTTTTCAACACCTTTCAGTGTACAGACGAAAGACCACCACGTCCCCTTTATACTACCTTCTTTCCGTAACCACCCCACTTTGCTAGCTGCGATCTTGAGAACATCTAAAGCATTTAGAGTTGTTGGAAGATTGCTCTTTTGACTGTCTTCTATCATTGTGTTGGCTTTGATAAAGTGCGTGTTTGTGACTGATTTCTCTGCTGCTTGTTCGTCGAGGCGACCTGTAAAATATCCTATTTGCTGCTTTTTTCTCACTCTTCCCTCTATCTGTGCGATGACCGCTTCTTGACGTAGTGCACTTAGTATTCAGAGCGGTACGTTAACGAGGAGCTTCCTCGCAAGTGAAGTTGTGTTTTCGGCTTTCTTGTTTGCGAGCGGGTATTGAAAACCGACCGTTCAAATACAATAAATGTTGTAACCCTCTTAGTTGCAAGCCAATCAATTTGTACTGATTCAATAATAACTGGCTTAGAAGGGAGCAATTCTTTGTCAAAGACTGTCCACCGGTTCCACCTAAGTCCTCCCAAGCTTATTGATTTTCTCTGGATGAAGTCGGTCAACGGGCAGCTAATTTCCCACACTAACCTTAGGAAGCGTCTAAAAACGACCAGGTCATATTGTTGACCTACTGAAAGTCATGCGTCATGTCCAACTAACTAAATAAATGGCAAAGCCGAATATCCATGGCTCCAAGGTAATGCTCCGTATTTGGTAGGATTCTTAGAGCATGCTGTATTAAGAGTTTCTAAACTGGATGAAACCAACAAGCGATTGCCAAAAAAAAAGCCTGGAATTTGCGACCGTTACAATGCCGGTTTTAATTCTACGAAAAGATACGGCGACTAACAGACGGTTTTAAGAGCGTTGCAAACTCTTTTAAGTCTCAGAAAGGTGATCTACTGGCTAAAGCCAGGAGACGTACCGGTGGGGGCCGATGGATTACCAGCCAAGTTAATTAAAGCGGCGGCGAAGGTGCGAGCATCAGTTTCTTTGCAGAATTTGGCTGTATAAAAGCATAACCGACGGTTGGAACACAAGTGTACTCTGCTCTATCCACAAAAAGGGAATCACATCGCATATAAGGTTATATCAAACGTATTGTGTCAAAGACTAGAGCCCACGGTAAACAAATTGATTTGAACTTATCAGTGTGGCTTTAGACCTGGTGTATCCACCATTGACCAGGTATTGACCATGCGCCAAATCTTAGTAAAGACCCGTAAAAAGCGGATCGACGCACACCAACTCTTCATCGATTTTAAATCAGCCTTGAACAGCTCGAAAAGGAGCTGTTTTTAAGCTGCTTTGTTTGAATTTGGTATCCCCGCAAAAGTTTTTTTCCGCATATTAAATAATATCAATATTTTCTTTTACCTTGGTTACATTTTTTTCTCTTATTTATCTATATTTTCTTAAGATTTTGTTAATTTGTAAAACTGTCATACGGCAGCACCTGTGCAGGGTTGCATGCATAGCACCGGAGAGGATGCCAGACTTTGATTTCTTCCACCAACATACTCGAGCTATCAGAGCCAAGAGCCATACATACAAACGTACAAATATACATATATGAACAACAGTGTGTGTATAAAACTGTGGGTACATGTAATCAAGCCAAGTTGTGCTTCTCTTTGCTCGGTCGGGTAAAGTCATACTGTTCGGGCGCTACGGTTAAAAATATTAGAAATTATAATCGAAACGCAGGGATTGAACCTGTTGTGCGTTTTAATTTCTAAATTCGTTAGTTTTTCACATTAAAACAAAATCTAAAATAAAATTAATGACAAGATAAAGGTGTGAAGCGTGTGCTTCCTTTTGTTGTTATATTTATGCGGAAGGTGAAAATGTAAATAGCAAACATTTTGAAGAATTTAAATATTGTGTAGTATAAGCTGGTATAAAAATAAGAATAAGAATAAAAACAAAGTATATAGATTTATTATACATAGATACATATACATATATACATATGTATGTATGTATGTACCTGCATGATTGTAAAAAAATTTAATAGAAAATGATTTGATTAATCGGAAAAAAATAAGCTACAGCATCTTGACAACAATAACGAATACATCGAGTCGTAAAAACAACAAAAACAATACAAATAAATAAAAGCAAAACAGAGAGGACCAGCAGCCACAGCAACAACAACTCATGTAACGCACGAAACAATTCGTGAACGTCAATAACAGCAATAACAACAACAACAACAAATACTACTAGATGTTAGCAAAGCAACATGCGCATAAATGGCAAAATATCAACAAAAACAATAACAACAACAACAACAACAACCACAAAAATATAATAAACAAATGTAAGAGAAACAGTGACGACAACGACAAGGTAGTCAGCAACTGAAAACCAACAACCACTACAGCAACAGAAACAGCAACAGCAATACAGCAACAAGCTGAGCAAACAACGAACAACCGACGGCAAATGGTAGAAAACTTGGCAAACGGGCTTTGCTAGAAAAAGTCATTATTATTAAATAGTTAGTGAGTGATTTCACCTAAATACTTAGAAGAAAATTGAATGGCAATGTGCGAAAAGATAAATGAGCGTTGAAATGTGATTTACTTATGGACATAACGGTGAAACCAATTAATTTTCTTTAAACTGTAATTTCGTAATTTTTTTTCTGCGTCGCCGCATATACATACATATACATATTTATGTATGTATGTCTGTATGTCTGTATGCATGCACATACATAAATATTTATTATCGAGCACAAGTGGGTAAATTTCAGAAATTATTTTTCATATATACACGATACATACATATGTGTAAAGCTACATTCAAGCTGGTGTACACGCGTATACGCATACATACATAGGTACATATGTACATACACGCAGGTCAAGCACCAGCACCAACAGACACTTGTTAACAAAAATGTTTGAAGCCAATTACTCTTAACAAATAGACAACAGTAAAAGCAACAACAGTACCAGCAACAGTAACAGCAACAGCAACATTTATAGTGGCTGCAAAGCATCCAACGCAGCACACATAAGCGTATATGTACCTATGTCCATACGAGTACATGCATACATATAGCTTAACATAAATAAACTTGATAAGAAAAAAAAAACATTTTCGCTGTTTGTATTTTACGGAAAATTCGCCGAATTTAATTTATGAAGTTCTCTGATAAGTGTTTATTTCATTAATCGCAAAAAGAAGGAAAACACATCTTCAAATGTCCAGGGGTATAGTGTGAATAATAAAATATATACATATGTACATATGCATATATGTAAATACATACATTTGTATATATGTAGCAAGCGAGCGAGTATGTATCCAAACGAAGTACAAAAACAAATTGAAGCTCCTGAAAATAATGTATCTTCATTATAAAGTTTATTATGTGGCGATTTTTATTTTTTCGGTGCAATTAACGGTTTATGTAGAATTAGAAACAAGTAAAAATTCCGTGTAAATGAGTTGGAAGTTAAATGTTTAATAATATTAAATTGTGCCAGAGAAGCTGCAGTTAACCGATTACCCACAAGTGTTTTGCACGAAGCAAATATGTTTAGGGTACATGTGCATACATAGGTACATACATACATATGTACATACGATATATGTATATGCGTTTGTGTGCCACTGTTTTGCGGTTTTTCGTGTAATTCCAACGCAAAATACACAAATGTATAGGAAAAGTTTCACCTTCAATGAATTATGAAAAATAAAAACTAAATTCAACTGAAAGTAAAAATTTTACACACGTGTCGGTTGGTTATTACCAAAACCCCATTTGGGTGAAGAGGGTAATTTTTACGATTAACTTTCAGGCTAAATTTTGTTTCATGCTACTAATTACATCAAACCGTTTGATATCCATTCTTGGTTCTTAATTAATTCTAAATCGATTACGAATGGCATTTTTTTTGAAATACTAGGTAGGGTGAAAAGTAATCTCCTTGACCGCCAGAATGTGCTGCTACTGCAAAAGAGGTTATAGTGCCTTGTAGTCCGTTCATATTTAGGCAAACATGCCAAATTTCGGTGCGATACTGCCCTTAATTTTGTTTTGACAGCTGATTGTTGTTTACGTGTTTGGCATCATGTTCAGTATGGACAAAAACGAATTTCGCTAAAATCAATGACTCCAATTGCTTCCGTATCCGCCGTATTCGCCTGATTTGACTTCCTCGCACTATTATCTCTTCCCAAACTTCAAAATATGGCTCATCAATAAAAAATTCAGCTCACGCGAGGAAATCATCGGCGCCGCGGAGGAGTATTTTGCAGACCTTGCTAAAAATTACTTTGCGGATGGGATTAAGAAGTTTGAAAATAGCTGGAATATGTGTATCGAGCTAAAAGCGGATTTTTTTTGATTCCTCCTCCAATTTGTGGTTTTGCGTCTTGATGGTTTTCCAAAAAATGGATTGTTCATACTAAGCCGCCTCCGAACGGCTGATGGTTTTTTTACGAGGAGCCTTTATTTCATGTCAGAAATACACTCGTAGGGGTGGACATTCCCTGCCGAGGGGCGACCGCAATTAGAAAATTTAACTTAATTTTTTATTTAAATTAATTTTCCATAACTTTTGGATGTTGGTGGCACCGGGATTTGAACCCGAGCCTACCGAATGTCAGGACGCAATGCTAACTACACGGCTGTTGCGGCCGACTAACTAAAAAAAAACTAATTTATGACGAGCTCCAGGTTATCGCTCTGGTTGCCCGGGTCCTTAATAAGAAAGTGAAATAGAATAGGAGTTTGGTCCGTCTTCCTATGGCTCCTAAAAGTGGAGGAGTAAGTCCTTGCAACTAGTAAATTTTCAGAGCGACAGTAGATCCTCACCACGTCTAAGTAAGAATATACCCGTAAAGTCGGGAAATAGCAAATCACCAAAGATGACTTGATAGGAAACTTACTTAAATCCACTCATATTGCTGTTGATGGCAATTAAAGACCTCGTTGTTCGTAATAAAATACCCAAAACTGTTCTAAAAATCCAAAGAAGTTGATTTTCTATCACAAAATAAAGAGTTTCGTATCTAGTCATCTTTGACCTCATCACGACCTTCCAGAAGGGGGGAGAGTGGATCTTCAACGCCTCTAACTACCTGATCTAATCTACAATTAGGACAGAGAAGTAGCTTCTCACCTTATACTAATGCCTAAAATATGCACATTATTATGTGCGAGATTCATTTTCATACCATTAACCGGACAGGCGGCGGCAATAGCCGAGTGGTTAGCATTGTGTACTGCCATTCGGAGGCTATAGTTCGAATCCTGGTACGACCAACATCCAAAAATTAAAAGAATAAAAAATTAAGTTATTTATCGAATTGTGTTCGCCCCTCGGCAGGGAATGTCAAGCACTCCAAGTGTGTTTATGTAATGAAATTAAAAGCTCTTCATAAAAAATCCATCGGACGTTCGGAGGTGGGTAGTATAAACTGTAAGCCCCCCAAGCGGCACACCACAAATTGTAGGAACAGCTCGGCCGAAAAACACTTCAGCTGTTGAGTTGAGCTGGAATACAGCCGGACGCCCTGACTGCAAAGCATCCAATGGGTACCGATACGCATGATACCCTATGTTAGGGGGGGAGGGTATGTTCGAAAGGACTACCACTGGAATGATGGATTCCTCAACACGCACTAACGGCCTTGGTGTGAAAGTGGCTTCATCATACTCTGCAATTAGCTAATTATATATTAATTATCAATAAAACTAAACGCTATCAAATCCATTTTCATTAATAATAACTTAAAATTCTTCAAAAAAATCACTCACAAATTTCCCTCGGTGTTACAAGTAAATCCTTTAAATCGCGGTCACGTAATTACATAAAAATGAAATATGTTATAACATTATAAAGAATTAAAGCCTGTTTGATATAAAATGATAATTTTTTTTTTTTTTTTTGTAAGAATCCTTACCAGGTGCTGTCCGTTCGCTGGCAAACTTACCTTAAAAAGTTGAATTAATTTCATGCAGCTTCAAATCTCTACAAAACTCTCTCACATGAATTAGTGAATAATTAAACTTTCACCTTCATTAGTTTCCAAAAAAATAGGTTAATGAATTTTGGCTACAGCAGCGATTGTGTAGGTGTGTGCGTATAGACCAAAAAACGCAAAAAATTATTTCTCTTCACCCAAGAAAAAAGGAAACTACCCAAATGCGAATGGTAATGGCTTTCCATTGAGGTAGTAAGTAGTAGTTACTGTGTGCGGCAACCTCCAGCATCGGTAATATAGTGCACAGGGCTTGTGTTTGAAAATTCATTCGTTACCACACTTCACTGCCATTTTCTAACGAAGAGTTCACCAAGACAATTTACAACTTCATTAGCCAAGTGTTTATATAAGGGCAACTTGCCAGTGCGTTGTAAATTGTAAGCGAAATGATAATGCGTGTAGCTTACTACTTCATTGTACACTACCTTGGAAGTGGTAGCGTGTGCAACTTACATTTATTTTTTTCTACTAAAGTAAGCCAACCTAAATAAAGTGTTTAAATCAAAAATGCAAGTTTATTTCATTTATTTATTTTTTCAAAATTAATATGAATATAAATACCAATAGAAAATTCATATACCTATATAGATTTCTTTTAAGAATGGATTCCGGAGATAATGGAACTTCGATTTGAAATTTTTGATAAATTGTGATATATTTTTAACTAAACTTTCACTATTGTTGTTCAAACTTTGCATGAAATTGCTCCAACTTTCACCAATTTCAACGTTTTCAATATTTTCATTCAATATTTCACTAAAAACTTACCTCCCAAAAATTGGCTCAGAATTGTTTATATTTAAAATATTTTGCAACTCTGCCTTAACAAGTCGCTTTTCGTTTCGCTTTGAATACATAATTAAAAACTCGATTTATATACTTTATTATAATTATTTTATTACAAATTTTAAGGACATTTTTTTTATACCGCCTCGCTGTTGTGCCGCGACCGACCAAAAGAATACTAAAACGAATCAGTTTTCAGAGTAAAACCAATGTCTAGTAATCCATTTAAATAATGCTGTCTTTCTTGGAAAAAATCATTGATAACGAGAGCGATGATAGCCGCGGATTCACGAATTATGGATTACTACGAATACTTCATATTACCATACTAAATTCATTGTTGCCAAATTTGCTACTAGGTATATGCATACAATACATACATGTACGAGTAGTAGGTGTAATAATTAAGTAATGAGACTGATTATATTGTCGCGATTGTGGTAATCCTGCGACCTTGAATTTGCCTTCCCCTTCTCCCGGCATCCTTTTCCTCTCCATTGATATATTTGCAGTCGCTCTAGCTTGTTTAGTTCGTTTGCTGTGTCGTGTTGAGTAAACGTGTGTTCGTGGTGCTCGTCACGAAAATGAAAAAACGAAATCAGGAGCAACGCGGCGTGCAAAAATTTTGCGCCAAATTGGGCGATACAGCTTCGGAAACCTACGCTAGAATTGTAAGAGTGCATGGTGAGAGTGCTATTAGTCGTGCCCAGGTGTTTCGATGGCATAAAGAGTTTAACGAGTCAACAGGGTGCACCCAGACATCGCTCGTAATTGGATCCTTCATTACGACAACGCTCCGTGCCACACCGCACTCAGCGTGTCCCAGTAGTTGGCTTCTAAAGGGATCGCCGTGTTGTAACAACCACCTTATTTGCCCGATATATCACCCCGTGACATTTTTTTTATTCCCTAGAACAAAATCCGTGGTCAAAGGAACCCATTTTGAGTCGATTAAGGACATTTAGGCGGCCGTGACGAGGGTACTCGCGGACAACCCAGTCGAAGCGTTCCAGAAATGTTGCGAAGCATGGAAAACGCGCTGGAGTCGTAGTATAGCTGTCCAAGGGGACTACTTTGAAAGGGATGGCAGAGTTGTTGAGTAATTTTGAAATATAGGGTTTTTATGGAATCAGTCTCATTAATTAATTGTCACACCTCGTATGTATGTGTTAGAGCAATTAAACTTATGTCAAGCGATTTCCAAATAATTAGGTTAAGGTGCCGTTTTTACATAGAAAAATTTCAATTTCTACGAATGACCTTTCAGGGTGGAATTTCCTATAATTGCAGAAATAATTTCTGAACTAAAATTTCCAAGAAGTTTTTAATTAATCCTTAAAAATGGTACAATAATTGGAGCCATTGACCTTAACTTGATAACAACGATGGTTGTCAAAGTTTGCAGTTGCCATGCGTTGGTAAAAGGATTTTTCGAATGCAAAAGAATTCGCATTAAAAAAAAACTACTACTAAAATATGAAATGTATACATAACCTATTGCATTAAATATATATTATCGATCTGGGTAGGCTGTGAAATACCGGAAACGTAGAAGTTATCATATAAACGGAAGAAAGATGTAATCGATAGATGTGCCATTAAATAAATATTATCGTTCTGGGTAGGCTGGGAAATACCGGGAACGTAGAAGTTATAATTTAAACAGAAGAAAGCTTACCAATCATTTGACATTTTTTCCTGAAATATGGTTTATGTTCTTCGCGGAAACTTCATATGTACGAGTATGCAATCCATAGCTATGCCCGATCATTCTCGTTGCTATAAAAGTGGACGTTTCCTTTTACTTGGTATTAATTCGACACAGAGCTTGGCAGCTTTTACATCCTCTCCCCTTAATTGTTTTGAATTTTTAAATATATAAATTTTTTTTTCATAAAATATAGGTATATCCTTTAACAAATCCTAACCATTTGAAATAGTTGGAAGGATGAATATATGCATTAAATAAATATTATCGATCTGGGTAGGCTGTGAAATACCGGAAACGTAGTAGTTATCATTTAAACGAGAGAAAGATGTAATCTATAGATAAATCATTCTCATTGCTATAAAAGTGGACGTTTCCTTTTATTTGGTATTAATTCGTCACGGAGCTTGGCAGCGTTTATATCTTCTCCCAATAAGTGTTTCAAATTTTTAAAAATAAAAATTTTTTTTTTCATAAAATATATGTATATCCTTTAACAAATCCTATCTATTTGAAATAGTGTCTCTTTGGCTGTGTTGAAATTAAAATTATATAATAATAAAAAAAATTGTATAATAATTAACTAATACGTATATGAGTGGATTGTCGTCAATTTAAATGAAATTTACAAGTGAATAAAAAACCAATTGGTTAATAAAATATAAATAACCTCATATAAATGAGTTCATAAATAAATTATGAAATTGCAATTTGCTATTGAAAACAACAATATGCCACAAAAACCAGAGCGAAGTTCAAAAATAACGTGCAAATGTTGCTGTACAAAGCGGTAAGTACAACAAAAAAAGATATTATTTAATATATAATGTAATTTAAAAAACAATCTTATTGTGTTGTGTATTTAGTTGACTAAGTAATGTTGTTGTAAAGTTATTCTACCCACATTCTTAAATTAATTAGAAAATTATGCTTTCTTCGGTTGGATGACGGTATTCGAAATTCACATTGCCTCAAGTTCAACTTTATTATACATAGTAAAGGAAAACTAAATAAAATAAACTATAAACTATTAAAATGAAATAAAAAAATTTATAAAATAAAAAAGACTAAAATAAAACATAAAATAAAATAAAAATATTAAATAAAAAACAATAAAAGAAATAAAATAAAATATATTGGATGAGTGCATAAGTTCGTGCCCGATTCCGCTGGATGCCGTACGAATCGTTTGAGAGTGGGGCTCGTGAAAGAAATATTTACATATTATATATCGTTGGAAAGGTGACAGTCCGAACTGTAAATCAAGCATAAAATAACTTCATTTTGATTTGAGTTGCTTAGTGAAAAGACGCATGGAAGATGAACAACGAAAAAGATCATATGCGTCATATTATGTTATACGAATTCCGCAAAGGAAAAACAGTGGGCGCTGCAACTAAAGATATTCGCGAAGTTTATTTGGACCGTGCTCCAGCACTCCGCACAGTAAAGAAATGGTTCGCGAAATTTCGTTCTGGAGATTTTAACCTCGAAGATCAACCTCGCAGTGGACGGCATTCTGAGCTTGATGACGATGTTCTAAGGACTTTAGTTGCGAATAACTCACGTATTTCGACGGAAGAGGTTGCCAGTGAATTGAACGTCAACAAATCAACTGCGTTTCGTCGTTTAAAAAAGGTTGGGTACACTTTGAAGCTCATGGGGATACATGGGTGCCACATCAGTTGAGTGAAAAGAACAAAGTGGACCGTATGTCAACAGCAATTTCTTTGCTTCGACGGATCAAAAACGAACCTTTTTTGGATCGGCTCGTGACTGGTGATGAAAAATGGGTCCTGTACAACAATGTTCAACGCAAAAGAACATGGAAACAGGCACACGAAGGGGCGGAACCGATGTCGAAAGGTGGATTGCATCCGATGAAGGTACTGCTGTGCATTTGGTGGGATATCCGAGGCGTGATCTATTTTGAGCTCTTGCCAGCTGGAGAAACGATCACTGCCAACAAGTATTGTCAGCAATTGGTCGAATTGAAGAAAGCAATTGATGAAAAACGTCCGATTTTGGCCAATCGCAAAGGAGTTCTTTTCCATCATGACAACGCCAGGCCACATGTTGCAAAACCAACCCTGGCCAAACTGAAGGAGATGAATTGGGAAATCATGCCGCATCCCCCATATTCACCCGACATTGCACCTTCTGATTATCATTTGTTTCGGTCGCTGCAGAACAATTTGAATGGAAAAAAATTTAAAAATGTGGAAGACGTCAAAAACCACCTTGACACCTTTTTCAACGAGAAACCGCGCGATTTCTATGAATCAGGCATCCGTAAATTGGCTGAACGTTGGGAGTGGATTGCCGAACATGATGGCGAATACATAATTGATCAATAAAAGCGCTTTCTTTAAAAAATTTCAATTTTAGTTTGCACTTGAAATCGGGCACGAACTTATGCACTCATCCAATATTAAAATAAATGAAAATAGCTTAAAATAAAAAAATAAAAATTAAATATGTCAAAATTAAATAATAATAAATAAAGGAAAGAAATAAAATAAAATAAAAAAAAATAAAAAAAAAATGAAATTAATAAAATCAAATAAAATAAAATATTCCATAAAAAAAAAAGAAATAAAATAAATTAAAATATAATAATATGAAATGAAATAAAATAAAACAAAATAAAAAAGAATAAAATTAAATTTAAAAAAATACCTATTCAAATGAAATACATCAAAATTAATTAAAAAATATAAAATAAAATAAATTAAAACAAAATAAAATAACAATTAAAATGAAATACATCAAAAATGAAATAAATACAAAATAAAATAATGTAAATTAATTATATAAAATAAAGTAATATAAAGAAAATTAAACAAAGCAAAATAAAAAAATAGATTAAAATAAAATAAAACAACATCAAATAAAATACAAATTAGAGTGAAATATATCATAAATAATTTAAAAAAAGAAAACTAAACAAATTAAATTAAATAAAAAATAATATAAAGAGAATAAAATAAACTATATCAAAATTTTATAAAAAAATAGCAAATAAAATAAATTAAAATAAAATAATTTAAAGAAAAAAAACTAAATTAACTAAAATAAAAAAATGAAACAAAATATCGATTAAAGTAAATTAAAAATAATAAAAAAAATAAATTAAAATAAAATATCAATTAAAATGAATTACATTTAAATTAAATGCAAAAACAAATAAAACTCATCGAAATAAAATAAAATAAAATAAAAAAAAAATCAAGTAAAATAAAATATATTAAAATAAAATGAAGAAAAATAAAATAAACAAAATTGAATAAAATAATGTAAAATGGAATAAAATAAATAAATTAAATTAAATATAATATAATGACATAAAATGAAATAAAAAAAAATAAATATATTAAAATAAAATAAGATAAATAAAATAAAATAAAATGAATTCAAATAAATTAAAAAAAAAATAGAATAAAATGACATAAAATGAAATATATTAAAATGAAATAAAATAAGATAAATAAAATAAAATGAAATGAATTGAAATAAATTTAAAAAATTCAAATAAAATATAATAAAATAAAATAAATAAAATAAAATAAAGAAATGTACAGCAAAATAAAATAAAATAAAAGAAATTACAGTAAAGTAAAATAAAATTATTTATTTATTTTTGATTAAAATAAAATTAAAGAGTAAAATAAAATAACATAAATAAAATGAATTAAATTAAAATAAGGCAAAACAAAATAAAGCAAAATGAAATAGGTAAATAAATTTAAATTAAAACTTTGAAATTATCTCACCTTCAACCGATCATATCTTTCACGGTGTCTCTAAATCCAGCTTTCCGGATGTGGGTACACATGGTCAGAAGAAGTTTAATAAATTCATTAAACCGAACGAAATGCTCGCAAAAGCATGAGGAAGCGCAATGAGCATATTCAATGTCCGCTTGCAGTCAAGCCATCATTTTCCCCTTTCAATCAACCAACCAACCAACCAAAATAAAATAAAATAAAATTAAATTAAATTAAATTGGACTCCAAAGAGATTAAAAAACTGTTGGAGTGTTATATTCGTATGTCATGCATAAATACTCTGAGAAGGCGAATTCGATTTTTTTTATCTCCACCGCCTCTTTAAGCTCTCCTCGTAGATTTTTAGTAACCGCTTAAATATGCACATGTTTAAATCATGAGATTGCAAAAATTTGCGAAGTCAAAGCTGCTGAAATGGGGCGTACTATGTGTAACGAGTACATGCAGATTGTATGTAGTATAATTGCCAATATATGGGAAAGAGCTTTTAATGAAAAATTATAATTTTCTAATTAAAATGTAGGCAACACTTGCTTTTTGGTAGACAAAAGACAGTAATAAGACATTACCTAAAATTAGGTGCATATAATAATATAAAATTGGCGCTTTGTAACCGCTGAAGGAATTTTCGGCCGAGCTCCTCCTCCAATTTGTGGTTTTGCGTCTTGATGTGTTACCAACAAATGGAGGGACCTACAGTTTATACTAAGCCGCCTCCGAACAGCTGATGGTTTTCTTACGAGGAGCCTTTATTTCATGGCAGAAATACACTGGGAGGGCTGGACATTCGCTGCCGAGGGGCGGCCACACACAATTAGAAAATTTAGCTTAATTTTTTATTTAAATTAATTTTCTATAACTTTTTGGATGATTTGCAGTACGCAATGCTAACAACTCGGCTACCGCGGCCGGTGCATAATTAATTAATATTTAATGGCAAATACATACATGTGTACATAACATTTTGATATTCTAGAAGTAAGATTAACTTACTGGGCATAGTACTGGTTAGTTTAGTAAAGATCAAACTAGTTAGACTGCATTTAGTAATGACGTTGCGCAGCTATGCGTGCTGCTGGTAAGAATATGTTAATAAATAACTCTTTTTTTCTATTGCTTCTCCATAATTTTGTCTTTCAAAATGTATTACAGCAAATTTTGTTTCTATGAATTTGCATGCAGTTATGTAATTTGTCAAAAAAAAGAAGAAAAAAAACAAATTTCAAATATACCATATATAAATATGGTTATTGATTCAGTTGTGTGCACAGGTGCCGATTACTATTTTTAAACGTATTTACTGAGAAACTTATTCTACCACTGCGCACACACTTACACATACTCATAGAGATAAATCTTTACATGCTAAATTAATCAGTTATCCTTGACTTACATTAAATTTTATAATGAAAACAGTCAATATACCTAAGTGCTGCTGAAATTACGTTTATTTTAGAAAAAAAAAAAAAAATAAAAATAAAAAAAAATATTTTCGGAATTAATTTCTCTTGAGACGTTATTACAAAATTAAAAGTGCAAATGTAAAGGATTTGTATAAAAATTTCTAAAAATATTTCTTATTAATTTTTTGAAAGTGCAATCCTTAGCTTGCTTCTTCTTCTTAATGGACGTGGTCCCCAAGTAAAGCCAGTTTCTTCTACATCTAGTCTGTTCAATGGAGTGGAAATCTTTCTCTTCCTACGCGTCCACCAGCGGGCACTGCATTGCATACTTTTAAGTCTAGAGTGGTTGAATCCATCAGCACTACCCGGCCTAGCGCCAGCGCAACTACCGTTACTTAAACAGTGTACAGCTCACCATAAGATCGTGTACGGCGATCACGGCGAAACTTTTCCCCCGGAAATAGTAGTACTAGAACCTAGTCATCAGATACCGTCATCGTCCAATGCTTCAACATTCAACAGCAGAATGAATGATGAGTGTCTTGTGGGCTTGGTTTTTATTCGTCGAGAGAAGACTTTACTTTTTAAATGCCAACTCTATCCATCCAAAGCAGCAAATGTTGACAAGAGTTATTCTGTGTTGCATTCAAAGACTGACATTTTATGGGTGCTAATGCTGAATTTTAAATAGACGATATAGTCTACAACTTCAAAGTTATGACTGCCAATATTGTTATGGGTGCCCACGAGTTTCCATGGGAACTCTTCAAACTTGATCTATTTCATTGTCATCAATGGATGTTCCGTTTCGCATATTTCCAGTGCTGTCATTATTATGGCAAACAAGAAGGAGCGAGAAGGTTTCCATTTATGAACTCTATTTGCTCTGAACCTCCGACTTCAAATAACTCTCTTTGTTCCTATAAGAGTATGCTTTGGATTTGAAACCTTCTGTAAGTCGTGGCATTTTGTCTTAGAATTTCGAAGCAATCGGCCAGCTTTTAAGGTTCTTTAAAATCAAAAGAGCTGGATCGAACTCTTTTTCCATCTGAAAATACTTTTAGCTCCCCTCTTCAGTGCTCGGTATCCTTTCTATACTATGGCGCTCTATCGTAATGTTGCGAAATAGGCATCGTGGTTGCAGCTCGATCATCCTCATGGCTTAAGTATTTCTTTCGTCTCTGTCAAAAACCAATACTAGAAATGTGGTCCCATAGGTCCCTTATGCATATCGAGTTGTTGATAAGTGTTCTTAGTGAACAGGAAAGCGAATCGAGCGCAAAGCCTTCCTTGTCTTTGTGTTCTTAACTGTTCAGAGGCTGGTGTGTATTCGAGCTGATGATAGGGCAGATCTGGCCCCACATACTAGAATACGAATACGATACGAATTTTTATTTATAAGCTATCTTTACCCATCTATCCTTTCGGCAACTAATTGTTTGTTAATTTGAAAAATTAGCCTATAAAATCAGCAATCATTTAGTCTGTCAGAATGAAAGTGCCACAAAAAGTGGCAGTTGAGACAGCAGCCTTTTAACAAGTTGAACAAAGGTCGATAAAGATCTACGTTTAGGTATCACACAATTCATTAAAGAAACATTTATAATTTGTATGTTAACAAATTGGTACAACAACATGAAACAAAACAACATACAAATTGGTACTACCGTGAAAGAGAGATACAATGAAATGAGGAAAATATAGGCAAACACGAGACACGCAAAAAAGAGAACTAAAAAATAAATTTAAAAAAAACACACAAATAAGAAAAAAATTAAATAAGAAAAGAATGAAAAAGTTAAATTCCACATTAAAATACACCCATACATACATACATAAATAATGGCGCTCTGATCGAAGGCGCACGAATGATGAGTAAAAACAAATGGAATAAATGTAAGCCAAATACATCGGGGATAATAAGCACATAAGTTGACAGCTAAACACAACAAAACAAAACGATAATATATACACACATATAAACATGAGACACAACCATAACGAGAACAAACGACCGTGAAAACGCCAGTCGAATGCTTTGTTTTTTGATTGACTACATTTTTGGGTAAATATTTATTGGTGTTTATGGGCATACTTATATACATATATACATTTTCCAACATTATTGTTATATTGTAAAAAAAACTAGGAATTTGAGTAATATTAAAAAAAAATTAATTATAATGGAACAAATTAAGATAGAATAACATAAGATAAAAAAATAAAACAAAATAAAATAATAAATTAAAATAAAATAATAAATTAAAATAAAATAAAATAAAATCAACTGAAATAAAATAAAAAGATTACAATAAAAAAAAAAAATAAAATAAAATAAAAAAAAAAATAAAATAAAATAAAATAAAATAAAATAAAATAAAATAAAATAAAATAAAATAAAATAAAATAAAATAAAATAAAATAAAATAAAATAAAATAAAATAAAATAAAATAAAATAAAATAAAATAAAATAAAATAAAATAAAAAAAATAAAATAAATAAAAAAATTAAAAAAAATAAAAATAAAATAAAATAAAATAAAATAAAATAAAATAAAATAAAATAAAATAAAATAAAATAAAATAAAATAAAATAAAACAAAAAAAAAAAAACAAAATTAAATAAAAGAAAATAAAATAAAATAAAATAAAATAAAATAAAATAAAATAAAATAAAATAACATAAAATAAAATAAAATAAAATAAAATAAAATAAAATAAAATAAAATAAAATAAAATAAAATAAAATAAAATAAAATAAAATAAAATAAAATAAAATAAAATAAAATAAAATAAAATAAAATAAAATAAAATAAAATAAAATAAAATAAAATAAAATAAAATAAAATAAAATAAAATAAAATAAAATAAAATAAAATAAAATAAAATAAAATAAAATTAAATTAAATTAAATTAAATTAAATTAAATGAAATGAAATGAAATGAAATGAAATGAAATGAAATGAAATGAAATGAAATGAAATGAAATGAAATGAAATGAAATGAAATGAAATGAAATGAAATGAAATGAAATGAAATGAAATTAAATAAAATAAAATAAAGAAAAAAAAATTGATACAAAATAAATAAAAAAAATAAAGAAAAACGAAATAAAATAAAATGAAATAAATTAAAATAGAATAAAATAAAATAAAAGAAAGGAAAAAAGTAAAAAAAAAACATAAAACAAAATAAATATATATATTTATATAACTGGCGTTTTCCGGCCGAACCTCCAATTTGTGGTTTTGCGTCTTCATGTGTTACCAACAAATGGAGGGACCTACAGTTCATACTAACCCGTTTCCGAACGGCTGATGATTTCTTATGAGGAGCCTTCATTTCATGTCAGAAATACCATCGGTGGGGCTGACATTCTCTGCCGAGGAACGACCACAATTAGAAAATTCAACTTAATTTTTTATTTAAATATATTTTCTATAACTTTTGGATGTTGGTCGCACCGGGATATAAGCCCGGGCCTTCCGAATGAAAAAAATATAAAATAGAATAAAATAAACGGATATAAAACAAAAAAAAAATAAATTAAAATGCAATAAAAAATAAAATAACATAGAACGGAATAAAATACAAACAATGAAGAAAAATTAAGTAAAAATTAAAATTAAATATATAAAATAAAGTAAATTTTTTTTCACATGAAATTCCTAATAAGGCCGATTTTTATTATAGTGCAAAAAAAGAAATAAAAAATTAATTTCTTGAAAAGGTGTATAACATTGTATTGAAAACAACTTTTATTAGCTAATCATGCGTGCTTTGAATAGCAATTTGATCGAAATTCTTTATAGACAAAATGAGACGATTTCGACTCCAGTCATGTTCTGTTCTAAAATTACGTAAGAAAGTGTGAGACAATTTATCATTAAAAGCAATCAATCTTCTCCAAGCAAAAAAAAATAAATAATTACTTATTGTAAAAAATGTTAAAACACATTAAAAAATTTTGTGTATTTTCAAAAACCATTAATTAATAATATATATTCATGACCATTTGAATGAAGAATAACATAAGCAAGCCTTTCAACCAAAGCTTTCATAAATTAACCATTGATGTCTCCCAGAACCATAGATGTAAGTGAAAAACAGCATGTTGCTCTCTAAGTGTATTTCAGCTTTTTTCTAAACTTTTGTGAAACCATTTGTCCGCATGAAAACGTTATTCAAACAGATAGTTACATACCCCATGGGGTACAAAATTACAAAAATCTACATCGATTGTTGGAAGACCGATAGCAATTTTCGCAATTACGAGGGCGGCGATTCGGAGATCACTATAAATATTTTAAGATTTTCAATCAAACGTATTTTTTGTTTTTTACTTTTCAATGCTTTTTGATTTTTAGAGCAGCAGCATGGGGTGTTCAAAGAAAATTAAACGGATATAGATTTATAGATTTCACTTCACGATGACGCCGTAATTAGTGCTGCAAATAATATTCGACTGGGGTACTGCTCGACTGCTGCATCGCCTACTTCGAATTCATAACCTAAAAATAAAATTGGTTCCATCATCCTTTGAAAAAAAAAATATTCTTTAAGACCAAAATTAAGATTTTATTTTCTTTTAAGCTCTGAAGTGCCTTACAGTCGGGTTCTTTCGTTAATTCGTAATGTGTGTCTCGTTGTTTTCCAAAAAAAAAAAAAAAAAATGGAGACACATTTAGTTTTAGGGCATATGTAAATAGCTAGAGCATTTGTATGTGAAGTTTTTATGAAATTGAGGTCTACATCTTTCTCCAATTCACACGCATTAACGAAAACTTTCTTCGTTGTTTCTGGATTGGAGGCCAAGCCAGCTTAGTTACATATTCCTAATTATTTTGACAATGTTGCCATATATCTTATACAGCTCCTGTTGTTGTTGTTGTTATAGCGGCTGTTCCAACCCTGCTTAGGGACAGACTAGTTAGTCTAACTCATCGCGGACATCTAACGGGAAACGAGCTCTTTGGACGAGGGTTCGGACCAGAAGGAGAGGGGGGTTAAGTGTGTGGTTGGTGTCGCAAGGGGACTCGTTACATGCTGGGTATACTTTGGGTATGTCGGGGTCGAGTCTGTACAGGTAGGAGTTTAATCTGCTACAACATCCAGACCTGAGATGCGCTATTATAACCCGGGTCTCTCGAGGCAGCTCGAGCTCTTCGTCTGCTATTGTTGGTGACACTCACGAGAGCCTTCTCTACGCTCCGGATTTGACCCGGATTTTATTCGGCAAAGTGCTGTCACTCTTTCGGCGATTTAATATCGTTTAGGTCAACTAATCTTATGCAGCTCACCAGACTCTTTTCCATCTGATACTTCCATAAAAGTAGGGGTGTTCTTCTTCCGCTTCCATCAGCGGGCATATTATTATAAACATAGTGTATATATAATTGGCGCTTTATAACCGCTGAAGCGATTTACGGTCGAGCTCCTCCTCCAATTTGTGGTTTTGGGTCTTGGTGTTTTTCCAACAATTAGAGGGACCTACAGCTTATACTAAGCCGCCTACAGCTTATGAGAAGCCTTTTATTTCATAACCATAAATCTCCCGCAAAGCATTTTTCTCGAAGCCAACTCAACGGATATTGTTTGCGTCCATACTTCTGTACTTTATAGCATCTCGGAGACTTATAGAGTTTGTTTTTGGTGCGAATCCGCTGACAGGTTGTTTGACAACAGGAGACAGACCAATTCGATTTGCAAGCTTATCGACGAGGTGGTTGTTGAGGTCCGTCGGCATACATATCTCTTATTGAAAATAGTATGCCTCTTCTTTGTTAGCTCTGCAGCTCTTATTATATTCTCCAGCATTATTTTGAAAAAATAACACGAAAAAGAGACACCTTGTCTGAAGCTTTGCTTGGTACCGAACGGCTCGGCCTGACTTTCATTGGAAAATTTGGATAGAACTTCTAATATTTAAGATGTTAATCGATAAATCTTCCTAATATACATACATACATAACTCTCTGTCGGGCAGAGAAATACTCGTAAGTTGTTCTCTACCTGTCATCTTTAGTTTATTTTTTAGTTATTTTGGCGAAGTTAATAATTAATATTTATGAACACGTTGTTATCTCACACAATTATGTATGTTATCCCTATTTACACTGGTTTTAAATATATAAATATGTATGTATAAAGAGGGACAAACATACATACATACCTATGTATATAAAAATAATATTTGTAGTGGAAAAAGGCGATGGCATGGCATGGAACAACAGTTTGATGGTGAAATAATGATTTGTGAAGTCAAACATTCCGATCTAAAATTTTTAGTTTATAAATACATCCTTTTATACATACGTACATACATACATGCATACATACCTACATATGTACATATTTCGCTACAATAACAATATGCAAGTGTTTCTACGAGCCACGTCCCGCATTTACCTGTATTGCACTCGGTTTTTGCTTGGCTACCAGCAATACAAATCTACATCCTTACATACATACGTACATATATACGAGTAGGTACATTGTTGTTGTTGTAAAGCCAACATTAGCATTGACAACCATAACACCAACACCAACGTTCGTTTGCCATAGCGCCTACTGTGTCTTCTGCTTCTTCTGTATCCTCTGCGTCATCAATATTCGCTAACTACAATATTTATGTATGCATGTACATATGTACGTGTATGTATGTGGCTCTAATATGGTATGCGCCTGCGCACAGTTTATCATGCAACAACAGTGGCAGTAAAAAGCTTTTCTACCAATTGACCAAGATGATGATGAAGAAGAAATACAAAATGTGGTAGAATTAGAAGAAGAAGGAGATGAAGAAGAGGAAGAGGAAGAAAAAGAAGAAGCCATCCAGTTTGCGTTGATCAACCTTGAGTCTTGTTACGTGCTCATTTTAATGCTGCTTCCATGCAGTACCATATATAAACAAACAAACATACATATATACATACTCGTACATACCTACATGCATACAACCATGCATGTATTGTACATATTTAGGCATTGCAGTTGCTGGTCCTGTTTGCTTATTTTTTCACACAATTCGCTCTTCATGTGTCAAAGCTTGTCTGTTTACAGGTATACCATACATGTACATATGTACGTGTATATATGTATTGAATTCTCTGATATGCAGGTATTCATATTCCCGCATTGTCTGGTGGGTTGTTTGCGCTGAATTCTGTCGTACGACAAAACGACTGGACACAGTAGAGAACCTCGTCAGGTTGGGTAATGATGTACATCCATACATGTGCATATTTATTCATTTATAAATATGTGAGTGTATATGTATGTATGTATGTGTACATATCTTTTGCTTTTCTCTGCTTTCTGCAATTCAAATTGTTTCGTTTTTTGTTTCCTGGAAATCATAATTTAACATTTTTAACAATAAGTACCAGAGTCAGTCGGAGGCGCAAACTTACATACATACATACATACATACATATAAAAAATATCCTGCAAATATTTATGGACCATATGGTCCTCCGTAGTATACTATTGGACCAATGCATTTATCTATACCAGCTTAGTGCAGCACGACCATTCGCAGTGAGACACAGCGAGGTTTCAGCCAAGTCACTTCTTTAATTCATTACTGAAGAAGAAATAATTGGGTACATTCTACAATAAGAGGGTAGCGCTGCTGGCGTATACGGATGACATTGGTATCGTCAATAGGTGCTACTTTGGACTGAGGCCTTTCTCGACGAACTAAGACCAGACTCTACAAGTCGCTCATCATCATCCATCTTGCTTTTTGGTGCGGGGTCATGGACGATGACAACATCTGATGTGTCGCCGGTGGGAGTATTCGAGAGAAAATTTTGTGTAAGATTTATTGTCCTCTGTCGAGATATACGTATTCGCCTCCACTCCGTTGGAAAGTCCAGGTTGTGAAGGACCTGGTTGCACTTGGTATTTCGAATTGGCGCCAAAGAGCGAAAAGAAAGTATGAATGGCGGCGCTGTTGTTAATGTTATGGGAGGTGGAGATGGAGCATATCTTTATTGGACCTTATACATATGTATTTTGTATGGATTGCGGTTAGTTTTGGATTACTCTATGGTCCGCGTGGTGTACACATTTCAGGCGCGCATGGAGTACTCGCGTTTTTCGCAGGGTACATGCGTACATATTGACACAAGTTTCGCTCTGCTTTTTTAGTGCACACACATATGTACATACATGTATGTATGGACAGATGATCATCACCGGAGTTAACAAGACTGCACAGCTATGACCGGCCTATTGGCCTACCGACATAACTTTAGATAGGCGGCATTCTCGCCCAATTCAAGAATCAGATTACTGGGAAAAATTAAGATATCTGAGAATTGTATTTATTAAATGTGTGTGTGTGTGTGTGCAGTATATACCGACCGCAACGGGTTTATACTGAGAGTTTAAGAAGAACGTGACACACCTTCACAGCGCGAAAGATTAGTCAGTATGAGTGAGTACGAAGAGCAGACCGAAGAGCGGTCTAACGACTGTTGTATTAAAATACGGTGACGAAGAACTGACAAATTTCGATCTGATGAGTGCATGCCTGACGATGGAAACCTAAGTGTGCTCTGTCCAATCCACAAAAAGGGGAAATAACATTACGTTTAAGGTCTTATCGAGCATATTATGTGAAAATTAAAGTCATGAGAGTGGCTTCAGATCTGGTAAATCAACCATGAACTAAATTTTGGAAAAAAAAACCAATTCTTTGATGATTTTAAAGCGGTAATTGATAGCAGTAGACGAAATAGAAGCAGAGCCTCGTTTGAAACCTATATAGCTGTGTGAACTGGCGACGATACTCTGGACGGAGTAGGCAGGAAGAAGGAGACTAGAGTTTTCTCCTTTCGACGAGCAAAGATCAAGCTCTACAAGACGCTCCTAATTCCGTCCTGCTGAGTCGGCGCTATGAGTTTTCGAGATAGAGATTTTGCGTAAGATATACAGATAGTCCTTTGTGCATAGACACCGGCGAGTACTGGAGACATAGTTCAGCGACTGCGACTACGCGGCCTAGATCGCGTCGTTCGGTTGTAAGAAAACACCCCTTCTTTGAAAGTATTCCAAGTATGCAAACACCCTGCAGAAGCGAAAGCACAGGAAGGCCTTCTATTTGTTGAAAAGATCAGGTGGCGTCGAACCGCGAAGAGTAGAAATTAATGGCGCTCTAATGTACCTACGGCAGTTAAGTCGAGAAATTGGCGCTTTATAAGCATGTTCAATCTATAGGCTTTTCCGATTTGTCAGGCCCGCAGGGTCTTGATATTTTTGTAACAAATCGAGGGCTACTACGTCAAGCCCTCTTAAGCAATCCTTAGGTTTCCGGCTTTCCGAGTTCATCTTGTTCTTTTTGTTGTTGTAGTAGCGGCTTGCTTAACCCCGCTTAGGGCAGGCCTTGTTAATCTAAGTCACCGAGGTCATCTAAAGGGAGGTCCAGGAAACGTGCTGTTTCGACGGAAGAGAGGGGTTAGATTAATCGGTTTAAGAGGGCATGTGAAGAGGTGGTTAGTGTCGTGCTGAGACTCTCCACATGCAGGGTATACGTTGGGTATGCTGTGGTCGAGTCTGGATAAGTTTCCTGTCGCAAGGGCGGTGTTCTGACAGGCCTGTAACTTCCTCAACTGCGTCTGGTTCGTCCAGGTTCTCCTTCGAATTATGTGGTTTCATTTGGCGTTCTAAATGATTAATAATTTAATTAGATTTTTATAAAATTGTCGATCATCCAAAAAGGTGAAAGAGCTTCGATACATAAACTGAGTACCAATAAAGACACCCTTTATCAAGGCGTAGGCACATGAATCATTGCATATTCTTATATTATATACATAGGTATTTCTGGATAAAAAATAATTTTGCACTTATTCACATAAATACTGGGTATAGTGTGGTTCCTCACATTTAAACTCATTTTCGTGAAGCTCTCTGTTGCAATAAAAGGTTACAGGCTTCTTGAAAGAGAGGGGTGAACATTGGAATATGTCCGTAGAGGCCGATCCTTTCAATGGATTTACAGCTCGCTCTCGGATGGCGATAAATTAGATTTAAAAGCACTAGTGTTGACTTTGGTTCGGGTAAGCTTACCCCCATAACAATTCTAATGCATATACATATATACGTACATAAACAATTGTGTGCTTCGCTTTTCTTTTTTAATTATGCCTACAGTGCCCGGCTATGGTATGTATGGATATGAGCGACTATTATTCTGCGCTTGCTTCTGATTTTAGCTTTTGCAATTCTAGATTCCATATGAAAGGGTGCAATACCTACTACGTAGTGAGACTTTATGTCACTTCTTGTTAAAACCACAGTTGAAGAATTGGCATGTTCGCCTATTAAAGATGAATTTAAACGGAAATAAGCAAACTGTTGCACACTCTTTATGCTGGAGAGCTTCTGCTCTTGTTGTTTATGCTCAATGGTGCGGCTCATGTACGCCACTCGTACAAGTTAGTTATCTAAAACTGAAGAATTCTTACGAGTATATGAACGGCAGATAAACATTCATATGTATATGTGTATATGCAGACAAACATTGAAAAAGAAGAAATATTTAATTTGTATAGAGTTCAACATAAATGGTCATGAAATACCCTAACCAACCAACCGACCGCCGGCCAAACCGCCAACCAACCAACCGATTATGCGTTATTTGCTCTTCACGCGAATTTCATGTTCCATTTCACTCTTGACTTTTCATTGAATATGGACTGTACGAGTATGTACCATATGTACATTTTTTATTGTCTGTTTACATTAATAACTAATTATAACTTCCATGAAAATACATATGCACATACATTCGTACTACTCTTAAATGGAAGCCTGATAGATCCATTAACTGTGATAGTGCTTTAGGTGGAAGAGAAATGCTGTGCTGTGTTCGGTGAGACGGAAATAGCAGAAGCCATTAGTCACTGTATAGCGTTGGCGAAACCTCATTGCAAAAATATTCTCAGAACGGATCTTATGAAAGTAGGACCGGGCTTACCCGGTATAACGATTAATTCATATCCGTTCTCCATTTAACTTCAGACATGAGGAATCGTTCTGATGACTATGCTTGAATTCTATACTACTGAAGTTTTCCTGTCCAAGAAGATTATAGCCAAAATAATCATAACACGCCAGGTGTTTCTTCCTCTAGCCGTTGGGAGTCAATTGAAAATATTAAATGATGCCAGGTGCTTGTCCACCAGTTCCTTCCGCAGGGATGTAGGAGGTCTTCATCATTCCCGACTTTCAGCAACAGTTATTGCATCGAATACTTACAGAGCTGAAGTGTATTCTCCCATATCCAGATGACGTGACGTAGCTGCCTCTTTATGCGCTAAGCTATGTCAATGTCATCATATATTTCATACAGCTCATCGCTGCCGACTCATCTGGCAAAGTTATCGTCCTTCTGCATCATGAACAATTTCTTTGAGCTTTGATATTTGCTAGTCAAGAAAGGACTTTACCTTTCAATTAACTCAACTCAATCGAAACAGATAGTACTTAGTTAGTTATTTAGTCAATTACGTTGCTCAATCATGGCATCTTTTGAAGGAGTTTTATAAAACACTCAAGATTTTTAAAGCTTGCTGTTGCAATATCTGTAAGGCAGTCAAAGTACAAATTAGCGCGGAAAGGATGTCGGACCGCACTTGGGGTCTGCAGCTGCGACAGAAATCATTAGAGAAGTGACCCATCCTTCTAACAAGTGTCCCCATCAAACAGTATCAGCTCATTATGTCGGTCGGTTTCGCACCACGTTGCATATCCTCAGAGACGTCATACGAAGCAACTATTGATGCTGTGGAGCAGAGTATCTTAGAAAACCATAATGAGCCTATCCGCCATTGTGCGCAAAAATTGGAACTTGTCCAATCCACTTAATGGAAGATGGGCCAAATCGAGATGGGCACCTGTGGTCGTACGATTTAATACTGCTGGACTATTTTTGTGTGGTTATATGAAGGCGTTTGTCTGCGTAAATGAACACGACTATTGCCGCCTTGGTAGAGAATATTCGGCGCTTCATTGCTGACATATGGCTCTAACTGCTGGAAAAAGTCTGAAAACCACATTAAAAAAAGAGTAGCTTCGTTTAGTAGCACAGTTTGGTGCAGCACAGTCGTCGGCAGATCTTTTTCTTCTATCGTAGGCGATCATTTGCTCACTGTTCTTTTCCCAAATGAATAATATTTGATCAATAGTCCATCTTGTAAGTCTGAAGTCACACTAATATGGTCCGATGAGTTCGTTCACACCTCTTTAGGATACCTTATGAAGCTTGCTTCAAACGTATTCAGAAAGTTTGCTTTTTCATGAACAATTTCCGCATAGGTTCACCGAAAAGATCTAAATTTCGTTTAATCTGTAGCCCATCTTCCTTGTGGCGGATCTACTTGCATCTGAATGTTTGGTAAATCAATCGTGTGTCTAATGTTCGGTTTCGTTTCACTAAGCCGCTTCTTACTTGCTTGATCATGTTTTGGTATATTATATGACTTTGGTCTGAAGTACGAGGGGATTAACAAAGGTTCGGTCAGTTAGTGACATTAAATTTGTTGTTGTTAACTCTAAAAATCCTTTGCAATTATTTTAGAACGATCGGCTAAAATGGAGACTATTTCTAAGTGGTTCCGAAGATTCCAGACCGGACAGTTTTCCATAGAGGATGAGCCTCAAGGACGACCAAAATCTTCTACTGCTGACGTCACTGTAGCTCTGGTGAAGTCCAAAACTGACGAAGACCTACGATTGACACAAAAAATGATTGCTAATGGGTTGGACTAGAACGCCATGGCTGTATCGCGAATGTACTCGAAATCGGTCGACTATAACATATAGTCCCCATACACCGATTTTTTCAGATATGAGGTTTTGCTCAAAACTCTTTCAACAAAGCATCTAAGAGAATTGAAATTTGGCATTCTACACACCTATGTACATATGTACATATACACAACTAAACATTGATACCAAAAATCAGCACTTTTTTCTTGTTTTGTTTACTTTGGTTGACAAAAGAGTTTGATAATAAATGACTGATTAACTAAAACATGCTTTGTAATATATACATACATACAAACTTACATGTTGTAACTACATATGTTTCTGTTTATACGCGCATGCATACATATATACATATGTACATACACACTTGCTACAATCAAGTGCTTCGCTGTTATCTTCTTCCACGCACAGATTGCAGCATTGCTACTGAATAAATGCATACCGGTCTGCAGTCCACGACATCTCTCTCTCTCTCCTATTTTCATCTCTCTTTTATTTGGCCAGTTTGTAGTGATGAACGGAATGTTGTTTTGATTGGTATGCGGTTTCTGGGAAACGCAAACACTCGCAAGTGTGTTGAGCAAAAAATATATGTATAAAAACGCTTAAGAAATGCTCGAGAAGGAGGTTTGTGTAAATAATTCTTGAAATAATTGAGTTTTTTTTTCACTCTAAATTATTAACGTTTTGTGCGGTTAACCAATGATGGCGGAAAAGTCGTTTTATTTCGGTTTTTCCAGTATTTTATTTGTGTTTTTGACAGTTATTCAATAAAGTGGATTGTGAAAATTATCCAAAATTACCTAAAATTATGTGGCAAGAGGTATTGGGTTTATACAAGTGCCGTAAGACCTACATATACTCGTATCTGGTTTGATAGGCGACATTGAATCACATCAAACTTATGAAACCTTTGGCGGCCGCGATAGCCGAGGGTTGAGCATTGCATACTGTCACTCGGGAGCCCAGGGTCCGATCAACATCCCAAAATTAAAGTAAATTTAATTTAAATGAGAAATATTAAGTTAAGTTATATTATGTTAAGCTCTCCGAGTATATTTCTGACATGAAATAAAGTGTCAATCCAAGGCAGATTAGTATAAATTGTAGGTCGCTTCGGTATATCTCATTTTTGTTTTCTTTTATATTTTTGTTGAAGAAAGACATTTTCACAGCCACGTCTTTCGTATGTTGTTGATATTTTTAGTACGCCACGACTAAGTGTCTCTGAAGAGCCTAGATCTCGTTACTCTTAACGATGGCCTAGATGGTTAGAGGTTATCCCTATAGCGCTTGAGGATACCTTCCGTCCGGTAATTTATACCTGCTTCTTTCAAAATAGTTATGATTCGACGGAAAGTTACCAGTAATTGTAAAGATATTTTTGTCTATATTGATAGCTATAAATGTCAGGCAGACACAGTAGCAGGGATCTTCCAATAAAGAAGGTGGCTGTTAATTCAAAGACTATAATCCTATCTCTAAACAACCGGTTTGATAGACTTCCACGAGAAAATACATTGAATATAAATTAGGCCTCAGATCACACGAATCTAGAAGATAACAAAAAGCGATCGAACTGGTATCGCTATAGAGCCTATAACCAACCACTGCTACATACGAGTACTTTTCGGCTGTCTAAAGCACTGCATCCTTTAGCATCACTTAAAGTTTTGGTGCACTTTCAATGTGGTGGTTACAACTAAACTTTGGTGGTGGTGCGTAGATTGTAGAGAGACCGATGGGCAACTACCCCGGTTGAATAGGACGCAACGCTAGAGCTCTACTTTTGAAGTGTCGTATTTTTCACAACACAAAAATCCAACCTGACGGATACTAATCTATATGTGGGTGTAAGAAAATAAGACAGTTCATTAAATGAGGCTAATTTTTCGCTAACACAAAGTTGGGATAGATAGCGAGGCAAAGAGAACCAACTCAATGGCTTTTGTGCGTCTGGTAGCAGTTAGGACCATATGAGCTCACTTTCCTCCAACCGATCCACCAACCAGCCAAACATTTAATCAAGATGAGTAGCAAAATATCATTTGTTGGAATTGGCTGGATTGGACCTTAACATGTATCTCTCATATCAACTGTTCGTTCATGCCATCAAATTCGGTTAGATTATAATCAATAGCTGTGAAATAACGAGAAAACGCGTGACTACAAATATAGTTCCCATGCCGCTGAACTAATTATTAAGATATATTATTTATTATAAACACAGTCTCTGAAGGACTTCTTAATTTCAAGTAACTTAAATTTAAAGTTATTCAGCATTTTGACTTGAATCAAAATTTTCTCCATTCGACATATGAGATTTCTGTTTCGGAGAGTCTCCGCAACTGACAATTCTAAGCAATTTTATCTATTTCGTATTTCGGTCGTAGTTACGTTTTCTTACGACGCTAGGTTGATGGGGAACGGTTAGATTTTATATTTTCGTGTATTATTTTATATACATATGTATGTTTGTATTTTGTTATATATTTTTAAATAAGTTAATAAAACTTGATCTTGATGGTTGTAAAAGTAATATTGATGTATTTTTTAGATTTTGTTTCATAATTAAGCTTTTTGATACAACAAAAGAATAAGTTGAAAAACTGGCTATTACAAAGTCAACCAAAAGAGATAGTATTTCCAAAGCTTCCGAAGGTTGCAGTGAAAGACATTGGCAGGAAGGTGCTAATGCTCTAAATGCCCTGGATCGCCATAAAAATTATTGCATGACTCCGAGAAAATTAACTCAAAGCAGCTCCACTACTCGATTAAGTTTCTTCCGCTAAAGTATCTAGAACTTACTTGAAAGCATCCATATTAAGCCTCAAGTTTTTCTTAATTTAAATTAGTAAATCAATTGTAATAAATTTTTGCTCCTTCAACCTAATTTTCTTACAATTCATTGCTCCTCTCAATCTTCTCCATTTAACTCTTGCCACCGAATTATCTGTTGTACTTTTCTCCATTTCATGATATATCGTCGCTGCTATTGATTCCATTTTACGTTGAAAATATAATATATGCGACTTTATTTATGGTTATTTAATTTTATGCAAAAATATTTTGTGTTTGCTTGCTTTGTTGTGTTTCAATTGCACACATTCCAATAAAAACAGCTGATTTCAATTTCCTCTATCGATTCGATCGTAACTTAGAGAACCAACTACGTAATCGAAACGCATAATAGCGCTCAATAGATTATATTATATGTACATAGTATGCATATTATTGCGTGAAATAAATTCAAATATTATGAAAGGTTTAAAGACTTTTCTGTCTATCTGTAGGCAATGCATCTTTCTGGCGATTTAGTTACATTCTGCATTAAGCTATAAATAATTAAATAAATCAGTCGCTGTTTAAAAGGTGAAAAATAAATATTTGTAGGCGTTTACAACTGACATACATTACATAAGTATTTGCTTATCATTCGAGATTTATGCATAAGTACGTTTATAGGTACATATGTATGTATGTACATATGTGTATGATTTAAGTCTTTAGAATTTTTTTTTTACTGCGGGAAGCGATTATTTAAGGTTAGGCAGATTATAAGCGTAATTAACTGTAAGTATTACATTGTTAAATTTATCCATTTGCTAGAAGGAATGTTTGCACTTGAGATACTTCGTTTAAAATCCATTAAAGATTGGTGATCTAGCAAATAGCTTTTGGTCTTTCCAAAAGCAAAAGTGAAAGCTTTTTGAAATTATTAATCTGGTGAGACTTTATGCATTATCTTGTGTCTTACCGATCAAAACTAGATGACAAGAAATTAGAGAAATTGTAATTATTTGATATCTATTTCGCCATTCTTATCTTTTTATATTCAGGTGCACTAGGTACAGAGAGTGTATTATGTTTTTTCATCTGACTTTATACGTAACAACCTGATATGTGAACACACATATTATATTTGATTCAAGCGTGGAATCCGTTGTCTTACGCTGTAAAGGTTCCACTTTTCATCACTACTAGGAACCATACGGTTCAGATATGGGTCGATTTTGTTACGATTCAGCAACGATTCGCAGATGGAAATTTGGTCCATGAAGTTTTTTCTCGTTAACTCATGTGGCCGTCATACACCAAGCTTTCTTGTGTATCCAGCCTTTTCCAAGTTTTCCTGGGCAATCGCAACAGTGCTTTTGACATTTTCGACAATTGGCCTTCCACACCGTGGTGAATCTTTTACACCAAAAACTCAAAATACAAAATTCACCTTTTCTTTTGTATGGACCTCCTACTCCGTGGCGGAGTTAGCAGCAGTCGGTGCAAAGTGTCGGCAGTGTTATAGCTTGGAATCTTGGCCAGATAAATGTCTAAAGCTAAATAAAATGGTTAATTACTTCTAAATTTATATGTTCGATCCATACCGAGTAATTTCAATTTCTCCGAGTGCATATCGTGACATTTAAAAAATTACTTTTTCCCAAAAATATTGTACATTAAAAAGCTCGATACGAATTTCAATGCTTATAAAGCGCTAATTATCTGAACGTAGAGTATTTCTACTACATATTTACTACATATCTACTCTATACATACATACATATATGCAAATTACTTACTTTATTTCAGAATGGGTTTCCCCCAATATTTTTTGTGCTCATTTTTTGTTGTGCTTTTCCTTGATCTAAATGCAAATTACAGAGTAGACACGCATTTTCGAAGTATTAATATTCATACATACATGCATATACCATATGTATCTATTATAAGGGTATACTTATATGTAGATATAATGCAACATATACCTACATGCAACATTTGTAAGTAAAATGCTCGTTCATTGCACTTAAAATTAAAGAAGAAAATATAAATACGAATGTATGTACCATATGTACTCGTATAAAAAATCATTTCTGCATGCTGGTCGAAGATAAAAAATTCTATTTTTGAGAGAAAAATCTTTAAAATTAAAAAAATAAATTATTTAAATTAGTTAATTTTTATAAAATTAACCCTTCACTCATTACACAATTTATATTATAATTTCAAAATGCGATAATATTTAAATTTGGTTTAAAGACTGGTTTTATATCAAAGTTCGAAACGCCCACACTTTCATATTAAAAGCCGCAAAGTACAATATGATTTATATACATAGTATTTGGTAAAAGTCTGCACAATACACTGTATGCACTCAATTATTAATACTTCCTGCAAAAGAAATAACTTTTTCTTGAAACCCCGTGGTTTCCAGAATATTACAAAGCAAATATTTATAATGTTTTGTCACTTTTCGATGAACGCCAAATAATTTTCTGAAGAAAATGTGTGAATTTGGTTATGACTGCCCAGGGTTTTCCAATGAGAGGTTTTATTTTGAATAGATTCCGGTATACGACATTTTTTGACATTTGACAAGTAAAAACTAAATATGGAAATTATTAAAATTCACTATAAAAATGCTGAAAACCTGGCGGAAACGGTTTTGTAAAACTAAAACATTTTTCGGTGGTCCTGATACAGACATTAGTGGAAAAAATGTAGCTGTTGGGATAAGAATAAAACACTTGCACGTCGCTCAAGAACAATTGAGAATACTTTTGCTGTAGCCTAAAGTGTTGAAGGAAACTCAGGTTTGTCTATTCTTCGTCGTTATTTGGAACTGGGCATTCCGCAAGCGTCACTACAACGTAGTTTGCATGGGGCTTAAGGCTTATTAAGCTCAGTTAACACAAGAACTCAAGCCGCCCGATCATCAATAACGCCGTGTCTTTGCTTAAAAATGATCCGAAATTTCTTCGAAAAATCATTTTGACTGGTGAGACTCATTTCCATCTCGATAGCTACGTCTTTTTGTATTTATCTTAAACATCTTCCTTTTAAAGCTTATCAAGTTCAGCATTAACCTTTCCTTTTAGTAATTTATGGAAATAACCAGAAATCACATGGCGCTACATCCGGGGAATATGATGCTGAACGTATTTCTTCGATCGCAGAGATCGCAATAAAATGACTCGTTATTTCAGCAGTGTGGGATGGCGCGTTGTCATGATGTATAAAGCAGCAGATTCGTCACCAGTAACGACTTTACTACAGTTGCTAGACTGACAATTTTCGAATTTGTTTAGGAAAAATTGAGCAAAATGCACTCAAGCCTCTTTTTGGGTCTCATCTAAAATTCGTGGTATCCATCGAGCCGATTTCTTCGTGTCTCCCAGATGATTTCTTAATATTCGCGATACAGTCATGGCAGTCAAGCCCAATTCATTAGCAATCATTTTTTGTCAGTGCGTCAGTTTTGGACTTCACCAAAGCTACAGTGACGTTATCAGTGAAAGATTTTGGTCGACCTTCTCGGGGCTATTTCTCTTCGGAAAACTGTCCGGTCTGGAATCTTCGGAACCACTTAGAAATGGTCTTTAAAGACGGTGAAATGGTTCCATATACAATTTGGCATTCACTAAACATTTGTATTGGCTGTACATTACGCCGAAAACCCGAAGAGAATCACATGGCGAATTTCTGCTTGCGTTGGTGATGAATTTTGGTCTGACCTATCCTCAGTTCAGTGGCGGATTTACAAATTTGCCGCCTGTAGGCTTTTCAATTTTTGCCGCCCCTACTACTTCTGAAATTCGATAGCTTAGCTTAAGTTTCCATAAATTATACTTTCTATATATGAAATTTCAACTTTATGACTTAAAAACTAAGGTACGGTATTAAATCCTTGATTATTTTTACATTAAATAATTATAAAGAAATATCATTTTAAACAAAGAAAATCTCAATTATGTACTTCTCTTAAGAAAAGTTACGGTATGTCTTGAAACTATACAATATTTACATTATATGAACAAAGCTTACGCAAAAAATGTACACTCCAAGAACGTAGATAAATATTTTTTATTACAATTACAATCTAAAAACAGAATAATAATTCCACTGTTTTAATTATCTGTTAGTATTAAAAATAAGGTTAAATTATAAAAGCATTACAATAATTTTCTGCGGGACTTTGAATTCGCAAAATCATTGATTATGTCGTCGAATGAAATCTTGTTGATTAATTCTGATTCTATGCATAAAAGAGCTAAAGTGTTTAGCTTTTCTTGACTTAAAGTAGATCGTAGATAGTTCTTGACTCTCTTCAAGCAAGAAAAACTTCTCTCACCAGAACAATTTGTTGCTGGTGTACATAAAGCACTACGAAGTACTATATCCAAGTTTGGATAAATATTTTCTAAATTTTGTTGTCGTATGAACGAAGATAGACTTTTCAATGATCCAGACTTTGGTTTTATTAAAATTCTTTCAGAGGACAGGTAGTCTTGAAAGTGTACGCATTCTTGAACTAAGTCTGTTTCTAAATCATTAGGATACATTTCTTCCAAAAAACTGGCTTTTTCTGTCAGACTTGATGGTGACAACTCATTCATTTTAGTAAGAAATGAAATTTTTTCGTTAAATCCTTTATAAGCCTCTTGCCGCTTTGCTAATTCGGATATGAGTCTGTCTATGAGAACGAGAAACGTGTTAACCCTGAAGTAATCACTCGCAGCCATTCGAATATCTTCTTCGGGAGTTTCATCAAATCTTTTTTTCCTTTTTGGTTGTCGTTTTCCCATCTCTTTTGTATATTGTTTTCATACACTCAATTCGATTGCCTTTTTTTCAAAAAACTTAAAATTTCCTCGTTCAGCTATGAAAAACTTACGGAGTGATTCGTAAAGATCAGCAACAGTGATCAAATCTATATTAGAAGTCTAATTTTGAACATTCACTTTGTTTATTCTCTCCAGAAAAACATTCCATACAACAACCATTAGTAATTATTAGTGAAAAAGATATGTTAAAGTATCTTAATTTCAATGCTAATATTGGATCACTGCTGCGATATTCTGAAAGTTCATAATGATTCCAGTATATTTTATAAAGCGTTTAGCAACTGTTCATAAATAGACGTTAAAGTATTTACTATATTGTCTGGAGTATATATTTTTTTTTAATTTTTGTTAAAGACTGTAATTCCTGTAAAATTTTTATAACTTGTCTTCTCTGTACAAATGTTAATTTTTTTTTAATTCCGAAAATCGAAATAAAATATTTTCGACCAAAATTTGACGCCCCTTAAAATTTGCCGCCCTAGGCTACAGCCTACTCAGCCTGTTGATAAATCCGCCGCTGCCTCAGTTATATTGCATTTACATGTCTCCATTTTAGAAGATCGTTCTAAAATTTAAAGGAAGACTAATAAAGGATTTGGTATTTTTGGATTTAACAAAAACAAATTGAAAGTCACCAACTGACCGAACTTTTGTTAATCCCCTCGTATATACACGACTTCCGACAATATTTCGATGATGGCGTTTGAATTTAAATAAGTCTATATTTTACCGTTTGCTATTCGCTTTAAATCCAACTAAAAAATTAAAAAGAAAAAAAATCCAACAAAGTTATTTCTTTAGGAAGTATGAGAAAATTCTCGATTTTAATATATATATACATACACGTATGTATGTATTGAATTGTATTTAGTCAAAGCGGACTCTGTGAAAATCTGTGAGGCTGACGTATTTATTTACTATTTCCTATAAATACATACATACATACATATATATACATAAATTAAAGCGAAGGCGTTCTATACTTGAGCCAGTGGAAATTGGTTTTCAGAGACACGGGATTTCCCTCAGAGCGTTAATTGGCCAACGAACATGTACTTGTATGTACATACATATATGTGTTTGTAAGAATGTCTGTATCTATATGTAGGTATACTGAGCATCTTTGCGAATGAGTAGTTTTATAGCATGTCACACTATTCATACTATAAAATTGGAATTTCACAATCAATCTAGTACGAGTTGTTGACATTAAGGAAAAGGAAAAAACGAAAGAAACTAATAAAATACAAAAACAAAAACTAAAATGCAGTTGCTCTAAGGTTACAATAAAATGTATACAATTAAATTTGCGGGTAAATTAAATTAATTTTAATTTTCATTCATTAAAAGCACACAAAACATTCGCTAAATAGTGTTTGTATTAGTAATAGTGAACATGTTTGTATTGTTAAAATACATATACATACGTGTATGTATTGTACATTATAATGGATGTAATATGAGCGATTATTTGATCCATCATTTCAATTCAAACGAATTCAAAAACTGGTCATCATTTGTCATGTAATTAAAATTAATGCGCTTAATTATGTTTATATGTATATTTCAATATATGCAACATATTATATTGTATATGTACATATGGCAACGCCAGTGCCAATGTCAAGTTATTTTTTATGTATATTTTTATGCAGATTTTTTAATACGTATGTATGTATGTATAGTTAACAACACATAATAATACCGTTCATCTGTCTCCAAAGCAGCGATCAAGCACGTGTTTACATACATACAGACATACCTTCTGCTCAAATATAAACGAGACTGGCTCAATAAAACAAAAACGGTTAATTATTCTTCAATATTTATTTTATCCTCTTCAAAATAGTCACCAGTAGAGGCGATACACATATGCCACCTTTTTTTCCAATCTTCATAACACTTCTGGTAGGCCGCTTTAGGTATGGCTTTCAGTTCCTTCTTCGAATTCTCTTTTATGACTTCAATCGACTGAAAATGCTTTCCACGAAGCGGCAATTTGAGTTTAGGGAAAAGAAAAAAGTCACACGGTGCCATGTCGGGCGAATACGGTGCTTGCGGAACAATATTTATGTTGTTTTTGGTCAAATAATCGAGAACAAGACGAGACGTATGAGCAACAATTTTGGAACAAGTCGAGCAGACACACGTCTCATGCCCAAAACATCGTGAATAATGCTATGAGCGGATCCATTTGATATGTTGAGCTCACTACCTATCTCTCTTTCAATCCCACGACGATTTTCCAACACAATTTTCTTTACTTTTTCGACGTTTTCTTCGTTTATTGACGTTGCTGGACGACGATCATGGGGCAAGTTCTCCAGCGATGTACGGCCGTCCTTGAACGACTTATAGCAATCAAAAATACGTGCACGTGATAGGCAAGACTCCCCATATGCCTTCTGCAACATTTTCATTGCGTCCGTCGCACTTATTCCATTGGAATAACAAAATTTCAAACAAACTCTTTGCTCAATGTTAATTTCCATAGTAAAATTCGAAAAACACACTCGAGGTTGACTTGTTTATAGTGCCGTAAAAAAAAAACTATGTGACAGATCGCGCTCAAATTTGACATGTAAACATACAACAGTCCTGCCAACCTAAGCAAAAAAAAGTATGGCCATATGTCTTGTCCTTGTCGAGTTATGGATAAAATCTCGTTTATATTCGAGCAGAAGATATGTACATTTAGACGGAAATATTGTTTCATATTGAGTTGCAAACTGTATTATCAATCCATTTTATTATAGACATATGTACATACATATATTTAGTTTTAATGTGGGCGGAGTGGAAAAAAAAATCATTGCTTTCTTTTTAATATTATTAGTGAAGCTTATATAAATATGTATGCATGAATGCATGTGTGGATGCTTATTTGTATTTTATTCACACTTGGGGCCATGTGTTGATTGATAAAATATATCAAAACGAATACATTCTTACATACAGTTGCGAGCATTGAAATAGTAGTGCCTATTTGCAAAGGGAGTTTTGCGTTATATTTTGTATCCTTTATAATATTATCGTCGATTATTCCTAAAGTTATATTATTTGAATTGTAACTATCCTGTTATATACAACTTTCAACTGTCAAACACTTGCCGTTATTTTTTAAAGTTAACTATATTGCGTAGTCAGTTTATATAAGTGAGCAATAAAATAGTAGTGAACAGTGAGCTGGTGTAAAAAAGTAATTTTCACGTTAAAATTTTTATTTGTACAATACAAAACGTAAGTTTCCGCATATTTTATTTGTTATTCAATGAAAAAAAAAAGAAAAAATATATGACTGTGTTTTTTTTAGTGGGCCGCGGGAACCACTGCAGTAAAGAAAAACGGGAATGGATCCGGTCCCTAATAAACACCGAGAAGACCTAAAAGAAAGTTGAAGAACTTGTCGGGTGTTCAGCCACAATGATACGTAATGCTATTACTTATAAAAAAAGAAGAGAAAAGGGGTGTAAGACGGATTCTTTCAGAGTTTTGAACGAAAGGTGGTAAGATTCGCTAGGACACGACCGACAATGTGGAGATTAGGAGCGAATTGAACCTGGCCTGCGGTGTTCATACAGTAAGAAGACTTCTGTTTAAACATAAGTTATATGCCCGACGTCTTAAATATGCCAAAGAACACCTTAATTGGCCGATTGAGAATTGGCGCAACATTTTTTGGACCTACGAGTCAAAAATAGTTCTATATGGTGGAAAAGGTTTCTGTCAGTATGTAAGTCACCTACCTAATACTGAGTACGACCCCAGATTCACCATAAAAACATTGAAACATGGCGGTTCGCGTATTATGGTTTGGGACTGTTTTTCATACAGAGGTGTAGGTCCAATTCACAAAATTGATAATATAATGGACCAACGCGCAACACGTTGCTATAATGAAAAATGTTAAACTACCATTTGCCGGAGGAGACATGCCACTGAAATAGATATTTCAGCAGGATAATGACCCGAAACACACCAGTAGGATGGCAAAGGAGTGGTTTCGAGTAAATGGAATTGAAGTCATGGATTGGCCAGCTCAATCCCTTGACCTTAATCCCATTGAAAACCTTTGGGCAGACGTTAAGAAAGCCGTATGGAATGGTAAACCGAAAGACAACAACGAACTTTGGACCGTAGTGCTGGTAGCATGGCAGAGAATACCCTTGAAAAGATGCGAGAGTAGAGAGAGATTCTATGAAGAGACATTGTATTGCTGTTATAAAAAATCATGGTCATGCCAACAAGTATTAAATTTATGCAATTTCAAAAAATCCTTCATCGTTCGTTTAAAAAATTGTTTATTACTTTACAACTATTTTACTGCTCGCTATAATTTTCCCAGATACCTAAACAAATATTTGTAAATAAACATATCGTCGACATATATATGTATGTAAATCAATACATTTTTGTTAATAAATATAGCTTGGAAAATATGCTCCACTTTTGCATTTCAATAGATATTAAAATTGTTTGGAATTTTGCATACCTCGAAGATATCTAAAATTCTAGTACACACTACTATTTCACTGCTCGCAGCTGTACATACATACATATGTATGCCAAAGCAGTTTTATGATTTTTGTTATGAATATTTGAGTTTTTATTTTAATGCGCATAACCTTCATAATGCGTAAGAAAAAGCACTCTATAAATTAATAATAATTTTTTTTATGAATTTAAAAAATTTGAAATATTTTTTTTTAATGTTTTTTTTTATGACGTATTTCGATACGTATGGTACACATAAATATATGTTGCCGGTATTTTTTAATTACAGCTCTTATAATAAAGGGTGTTTTTCGACATGTGGTTTTCAAGAATAAATAAAGCGCATATAATTTAATGTTATTGTCTAGAATTTAGCATAATTATAAAGATAAGGATTTTTTTCAATATGTTTTAAAATTGTTTTCGTGCGTGTGTTCGTCGCGACTGGCTTTAATAAATTTCGGTCGAAAGGCCAAATTTTTAATAATTTTTGAAGCAAACCACATATCAGCAATGGCCTGCCGAATATCCTCTTGCAAGGCGTTCATCATCTCGGTTTTATTAGTGTAGACAACCGACTTCATATTGTATAATTCCACAAAAAATAGTACAGCGGTGTTAAACCACCAAATGTTTACTTCAATAAATTAGCGGTTTCGTTGGCCGCATGGCATATGCGCCGACTTGTTGAAACCAAATAACGTCGACATCAACATCCCTCAATTCAGGTGCGAAAAGGTCATTAATTATAGCGCTATAGCGTTCCCCATTGACTGTAACATTATGACCAGCTTCTTTTTTTTTTTTGAAGAAATATGCTCCAATGATTCCATCTGTCCATAAAGCACACCAAACAGTGACTTTTAGAAGACGTTATTTGCGTCTCAGCAATGGCTTGTGGATTATCATCACTCCAAATGCGTCAATTTTGTTTATTAAGCTAACCTTAGTGAACTTTATTGTTGAACAAAATTTTCTTGTGAAAATCAGCATCGATTGCCATCTCGCTTTGGGCTCATTCACCGTACGTGTGACGCGTTTGATAGTAGTTCGGCATCAATTCTTGCATGAATTTGATTATATACGTAGGCTGCTTTATATATGTCTGGCCAAATAATGAAAACACGAATATTTATCAGCGAAAATGGTTTTATTGTTTTTCAAAATATTCTCCATCAAGATTTATACACTTTTGCATGCGCTCAAACCAATTTTCGAAGCACTTTTTCCACTCCGATTGAGACACCTCCAAAACATGGTTTTTAAATGCTTCAAAAGCATCTTCTGGCGACGAAAATCGTTGACCAAGCATTATTTTCTAGATGTGTGGAAATAAAAAGAAGTCATTGGGTGCCAAGTCAGGGCTGTACGGCGGATGACCCATCAATTCGACGTTTTGGCCGGTCAAAAAGCCGCTGGTTTGAGCCGATGTGTGAGAGCTCGCATTGTCATGGTGCACAATGATTCGTCTTCTCTTGTTCGTTTTTCGAATTTCTCCGAAGACTTCAGGCAAACAAATGGTGGTGTACCTCTCAGAATTGACCGTCCTACGTTGCTCAAGCGGAACAGTCGCCACATGACCAGTTTTGCCGAAGAAATAGGCGACCATTTGCTTCGAAGTGCTTCTTCCACGAACAACTTTCGTTGGATTTGGTTCGTCTTGGAAGACTCACACGGTCGATTGCTGTTTTGTTTCGGGCTCATACGTATAGATCCATGATTCGTCACCTGTGACGATCTTATAAACGTCTTTTGAAGCACCGCGAACGTATTTTTTCAGCATTTCTTTACACCAATCCACACGAGCCTTTTTTTGAGCGATTGTAAAATTGTGCGGGATTCAACGAGAACAAACCTTTTTTACGGCCAGGTGTTCATGCAATATCGAATGTATGCTGGTGGGAGAAATGCATAGGCATGCCTCTATCTGAAGGTACGTTACATGACGGTCTTGCATTATCAGTTCACGTACGGCATCGATGTTTTCTGGCACAACGGCTGTTTTTGGACGACCTTCCCGGAATTCGTCTTTGAGCGAGCGTCGGCCACGATTGAATTCGTTGTACCAGTTTTTCACAGTGCTATAGGATGGTGCTTCATAGCCATATAAAGATTTTAGTTCACCGATGCACTCTTGTCGTGATAATCCACGTCGAAAGTTGTGAAAAATGATCGCACGAAAATGTTCACGAGTTAATTCCATTTTTTGGCCTAGATAAATTTTTTAATTCCCTGTAAATAAAACAATTCACGATTAAATGACAAAACGTTCTGATTGATGTTATGCCAAAAAATGTCAAACTTTCCAATGGAAATGTCAGATTGCACCTGGCAACACTTAGTGTTGCCTAGGCCAGACCTATATATAGCAGCCTACGTAAGCCCACAAACCAAGATCATTTCGCAAAATCTTCCATGAGGTGGATTGGCATATGTAGCTTTAGTTTTTGCACGCGATGGCAGATGAACTCATTCGGGACTTCTTCGATGGTTGCTTGAATTACCGATTCTGCTAACTGATTATGTGGACCGAATATTGAACGCAGTGAGCAATGCGACGAACCATTATTTTGATAATAAATTTGATGATTTGCAAATATTGTTCCGGAATAAGTCTATCCATTATGAATTAGCAAACCAAACTAAGTATGAATCAAGTAAAATATGTCAAAAAGACCAACTTCGAAAAAAGTTTTGACTTTTTGAAAACCACACGTCTAAAAAATAAAACAATTTTACCAAGATTGATGGTATTGTATAGCCATTGAGGATGGCCGACAAGCAAAAAGTTTTAATAGCAATAAAAATTTAGAAAGAATTGGGAAGCTGTTGTGTAGCTATTTAAATTTCAAAGGCACTATTATATTTTTGGAAATTCAAAAAGTTCTTTTTTATTTATTTTTTTGCTATTTTTTTTGTTTATTATTTTTTTTTATTACTTTAGATTAGCGTTTCTAGTTTTTTTTAATTGCATTATAAATTTTTTATTCTATACATAGTTTTTATTATTCTATTATACATATTTTATTATTACGTTCATTGGTATGGATTGTTTTGTGCATACTTAAGGCATTTTTCATAAGAGTCTTATCAAATAACACACAATCTGTACATACATATGTATGTATATTATACTTATTTATTTCTTTTCAATTTTTATTTTTTTTTTGTAAAGAAAGAAATGTGTATACACAAAGACGAGTGTGGCAATGTACATATAAGTATTTTTTATCAGCAATATAAACTGTATAATTGAAATGAAATACAATTTTAAAATATATTTTGAAAAATTTGTTCCGTATTTTTTTTATTTTGGGTATAGAAACTGAACTGTGTGATTAGGGTATACTAATTGCATACTTTGTTCATCTAATGAATTTGAGTAAGAGCATAAAACAGCTGAGCTGAATATACCCGTAAATATTAGGTTTAGTAAAAAAAGCAATCCATTATTTTTTGCAATTGATGGCGCTTTAGTGATCTGTATCTCGCGTTCTATAAGTGCAATTCGATTACACTGGATGGCGCTAGAAAGTTGACATTTTGCACTAAAAAAGATGAAAGGAGAAGCGTTGATAACTTAACTCAGTAGTGTTTGAGCGCATATCAAAGATGGACACCAGAAAATATGCTACATATATTCTACATTCTGCCGTTCGGAGGCGGCTTTGGCGCTTTGTAACCGCTTAAACGATTTTCGGCCGAGCTCCTCCTCCAATTTGTGGTTTTGCGTCTTAATGTTTTTCCAACAAATGGAGGGTTCTACAGTTTATACCAAGCCGCCTGCTTGGTTTTTGTAATGAGGAGCCTTTATTTCATGTCCGAAATACACTCGGAGGGATGGATATTCCCTGCCGAGGGGCGACCGCAATTAGAAAATTTAACTTAATTTTTTAATTTTTTATTTAAATTAATTTTCCATAACTTTTGGATGTTGGTGTCACCGAGATTTGAACCCGCGCCTTCGGAATGTCAGTTCGCAATGCTAAAATTCATACATACGCACACGTGCATACAGTGACTCAAAGCCTTAGTTATATAAACCTTTCCTTATTTGGGATACAAATTTTTTTCAAAACATAACTTTTATATATTTTATGAAAATATGTATTTTTCTGCAAACACAAAGCTAAAAAAAATAAATAAAAATTAAGAAGCAATTTAAATGTTTATCTGGCAAATGTAAACTTGAAGCAAATTCTGCGAATTACATTTTTTGTTATATTTTTAATTTTATTTATTTATTTTTTATTTTATTTATAATTTTTTTTTTATTTTTAATTTTATTTTGATATTTTTTTTGTATTTTAAAATCTATCATCTGATTTATTATACTAGGTGGGGTGAAAAGTAACTTCCTTGACGGCCGGAATGCGCTGCTACTGCAAAGGTGCCTTGTTGTCCGTTCATATTTAGGCAAACATGCCAAATTTCAGTGCGATACTGCAATTAATTTTGTTTTGACAGCTGATTGTTGTTGACGTGTTTGGCATCATGTTGTCCAATTGGTTCCATATCTACCGTATTCGCCCGATTTGGCTCCCTCGGAGTATTATCTCTTCCCAAACCTCAAAAGATGGCTTATCAATATTCAGCTCATGCGAGGACCCTACGGAAAATTACTTTTCGGACTTGGCCAAGAAGTTGGAGGTGTTAGAGGTGCTTATCAACTTCAGTGTTAACCGCATTATATATCTCCTCGTTGCTATTAAAGACCTTTACTTTTAGTATATTATGGAAATAACCAAAAATTACATGGCGTTACATCCGGGAATATGGTGCTGGACGTATTACTTCGATCCCAAAGATCGCAATAAAATTAGTCGCTATATCAGCAGTGTGGCATGGCGTCTTGTCATGTTGCCGCAAATCCTGTTTCTTCCTGTGTTCCAACAAAATTTTGAAAACTTTTGGCAAGCACTCTTCGGTATACCATTTCGCAGTTACCGTCTGATCCTTTTCCAGTAGAATAGCACCTACGATTTTAGATCGGGTGAAGTAAACTGACAACATTACTTTTGCTGCTGATTTTTGTTGCTTAGATTTTACTGCTGGGTCGCTCCGTTTGGGCTACATACCGTGTACTGCTGTTTGGTTGCTGGATCGTACTTATAGAACCAAGATTCGTCACCAGTAACGACTTTACTAAAGTTGCTAGACTGACCATTTTCGTATTTGTTTATAAAAAATTGAACAAAATGCACTCGAACCTCTTTTCGGTTTCATTTAAAGTTCGTGGTACTCATCGAGCAGATTTCTTCGCATATCCCAGATGATTACTTAATATGGCAGCAATGGCTTTCAAGCCCAATTCATTAGTAATCATTTCTTGTGTCTCCGTCAGTTTTGGACTTCACCAGAGCTATAGTGACGTTATCAGTGGAAGATTCTGGTCGATCTTCTCGGGGCTATTCCTCTACGAAAAAATGTCCGGTCTGGAATCTTCGGAACCACTTAGAAATATTCTTTAAAGATGGTGCATTTCTGTTTGCCTTCCTTCAAAGACCGCACTGTTACTCTTCACCAAAAAGGTATAATACATCTGCTTTTAAAATGCCTTTCTTAAAGGCATAGAGGTGCCTCTTTCTACTGAAGTTAAATGCTTACACATAATCTTAGATAGCACACTCACCTGTAGCCGGTACACAGCAGAAGGGAGTAACAAAGCTATTATGCGGAATAAGAGTAAATATTGTATAATGGCTATATATAGCGGTGATAAGACCCATATTATTGTACGGAGTCACTGTCTATGGCGAAAGATTTGGCTGGTAAAGAATTGGTTTCCGGTACCTGTGAAAATTATAAGTCTTCCCATGTGAGAGGCATAATGGCATTACGAGTATCTACCTTCAAAGTGGCAAAAAGTTATCGAGCAAAACCGTGCGTATTTGTTATAAAATTTAATCACTAGTCAAGGATACTTATGAGATTAAGCTGGGAAAAGTGCAGCAGAGCGCCTTTATGAGATGCGAATAGCTATGAGTTCACAGTCCACAAATCTCGTTTGCAAAGAGTTTTCAGTTTTCTTTGCCTAGAATTTGGATATTACTTTCTTGTGGACAGAATAGCTGCTGAGTTTAAGCATGTCCAAATTAAATTTGAAAAACGTATTTATCACTCTTATAAATACTCATAACGAATGAATTTCTTCAAAATTTGTCAATACGCGTATACTCGTAGTTCGCACGGGCGTATACGTAATTTGAGTGATATGCAATTTCCGGCGTCTTTTGAGAAAATTCACAAGTCTTGGGTAAGTTTCGCTGCAAGTTGTATGTATGTACAAGCGTACTACAAGTACACTAATTTTGAATTCCCTCTACTAAATATTTGCATAATTGGCACTTTCTCCGTATTACTCGAGTTTTTGCACGTCATCATGGAGGAATATATTGATAACAGAATTGCGTAGAATCTCGATTGCTAGAATAGATATTTTCAGTGTAAATAAATTTTAATTAATTGCATACATATATACATTCAATTCATTATATTTAAGGCATTTCCGAAGTACTTTTATTATGTTATTATCGTTAAGTAATTCATAGTAGGAAAACGGTGCTTTTTGAGATTTATATTTTACTCTCCGATCATGCTTTCGTAGAATCCCTTCCAAGTAAACGATTGTTAATTTGATTATTAAGTATTTTATATAGGCACGCTTGTGCTATTTAAAATAATAAAATTGATTATATTTTAAATAATAATTATGATTTCGCTTATGTAAGTCGTATGGCATGTGCGCGGCTGTTTTCTTAGAATGAAAACAAAAAAGTTCTTTATATTTGCTTTTGCCTCAAGTGCTGTTTGATTAACTACATTCTTTTGTTTTCCATGTTATAAGATTGCTTTCAGTCTTCCGGTCTTTTGTAGTTATTCGGCGAATGTTTTTCAAGCCGATCTGTGATCTCAGCTGAAATTTGATACGGAGGAGTGGAGGATCTCTGTCACGAATTACACTTAGAAATTATTTTCCATCCTTTTTTCGAGGTCTGTTACCTTTTTCGGCCTTTCAACAACTAAATTTCTTACGAAAACACAATTTTTAAGGCCAGAAACGCAGACTATATGAAACTCTGCGACACAGTGTGTGACATATTTTTGTTTTGCACCGCAATTTTTTTTTGACAGAGTATGCGGAGCGTTAAGAGTTCGAATACGTGCCAGACCAACATCCGAAATTTCAGAAAAGAAAAGTAATTTATTGGCATCGGTCCGCGGTTCCATTCTGCATTTGCTGAGAAAATTAAGACGTACACCACAAATTGGCAGAAGAAATCGAATTATACCATATACCTATATAATCTTCTTCATTTAGTACAATTGATTAAAAGTACTTTTGGTTATCGACCTTATCAAAGTTTATTGTTACAGGTCCACTTACAACGTTTTCAAAAATTGTTCTAAATTGCCGCCGATCTCTGCAGGAGATGGCCAAACATAGCAGATTATCTTTCATTAGGGTATTTGGTCAGGGGGACATAGAGGAAAATTGTAAGGCAGACGAACTTCTCAGGCTGACAAAGAACGTATTGCTTTTTGCTACGTGTAAATTGCTACCCCAAGACTTTACTTCTGAGCAATTATTAGTCCAAAGGAGAAACTGAAAACAAATCCCACATCAAAATTAGATGAAAAAATTATAAAATATAAAAAAAATAAAATTAATTCAGAGTATATAAAAAATAAATAAACTCAAAAAAAAAGAGTTAATTATCAGGTGTACAACTTTGCTTCTGCCGTTTTTTTTCCAAAATTAAAAGCTTTATTGCAAAAAAGTGCTTACAGATATATTGTATTATTCAAAGTATTGTCCTTCTTTCTCCCATCTTTCCGGCAATTTTCGGATCCCGGCTTGACACTATCCATGAAGCAATCCATTTTTCCAATTCTTCGAAGGATTGAAAATGTTGATCTGCCAGGCCGTGTGCCATCGAACGGAATAGGTGGAAGTCAGAAGGAGCGACATCTGGGGAATACGGCGGGTGGGGCAAGACTTCCCATTTCAGCGTTTCCAGGTACAATACTTTTTGACCACTTTTGCGACGTGAGGCCGAGCATTGTCGTGTTGGAGGATGACTTTGTCATGTCGCTCTTGATATTGTAGCCGCTTTTCTTTTAGCGCGCCACTAAGGCGCATCAGTTGCGTTCGGTAGCGATCTCCTGTGATGGTTTCACCCGGTTTTAAGAACTCGTAGTAAATCACACCGAGCTGATCCCACCAAATACAAATCATAACCTTGGCGCCGTGAATATTCGGTTTTGCCTTCGACGAAGAAGCATGCCCGGGCTTTCCCCATGATTTTCTGCGTTTAGGATTATCGTATCGAACCCACTTTTCATCACCGGTTACGATTCGATGTAAAAACCCCTTACGATTTTGTCCTTGAAGCAGTTGCTCACATAAACATAGACGGCGCTCGATGTCTCTCGGTTTTAACTCGTACGGCACCCAGTTTCCTTCTTTCTGAATCATGCCCAGGGCCTTGAGACGTTTTGAAATGACTTGCTGACTCACTCCCAACGATTCGGCAAGCTGTTCTTGGGTTTGGCACGAATCTTCATCAAGCAATGCTTCTAGTTGTTCATCTTTGAAGGTTTTTTCTCTTCTACCACCATGTTTGTCTTCGACATCGAAATCACCATTTTTAAAACGTTGAAACCACTACCGACACGTTCTTTCACTCAGAGCAGCATCACCGTAAGTTTCTGAGAGCATTCGATGCGCTACAGCTGCATTTTTTTCGAATTGTAACAGAAAAGTAAAACTTCCCGCAAATGGCGAGAATTGGGCACATAAACGGACATTTTCGAGCGTGAATAATACGAAAACAAGAACAACTGTCACTGAAACGGCGATGACAATTCGTTAGGCACTGTCCACACTCACTTTAAAGGCATTATCATCTATGTATTTCAACCAGCCTCAGCCGGTACAGCCACCTATCGGAAAACGGCGGAAGCAAAGTTGTACACCTGATAAAAAAATATATAAAATAAATATAGCTAAAAAAAAAATAAAAAAAAACACACACTTTTAAAGAATATTAAACTAAAAAGTTGAAAATAATTTTGGAAATAAACTTAAGACAGTAGTATAAAAACCTAAAAAATATTTGTATAATTGAGAGAAAGCGTGGGCGCTTTGTGCCATAATTTTCATATATCGAGCGCCCCACGCTTATACAAGAATTTTTTATATTTACATATATGTATACTACCGTCTTAAGTTTATTTCCAAAATTATTTTCAACTCTTTAGTTTAATATTCTATAAAAGCGTAATTTTTAATTTTTTAAAACTATATAGGTATATTCAATGTAAACTAACATACTTATAAACCTATCCGATTCACAGAACATTGAATGAGCAATTCTAATTTATATGCAATATAATTTGACATATTTTTCAAAGCCAACCCGACCAAAAAATTTTATTTTAATTATTTCTGAGAAAGTAGTAATAATTGAAAATGTGTGCACTAATTTCTAATGACACACATAAATATCCATTTTTATTATTAATATTTTACTAAAAACATTGTTTATTTATTTATGGTTTTTTTTCTCTGAACAATAAAGGAAAATAAAATATTTTCTTTATGGCGAATAACAAATAATAAAATACTCTTTTATTTCATGTAACCTTCACATTTATTATCATGACCTACCCATTATTCATGTTGGGCATTTAACCAATTACTAGTAGTAAATATATAGGTATTTAGTGCGAATCCTATATGTACATATGTACTCGTATGTACTTCTGCAAACAGCTAATTTCAATTACTTATAAATACTTCTTTCCACCATTTACATATGTACACTTACAGTTGGCAAGCAGCAATATTGGCTTTTTACACCATTCTCTTGCACGCGACAATTGCTGTGGCGGCAGACGCGACAGCCACAATGACAACAGCGGCGACAATGTTGACAGCGGTGACGGGGAGTCCAGCATATAACCAGTCAACCCATAGAGGTGAGTACATGTCTAAGAGTACTTTTGTATGTATGTTTGTTTTTGCATGTATTTATTGATAGGCTTTCTTTTGCGAAATTTCTGTGTGCTTAATGTTGTTGGTTGAGGTGGATTGAGGTGCGTTCAAAATGACCAAACTGTAAATAAATGTTAATAATAGTTTTTTTTTTATCTTTTACTTTCGTGAAGTCATGCAAACGTAATTTAAGGAATGTGTGTGGGAGGGAGAGGTGCTTTCTTGTGGCAAGTTGAAGTGTTTTAAGCACTTCTTCACTGCCACTGTGTATCTGTATAAACACAGAAGAAGTGAAGATTTTCTGAAACCCAAAACACAGCCTAACAAGTTGATACTCTATGGTAGATTTTTAGATTTTAATAGATTTTTAGCAATTTCCAAGCTCCAAAAATATTAAGCAAAAATGTATTTTGCCCCACTTCCCTTCGTACAAATCAGCGGTATCATATCGTGCAGCCCTTTTATCAAGGCATTAGAGAGCGTCCATGAGCCACGTGGTCATATTTTGGTACTTCTGTGACACCTTCCTCGCTTCATGTCGCCTAACGTTGCTTATGCAGTGAAATTCTTCCGTAATTCATCAGACCCATTCGCTTCGCTTCTTAATCTAGTCTGGAGAAAGCAGCACTAGTGACGTGGATGTTGAGGCCATTGATGTCAATTTCATTCGCGTACCCCAATGGCTTACTTACTTACTTTACTGTCGTAGACACCGCTTAGCCGAGTTAACAGCATTGCGCCATTCGTTTCTTCTCTCTGCTGTGTGGCGCCAATTGGAAATACCAAGTACAGCCAGGTCCTTCCCTACCTGGTTCTTCCAACTGAGTGGAGGTCTTCCTTTTCCTCTGCATCCACCGGAGGGTACTGCATGGGAAAACTTTCAAAGCTAGAGTATTCGTACCCATCCAGACCACATGGCCTAGCCAGCGTAGCCGCTGCTTCTTGATTCGCTGAACTATGCCAATGTCGTCATATAATTCGTACAGCTCATCGTTCCATCGTCTGCGATATTCGCCGTTGTCAACTCGTAGAGGACCGTAAATCTTACGCAAAACTTTTCTCTGAAAACCCCTAACGCCGACTCATCAGATGTTGTCATCGTCAATGCCTCCGCACCATATAGCAGGACGGGAACGATGATGGACTTGTAGAATTTGGTTTTCGTTCGTGGGGAGACGACTTTACTTTTCAATTGCCTACTTAGTCCAAAATAGCACCTGTTGGCAAGAGTGATTCCGCGTTGGATTTCAAGGCTGACATTATTATTGGTTTGTTGCTGGTTTCTAGATAGACGAAATTATTTACGACCTTGAAGTTATGACTGTCAACAGTGACGTAGGAGCCAAGTCGCGAATGCGATGACATTTTGTGTGGTGACAGGAGATATTTCGTCTTGCCCTCGTTCACTACCAGACCCATATCCTTCGCTTCCTTATCCAGTCTGGGGAGAGCAGAACTCACGGCGCGGTTATTGAGGCGAATAATGTCAATATCATTGGCGTACGTCAGCAGCTGTACACTCTTATAGAAGATTGTACCTTCTCTATTTAGCTCTGCTGCTTGTATTATTTTTTCCAGCATTAAATTAAAATAAGTCACACGATAAGGAATCACACTGTCTGAAACATCGTCTGGTATCGAACGGCTCGCAGAAGTCTCTCCCGATCCTGACGGAGGTTTTAGTGTTGCTTAACGTCAGTTTACATAGAAGTATAATGTAATGGGGTGTAGTCAAGCTTCTGAGTATTTAGCCACAGTTACGAGACTATATTCAATTCCTACTCTTGCGTCCACGTCGCCTGGAGCCTTTGGTCACGGCTACTGAGAGAGTAAGCTTCAGTGGAGCCACTCGGACTTATTCGACTTAAGGGTCCGCTGAAGTCTAATTGTAGCGTCTGTTCACCAGAGGTGCAGCTGCGAGCGGGCGTCGGACTTGAAGCAAGTGGCTCGCTATATAAATGTGTAAAAACTTTAAACTTACTCGCCTAGCGAGGTTGTGCGCTGAGTTTGGGACCCGCCACGTAGAAACTAGCTCCAATGAAAAGTTACACAACTTTTACCCCAATAGCTGATCTACTCTATTTTAGCTCAGCAGTCGTATTATATTTAAGACTGCATCTCACTTGCATATATCAGAGATGATATGCTCTGCATTGAACCCAGTCAGAGTTCAAGAACTCAATTGCAAACATACAAATGACTCTGACCTTACTGTAATCTTCCGCAATTGCAGTAGCCACATAAAGTTACAGTGCTATTTTAAATTTGTAGCTATGTAAACCACTATCTGCCTACGTACATACACATACACATACATCCATTGGATGCAAGTTTTATCGGCGCTTATTGATTCCCATATATTTATAAAGGGTGTTTTTTTGGTTTGCTTAGATGTATGGTTTTCAATGAGGCAATATTTTCAAAGAAGACTCGAAAGAGTTTATCTACCATCGCGCGCTACAATTGGAATTGTGCCCAATCACTTTTTGGAAGATTTTCCTGAAAGATCTTGGTTTGCGGGCTTATTAAATCAAATTCGTGCAAGAATTGAAGGCGAACTACCATCAAACGCTCAAGGAAGTGAAGCAGAAACAAGAAGTATTTCAACAGAATCGCGAAGACTTCGTGTAAAACATACAATACATACAAAGTTTGTTCGATCTGTCAAGAGACCGGACTCCAGGCTACTGATAGGACTATTAACGAGGCATTGCCGTCTGGCGTCACATGCGTTAAAGACACAGAGGTCTGACTGCGGGCAACGAATGCAGGAAATGCGTGGAGGCAGTGGAGCACGTAATCTGTGAATGTCCGACTTTCGAAAGACAAAGGCTATGCAAACTTGGCCAGAACGACTACTTAAGTTTGGGAAATGAAAAGCAATGTTCAATGCAGGGAGTGCAGCTTGGTCGCATGTACTGCGTCTGGCAACACTATGGATGTATTTTGTCTATGTGAGACCCCCTGAGTCAGCCAGCTTAACCTAACCTAACCTAACCATTAAACGCGTCGCACGTGCGGTGAATGGACCTAAAACAAGATGGCCACCGATACCGATTTTCACAAGAAAGTTTTGTTTTGGCTGGTACTTTAACAAACCAAATTGTTCTCTAAAAGTCACTGTTTGGTGTGCTTTATGGGCAGAGAGAATCAATCTCACGTCGTGGGCCTGTGGTGTGGCCGCCTGTTCCTGCCATTCGGAAGACTCGGGTTCATATCCCGGTGCCACCAACATCCAAAAGTTATGGAAAATTAATTTAAATAAAAAATTAAATTAAATTTTCTAATTGCGGTCGCCCCTCGGCAGGGAATGTCCATCACTCCGAGTGTATTTCGGGCATGAAATAAAGCTCCTCGTAAAAAAACCGTCAGCCGTTCGGAGGCGGCTTAGTATAAACTGTAGGGCCCTCCATTTGTTGGAAAAACATCAAGACGCAAAACCACAATTTGGAGGAGGAGCTCGGCCGAAAATCGCTTCAGCGCTTACAAAGCGCCAATTATATATATATTATATGTGAAGTCATTGGTCTACGCAGATAAGCACGAGATTATTGATGCCTCGCAAGATGTTATTCGGCGCCTTATTGCAGCATGTAAAAGTTATTGAAAATTGGGCCTCTCGACTGAAATTCATTCGAACCAGCCGCGGCGGTCACTTACCGGAAATAATTTTTAAAATATAATGGTAAACTATTATCTCTATAATAATAGTAAATTCTTGGCCAAAACATTAAATTACATACAGTGGCGGACTAAAGTCTACATACGACCCCTTTTTTTGGAATCCCTACCGTCCCATAGTTTTTACAGGAAAAGTGTTGATGTAGTCTTGCTTTGAATTTAATTGTAAGACAAAACCGAAAATTTCATATTTGTTCAACATTAACTTTCAATGTTATTAACAAAAAACTCAAAAAAGCCGTTGACAAAAGTGAACATACGTTTCATTAATTTGTTTCGTTTATTACTTCAGCTATTGTTTTCAGCGGTCAAGTACCGTTTTTTTTCTTTCTATACTTTTCTTGGTATTTGGCTTTATCTTTATTGTTTTCCATCATTTGAAAAAAGAAATACAATCGCGAAAATGTCGTCAGGAACGGAAATCCCGGTGGCTGTGCGAAAATTGGTTATAAAACACAGAAATGATAAGAAAACGTTCGGCGAAATAGCTAAATTGTTAAATTTAAGAAAAGCGACGGTGCAAACAATTTATAAAAACTTTGCAGAATCGGGCTCGTTCGAGAGTAAGCCGCGAAGTAGCCGTCCAAAGAAGCTTACCCATAGGGACATCTCTTTCATCCGTAATAAAGTAAGCCAAAATTCCAAGGTACATGCTACCAATTTGGCCCAGAAGCTAGCTGAATGATCCCAAATTGTTGTGCACTTACGCACAATAACAAGAACTCTTAACAACGAAGGATTCTACAGCAGAACTCCTCGCAAGAAGCCTCTCATAAGCGAGAAAAACCGCGCACATCGGTTGGATTTCGCTAAAAAGCATCTAAAGAAGGATCATGAGTTCTGGAAAAGCGTGCTATTTACGGATGAGTCAAAATATAACATATTTGGATGCGATGGCAGAGCAAAAGTTTGGAGAAAACCCATTACTGCCATGGATCCCAGGCACCTTATTTCGACCTTAAAGCATGGTGGTGGGAGTGTCATGGATTGGAGAGCAGTTGCAGCGTCTGGAGTGGGTAAATTGGTCTTTATTGAAGGAAATATGGATCGCTTCGAGTATAAGACCATATTGGAAAATAATTTGAAGCTATCTGTGGACAAACTGTGCCTTGGCTCGAGCTGGATCTTTCTACAGGATAATGATCCTAAGCACACAGCGCAAATTGTAAAGGATTGGCTGCTGTATTATGCTCCGCGGCAGTTGCACTCATCACCACAAAGCCCGGAATTGAATATTACATAGCACGTATGGAAAATATTGGAGCGGAAAATTCGAAAACACCCTATAAGTAATGCATCAAAGCTCAGAGAGAAACTTCAAGAAGAGTGGCAGGAGAAGAGCTGGAAAATTTGGTTTTTTTCAATGTTAGACGCTTGCAAGCGGTGATCGATGCGCATGGTGGCCCAACAAAATATTAACTTAGTTATTACAATTAATATGATTACCTAGAATAGCTAAGCAAAAAATCGTATGTTCACTTTTGTCAGTGCCTTTTTTCCATTTTTTGTTAATAACTTTGAAAGTTAATGTTGAATAAATGAGAAATTTTAGTTTTTGTTATATACTTGAATTTAAAACAAAACTGCATCATTATTTTTTCTGTGAAAGCTATAGGACGGGTTGAATTCCCAAAAAATGGATCGTATGTAGACTTTAGTCCGCCACTGTATGTATATGCGTTTTATTGCTTCTTGAAAATCACATGTCCAAAAAAAAAACACCCTTTACAAATATCTTTACGTTCGTAGTGTGATTTTTCTCCACATTCGGCGTGGCGGCAATAAATTTATATTTATTTGTTAATCAATTTTTACGTTTTTTCTTGCTAATGATTTTTGTTTTGTGTTTGTTTCTTTTGTAACTTTCTGTCATAAATATACCGGCTTACCGGCGTTTTTTTGTTTTTCATCACTTACATACATACCCATCTTAACCATCATATGTATGCACATGTACATACGTGTATGTATGCACAAAGTGTTGTTATGTTTACACTTGAGATTTATTTACGTTATGAGCTTGCTGAAATACTTTTAAGCGTGTCATATTAATGTATGTATGTATGTATGTATGTTTGTTTGCTTGTATAAATCTTAAAATAAAAGAAAACATTAGTTTGTTTTCACAGTAACAATGAATGTCAAATTACTGCTTCAAAAGAAACCTAATATGTATGTATGTATGTGGACAGATTTAGGAGTGTGCCACCACGTACATATGTACATATATATGTAGATGTCTGTACGTAATTATACAAGCAGCTGAGATAATGCCCTGTAGGAAAAAATAGCTTTAGCGTTGAAAAAGTATTCAAAGTGAAGTTCAGCCTTCCGATAAAGTCTGATAAGTTATAGAGCCACTGGAATATTATTTTTTTTTAAAGGCTGACAGAATATTTTTTTTTGCCAAATTCGTTGGGTACTTTTTTCAAAAACTCTACATAATTAATTAATAATCAGACTGTTCATGATCTTCCTAAATATTTTATACAAGTATTATATTTTATAAGGTTACCCCTTTCATAAAGTCAAAGTACAGAGCTGTTTTTTGATATCTATCAAACCTAACTGTCGAGAACCAGGCATGTTTTGTTTTAGTTAAACGCACAAACTACTGCAGAAATGGTGATTCAAACATGTGAACGTTTCTTGCTTTAAGAGGAGAAAATCGTCCAACTCCTCAAACTATTGGTAACATTTTAGAGAAATTTGAAGATTTAAAGATCTCATAAGATCACTTACAGATATTGTAAGGCCGATGCATAATTGTTTTGCTCCATCGGAGCTCGGAGCGGTTACAAAGTGGTAATAATATTGATCATTTGTCGGAACCGATCAAATCGGACCACTGTAACATACAGTCCCCTTACAACAGCTTGTTCCGATATGACGTTTTGAGTCAAAAATTCTTCAAAACAACAATTAAAAGCGTGCCATTTGGTATTCAACACTATATATACAAATAAACATTGAAACCGAATATTATCGATATCGGAAGACCATATCTAGCCCCCATACAACCGATTTCTTGGTTATGACATCTAATATTTCTTCCTATAAAAGCTTTGCCATAACCGAATACAGTATTTCACGAAGCTCGCGTATTTAATTTAATGAGTAATCTAAAAACTAAGAAAATTTTATTAAGAAAACTTTGAAACTAACCTTGAACGGTCTCTTCACAAGAGAGACGAAAGTTTATCAATTAAATTCACCATCTTTAAGTGTTAAAATTATATTACCCTCTCACTCTGTTAAGTATCTCGGTCTTATCCTTGATAAAAAAAAATTTAGCTGGAGAGAACATGTTGAATGTAGGCCCAGTAAAACGCTCAGAATTTGGAATACCTAAAGAAAATGGGCTCCAAGCGTGCAGTGGATTTATTCAAGTGTCGTAAGACCCATACCACGGAGCACCAGCATGGTGGCCGACATTAAAGAAGAAGTTTCATATTAAACCTTTGGAATAGATGCAACGTATCTGTCTACTTGTTATAGCAGGCGCTATGAAGACTACCTGCCTTAGATTAACATACAAGTGATGTATGAAGCAAAACTAAAAAGTATCCGTCTAAATGTTCTAGACAATTAGATACAATCTCCTTACTGTGAAGGACATGGCAGCATTTAGAAATTTATATCAGAACTCGGGTTAAACGTAAAATGTGACCGAGAAATGGAAAGGTTTTGCCACCTACTGCTTTCCTAGTAGAAAAAATGATGGACAGAAAGCGGCCCCATCGGTATCAGTGCAGATATCCATGGCTCTACTGATGGGCCCAAAAGTTAAGCAGGCACAGAAGTAGTCATCTTCTGTGACTACCCCAATAATCAAGTTAGCTTTAAACTCAATGACTACAACTCTGTCTAACAAGCAGAGATTGTGGGCATTAACGAATGCACCAAACAAGCAACCGCTTTAATAGGACAATGTATTAAGTTTCTGGTGGACAGTCAAGCAGCAATTTAGACAATTAAGAGGGTAAACATAAAGTCTAAATAGGTTAGAAAATGCAAAGTGGTAATTAACAGACTATGGCAGGATGAAAGCACAGTGAATATCACTTGGGTACCAGCTTACTCGAATGTAGAAGGCTCTGAGGCTACCCTCATTGACTGCCTCAAGCTCTTCGCGGCCTTCAAATGTTGTTTGAAGCAGTGAACCATGAAGAAACGCCTAAAATCTTGAAATTCTTCCTACCTAGGACGTACCACTAAGTGAATAGTAGACAAACCAAACTGTTACTCCCATCAATCAAAAGAGAACTTAGCCTTCTTATGGGTATTTTAATGAAGAATTTTGCCCTGACATATCATCTTTACAAGAAGATGACGAAACATTGGATCACTAATTTTGCGTTCAGCCTTCAGCCGATTGAGGCATTACATCACTAATGGTTGGAAGAAAAAAAAAAAAAAACAATTTATAAAATCCTCCATTTTCCTTCCAACCAACTAATTAAAAATTTCCCAATCTGAAATTCGAAATGTTCGCCATTGGTTCAACTTTTTCCTACGTGGCACTTTGCTGCTTACCTCGTAAATATTCGTATGAGTAGACATTTGAACATATTGTAATTATGTACGCACATTACTCTATACATACGAGTATGTTTGCTCGGATTTCGTAGTAAATGTATGTATGTACATACATAACTAATATCAGTTTTATATTTCATTCATTCTCTGACATTTTGGCGCACCTGTCGCTTTTCAATGGTGACACATATAAAACCTTTTGAAGTTCTTGTTTTTGTAAAGTTATAATTTTATGACACATTACTAGGTGTTAATTGTATTCCCTGAAATTAATGCTAACTCATACTCGTACATACAAATCGAATGCGTGAAATGTTGATTTAACATCAGAATGTGAAGTAAAAAGTAATCCATTATTTTGGCAAAAGATGGCTTAAGTGGTCTATGGTATATCTCGCGTTCTATAATCGCGGAAATCTTAGAATCATGCGAGCACTGTTGCGATTGCACAAAAAACAGTTTGGAATCATTTGAAAAAAGGTTGGATACACAAAGAAGTGCGATGTATGAGTGCCACATGAGCTAACGAACTTTGTTTCTGATTTCTGAAGTGGACGGTAACTGGTGACGAGAAGTGGATCACTCACAGTAACGTCAAACGAAAACCGTTGTGGTCGAAGAACAGTGAGCCGGCGCAAATGGTCTCTTAACCAGCATTGACGGCCAGAATAGGTTTGTTGTGTGTTTGGTGAGATTGGCAAGGAGTCAGCCATTAAAAGCTGCCGCCCTACGGTAAAACTTTTAATTCGGACCTGTACTGGCAGCAATTTGGATCGTTTGAAGGAAGCAATCGCCTAGAAGCACCGAGGTTTGGTCAAAAGTAGAGGAATTGTCTTTCTTCAGGACAACGCCAGACCACACACATCGATAGTGATTCGTCAGAAGCTCCGAGAGCAAGATTGGGAGGTCCTTATGCATACACCACATAGTCCGATCCTTGCACCAAGTGATTACCATCTGTTCCTGCCTATGGCGAATGCTTGGGCTGGTGAAGAATTGTCCCCAAGAGAAAGAAGCCTGTGTAAATCGATTGTCCCAATGAATATGATCCGACTTTGAAGCAAGTAATAACTGAAGATGAAAACTGGATTGCTTGCAATAACCTCATGGTCCAAGCATGATGCAGCGCCACAAAGGCTGTAAGTTCGGTGGGATTGGAAGGTTGTGGTATATTAGGTAAAGTAAAAAGTTCGTTCGGTTTTTTTTTATGCAAATGGTTCCAAACGGTTTTCTGGCTTATCTTCTTATTAAATAAGTGCAAACGTGACGGTCTGTTTCCACTATTTCCATGATTTTATCACAATTTTTGACGACAGGCCTCCCGACGCGTGGTACATCCTTGACATCGAAATTACCGGAACGGAATCTAGCAAACCACTTTTGTGCTACACGTTCGTTTACAGTATCGGGCCCATAAACTAAATGAATCTTTTCAGCCGCTTTGGCTGCTTTTTCGCCTTGATCGAAGAAAAATTGTAAAATATAGCGAATTTTCTCCTTGCTGGTGTCCATCTTTGACGAGCGCTCACAACGTGCCGAGTCAATCAATCGAAAAACTGTCAAAGACAAACTTTAAGCGTGAATAAACACGTTTTCAGCGCCGTATAGTATGACATGATGCGACACGTAACACTAATAGTATGGGCAATAACGCCATCTCTTAGATAAAAACCGAACGAAATTGTCTACTGTGAACAAACTGGACAAAATGAATACATCCATTAACGAGAAGCGGCCAGAATTGGTCAATGGTCACTCGCCAAAAACTCCGAGAGCTTCGCTGGGAACTGTTGATGCGTCCACCATATAGCCCTGACCCTGCACCGTCAGACTACCATTTGTTTCGATCTTTGCAGAACTAATTAAACGGTAAAAATTTCGAAAATGACGAGGCTATAAAATCGCACTTGGTTCAGTTTTTTTTGTAGATAAAGGCCAGAAATTCTATGAGCGTGGAATAATTATTTTGGTGGAAAGATGGTAAAAGGTCATCCAACAAAATGGAAATTATTGAATAAATTTCATTATAAAACTTAAAAAAATAGTATTTACTTTCTTTTAAAAAATCGCCACATTGTGATTAAAATAAATTAGCAAATTAAAAATATTTAAAAAAAAATACGTGCAAACCATTAATTGTGATAACACTAATGATCTTGGAAATAAATTATGCATGAAATGTCAGAAATTATTTTTAAAATAATAAAATAGTATATTGTACATACATTAATACATCCATACAAATATATATGTAGGTATGTATGGTATAGGTGCATCGGTTTACAAGCACTGTTTCTAGGTAACAGAAAAAGTACATATTACACTAATTAACATTTGTATGTACATACATATGTACACATATGATAAGCGCAGCTCTTGCGTTTATTTTCATTCACTCGTATGTACGTGTATGTAGATATGTAATAGACGCTTTAGCAAACTATTTCGCTCAAAACCGGATCTCAATGACTTCGAGTTTTGCGCGGAATTAATTTTTCCAAAAAATTTATATTTTCACAATCATGTTTACATTGCATTAAATTGTATACCCATACGCGCATACATACTTACATACTATGTACATGCATACATACATATAATGAAAGTTTTAATGGATTTTACGAATTGTTACCGCCATTGATACTGTGTGTTTCCCTTTAATGAATTTCGTATTATGATTTCATTACAAATAATTTTGTGGTCAGTACAAACATACATACGTGTATGTACATACTTGTTCGCTTACATATAAATAGTATATTGTACGTTACATAATATATTTACGGGAAGTTAGAAAAAAAATATGCAGACTTTCTTTTTAGATGGTGATCCATTTCGAGGTTCCCTGCTTTTTTAAGAAAAAACACTGAAAATTCAAATGGAATTGGGAATATTTATTGTCATTCGTAAGAACAAACTTTGGCAATTATTTTTTGAAGGTTATCTCTTCAAATGCTGGCCGCGGCTACGTCTCAGATAGTCCATCCGTTGAGTACAATTTTCGATGACTCGTTCGAGCATTTCAACTGTTAACTGGCGAATGACACCGACCCACAAACCACACCAAACTGTTGTTATTTCTCGATGAAATGACAGCTCTTGAGTTGAGCCAGAAATAGGCCTCACGCTGAACGAAATTTGGTTTGAAAACATCGGATCTTCTTGGAACCTTTCAAGAACCCATAGAGCGAAGCGATGTCGAGCGTCTATAGTTCTAGCACAAGCTGTATTTTGTACGCTTTCAATTTAAAATTTCGACGTAAAATGCGCCAAGACGTACTATTAGTCAGTCCGAGCTGTTGCGAACGGCGCCGAATCGACTCTCCACGGTCTTCGTGTACACTCTCAGCTATGGACGCTTTATTTTCTTCACTGCGTGCTGAACGTGGTCTATTCGGTCGAATATTATCCAATAATGAATGCTGGTTCTCAAGATGGGTGATGGTGTTGCGAATATTACGCTCAGTAGGCCAAATATGTTAACCATGAATTGAGCTAAGCGCGCGAAACATATTCTTTACAGAACGTGAATTTGAGCTGGTGGGCTCTCACTAAAGAAATATCGCTTTATACCCGGTTGATCAACACTTAGACTCATAGTCCTACTCGCCACATCAGGGCAAGGACATGATTGAAGCATTAGCTAAATAAGATTATGATAGGTAAGACTACAAATGTGGCTTGAAGCTATTTTCGGCCGAGATCCTCCTACAAATTGTATTACGCATCTTGATGTTTTACAACAAAGTGGAGGGACCTACAGATTATGTGGAGATTTTATTTCATGCCAAAAATACACTCGGAGGTCTTGACATTCCCTACCGAGAGGCGATTGTAATTAGAAAAATTAATTTTTTATAATTTTGGATATTGATAGAAACAGGGCTCGAATTCTGGCCTTCAGAATGGCAGTTTATGGTCGGACTTACTTAAAAAGAATAACATACCTCACGCAAGCAAGTGAGGTTTTCGAACCAATTCGGTAGCAGCTGGTGACTGGTGATGGAAAGTGGATCACTTTAAGCTACGTTAAACGAAAACGAAGGACAGTAAGCCAGCACAAACGGTATGCAAGCCAGAATTGATGGCCATTAAGGATTTGTTGTGTGTTTGGTGAGTTTGGCAAGGAATGGTCCATCCACTATGAGCTGTTTACCTACGGCCTAACTCGTACCTGTACTGTCAGCAGTTGGACTGTTTAAAGAAATGAATCGTTCAGAAACAAACCGTCAAAATTTTGCCATCAGGAGGGGAGTGATTTGGTTGGTGAAGTATTGGCCTCAAAAGAAGCCGGTGTTTATCGCCTGTCTCAATTTTTTGCCCACAGTGATAAAGGTTTCTAAAAGAGAGACAAAATGATATTACTCTGTGAAAGCAAATTAAACATTTTTTTATTTCTAAATTAACTAAAGAAAAGATATTATAATAAGCCCAACGAATGCCCTCCACCCGCCCAATCGACATGAGGGGTGACAACCACATAACGTACGGAATTTGCCTGTTCAGCTACAGAAAAAACATTTATATTTAATAACTGAGATTTAGTAATTAAAGAAATAAAAATTTAATTGTTGAGAGAAAAAAAGAATAGTTTTTGATGCTAAAAAGTAAGTCGGAATAAAAATTAAAAACGTGGCAAAACTTATTCGATTTTTATGGACACAACTCAACCACTTTTGTTGTAGATATATATATATATATATATATGTATAATATTTATATTGATAAGCTTAATTCTGAGAATTTTTTAGCATATATGTACAACATATACGTACATATGTATGTAGATAAGAGTACAATTTATGGTACAAATTTTTGGCTGGAGAACTGGATTCTTGTGTGTTTATTTCGAAAAGTAATAAAAAATTTTAACACTTTATGTATATATTTTAATTAATTTGAAGTATTTGATGATTATTTGTTTTAATGCGCGGAATATTTTATGAGTTTGATGTGGCTTTTTCCTATATCGCTAATTTTCAATGTAGGTTAAGTTATGCTACCAAACTCTCATATCATATACATTTGCCAGAAAAACTATGCGTACACACTCAACGTGTAACTTTGAAGGAAAAAAAAGTATAGTTGTATTAAAGATATCGACTTGGTTTATTTTTTTGTTATAAACCCATTTATTACTATTAATATTAATAAGTTTTTTTAGTCTTAAATATATAACTTATACTAATAAAAATAAAAAAGTAAAAATTCATATGGTTTAGTACAAGAAAAAGTATGCGTACAAACTAAAGACCTTAAGTGCAGAATCTTGTTACGCAGCTTTGGGTACCGTTAGATCAGAATTAACGGTGATAAAACCACTAGAAACTTTTTGATGATCGATGTTTTAGTGAATTTCATCATTCTATAAAAAAGATCTCAATGGGCAGGAAGGAAAAAGAAATTGACCGCGATTTGAGAAAAATCATTGTAAAACTTCGTAATGAAGGGAAATCGTTGCGGAAAATTGGGAAGATTGTATGTAGAACCCACTCCTCCGTACAAAAAGTGCTCGTAGATTTTAATTCAACCGGCTCCGTTGAGTCAAAACAACGCTCTGGAAGGACGTCAAAATTGACCGATCGCGGAAAACGGGATGTTATAAAGACGGTGAGACTTAACCCCGGATTAACAGCTGCGCAAATTGTACAAGATATTAAGCAGATGTTTAATAAAGAGCTACATGATGGTACCATTCGCAAAATTTTTAAAAAGAACCACCTACATGCCCGTACTGCACGGCAGAAACCCCTCATATCGCCAGTCAACAAAGAGAAGCGCTTAGCTTTCGCCAAAAAGATTCTCCAGGAGCCTGCAGCTTTCTGGAATAATGTTTTATTTAGTGACGAGAGCAAATTCTGCATTTTTGGCATAAAAGGGCGAAAACTAGTGTGGCGTTAAAGCGGTACAGCCTTCGATGTGCAAAATCTTACTCCAACTGTTAAGCACGGTGGTGGTGGAGTGATGGTGTGGGGCTGTATGGCGGCAAATGGAGTTGGCAATCTCGTTTTTATTGATTCCATTATAGACCACAAGGCTTACTTACAAGTCTTAAAAGACAATTTGCAGGAAAGCAGGGAAAAATTGGGGTTGGCTGCTGACTTTTGGTTCCAGCAGGATAATGATCCAAAGCACACTGCACATACTATGAAGCTTTGGTTGCTCTATAATCTGAAAAACCAGTTGCACTCGCCACCACAATCACCAGACTTGAACCCCATGGAACAGTTATGGGATTTCCTCGAGCGCAGGATTCGTCTACGGACAATTATTTCGAAAAATATGTTGAAGGAAGTGATTATGGAGGAATGGAATAACATCTCGCCGGACGTAACACAAAAATGAGTCCAATCGTTGCCAAAACGTTTGACAGAAACAATAAAAAGAAAAGGGTATCCAACTTCTTATTAAATTTTGTTACTTTTATCAATAAGTGCCTTTTTTTAATTGTTTTTTAATTTGTACGCATACTTTTTCTTGCGCTAAACCATATGAATTTTTACTTTTTTATTTTCATTAGTATAAGTTACATATTAAAGACTAAAAAAAATTATGAATATTAATAGTAATAAATGGGTTCATAACATAAAAATAAACCAAGTCGATATCTTTAATACAACTATACTTTTTTTTCCTTCAAAGTTACACGTTGAGTGTGTACGCATAGTTTTTCTGGCAAGTGTATGTATTGCCTGACAAAGACCGATTGTGATGCCACAAAAACTTGACTAATAAGTTTTGTTATCCAACTATTTCGATTCTCTAATGAACCTCTTTAGATCCAGCTAGGTTATCTGCGACACACCATCCGGCAGTAGAGTCCCCAAAATTCCAAAACCAAAACAGAATAGTCCTCCTCAGCATCATCCTTGCAGCATCTCCTTTCGTGAGCCCCTAGTCTCTCTACATGGCGTATTTTTAGACAATGAACTGTCAGGACTCCTATATTTTTAGTAGATCATTTCTCGTTATCTCTTTTTATTCCATATGGCCAGATATGCCTGGAACCTGTTCATGCAGTACCTTAAAAGAATATTTCTTTTTTTTAATAAATTTCGGTCTTTTTTTCCATCCTGCTGCAGTTAAAGCATTTTATAATATTATTTAATTAATTTTTTTATTTTTACTTTCAGTACTTCAAAGAAGTTTACAAGTGGCTAATAACGGTAATGCTGTTATATTATGCAAAGCCACAGATCTTTCAAACACTTGGTTCTATGATGAAACGGGGGAAAATGTCACGCAGCTATTAGACGTTAAGGATGAGGTAAGTGGGAGATTACATTATGCAACATGTGCACTTACATACATATATGGTATACATAAATAAATACATAGCAAAATTGAGTACCAATTTAATATTTATTCATGTTATTTTCAGGTTCTGAAGCCATTTCGGGTGCTGTTTTTAAAAGGAATCACAGCAAACTCGACATATCTTTGCAAAGAAGGGGACAAGATATTAAGCAGAACAACAATTACAATAGGTATGCAAATACAATATATATTAATATTAATAGGTATTTACCATAAGTTATTTTACAATAGTTCTGAAAATATAAAGACAAAATTCGAAAATATCTTTTAAGCCTCGTCAGCCACTTTAGGATTCAACTTATTGTTTTTTTTTTGTTGAAAAAGTTGATTTTTTAAAAGCTTTCGTATAAGATATGCAAAAAAGAGTACATCAAATTCGGAAAAATTTATGAAATCTTATTATTTTATGCACATAAATGTTGGTCGCGGCATGTTTCATGCGTCGGCTCAAATTTTGGTTACGGGTCGAAATCTCAGGAATAAATTCTTCTATTTTGACTTCCATGAGAGCCTTAACATAACCCCACAAAAAATAGTCTATAGTCGTGAAATCACTCGATCCGACCGACTCAAAATCTGAAATAAAGTTCTCACTGAACTCCATTCCCCATTGGACAATTGTTTCGCATGGTTTGTGGCATGTGGCATGTGGCGCCGGCTTGTTGAAACCACAAGTCAGCCGAGTCCAACTCTTCCATTTGGGGCAAAAAAAAAGAAGATTTTGTAACTTTTTGGCCTCCATCATCTATGAAAGAGTACGGCCTAATGACCTGCTCGCCAATAATCCACGTCAAACAGTGGTTCTGGCAATGTTTCTACTTGATCTTCCTTCCAAATACGTCAATTTAGATTTCCATATATTAATTTAATCAGAAATGAGATTTATTGGCGAACACAAGTGGATCTTCATCCAATATGTAAGTCCAATAATGTAAGTTTGGTGCAGAATTTACTCTTAAGGCTTCGAATAGCCGCCTCAGATGGTCGACCAAACTGAAGACATGAAGATGGAAGATACAGTTTTTTAACCGAGCATGAATTTTGATAATCAATAATACAAACGAACTAGTAGGTCGATTTATGAATTATAAACCAAACTGAACATTGTTGACACTGACACTAGGACACAAGGTACGAAAAAAGCGTGTTCCCAAAAGGAAAGTTGCTAAAACATCACACTTTATACACGTATTTACTGACATGACAATGAGTCGTCTGGAATCTGAACCGTTCTAACGTCGATGTCGTGTTGATATTTTGAATTATAAAAGGATCTTAATAGTCTGCAAAGCTGTTTACGAGTACGTCTTGCTCATAACAACTCTTGGTTAATCATTAATACTGGGCTCACATGCGGCAAGTTTCATTTAGTTTTTGTAAATTCACCAAGCTAGCGACAATAGTTTTATGAAACTTAAGGAAATTTCCCGTTTTATCAGCCTGGTGGAGGTGGAATATTTAAAAATTGTCATCTCTTTGCATCTACCAAACTCAGTCAGCATCTTGCAAGCGTTAGTACTGGTATAGAAAAGTCTCTGAAGCCGGATTATCAGGCGACATTGGTGTCTGAGGGTCAACCATGATGAATTCCAGAATTTGACAGGTCAACTTGATATCTCCATAAGCTGTATTTTTGGTCTAACTACCGATGTATATGTATATCCAGTACACAATATTCGGTTAAATTTCTTGTCTTTCTCCTATCGCCATTTTGCAAGCGTAAAATCCATTCTTCGACCTCTCTGCCAAGTTCCGGCTCCAGTTGAGTTTACTATCTAAGATTATGCCCAAATATTTGATTTCAGTAGAGAGGGTAATCTCCTCGCTCTTTGGTATTAGGTGGCTTTCTAGGTTAACCAGCCCGCTATCCTTGCACCAATTCCCTACTACTCGCCAGAGTAATGAAACAGGTAGCATGGAACAGTTATTTTTTTTATATTTATTGAAATTATTTTCTTGGTGTCAATGCTGGTTTCAAGACATACGAAATTATCTACGACTTCAAGGTTAAGGCTACAAGCATTTGTACTTTCGCTATTTAGTTCCAGTAATAATTTAAAGAATTCACATGAAAGTCGGTGACCTTGTGTGAAACCTCCCTTGGTATCGAACGGCCGCGAGAGGTCCTTTCGGAGCCCGGTGCTGTTGCTATATGTGCGGGATTGAGAATGCTTATCTTAGAGCAGATTGTGAAGTCTCCCAATTTTGTGGATTGGGCAGTACACACTGCTGTTGTTGTTGTTGTAACCGCAAAAATATACCTCAAAATAGTTTTTGAGGAATATTGCGGTAGTGACAGTCCTTGGCCGGATAAACATCCGGGTCGTTCCGGTATAAAGACCCAACTGTCTTACGACAGGTATGCCTGAACCCCTAACCCGTAGAGGCATGCTTCGTTCGTTCGACCAGATTCGGCAAAGAACCTGATGCATGCACCTTGTCTGTTCTTCGCCGTTGGCTTTGAAAAGCTCGGCCAGCAATCCTTCCGCCTCCGCCGCTTTGTCGCTCTTCAAGCAAGCACTTACTATTCAAGCTTCTTTATAAAAAGTTATTTGAACGTTTGGTTCGCCATCTCCTGATCTTTCATTTTCACTCCAATTCCGCTAGCTCAGTATCATCTGCGCATCAGTGCGCTCAGAGAGCAGGAGTGTTGTTGTGTGTAAGTAGTAGTAAACAGATAATTAATTACTAAATTATTTAAAAGTTATTAAGCCCATTAATGTAATATATTATATTGAACATTTACTTACAGCCGACCCGAGATTAACAGCAAAAGTGGAAATTGGGGGCGGTGATGATGCTGCATTGGTTTATCTACATTCAGGAGCCAAAAATATAACCTTTAAACAAGTTCGATTTTCTAAAGGCAATTTTACAGCCGATAACATTACTATTATCGTAAGTAACTAGTAGCAAACTAAAATATAATTACAATATATTGTATGCACATATGTACATACATATGTAAATTAACAATTTCTTGTGAATTAAATCTATACCACTTGAGTGATGGTTCAGTTTAATAATAAGAAGTAACTGATTTATTTACATAAATACATACATACACGTATGTACATAATGTGTATGGCAAAGAAGTGTTGTTGGCACTATGACAACTTTCCAAACAAAAACATATGCCAACAAAATATACATACATACATACATACATACATAATTTGTATTAATTGAACATAAATAAATATACGAGTATATAGATATGTAGGCCTGTAAGTGCAATGAAAAAACCCCCTCATAAAATGTGAAGATATTACCGAAGGTGAAAAGCGGATTGCGTTGCAAGTTTTACATGACGTGCACCAGTGCAAGGCAGACGTTGCATGTGCTGCAAGTGCAACTAACTCAAGCACAGGTCCGCCTTTGCCGTTAGGTAAGTGGTTTGAGCAACCGATTAATTGCTGGCACGAGAGCTAAGAAAATCAGTGTCGTTGGCGGTACAATCGCATTGTCTAGTCGCTTCTCTGCAGGGGAAAATACTAGTTGTCAACTAGAACCCAACTAGTTTACATTTTTACACCAAATAGTTCATCTTTATTCATTTACTGGTATTTTTGACACAGTGATGTCCAACAACTGACAATTATCCTATTATGCATCAGCTTCATACTAGTTGTATACTAGTTTCATTTCAATTAAACTTCTACTTCATCAAAAAAAAAAAAAAATAAAAATAAAAAAATTGATAATAAAATAAAAGTGAGTTTGCCGCCTGCGAGAATCGGACCGAGACCCTCACGCACCACAGTGAAGACCTCTAACCACTAAACTATCGTTATGTTGTAGGGAGTAACGAAATCTGCGCACTTCAGCAGAACTTTTTATGGAATGAAACTCAGCCGTTGCTTACTAAAAACAACAACAACATACAAATGAAGGAGTGGTGAAAATTTCTGGTTCACCAAAAATTAAAAAAAAATATAAAAATTAATTTGCCTCCAGTGTGACTCGAACCGGGAGTCTAACACGCTACTGCGATAACCTCTAAACACTCGGCTATCGTGGTTATTTTGCGCACTTCAATAGAACACAACAGAGAAAGGAACTCAGCTTGCCGATATAACAACAACAAACGGTGGTGTAAATTATTATTTCTCCCGCTACTGATGGACTTCTTTACAAATAACGAACTGGTAATGATTTGATATTCAAAATACTACTATTTAACTAGAATTTATGCATACTAGTTGATTTTTCCCTGCAAGGTTAAGTGACTTACTTAATCCGCTCCTGTCTACAAGCGCTTACATACACACATACTTATGTATGTATGTATGTATGGCATTTACAAGTCTTGTATGTAGCTCATAGCTGTTGATTGGTGGGCATTGAACGTCCTCTACTGTAAACATTTGTAGGTTGTTGCAAAAACTTATGCATTGCACATATCCTATTTCATATGCGTGTACATACATATGTATATGGTATACTACGAGTATATATTTGCAAGTTTATAGCAAGTGACATTCTCAGTATTGTTTACACATTAAGTCAACAATATACCATATGTATGTACATATACTGACCAACCAACCATAAGCGGAGTATTTGGTAGAACAAACTTATGAAGTGCGCAAGTGTAATACCCGTACAATATAAAACTCTCAACGAGTAGCTTAGAGCGGTCTTCTTGAAAGCCAACAAAAAAAAAGTAATGTATACAGCTTGTAGATCACGTACATATATATGTATGTATGTCTGTATGTATGTACGAAACAGCTCAGGTTGCACGGTAAGTATATTAGACGTACACTCACTTACATAATACACTCTGGTTCATATCAATAGAGATACCAACGGATAAATTATTTCCCATTCGCAGTAGAGGGTGGGCATATTTTAGGCCTTTAGGGACCCTTGCCTTCCGTTCCAACATTTACTTTACTGTGACCCCTCTATCACCTGCACGTTGGAAGGTGGTTTTGCTTTACATTTTCTACTATTTGCCTTCTACTATTTATTAAAAATATTTCATTTTAAATTAATAATGTTTTATATGAAAAAAAAAAAACTTCGTAGATTTGCTCACCTCCGTGCCCGGTGACGTGGTTATAATGTAGCTTTGAATTTCGTCTTGGCCGTGCTATGTACTCGTACGTGTTATAAGGGGTGCTCCCTCAGTGTTCCCAGCCATTTTTCTTATATTTTTTTTTCTTTATGGATCATTCGTAATTAGTAGCAATAATCCATTAATATCAACATTTCATTTGTTATTTGTTAGTAGAGACTATTAGGCGGCCGCTGTAATCGGATGGTTAGCATTGCGTACTCCCATTCGGAAGGCCCGGGTTCAAATCCCGGTGCGACCAACATCCAAAAAATATAGAAAATTTATTTAAATAAAAATTTTAGTTAAATTTTTTATTTTCGGCCGCCCCTCGGCTGGGAATAGTTTTGAACGTTGATCAGGTGGGCAGTAACAATTTTTACCAAACTTTACTGGATCGTGTCGTTGAGCTAAAAACTCAGTAAAAATTGGTAACGAGAGAGCGCAATTTTGACGTTTCGTTCGGGAGAAAGTTGCAAATTCGTGAAAGAATGAAAACAGCTGATTTGTGATCATATGATTGAATTTTTGTCAACAAAACAAAATTGATTTAAAATTAAAATAATTTTAATTCATTAGTATGAATGATATGCTAACAAAATAAAAGGTTAAATGTAATGTTTTTTAATTTAACTGAACAATATCAATGACTCCAACAATAGTTTAGGCGCTCGTTAAAAGAAAATGTGGTGGCAGTTAAGCGGAATCATCGCCCGCCGCTTCCGTTCAAAATTTAAAAGTTAGAAAGGCATAGAATTAGAATATGCTCGTATTATTATTTTTTGTACAGCGCAAGTTCATTTTGGATTTCTATGGATTACTAGAAAGCAGTGTCGACAAAATGAGCCGCAAACCATTGCAAAGCAAGGTTGTTGCCACCGTCACAGTGACGATAATGCATTCTTGAGTTTCCGGAAGCGATGACGATGCACAAAATGAAATATTAGTGGCGTTTAGAAGGAAAAATAAAGCTCTTGCTTGGTTTTTATTTAAACAGAATCGAATAAATTCTATAATAATGTTGAGTTAATATGGCCGACTTACACGGAAAAAGAATTACAAACTGACTTTCGTATTTAAGTCATCCTTCCTGAAAGTCTAAACGACAAACTGTTGCGAAGCAAGTTTTACCTAAATTTTCGACATTTTGGAGGACTATTAGTAATAACTTATTAGTACCTTTATCGTTGGTCGGCTATAAAGCAATAAATTTAGAATAAAATTAATATATTTAAAATGCTGTGGTTTGCTAGGTTCCGTTCCGGTAATTTCGATGTCAAAGAAATAGTGGAAACAGACCGTCACATGAGCACTTATTTAATTGATGAGGAACTAAAGATAAGCCAGAAAACCGTTTCGTACCATTTGCATAACCTTGGATTCAAAAAGAAGCTCGATGTTTGGGTGCTACACGAACTAACGCAAAAAAAAACATGATGGACCAGATTTCCATCTGCGAATCGTTGCTAAATCGCAACAAAATCGACCCATTTCTGAAGCGTTTGGTGACTGGCGATGTAAAGTGGATCACTTACGATAACGTTAAGCAAAATCGGTCGAGGTCGAAACGCGGTGAGCCGGCGGAAACGGTGGCCAAGCCAGGACAGACAGCCAGGAAGGTTTTGCTGTGTGTTTGGTGGGATTGGCAAGGAATCATCTACTACGAGCTGCTCCCCTATGGCCAAACGTTCAATTCGGCCCTCTACTGCCAACAACTGGACCGTTTGAAGGCATTACTCATCCAGAAGAGGCTATCTTTGATCAACAGAGGCCGAACTGTGTCTATGTTGACGTGCCAGAAGCTCCAGGAGCTCGGATGGGAGGTCCTAGTCCGGACCTGGCACCAAGTGATTACCATCTTTTCCTGTCCATGGGGAACGCGCTTAATGGTGAGAAGTTGGCCTCAAGAGTAGCCTGTGAAAATTGGCTCTCCGAGTTTTTTTCCACGCATCACGTTGGCAACAAGTTTACGAACAAAACGGCGCATATTTGACTTAAATCGGACAAACGTACATAAAATTATCATATTTTGAAAAATCAATAAAAAACCGAACGAACTTTGTACTTGACCTATATATAATAAAATGCTGAAGCGATTTTCGGTCGAGCTCCTCCTCCAATTTGTGGTTTTACATCTTGATATTTTTTCTCGAACAAATGGAGGGACTAACAGTTTATTCTAAGCCGCCTCCGAACGACTGATGGATTCTTATAAGGAGGTTTTATTTGATGTCAGAAATACACTCGGAGGGGCTGACATTCCCTGCCGAGGGGCGAACGCAATTAAAAAATTTAACTTAATTTTTTATTTAAATTAATTTTTTAAACGCATGCTCGGCTGCTGCGGCCGCCACTTTACTTCGTCAAAAACGACCATGTTTACTACTAATTTTGAGTTAAAAATTTAATAAAGATTAGGTAGTACCTGACCAAAAGTAAGCTTTCTAAGTTTTACTGATCGAAGAAAAATTAAAACATTTAAGCTTAGTTAAATTGATAGCTTCTTCTGAGTCTCTAAGCTCAAATCAAACTTAACTTCCCGACTTCAATTTACTCATCTTTTTTCGCATTCTTAACCTGACGATGTCGTTGTGACGAGCACTGTACGCGTACCATATATCGCGCTTGCTTCCACACTTGCTACGACATATGTATGTATTCACGTGGATATATTATTGGTAATACGATCATCAAGACTACTGGCTACAGCTACTAACTAGTGTTGAATTGTAATGACTTTATATTTTGTTACATCTTATTTTGCCGTTGTTTTTGTTTTTTGTTGTTTTTCTTGTTTTTCTTGTTTACGTTTTTATATTTTACACTGTCACATTGGTTTTGCTCTATCGCTGGCATTCGTGAAATCTACAAGGAATTCGGATTTTACGCGAAGCATAGCAAATTTCTCACGTTCTCCAAATAGAATTTACTTCAGCTCAACAACTTTGAGACTTTTTCACGGGAATCGAATCTGTTATGGTTGGTTTTGCATTTACATATACGCGTGTCTTTTTGATTGATTTAATTAAGATTGGTTGGCAATTGCCTGTGCGAGTGTAAGAGGAGGGAGGGGAAGAAGCGCCGCCTCCACGAGTGGCTGTGGTTGATGCGCATGTTAAGCTGTGGTGCAAGCCATGCCATGCCATGCCATGCCAGGACAGGCCACGACAGGCCAGGCCAAGGTATGTAAGCTTTTGACAAGTTACATTTTCTTCACTATTTTCTCTTATCAACAAAGACACCAGACACTAACTTTTGTTTGTGTTTTTTGTGGTTGTATTGTTAACAAGTTTATTGCCACGTGTGTTGTTGTTGTTGTTGTGTCAGCAATGTTGCAATCGCATTTTATGCGCCAATCACTTAAACTGGCCGCAATCTTAAGTGCGTTAATGTATGTAATATATGTATGTATGTACACACCGTTTAAGGCGAAATTGAGACGATATTGAAATGAATTCGTGCTAATTGCATTTTATTCGTGTGAAATGTCATTGACACTTTTCTCATACACACACACACATACACATACAAACAGATAGGTGTATATACACATTTACATATATCTTAATACATATTTGCTATGTATTGATGAGTGGATAAGTTCGTGCCCGATTTCAAGTGCAAACTAAAATGGAAATTTTTTGAAGAAAGCGCTTTTATTAATCAATTATGTTTTCGCCATCATGTTCGGCAATCCACTCCCAACGTTCAACCAATTTACGGATGCCTAATTCATAGAAATCGCGCGGTTTCTCGTTGAAAAAGGTGTCAAGGTGGTTTTTGACGTCTTCCACATTTTTAAATTTTTTTCCATTCAAATTGTTCTGCAGCGATCGAAACAAATGATAATCAGAAGGTGCAATGTCGGGTGAATATGGGGGATGCGGCATGATTTCCCAATTCATCTCCTTCAGTTTGGCCAGGGTCGGTTTTGCAACATGTGGCCTGGCGTTGTCATGAAGGAAAAGAACTCCTTTGCGATTGGCCAAAATCGGACGTTTTTCATCAATTGCTTTCTTCAATTCGACCAATTGCTGACAATACTTGTTGGCAGTGATCGTTTCTCCAGCTGGCAAGAGCTCAAAATAGATCACGCCTCGGATATCCCACCAAATGCACAGCAGTACCTTCATTGGATGCAATCCACCTTTCGACATCGGTTCCGCCCCTTCGTGTGCCTGTTTCCATGTTCTTTTGCGTTGAACATTGTTGTACAGGACCCATTTTTCATCACCAGTCACGAGCCGATCCAAAAAAGGTTCGTTTTTGGTCCGTCGAAGCAAAGAAATTGCTGTTGACATACGGTCCTCTTTGTTCTTTTCACTCAACTGATGTGGCACCCATGTATCGAGCTTCAAAGTGTACCCAACCTTTTTTAAACGACGAAACGCAGTTGATTTGTTGATGTTCAATTCACTGGCAACCTCTTCCGTCGAAATACGTGAGTTATTCGCAACTAAAGTCCTTAGAACATCGTCATCAAGCTCAGAAGGCCGTCCACTGCGAAGTTGATCTTCGAGGTTAAAATCTCCAGAACGAAATTTCGCGAACCATTTCTTTACTGTGCGGAGTGCTGGAGCACGGTCCAAATAAACTTCGCGAATATCTTTAGTTGCAGCGCCCACTGTTTTTCCTTTGCGGAATTCGTATAACATAATATGACGCATATGATCTTTTTCGTTGTTCATCTTCCATGCGTCTTTTCACTAAGCAACTCAAATCAAAATGAAGTTATTTTATGCTTGATTTACAGTTCGGACTGTCACCTTTCCAACGATATATAATATGTATATATTTCTTTCACGAGCGCCACTCTCAAACGATTCCTACGGCATCCAGAGGAATCGGGCACGAACTTATGCACTCATCCAATACATACATCCATCCATATGTTAGCCAGAATAAACATAATTATGTATGTATATTTCTATATCATATACTTTCTCTATTTTCAGGAACCCGATAACGGTACAGCGATTATGGTGATAAGGAATGCAATAGAGGGAAGATCGAGTTTGTACTTTAATCATGATAATAACATGTTAATCAATGAAACTTATTTCTTCGTCGGTAAGTAAACATACATACACGTATGTATGTATATTTTTGTACGTAATATTTATTTGTCTCTTTGTAAAATCTGAAGCAATTTTCGGCTGAACTCCTCCGCCAATATGTGATTTTGCGTCTTAATGTCTTTTCCAACAAATGGAAGTACCTACAGTTTATTCTAAGCCGCATCCGAACGGTTGATGGTTTTTTATGAGGAGTCTTTTATTACAAGTCAGCAATACACATGGTGACCTTGACATTCTCTGCTGAGAATCGACCGCAATTATTGTAGAAAAATTAATTTTGTATAGTTGAATGTAGAGGAAAGGGGTGAACGACATCAGTCATGGGAATGATGGCTTTAGGTGTACCTACGGACACAGGGCCAGACTTCGTCAAGCAGTATGCTACTTCCGATACAAATTTTTTTTGGCGTTTTTCCGTTTGATCAGTTGCTGAGTGATGACCAAGCATTAATAATATGATATAATAAGTGATTTGCCTATAAGATCAACACCACCCATGCATTTATTGTATTCAGGAACGATATTGGGGCATCGAATGCTTTCCACCATCATCTTTCTCCTGATCGGATGATGTCGGCTCTTGAATGCGATGCCGACGTGGCAAGTTTTTCGTGACATTTCCGAGGCATAGAATCCATAATTGGCTTAAAACCATTGTCACTTCAGTATGATCGAATGCTCGGATATTTATAAACCGACACGTAAAAATTGATTCCCATAAATCGTTTGATTTCATCCGGTGTGGTATTCAAGGTTTTCAGCACTGCATAGAGGTTGCTCTGTTCGACAATGTTTGAAATAATATCCTCTGTAATTAAAACTGAAAAGAATTGAAATGGCGAATTTACTGTTAATATTTTCAGTGTAAAAGAATCATAGCCTCGAAACTCAAACCGATCTGAATATATCGGTTTCCAGTTCATCCTTAAGCAAAGTAGCTGAAAAGTAAAAATCGGGGTCTAGATCACTGTCGTTCACGAATTCGACAAGTTCATCTTCCGTTCGAAAATCTCGAAATCTACATATACATACATATATGTCGATAGTCAGGAGGAAATTAAGGCAATGATCTCACATTGTATTACTTCTGAAAATGTCACTAGAAGCAGGAAGCCAGTAGACATGTCAGTCGAGGGTAAACGGCTGCATATAACTGGATTTCACACCACACGGGCTTTATGGGTAATGAGATAGCTGATGAAATTGCCTAAAAATGTCATCCATCTTACTAACGCACCAAAACAGAATATACAAAAGTCGCTAAAAACTGTCTATAATAGAATTTCCTAAAGAGCCGAGTGTCAGATCAGTATGAGATGGAACACATTAGCGACATGAGCGAGTATACGAGTATCATCGACAATTCCCAATGTTGTACTATTTTCATCCGTGCGCAGAAAGCGACCTAGTTAGCGCAGCCGCTCTCTCACAATTTGCTTTGGTATTTGACGTTGTTAGTACGCAACGCAAAAATCTTTCCCGAAGATTTCTAAGCAAGAATTTGTGATTCCGACTCATCATTGTTGCCATATCGACTGTGCTTCTGCACTATATGGCGGGATGGGAATGTTGAGAGACTTGTAGAGTTTGGCCTTTCTTCGTTAACAGAGTACTTTAATTACCTTTCAATTGCCTACTCCGCCCGAAGTAGCACCTGTCGGCAGTGATGCATGAGCCAAAACGTCAGTGACGTGAGAGCTTCAGCTCAGGGAGTCATATGTTTTACGGAGATACTGATTTCGCACATAACGGCGAAGAGGCAATATTTTTTCGATAGCAGCTGTAAAGTTGTCGAAAAGGTAGTATATACACATATGGGTTTTCAGGCGTCCTTCCAAAGATTTAGGTCTTAGGTCTCACTGAGGAGCTTCAATTAGTTGGTTGATGCTGGGTGATTAGCCATTCACTTAATACGATAAATGGGATTTTATATTATATAATTAGCGCAGACAGTGTAGTTCTCTTGTTGTGGACTGTGCAAAGCATATCAAAGTACCAATCATGAGGTAAGTTTTGAAGCACTCATTTTATCAGCTCTTCGCTATAGGTGAACAGAACAGGGCACCTTTACGACCTACATGGGTATGCTTTGGTCTTGAAACCTTCATCCTCTTATAAAATTTTTGAGGCGGCCAGCTTGAACTCACATATTTCTTTAATTTTTTATCTGCGAATGCGTTTCGCTCGATATCTATGCCAAACAATGAGCGTTGCGTTCGTTTTTAGCATTGTTAGGTAGCTCTCCTTTCTTGTCCTGTCGAAAACCAATCGGCACCTAGCGGCTGCACGGTGGAACTAGAAATGCAGACTCTCAGCTCTCTTTTGCCGAGTAACTGATGAGTGCTCTCAGAGAGTATCGAGAAGTGTTTTTTGATCCAGAGTTAGCCAAGTAGCATTTGATTTTTTTTTGTTAGAATTTAGTACTACAGGGAACAATTATTCGGACCTCGATTAAGTCGTTCGACAAACAGACATTAACAATATTAGCCTTGATAGTCCAACGCAGAATTACTATTGGCAACAGGTGATACTTTGGACTGAGAAGGCTATTGAAAAATAAAATACTCCCCCGACAAACAATGACCGAATTGTTCAAGTCGTTCATCATTCCTGTTCCACCTTTTGTTGCAGAAACGTGGACAATGACAACATCTGCTTGGTTTTGATTAGGATACATATGTATTATATATGGTCTAACTCTACGTCGACATTAAAATTATACAAAGAATTAAGACCCCACGACACTGCGTTGGAAAAAAAGATTGTGAAGCATCTGGCTTCATTTGCAGCCTCCGATTGGTGTCGATCTGAGAAGAGAAATGAAAATGGCGCTCCCACTATTGCCTATTCGACTGTGCCTAGGCTAATTTAGAAGATATTAAATGTTCGAGGTTTCCACTAAAAGTTCCCTTATCCTCTACAACGCCTTGAACTCGATGAGATTTCAGTAATGTATATTGAAAGAACTTCTATAGTCATACATATGTATAGTACACAAAATTTATGTTTTGATTATTTACACATGCTTACAAAAATAAACAAACATATTTTATACGAGATTAACTCAATACAACATAATATACTGATTTCAAATTTTTTGTTCCTTAAAGTTCATAATGTTGTTTTGTGGTTCTCTTATCAAACCGGTAGTTGAATATAGTATGTACTTGTACTTTTGCTTAAAGAAGTATGCACATAAGCGTATACACATAAGTACATACACATGTAAAGGGTCTTCCAATAAGAGGTGTTAGTTTCAATAGCCTGCTATTCCGTTATATGTCACTTTTGAAACTGTAATTTTTTGACACTTGCCAAGTACAAACTACGCCTGATATTAAAATGGAAATTATTAAAATTCACTATAAAAATGGTGAAAACCTGGCAGAGATGGTACGTAAAATGAAAACACTTTTCGGTCGACGTGAAGCACCTTTTCGGATCAAAGTATAGAAATTGGTGGAAAAAATGGAGCTGTTGGGACAAGTTAGTGATGTGAAGAATAAAACACGTGCATGTCGCTCAAGAACAACTGAGAACACTGCTGCTGTAGCCCAAAGTGTTGAAGGAAACCTAGGTTTATCCATTCCTCGTTCGTTGGATTTTGGCATTCCACAAACGTCATTACACCATATTTTGCATGAGGACTTTGTGGGTTTTAAGGTTTCTAAAGTTCAGTTAACACAAGAACTTAAGCCAGCCGATCATTAAGAACGTCGCGTCTTTGCTGATTTGGTCCTTATGGTCCAGATCAGATATCTGACTATCAGATCTGTTTTGCGTCTTCCCATCCTTGCTCACTTGAGCGGTATGCGATTGGCGTCTGTGTAGCGCCAGGTGCCTCTTATGACATTAGGTTAAATACCACGTTTTGAAACGAGCCTAGTGCTCAATTTGAATACATTCAAACATTCCCCCCCACCCGCTTAGAAATTGATTCGAAATTTCATCGAAAAAATCATTTTGACTGATGAGGCTAATTTCCACCTCGATGGTTACGTCAATAAATATAAGCAAAACTATCGCATCTGGGGCTCGAAAAATCGAAGATTTATTGTTGAAAAGCCTCTCCATACTCAACGTGTTACTGTTTGGTGTATTTTATGGTCCGACGGTGTCATTAGACTTCTTTTTCGAAAATGAGGCTGGAACAACAGTTACGAAGAATGCATTGCGCTACCGAGAGCTGATTAATGATTTTTCGTGGCAGGAACTGGATGGTATTGATCTGGACAATGTTTACTTTGAGCAAAATCCAAGAAACGAAGCTATCGATCTTTTAAGGGAAAAGTTTCCGGACCGTGTTATCCCTCGAAGAGTTGATCGCAGTTGGCCACTGATTTAACATCTGGCGACTTCATACTTTGGGACCTCAATGATGGAATTTGTCAAGGTATTGTGGGCATATAGGAAACACTTGCGATTTGGTTAAATTCAATATTCATATTATTGAAATACTTAGTTGATCCACCAGAGTATGTGGACAGGCATCGCTAGTGATTCGAATCCAAGACAATCTGAGCGGTAACATGAACTGCTAAGTACTCGACGACTGCGGCACCGAAAAAAAGTAGCGCAATTTTTCATTCGTAAAATCTTGTGACGAGAGTAACAAGCCAAGTTTTTATGTACATAGAATGGTGTCTATAGATCAAGCCCGGGGCTTGAAGTTAGATCGGAAAACATGGTTAGATCGAGAAAAACGCGTTCAAAGTTTTTTGAACGTCTCGCAGCGTGCTATTTGAAAAATATTCATCATATTGCAAAATCCCTTTAAACACATACTCTACAAATATATGGCTTTCATTTTATGCATAAAAATTAGCGAAGCACTGCTCTGCAAGGCAGTGTCCCATCGATGCGAAAAGGTGATAGTCGGACGGGGCGAGGTCTGGAGAGTACGGCTGGTGTGATAATATTTCCCAATTAAGTGTTTTTAATGTGTCTTTCACCAGTTTAGCGGTATGAGACGGCGCGTTGTCATGTTGCAAGATAACTTTGCCATGTCTTCGGGCCCATTCCGACCGTTTTTCGATCAACGCATGATTCAAATTGATCATTTGTTGTCGGTAGCGATCCGTGTTCACCGTTTCACCAGGTTTTAACAACTCGTAGTACACCAAACCACACTGGTCCCACCAAACACAGAGCATTGTCTCACGGCCAAAGCGATTTGGCCTTGCAGTCGATGGGCCAGCTTCACCAGGGGAAAGCCATGATTTTTTTCACTTCGGGTTCTCAAAATAAATCCATTTTTCGTCCCCCGTGACAATTCGATGCAGAAAAGATTTCCTTTCGAATCGTTGAAGCAGCATTTCACAAACGGTTTTTCGATTTTCCATTTGTCTATCGTTCAGCTGGTGTGGCACCCATTTTCCATACTTCTGGATCTTTCCCATGGCTTTTAAACGTTGGAAAATTACTCCTAGAGTCACATGAAGTGTTTCTGCCAATTTTTGTTGCGATTGGGTTGGATCAACATCCAATTTCTCGTCTTCGAACTTTTTCGCTGCACCAGGATTTTCATTGTCTGTCAAATCGAAATCTCCACTTTTAAATTGACGAAACCATGTCTCACATGTTCTAATCACTGGAGCATGTTCACCATAAGTTTCTACCAGCTTCAGCTGCTTTTTTTTTGATGAAATAAGAAAAGCAACGAATGCCGCAAATGCGATTACTCGACATATTCACTGAGGTAAACAAATATGACGCTATTATTTTGGCGGAATGTGACTTGCGTATTTTTGTAGGTTAATGTCAATAGAAAAACATTACATACATGCCAAATCATCGAAATTTATGCATATTGCTAGCGACATCTACTAGTAAAACCGGCAACCTTCAACAAATACACCTGGTATATTTTTTTTTTTTTTTTCAAAATTCTAAAAACACCAAAGTCATGGTATTTTTCCCTCCACGTTCTTTCTCTTCATTTTAAACTGGAATACTTTTGATTTCCTATATATTGTTAAACGTTTTTAATTGATTTTTATGTATGTATGTATTGAATTTATCAGGTCATGCGCCAGATCCTGTGGAAGAGTTTGATTGCGAAAGCCAATACTACAATAATATGACATGCAAATTTTCCATTCCGTCAAACAGTATAAAAACGGAGTATACAATTGTTTACTATATAGATAAGGTTGAGTTTAAGGTAGGTGACTGCATTTAATAAGTTTCTAGAAAAAAAAAAATAATAATTTTTTATTGTATAAATTTTAAACTTACAGGTGGATTTTCAAAAACATTGCCCATTTGAAACCAATGAGACAACGGCGTGGATAACATTAACTCCTTTTGACAACTACAAATGTACTTATATACCTTATGCAACAATATATAATTTCTCTTTAACTGGAACGAATTTTTTGGATAGTTTTACGAAAGAATTTGTAATTAACAATCATGAACATGGTAAGCATAGCTTATTTATAATTAGCATTATTTTTGTATTGGTCACTTGGATATTTGTTACAAATTTATTATTCATACAAATTACAGTTGTACCAGCAAAATTGAATATCAAAATTTCTGATAAAACCGATCATAGCGCAAATTTAACTTTGGATGGCAATAACAAAGAATTCTATAGAGGCGTTAATTATACAATCAACGTTCGACCCAAAGATTCGAAAAGTTATACAATATTCCCGTATAGTAAACAATTAAAATATGAATATGTATTGGAGAACTTACCATTTGCCAATTGGGCTTATGATGTGGAAGTAAGTGCACGTGTAAAAAATTTTTATAAACTTCAATGGAACGAACCCGCTTTGGTGAACTTTGTAACCGAACCGCGTAGACCCGATCGTGCGCCAAGTACTTTTCCTGGTAGTTTTTTTATACGCAATAATAATATCACAATACTTTGGCAAGAAATGGCGCAAAATGAAATGAATGGAGAAAATTTCACTTACGTCGTTCGCGATTTATCTGCGAGTTCAAAGTAAGTATCATTTTTTAGTGTAAGATTAGGTTGTATTTTTGTGAATTAGTCCGTACCGTAGTTCTTATATTGTTTACGAGGCATATTAAGAAAATGTGTGTACTGTGAACGCTCACGGTTGGAGGGCTATTCTTTCGTCCCCTTTACAACGAGTACGTGGTCAGCACGTGATCAGCACGTTTCGTAAACAATATGAATTCAGTCTTCCGCCAAGTGAGACTCTTCAAGTTACTGTGAGATCAAGTGAAAAACCATGCTGCCCGCTGCACCACACAGCTAAATCACACACGGCCAAAACCCCATCAAGGAACTGCTCGCCTTGTTTAAATGGGATATACTGTACCATTCCGCGCATTTACCTGATGTAACAATTTCAGATTACTAGCTCTTTATATTCTTGCTGCTGCATATGGGTGGTAAAAGATTTTCAACCGAAGAGGAGTTGAAGAAGTGAACAACTTCGAGGAAGTCATCAATAAATAGATATCCCGCTTCATCACTTCCATAGAGAAATGACGATTATAACGAAAAATAGCTTACATAATTTAAAACCAATAAAAATTTAGTACACTTAATTTCTGGATATGCCTCGTATTTGCTGATTTTGAAAGAGAAACAAGCACAGTCTCTCAGTTCCGGCTTAAGTCAGCCTATGTCAACCAATTTTGGTGATTATATGCATACGTGTATGTATGTATGGCGGCCGCGGTAGCCGAGTGGTTAGCCTTGGGTATTGCCATTTGGAAGGCTCGGGTTCATATCCCAGTGCCAGCAACATCCAAAATTAAGGAAAATTAATTTAAAATAAAAAAACTAAGTTAAATTTTCTAATTGTGGAACCAGGGTTCGAAAACATGACTTCCGTATGGTAGCACTCACTCCTTACTACTCAATTTTTATAGCCTCATTTATACAAAACAATGCGATTGACAGCTTGACGTAGGTCAGGTTAGTTTTTTTTTTTTTAATCTAGATGTCATTCCGAAAGGAAGGACAATATGACCAAACATTTTTTCTGTTAAAGCCTGACACCGCCTCAGCTACGATGTCAAAATTGTGCTTGGCGATTTCAACGCCTCTATGCGGCGAAGAGCGTGCATCATCAGGTACCAAGAAGGTAAATTTCCGCTCTGAGAGCGAAAGGCATTTCAAGTTCCGCATACCTATGTACATACGTACAGCCGGCAAAGAATTTATTGGTTTTCGACAGTGTCGAATAAGCTTTTACGCACAAAAAAAAAACTGCCTAAGGTGCCAAATTGCGATATCCAGCGTGCGTCATTTGGAAAATGTACCGACAATTAAATAGGGAAATTAAATGTGTATGTAAAGGCAAAAATATTGAAACTGAAATGTACCTATGAGTACGAAGAACTTGAGTAGACGGCCAGTGAGAGAAGCAAGCAAGTGGTATGGTCTTTGGCAATATCGGCGCCTTTATACCTTTTCAACGATCCATCGCGATCTGTACATAAATGTCCTTCTGAATCTTTCTTCCTGAAAATATATTTTTATGGCGCTATACCTATGATATAGTTTTCCAATTCCGGTGATTTTATTTGTCAATATTTATTTAAATTTATGTATATAGAAAATCAAATATCACGCTCTTACATGATTTTTGACGGATCGTTTACCGCAAAACCTTACATCTCAACAAAACGGTTGTGAGGAAGCTATGTTTATGATATAGGGGATCGATCTGGCCGGTTCCGACAAATGATCAATAAAGTATAAAAATACAGCTGCATATCAGGTTTGGTTGAAATATCTAAAAAAAAAAAAAAAAAACAAAGGAACCAGTTTGCGTTCAAATAGACGGATAGATATTGTTCTGATCCCATTGGTATAAATTTTGGAGCATCCCTCTCTTATACTTCGGACCAAACTTAACGTACCATTTCAGGTACATGAAAGGTATAATGAGACAACTTATAATTGGTTTTAAGACCGAAGCTTTTCGCCGTAGGAGTGTCAACTGTGATCGAGATATTCAGAACATATTGAGTTTAGACGCTTTACCATCGGACTAATATGAAGTTCGAATAAAGTGATTACACTCCTCAAAAATAAAAAAGCGGTCAGAATAGCTGGCTTAACGCCTGAGTTATTTGAAAGAATGAAAGAATGATTGGAATCTGAGTGTGCTCCGCTCAAATCCTATGAAAGGACGCACAATAATCTACACTAAATATCGCAAGTCTATCCAAAGTCGGCTATAAAATCCTTAAACGAAACACGCATTCGAAACACACTACCTTCTCCACAGCAGGAAAAAAGCTGTTCGCAAAATTTACATACATACATATTTATAAGGCTAGGTAAACTGACGCTGTGCAACATCATCGAAAGCTCTATCAGAATCTGGCTAGGTCTCCTCCGAGCAGTTCGGTACTGAACGAGTACTTCCTATCACACGCTTCTCAAAGAAAACAACTAGTTTGATTATTAATTTTATGCTATGAAATCACAAATTCTTATTTAATATTTAATTTAATTTAATTTAATTTTTTTATAGCGACTTGGAGGAAACCAAAAAGACGTCACTTGACCTCCCTTTGTCTGACGAAGCGAAAATTTTCAGTATTTACGCAGAGAATAACGTCGGTAGGTCGGAAACTGGAAATACAATTCAAGTAAAACACAACAAAATTAAACCACAGTATGTTGAGAAGTTAGCAGAGAAAGGAGGTTTCAAATTAATCTGGAAGTTTCCGAATGATATGCCAAAACCAAGCAATTATACCGTATTTTGGTGCAAGCCTCGCTTTGGGAGCAAAACCGAGTGTAAAGTAAGTGAAAGTAATCTATGTACCAGGGGTGTTAGTTAAAGATTGCCGGTTTTACTAGTAGATGTCGTTAGCAATATGTATAAATGTCTATGATTTGGCATGTATGTAATTTTTTTCTATTGACATTAACCTACAAAAATACGCAAGTCACATTCCGCCAAAATAATACTCGTAGCGTCATATTTGTTTACCTCAGTGAATATGTCGAGTTTCGTTCCAAGTAAATCGCATTTGCGGCATTCGTTGCTTTTCTTATTTCATCAAAAGAAAAAAGCAGCTGAAGCTCACCGGTTGCTGGTAGAAACTTATGGTGAACATGCTCCAGTGATTAGTACATGTGAGACATGGTTTCGTCAATTTAAAAGTGGAAATTTCGATTTGAAAGATCCAGAAGTATGGAAAATGGGTGCCACACCAGCTGAACGATAGACAAATGGAAAATCGAAAAACCGTTTGTGAAATGCTGCTTCAACGATTCGAAAGGAAATCTTTTCTGCATCGAATTGTCACGGGGGACGAAAAATGGATTTATTTTGAGAACCCGAAGTGAAAAAAATCATGGCTTTCCCCTGGTGAAGCTGGCCCATCGACTGCAAGGCCAAATCGCTTTGGCCGTAAGACAATGCTCTGTGTTTGGTGGGACCAGTGTGGTGTGGTGTACTACGAGTTGTTAAAACCTGGTGAAACGGTGAACACGGATCGCTACCGACAACAAATGATCAATTTGAATCATGCGTTGATCGAGAAACGGTCGGAATGGGCCCGAAGACATGGCAAAGTTATCTTGCAACGCGGCGTCTCATACCGCTAAACTGATGAAAGACACATTAAAAACACTTAATTGGGAATATTACCGCACCCGCCGTACTCTCCAGACCTCGCCCCGTCCGACTATCACCTTTTCGCATCGATGGGACACTCCCTTGCAGAGCAGTGCTTCGCTAATTTTGAAGAAGTCGAAAAATGGCTCGTCGAATGGTTTGCCTCGAAAAAGAAAAGGTTTTTTTGGAATAGTATCCATAATTTGCTTGAGAGTTGGATGAAATGTGTAGAAACCAATGATCAATACTTTGAATAAAAAAATTTTGAGATTACTCTGAAAATTAAGTGTTTTCTTTATCGAAAAAACCGGCAAATTTCAACTAACACACCTAAGCACAGCTCCGAATGATCCGTTTGGCTTACCTCAAGGCATGTTTCGTAACATAATTCTATTTTTGTTTTGTTCTCCATAGGATGCAATGAACTTCGCAGTAGTTAACAACACTAAAGCCGATCATTTTGTAGACACAAATGAGACACTAATAATGGCAGTGGCAGCGAACTATCCAAGCAGTAGTACGGGTCTTCAATGGACAACTTGCAGAGCTAGTTTAGATGAGAATTTAGAAGATAACATCATCCTCGATGTTAAATCTCAAACAGCTAAAGAAATATATTTAAAGTGGAATGATAACTATTGTGTAAATGCCTTCAAGGCATACAACATTACATACTGCGAAGTGAGGAATAAAACGAATTGCCAAAGCATTACCCGTGAAAGCAAAGAAGAGAAAAAATTGACTTTACAACATTTGACACCCTACACAAACTATAACATTTCCATACAGGCTTTCACCAATGGAGGTGAAAAGAGTCCGGTAAAGTTAATTACTTGTCAAACTAATCAAGCAGGTGAGATACTTTATTTTTGAAATATTTCAATTAAGGTAAATTAAGAAAAATATATTTTTTCGCTTTAGCACCCGAACCACCAGAGAATGTTGATTACGTCAGAGGTTCGATAACTAGTACCTCGGTAAAAATAACCTGGAAAGCGCCGGTGGTCACAAATGGTGTTCTTCAAAAATATACAATAAAGTAAGAAAATTATTTTCATTACTTTTACTTATGTTTTCTAATTTTCCAATAATTTGTTTTTTTTTTGCATTTTAGGTATAAAATGTTGAATGAGACAAAGGAAAGCGAAAAAACCATATTATCAGGCACTGCTTTGTCCGGCGAAATAGAAGAGCTCAATAGCGACTCCACCTATGAAATATATGTGATTGCGTGGACAACCGAAAGCTCACATGCTAGTAATTCCATTACGATCAAAACTTGGGTTGGCAGTAAGTACATTCGTTAGTTTATTGAAAAAAAGATGAGACGACCTTTCTGGTACCATATTAAGTAAATATTGAAGAAAATCAAATTTTAAAATTATGGTAGTAGTCGAAGTATTAAAATCAATACTATTATTGCCGTAGAGCGAGCTTTTAAAAATGCGAACACCACTAACAACCCTGCTTAGGAGCAGACGTGACAAGTCTAAGACATCGAGGTCGTCTAACGGTGATCCGGAAGACGGGCTCTCTCGATGGGTTCGACCAGATGGCAGGGGATGGATTTTGGGTGGCATGCAAAGAGGTTGTTAGTGTCGGGCAGGTCCTAATTGCATGCAGGACATACGTTGGGTGTGTCGGGGCAAAGTCTGGATAAGTAGGAATAAAGTCGACTACAATATCCAGATCTTAATTGTGCCAGTATTACTCGGCTCTCTCGAGGCAGTTCGAGTTCTTCGTCTGCAATAAGTGGTGGTGGAATTTCTAGAATGCCATTCACTAGAAAAAGGGCCCATGAAGGCCTGTCGGTACGCCGTTCTGTCCAGCAGTGGGTGGAAGTTCGGCTTCATTCGTGGATGCACTTGATAAACTAGCTGCTTTCAGTGGTACGGGTAATGATCCTGTCATCCTATCTTCGAAGAAAAATCGCAATATTGTATCACGAATTGGGCTAAGAGGCAAGAACTTACCGTAAACTACGAATAAACTGATGTCAAGAGGAAGGCAATCTTCAATCTTGAGGAGAAATATCATAATGTCGTCTAAAATCTCCAGACAACTGGTTACAGTCCCCAAACTGTGAAGGACAGTGACAGATGTACGGTGGTGCTGTGCAAAGGTCGACTTTTGTGACCGACCCAATAATCTAGGCATTACTGAAGGTGTCAAATCGACAACCACTTTAATGAGGGAAAATCTATTAGGTTTCTGGTAGACAGCCAAGCGTCAATTAAGGCTGAAGCCTGTATGGGGCGTGAAAGCGGGCGACCAGTCGAGGTGCGGACTGACCGGGGCAAACCGTAAATCAAGTCTACTATTGCCAAGTACTCGAAAGATTGCGAAAACGAGTCAACAGTGTGCGCCCAGACATCGCTCGTAACTCGATCCTTCATCACGACAACGCGCCATGCCACACCGCGCTCAGCGTGTCCCAGTAGTTGGCCTCTAAAGGGACCGACGTCTTACAACAACTGCCTTATTATCTGTATAAATGAAAGGATTTTAAATTTAACTGCCAAAATAAACAGCTGTTATAGAACTTGCTGGCTAATTTTTACTGAAACCCGTTCGGTGAAAACTCAAAAAATTTTTTTCTTTTTCACTGACATTTTTCAACGAACACAGCTATTGTTAGTCATTTTTTTTTAGAAATATTGCCGTCTGTTAGGAAATTTTTAACCATTTACGGTTAGAAACAAGAGTCCATTCTAAAAGAATTTAAACTCTTCGATTAACAAAAGCTTTAAACTTTCATACATACACACAGGGTTTTCCAATACGAGGTGTTATTTTGATATTCAAAGAAATTTTTCCATTAAAAGATCGATAGTTTCGCTGCTTGTGTAGTACGTAGCGACGTCGTGTGGAAAGTTGATGCGTTGTCCAGATCAATAACTTTCCATTCCGGTTATAAAAAATCGATTGTGTAATCCATTTATTTTTGGAAAAGTAAATTCCAGTGACACCGCCAGAGCATAAACCGCACCAAACAGTTACACCTTGAGTATGGTGTGGGTTTTCCGAGCCCCAGATGCGACGTTTTACTTACACGTGTATATTTGTTGACTTAGCCATTGAGGTGGAAATGGGCCTCTTCAGTCAAGATGATTTATCGATGAATTTTTATTATGAATTTTAAAAATTTCAATGCGTTGTTGAAGCGTGTATCATTCCATTTTTATTGTTGGCGTAGTTTTTACTTGTCAAATGTAAAAAAAAAAAAAATGACAGCTTCTAATGTGACATCAACGACAACATCAAGTAGGCTATTCAAAATAACACTTCTAATTGGAAAACCCTTTATATTCCCACAAGTAATAAATGCTGAAAATTTCTAATATGTATAATATTTATTCATAATTATTGTACATAATCTCTATTTATAACATTTTTATTCCAGTACCATCCTCTCCCGCCCACGTCAAGCTGACAGAGGACGGCGATGGTTACATATTAAATTGGACATTGCCTACAACGCGAGCCGGTCGTGTAGACCTCTATGAGTTGATATTCATTCAAAACGGAGAGAAAAAAATACTTACTGTAAAACGCACTTCTGACGGTCCCCAAAAATGCCGTTTGAAATTTCCTTATTGCACGGAGGGTACACAAACCATGGAAGTGCGGGCTATAAATTTAGTAACTAAAGCTGAATTGGATACAAACAGATTTCGTATCGCAGAAAAATTGCAACGAGAACGGCGTCACAGCGACCCGGCATACCCTACTAGTCAAGTATATACACAAGCAACAACAAATAGTAATGATAAAGTAAACACGAATGATACGACGCCAAAGGAGAGTACAACACCAACATCTCATAAGCAAAAGGAACTAATAGAAGTTTATCCATATAAGGTTTATAAGGATTTCGAATGTGAATTTTCTTCTGGTCCTAGTAATGATGTATTAAATGACGACACATATAAATACCACTATATGCTCTCATCGGAGCCTAAAGAAAATTCAACTAAATACCGTTGTAATACTCCATTTCCATGGGTATACTCAGCTGTTATACTCGTAATTTCCATGATGTTCTTAATCTCACTAATTTGGGGTTATAGAAAATTTAACAAACAAAAGGATATTGACGTTTTACTACCGGAAACCATTTTGAAACTCATGAGTATGAGTATAAAACTACCAACCGATATTGAGATTAGTAAGGCGGATAATATATCTATTGTGTCGATGAAAGCCAATGATAGCAAGTCTTTGATCAATAAAGACTGTAATCATATTAACCGGCAATCGTCGGGTAGTAGTAGTGGTGAAAGTGGTGTCGGTGGTATTGGTGGAGGTGATAGTGTTAGTCCTAGCACAAGCACTGAGGATGTTAATGGCGAATTCACCCGTGGTTGGTCACAAGATGAGCCGGCATCACCACAAACCACAACAACTTTGAATAGTCTCAGTAACTCGTTGCCGAACCATCAACGTACGCCAGCAATGCAGTGTAGAAATCAAGGAATTACAGTAAATGATGATTATCTACTTGTCGAGCAAATAACCAATAATACGTGTAAGTTTATACCCATTATGGATGATCGGAGCATATCGAGTGCCTCTTCATATATTAAGTCCGGTTCGAGTTCTGCATCGGAGAGTGGTACTGGTAATATTATAAATGCTGGCAATTATATTGCTGTTGGTGATATTGTTGGTTCGGCAAAAGACAATGCAAATACCGCTATACTAAAAAATCATTCGAAACCCGTCTTCATACAAGCCAAATCATCGCCAACTCACCCAAATATAATTAAAAATGTGCCAATTACGACGGGCGATTACGTGCTGCCAGACTCGCTGGTGAGGGTAAGTACCATAAAAGACTTTAATTAATCATTTCTTTGTTTTTGTTTTTATTAGCTTTGAACTAAGGCAGTAGAGCATCATTCGTGATCTCTTCTTCCATTGTCGTGATCTCCATAGGACTCAATTGCAAGTGCCAAAAATTGTCTGCCGTAAATTCAAATATTTCCCTTTCCGTTTCGACCAACAACCAAGAATGTAGAAAACTCATTTTTCTAATTGCGGAGGAAATGTCAAACCCTCTGAGAGTATTTTTGACACGAGATAACAACTCCTCATTAAAATCCATTGGCCGTTCGGAGTTGGCTCAGCATAAACTGTAGGTCATTTGTTGGTAAAACCTCAAGCTCGAACGATAATCGCTTCAGCGGTTACAAAGTGTCAAAAAAAATATATAGGTATATATATATTTAATAATCCTTACGACTACCTGATCGTTATGCCGAAAAAATTCGGATTTTTATTCGTCTGCTGTTAACATTGTACACGACTCGAACAATTCATATTCTGTCTGGTGTTGTGATTCTTCTTCTCTCTAAAAATAGTCGTTCGATTCGGTTCAATGTATGTATTGTATATCTCATAGGTTTGAAACCGTCATCCTTTTCTAAAATCGCTTAGAGAATACTGGCGATTATTCCCACGTAGCATCAGTAAAGCCTAATCTCGCTGACAAGCGTGTTATGGGTTGTAGTCTAATTCCTATTTTTCCGTCCTCCTCGTACACTCAGAAATCACGAGCAACCGGTGTAAGCGCCTTGTCACATCCAAAAGAGAGGAAAATTCAATGGAGCCACTTCAAAATTTTCAATTTCCAATTTCGATAACGATCACTACAAATGTATTAAAGACTATGATTTGAGGTCCGGCTCCTTGAGCGGGTACCGGCGCCAAAGTTAGTCGCCAATTAAAATCAGTAAAAAAAATTATAGATTTTTTTCCCATATGCAGTTCTTCAGTTCCTTGAAAGTGGGAAACTTTCAGGACACTGAAGCGATTATAAACCGTCAATTTATTAATTCCTTCTTTTATTTTCAATATTATTTCCAACAGCTATCAGCATCACCTTATGCTCCCATGGGGCCTGTACGACCTAAACTACTCAAAACGGGCGATTATGTGCCACCAGATGCTTTATCTAGGGTAATTACAATTTATTTCATATATTTTCCTGTTGAAATTATATTAATTTTTACTTACAGATGACATCGTCACATAACTCTATGATGAATGAAGTTAATAAAAAACCGGTAAACACATTCCAAACACAATTTTTACCCACCAGAACTTTTGGCGCTGCACAACCAAATATCAATAAAAATTCCACGATCGCAACGGGCGACTATGTTTCGCCAGATTCGCTGCCTAAGGTAATTAAATATATTTATATACCTTTCATTTTCTTATACCGAAGTATGTACCAGGTGTGTTTGTTGAAGAGAGAGAGTAGATGTCGCTAGCAATATGTATAAATTTCTATGATTTGGCATGTATGTAATTTTTTTCTATTGACATTAACCTACAAAAATACGCAAGTCACATTCCGCCAAAATAATAGAGTCATATTTGTTTACCTCAGTGAATATGTCGAGTTTCGTTCCAAGTAAATCGCATTTACGGCATTCGTTGCTTTTCTTATTTCATCAAAAGAAAAAAGCAGCTGAAGCTCACCGGTTGCTGGTAGAAACTTATGGTGAACATGCTCCCGTGATTGGAACATGTGAGAGACGGTTTCGTCAATTTAAAAGTGGAGATTTCGATTTGACAGACAATGAACGTCCTGTTGCAGCGAAAAAGTTCGAAGACGAGGAATTGCAGGCGTTATTGGATGTTGATCCAACCCAATCGCAACAAAAATTGGCAGAAACACTACATGTGACTCGAGGAGCAATTTGCCAACGTTTAAAAGCCATGGGAAAGATCCGGAAGTATGGAAAATGGGTGCCACACCAGCTGAACGATAGACAAATGGAAAATCGAAAAACCGTTTGTGAAATGCTGCTTCAACGATTCGAAAGGAAATCTTTTCTGCATCGAATTGTCACGGGGGACGAAAAATGGATTTATTTTGAGAACCCGAAGCGAAAAAAATCATGGCTTTCCCCTGGTGAAGCTGGCCTATCGACTGCAAGGCCAAATCGCTTTGGCCGTAAGACAATGCTCTGTGTTTGGTGGGACCAGTGTGGTGTGGTGTACTACGAGTTGTTAAAACCTGGTGAAACGGTGAACACGGATCGCTACCGACAACAAATGATCAATTTGAATCATGCGTTGATCGAAAAACGGTCGGAATGGGCCCGAAGACATGGCAAAGTTAACTTGCAACATGACAACGCGCCGTCTCATACCGCTGAACTGGTGAAAGACACATTAAAAACACTTAATTGGGAAATATTATCGCACCCGCCGTACTCTCCAGACCTCGCCCCGTCCGACTATCAGCTTTTCGCATCGATGGGACACTCCCTTGCAGAGCAGTGCTTCGCTAATTTTGAAGAAGTCGAAAAATGGCTCGTCGAATGGTTTGCTTCGCAAAAGAAAAAGTTTTTTTTGGAATGGTATCCATAATTTGCCTGAGAGATAAGCGAAATGTGTAGAAGCCAATGGTCAATACTTTGAATAAAAAAATTTTGAGATTCCTCTGAAAATTAATTGTTTTCTTTATCGAAAAAACCGGCAAATTTCAACTAACACAAATTTCAAAAATTTCATCAAAAAGATACCGTCCTGTAAACGTAGTCGATATTGTCTTCCTTTATCAATGGCATATCATCCCTTCTCTTTACATTAATTTTCATTTATCTCCAAAAATTCCATTTTTCCATTTGAATATCAAAATAACACCTCTTATTGGAAAACCCGGTATAAATATGATAGTTATAGATATGATTTGACATTGGTCATGAATGGGTAGAAAGACTTCGGCATGGACGAAGACAGCTCTTTTTTCCTAAACCCTCTTAAACTCAATTTGTTTATTATCTCCACAGATAGCAGCATCATTTTCTACTAGGGAAGAAAATCTGAACTCTCAAAAGATCTTTCAAAAACAACCTATAAATGACAAAACTGCGCATATACCACCAAATCAGTTTAGAAATCTAACTCTCGCCACGGGCGACTATGTGACACCCGATGCGCTGCCAAAGGTACATATGAAACTGAAAACTGCTTTATGAAATTTTAAATACTAAAAAATGCCTTGTCTTTTACACATCTAAATTAAATTAGATCGCAGCATCATTTTCTCTAAAAGCAGAAAATGAGAAATCTCAAAATGTGTTGGAAAAGCAACATCTAAATGACACATCCAGTCTTTGTAAGAATTTAACTTTCGCCACAGGGGACTATGTGACACCCGATGCGCTGCCGAAGGTAAAAAATTGTATTAATTCAAATTTGATCATGACTGATTAAATTAATTTTGCGCTCTTTTTTCTTCTCTCATTTCTTTCTAGATTGCGCAAACACATGCAGCAGCAGCAGCAGCAGCAGCTGCAACAGACCATGAGGACACTAAAAAGCCATTACAACAACAAACCAAATCACCCATAGTTTCATATGGTTATGTTACACCTGACTTTTGGGCACAACAACAACAAAGCGCAATGAAGTGAAATCCCTCACACGAGTAGCTTGTGAGACACTGTAGCTGAGAAAATTTAGCCAAAAAATTAAAAATCAAGCCAAGCTTGTTTAGTGATTGCATGAAATTTGGCGAAAGTGCTGTGTAGTATTTGTAAAAAAAAACAAAAAAAAAAAAAAAAAATTACATAAAAATAAAATCGTACCAAGCATTTCACTAGTTTAGCACATTCAAATACATATGAACACATTGACAACAACGCGGCAACGAATTTTTTGTTTTTGCGCAAATGTCAGTTAAATTTCTAGAAATTTAAGATATGCAATTAAAATATAAAATAAAATAAAATAAATAAAGTAAAAAATACGAAATTGCTCACAAAAGAAATATCACTAGCCTAGATTTTAGAAAAGCTCTACATACTTTGGCCACAACTGCTGCTTTGCAACTCAAAATTAATAAAAAAAAAAAATAAAAAAAACTGTGGTCCGTAGTTCGTTGCTTTCAATGTGTTTATAATATAAGGTGCTTACATAATTTTAGAAAGAAAAAAAGAAAAAGAAATACTCACTATCATGGCCAAAGGCTTAAGCAGTTATATACATACGAGTATATACATAAAAACATACATTTTACATACATACATATATAGTTGTTGGTGATTTAAATTTGGAAACTAATGCGACTGATTTATTGTTGTTGTTATTGTAGGGACATAAATGCATATACAATTGTATATAAAAGTGTGCTGTATCGATAGCATCTACATACATATATGTACATCTGTACATAAAAACATACATTACGTAAATGAAATGGTTATGAATGTACATAAGAAAATACATACATTTAAATTAAAGACAATTATTAATTAAGAAAATACAAAAACAATTATAAATTATTAAAAAAAAAAAAATACAAAAACCAAAATTAATTAATTAAAAAAACCGTAAAAAAAAGAAATTAGTTATAGTTTAAAAAAATAGTTAAATAAGCAACGTCGAATTTCCATGCAAACAGCTTTATGATCGTAGAAATTCCAGTGTGAAACAAAAACAAAAACAAAAACAAAAAAATAAGAAAACAAATTTTATACTCATAAAAATAATAATAGAGATATATGCACGTAAAATATGCATGTGTGTATGTGAATATATGTATGTAATTAACTCAAATTAGATGTAATTTGTGCGTATGAAATTTTTAATTGTTAAGCGTGTTGCAAGCATTTTTGTTTATCAGTTCCTTATATATTTATAATAATAACTATCATATATGTACACAGATATGTACATATATATACTCAAGAGCTTAAAGATATTAACTTAAACTTTTACAAACATATATACATACATATTTAAAAGAGTAAAAAAAAACATCACAATTCCTTAACATTTTATGTATTTTTTTAAAGGACATCACATGCTAATGTATACCTATATATGAACAGTAATTTTATTATTTATATATAATATCATGCACAAAAGTTAAAAGGCATAAATATATCGTAGTGATATTAAATGTTAAATAATTTGTTAGCAGGCATGTTGAAAATTTGTATAAGAAACAAGTAACAAAATATATTATATTATATGTATGCAACACTTTTAAGTATAACTGTACAAAAAAACAGAAAGTTATACTATAAAAGACAACTCAAACATTTTCACATAATATCATTATTGTTTAAATTTTAAAAAATGTTTAAATTTTAAAAATTTTAAATTTCTTTTATGCAATAATTTCATAATTCAAAATTCCATGCTGTAAAAATTACTCCAATTAATTTCTGAATTAACACATTTTCTCAATCCTATCTTGAGTGCTTTAACTAGTAATAAACGACTCCTTAACCGCATTTTTCATTTAAACAATTATTAATATTTATGTATGTACATACATATGTACAATCTCAACTGCATTCCCTGCAAAAGAAAATCTAATTTTTTAAGTTTAAGTTTATAAGTAGTGCATTACTTCTAAACTTTTATATAATTTTATAAACTTTTCATACGCATACAAAAATCATTTATATACATACACATATATAGAATTAATTTTAATTGGGATATTTTCATAAAATTATTCAATTTTTTTTGTATACACATAAGCATTTAAAATTTTCCAAAGAAAGCCAAATTTTTAGAAATTATTAAATTTTAATTATTTTATAATAAAAAAATTCAAACATCCGAATACTTACATATAAAATGTATATACTTAACTAATTATTATTAAAAAATTTATATTTATTGGTTTATAATTCTTTTATGTGTACACTTAAGCCACAATACTATTGTAGTATATGTATGTACTTATAGTTGTAAGTTCTTAAAGTAACGTAAATCAAGTGAATCGGGTGGAATATAAAAATTTTAAAAATAAAAAAAAATTAAGAATTTACTAATATTATGCACATGTGCACACACACACACATATACAAATTAATTTTAATATTATTGTGCAAATAAATGTAAATATGTATTACCGTTTAGGTACACAAATAAAAAATAAAAATTTGAAAACAATGTGCCCATATTAGATGTTGAAAAAAACTTACATTCGTATAGTATATAAAATATAGTTTATTATATATGTATGTAACTATATAAAATATTGTATAAAAAATAGGTCAATCAATTGTATGTTAATAAAGTCTAATTATTTTAAAATAATAACTCAAATTTACGAGCATAAAATAAATAATTGTTAAAAATTCTGTTATTTAGCTGAAATAAATAAACTTAAAACATAATATTAATTTTTTGTAGGTTAGTATAGTAAAAAAAAAAAGTAAAGGAATTTATAATTGTTTTCGACAAACATTTAATTATTAAGCTACGGTCGGTTTCCACAATTTAATTGAATTTTCAAATTGCTTCACATGCACATATAAAAATCTTTAATTATAAGTAAACATATGCTACGTAAATGCAAAAAAAAAAACATTATGAAATTTGTACAATAATTTTTATTTAATATTTACAAAAAAAAAAACAATAGTTAAAAATGTAAATATTATAGTAATTTGAAATTTTTAAATCAATGCATAGGTTATTTATTGATTCACAATTCAAAATAAAGTAAACAAAATTAAATAAAGAAAAATAAAAGAACTAAAGTAAAATAATATAAAATGCAATACAAAATAATAAAATAAAATGAAAGAATATGACATAAAAATAAAACAATGTAATGAAAATATGAAACAAACTAGAATTAAATATAAAAAAGTAAAATATAATAAAGTGAAATAACACAAAAAAAAAATTAAAATAAAATAAAAAAGGTAAAAAAATAAACTAAAATTTATTGAAAATTTAAATTTGATATGGTAGGTATAAAAAAAATTAAAAATTATAATTGAAAAACGAATAAAGTAAAATGAAATGAAATTAAATTAAATTTAAGTGATATCAAGGGAAATAAATAAAATATACTAAAAAACATGAAAGAAAATAAAATATAAATAAAATGAACTGAAATAAAATAATATGAAATACATTTTAATTTAAATAAATGGTATAATAGGTTAAATAAAATGAAATAAAACAAATAAATATAGGTGTAAATAAAATGAAATAAAATATAGAGAAAATAAAATGAAATGAAATTAAATTAAATTTAAATGAATGGTATAAAAACGGTTAAATAAAATAATATATAAATAAGGTTAAATGAAATGAAATTAAATTAAATTTAAGTGAATTAAAAGAAAATAAATAAAATATAATAAAAAAGATGACATAAAATAAAATATAGATAGTGTAAAATTAAATGAAATATAATAATATGAAATAAAAATTAATTTAAATAAATTGTAAGGTAGGTGTAAATAAAATGAAATAAAATTTAAATAAAATAAAATTAAATTAAATTTAAATGAATTAAAAGAATATAAATAAAAAAGATGAAAGAAAATAAAATACAAAGTGTGTAAAATGAAATGTAATAAAATAATATTAAATTAAATTAAATTTAAATGAATGGTATGGTAGTTGAAAATAAAATAAAATATGAATAAAGTAAAATGAAATAAAATAAAACATAAATAAAATAAAATGAAATTAAATTAAATTTAAATGAAATAAAAGAATATAAATAAAATAAAATATCGTAAAAAAGATGAAAGAAACTAAAATATAAAAGTGTAAAATGAAATGAAATAAAATAATATTAAACTAAATTAAATTTAAATAAATTAAAAAGTTGTTAAAATTAAATCTAACAAAAAAATTAAATAAAATCGTAATTACATAAAATAAAGTAAGCTAAAAAATACGATAAAATCAAATAAAAAAAAAAAAATAAACCAAAAAAATAAAAAATAATAAATAAATACAAACAGGAAAGTATTTAAAAATAAAATAAAAGTAATTTCGCATTGAGAAAGAATAATCTAGTGCTGTTATCCAAAATAAAATAAATGATTATATGAAGTAGTACTTCATGTTATCACAATTCCAAAAACTTTCATTTATTTTCCCCTCAACATTTCCAATTGGCAATTATTGTAGACTTAATAAGCGGTTGTCATTTTTAAATAATAAATAAGAAACTTTAATTTGCCAACTCACCTATGCATTGATTGAAAACGAAGTATGTACGTATCTTTAAAGATAATTAAATAAAATTCTGTACAAAAAATCTATATTTTTAACAACACAAGCACTTAAAAGTGTAGCACTGAATATGAAAACTTATTTACTTACACTTTATAACGAGTTTTACAGTATATAAGCGTAAACTTATTTACACGATCACACATAAATATTATAAATAAAATAAAAATATAAAATATTTGGCAAAAATATCTGTTTTATGTGGCGTAATTGAAAGCAAAAATAAATCAATTATTATTAAAATATACAAAAGTTGCATTTTATTACATACAAAAAAGGGACAAACTAATTGGGAAACTAATATTTAACGTCTGTTTAGCAGAGAATTGGATTTATCGATAGCCATCGCTTAGGCCATACAATAAAAGACTTGATGTCAATTAAAATTATTTAATTCCAACACAATAGATATATGGAAATTTTATTAAAAGTTTATTTTACAATATTTGAATTTGATTACTTGATAATTGCTCTAAATTTGGTGATGAAAATGGAAGCAAATATTAGTAGTGTAATATCACCGAGCGTATTTTTGGTTAACTGCATACGAGCTTATTTGTTTGCTATGTATATTAAAGCTAGTGAGATCTAGAGCTTTATATCTACATTTCGTTGAAATTCTTACCTTAAAATAAGAAGTTTTCGCAATTGTATGTCAAGTGATCCAAAAATCGTGGCTGCAATTGGTTTCCTATTTCACTGAGGACTCTTCCATTCGACCTTTACTGCTGCCCCAATTAATGTACATACATATTTTCTTTTATTAAAGTCATCTAAATAGGTTTTACACTTATATCGTAGTTGGTTTTTACACCATAGTGGCCTATGATATTTTTTCATTTGCAAATGATAACTAAGTCATTGTTTCAAAACAATTAACAATAAATGAAAATAGGGAAGCAAGAACTTTCGTACGATTTCGCGCCATGACACTTCATTCAAACATGATTCAAACAGCAGCGTGAACTTACCACGGTAACCAAGCAAAATTTATTTGTCTGCTAATATATATAATAATCTGGTAACATCAAAACTGAAATTTTCACCACACAGGGGCAAAAGCCGATGGAGAAGCATGTTGTTTGTGTAGCATTCAGTTTACGAAGAAATTTGGCCGAGATAAGTTGTGTATAAATTTCAAGTGAAAAACATTTGTATTTTTTCGGATTCATATTGCATTTAACAAAAAAACTTTCATCCTCTTGATATAAAGGAATTGAATGAGAAAATAATATTTGAATAGGATAAGAAAATCCTTTTAATATTTGTACTTCCATTGAACCATTTTTTGTTAAGGATAAGTTCAAAATCCAAAAAACGAACGCTGTGAAAAAGGGAGGTGGAAATCAGCAAACGAAATCCATTACGTGAAAAATCGATAAAAATAGTATCAAATCGGAAACCCGTCATAAAGGCAAAGGCAAAGACAAAAGTAAAAACAAAACCAAAGTGACGTACCAACCAGAGGAGTGTTAAAATAACAACAACGTAACGAACCGAGCAGCACAAAGTTGGTGGAAAAAAAACGTGTAGTTGGTGTACGAAACGTGCGGAAGGAATTTTGAAATATAACTACAAAGAAAGCATATTTGACTATAAAATTATTTTTTTCTGTTAATACAATTTAAAAAAAAAAAAAAAAACAACGCAAAGAAAAAGCGGATATTCAAAATAAAAAGCGAGGAGTAAAAGCGGAATAGGAGAAAAATCAGCTGATTTGCTGTTTAAAGGTAAAGCGAAGAAGAAGGAGATACATTTCTCCACTTACCGGCAAGAAGTACGACACACATACACATTGTTAGAAAGCAAAACCTACAGCTGTCCAATCAGCCGTATAAATACGCGAAAGCGCAAAACAAAAAAGTGTTGAATTTGAAATATAAACAAAGAGGAAAATAAAACCAAAACCTAAAGCAAAACCAAAAATTGCAGATGTAAATAAAGAAAATTGGTCTCTTCATATAACCGCCAATAAATCTATAAACAGTAAGAAAATTATCTTGAAACAATAGAATTCGTTAAGAATAAACAGAAACTTATTTTGCTTGACAAAATCAAAATAAATTTGTATAAAATTTTCAATAAATTAAAATAACTTTCCAAATATCCAATAATTCAAAAGATTTTTGAAAATTCCCAAGTAGCATGGGCACAGAAACCAAATTTAATTGTTACAAGGAGAACACAACAGCAACGACTGGTAGTGTTTTACGTCCGAAGGTAGCACACAATGGTTCGTCGTTAATAGCTAAAGCAAATGTCGGTGCTGGCCGTGGTATAATTGGCATTAGTGGTGTTGATCAAAAGTTGCATTCCTCAAATGGCGCTTTAAATGGTGCATTGAACTTTAAGCAACAACAGCAGTGTAACGATATTAAAAACGGCAGTACGACCAACAGCAGCTGTGATAAGATTGAAACAATTACAACTCCAGTTTTTGTACCCATACACATTGGCGAAGACGTAATTAGCGGCGCCAAAGAGATACTCAAAGTGATAAGACCACATTGGAATATCAGTCATATACAATTTAAAGTAAGTGTATACACATAAGTGAATGTGTTTTTAAGATTTTGGAAATTTTGTTGTGTTTAATATTCATGTATGTATATCATTTATTTGCATTAGGTATTGAATGTCGATTTTTTCTTTATATCTACATTGGTCCGTGTAAATATTGTTGTGTTTTGTGTACCTAAATATATCTCTCTACACTAATATGAACTCACTGAACAATTTAAACTTATATTCTGAATGAAATTCCTATTTTTCCGTTTCCTTTACAAATAAGTACGCATACAATTAAATGACAACAATATGTACATACATATATGGAATTTTCCATTAATGTTACAGATAGCCACTTGAGTAGTTTTGAACGTACAAGTATCTATGCATTTGCTCTATTTATTAGTGAGAACAATTTTCAATGATTATCTCCTGCAAATAAATGAATTTAATGGTGGCAAAGTACATTTAATATAAAAAAGGGAGAAATTTGCTGTATTTGAATGAATTTTCACACATTTCAAAAACGTATTATATGTAAATGTGTCATTTCATACACATATGCATGAATATACGTACATATATGGAAATTTTTACATCATTTCCTGCTATACAGTTATCATCCATCACTATGCCAGATTAAATGGCTTTCTTCAAAAACAAAAAAAAAAAAAAACAAAAAACCTTAACCGGATTCTTTTCGCTTTTTCATAGCCCTGTGTAATTAGCAGCAGATATTTTTTTAATAAATCTATTTATACGTGAATATGAATATATGTACATACGTGTACATAAGTACATTCACATGTATTTTTGCAATTCGGTCGGAAATACAAATGTGCTGGAGTATAAATATTGTATTTTATGGCAGCCTTATCTCTTTAAAGGTTCTCGACATTTACCGTTGAAGTAAAAAATTTCGGAATTTTTTTTTTTTACTATGTACATATTGTATATACCATATAAGAAAATAAACTTGTACACTTTATATGTAGACTTTATTTGTGTATTAATGGAAAAATATATAATCTTTATTGTGGCAAAAAAACTTTTTTCAGTTAGCTTAAACATTTTCTTTTTGTTTTTAAATAAATTTTACAGCAATTCACCATTTTTCTGCAGTACACTATTTGTTGTTGTTGTTGTTGTTGTTGTTGTAGCGGCTTACACTATTTGTTAATAAGCATCGCATTCCTTCCTTCCTCAATGTATAGATATCTGTGTGTTACATATGTACATATGGTACATATATATTTCTGTGCTTGAAAATATTCTAATTAATATGTGCATAAATTTACATGCTAATTAAATTATTTTTTTATACATATTAATGTAAAATTGTAACTTTTTCACTTACAGCTGTGTTCATTTATATAAGAACATATTGAAATGGAAATTAACAATGTTTTTAAAAATTGTCATATATCTCCTGTTCGTTCTGTTGATGTAGGTACCCCCAAGAGTCCAACTAAATTTACTCTATATAAAAATCATTCTAGTTTTTTTTTAATTCTATTGTTGCTGGTTATATTACCAGTGTTTTTAGTGACCTTAGGTGTTATCGCTCATACATTTTAGACAATTTTTTATTATACATACAAAATTAGACAAAATTCATTCAGAAATAAATACTAACACCAGTATCCGTATTGTAGTTTTCGAGCTGATCTTACTGTAGAGTCTATTAATAGTTACAAAAATTATTTATTTTTTTGCTATGTTCTAATCTGACTGACTAAGATTCGACGTTTCTATGTTGAAAACAATAATTTTGAGAATTCCTCAGACGTTTTCTTGAGACCGTAAAATGCGAAAGCAGTATATTGTAAAATAATTTTATTTTCTGCGATAACTATTAAAGAATCTATAGAATCCTAGATGCTAAATGATTACACCAACAGTAACAGTAACGCGTGTCTAAATCTTTCCAGAAAAAAAAATTTCCGTTATCAACCGTAATCTGCTCATTAATAAACGCAATTGCTTTATGCCTTTATGGCGTTTGTCACGCCACGCTTATAAAATTTTAATGTATTATAAAGTCGCTCAGTAATATGTAAGGATTTCGTATATGTACATGGAAAAATGTATGTACATATGTACCATCAGTATTCCTGTATATAATACATACATATGTATGTAGTACATAGATTTATCGTTTATCTTTTTCCCATCACAAGACTTTTCATTAAGATTACGGTGTTAATTATGTGACGTATACACTTAAATGAACCAGAAAAAAGCGATTATTTTTTGCACATGTGCATACATACATATGTATCTAAAACGTATTCCTCATTTAAATTGCGTTCTACGTAAATAACGGTTAAATTTTTAAAATATTGACTTACTCTTATCTTGCAGTAGACACTTAAAATTCTTTACATTTGACTTAGATTAGCTAGTTATCTTACTCAGTTTCAATTTATTGAGATAACGTATATGTATTCTTAGTTGGTAATTTTGACATGTGGCGAAGATTGTAAAACCAATTTTATAATGGAATTAAAAGTACTATTTAGTAGTGAATTAAGTCATAATTTTTAGTTATTTAACATGTAATAAAATGTTAATCGGTCTCAATAATTTTTCGTCTTATGAAACTGTGTGACGTCAACTGTGTGTGTGAATGTACTCTCCATACATTAAACAAAAAAAAAAATGTACTTCGATATAGTCTATTGCCAATTACAGCCAGTTCGTTTTCCATCGGGTCTTTCCAAGGAAGGGGTTGTTGTTGTTGTTGTTGTAGCCACACAAATATTCCCCAAAGTAGATTTTGGAGTATGTTGCGGGGGTGACAGTCCTTGGCCGGATAAAAAATCCGGGTCGTTCCGGTATAAAGACCCGACTGTCGCGGTAACTATTGGATTGTAGTCGCCTCTTACGACGGGCATGCCTTATCGCGGGGAAATTCTTGAACCCCTAACCCGCAGGGGGTGATGTTGTTGTTGTTGTTGAACGACTTGTAGGGTTTGGTCTATGTTATCAATATCTGCAGCGTATGCCAGGAGTCACTTTACCTGGCACCTCGTTTGGTTTTGGATGATTCGAAAAGGTTCTTCCCGATCCTGACGAAGCCGTTAGTGTTACGTAACGTCAGTTTACACAGCTATATAAATTTTGCGAGGAAATTCAGACATAGGAACGTAGAGGCAGCTTCTCTATGGTAAAATCGACGTAAAGGTAGTGTGTGTCGGTTCTCCTATTACGGCTATGTCTCAAGATTTGGCGAATGGTAAATATCTGGCCAGTGTGGATTTATCAGGTCTAAAGCCACTCTGCTAAGGTCCAATGAGTTTGTTGACGGTGTCTTTAGTCTCACGCAATACACTCGATGGAATCTTAACGCTTACTCCACGGTATTTGGCGCAGACTATGGGGAGCCGCTTTTCATGGATTTGGATCGACTGGCATGCCATCGACCCTTTTGTTGTTTTTCAAGTGTGAAACTGCTATATAAACTTTTTTATAGTCGGTGTATGAAACATCTGTTCCAATATCATCGATTGGGACATTGGATTCGCTATCTCCTGGTGCCCCATTTCCAATGACATTTAGCATACTTTGGACATCACTCACTACATCACCTTTCTGGGTCCTACAAGAGTATGCTCCGGTCTTCTGTAAGTCTTTTCGTAAAATTTTCGATCACTACACCTAACGACCAGCTCTCAAGCTTTTCACCTACTCACCTATCTCGATTCTCGCTGCAAACTTCTGCTTATAAAATGTTTCTTTAGTCAACAGAATCAACCAGTGTATGGACCCTTTATGCTACCACTTGTTGTTTATATTCGGAAAACAGAATGTTTGTTTTTATTTCCTGCCCCTGAACTGGCTAACTGACATTGTTTATAATTAGTTACTATTAAATTTGTTAGAAAAAAAAAAGAAAAAGAAATGCGATTTGCGTGACTCGCTTTGGAGAAGTGAGTAAGTAAACAAATAGATATTGTGAATTTGCACATTCTTATGTTAATGTGTGTGAATTTTTGTATTGTTTAATAGCAACATGCAATATGAAAAGTGCCTATCCTGCAATGAATGGAATTAGTTAAAAACTGCTTGAAACTGTTAATCAAGCACAACTAGTCAAGCAACTTTTACTTTTAACACGGCGATGTTGTACGTTATGGCCGGGTTTCGGTCAAAAATACACCAGTCTTATACTAGTTTGAAATGGACAAAAATATCACTAGTTTAATTTTGATCCAAAATAGTACTTTTATTATATTATTATTATTGCAAAAAATTAATATTATTTAATAAACTACTTGTTTTAACCGATTTGTCTCCATTGTTATAACTTGGGACCAAAATTTCTATTAAAACATATGAAGAGTTTTCCAAAACTAAAACATTTTCCGGCCATCGTGAAGCAGCTTGTCATAACTCAGTACAGAAATCGATGGAAAATTTAAGTTGTTGGGAAAAGTTAGTGATGTGAAGAATGCGAAATTTTCATCAAAAAATCATCTTGTCTAATGAGGCCCCTTTCCACCTCTATGGCTATGTCAATAAGCAAAACTATCGCATCTGTGGCTCGGAAAATCGAAGATTTATTAATTATTGAAAAGCCTCACCATCCTCAACGTGTAACCGTGGATTATATTGATCTGGATAATGTTTACGTTCAACAAGACAGCGTGCAACGAAACCACCGCCCTGCGGGTTAGGTGTTCAAGTATTTACCCGCGGTAAGGCTTGCCTGTCGTAAGAGGCGACTAAAATTCAATTTTTTATCCGACCAAGCACTGTCACTCCATTCCCCAAAAATTACTTTGAGGAATATTTTTGCGATTACAACAACAACAACAGCAACGAACCCATCGATATTTCAAGGGAAAAGTTTTCGGACCGTGTTACCTCTCGAAGAGGTGATGGCAATTGGTCACCGATATCTTTTGATTTAACACCTTCAGGGCAGGTGGAAGATAAGGTTTACGCCAACAGGCTAACGTGGCTTCAAGATGGAATTCGTGAAGCTATTGAGGACATATAGGAACCACTTGCGATTTGGTGATGGAAAATTTAATAAAAAGAATACGGCCATTTTGCTGATATTGTTTTTCATTTATCTCAAAAAATTCCATTTTTCTATGAATGTCAAAATAATCCCTTTTCCAATAAGGTATATACCGGTGTGTTAGTTGAAATTTGCCGGTTTTTTCGATAAAGAAAACACTTAATTTTCAGAGGAATCTCAAAATTTTTTTTATTCAAAGTATTGACCATTGGTTTCTACACATTTCGCCCATCTCTCAGGCAAATTATGGTTACCATTCCAAAAAAACTTTTTCTCTTTCGAGGCAAACCTTTCGACGAGTCATTTTTCGACTTCTTCAAAATTAGCGAAGTACTGCTCTGCAAGGGAGTGTCCCATCGATGCGAAAAGGTGATAGTCGGACGGGGCGAGGTCTGGAGAGTACGGCGGGTGCGATAATATTTCCCAATTAAGTGTTTTTAAGGTGTCTTTCATCAGTTTAGCGGTATGAGACGTCGCGTTGTCATGTTGCAAGATAACTTTGCCATGTCTTCGGGCCCATTCCGACCGTTTCTCGATCAACGCATGATTCAAATTGATCATTTGTTGTCGGTAGCGCTCCGTGTTCACCGTTTCACCAGGTTTTAACAACTTGTAGTACACCACACCACACTGGTCCCACCAAACACAGAGCATTGTCTTACGGCCAAAGCGATTTGGCCTTGCAGTCGATGGGCCAGCTTCACTAGGGAAAAGCCATAATTTTTTCGCTTCGGTTTCTCAAAATAAATCCATTTTTCGTCCCCCGTGACAATTCGATGCAGAAAAGATTTCCTTTCGAATCGTTGAAGCAGCATTTCACAAACGGTTCTTCGATTTTCCATTTGTCTATCGTTCAGCTGGATGTCAAATCGAAATCTCCACTTTTAAATTGACGAAACCATGTCTCACATGTTCTAATCACTGGAGCCTGTTCACCATAAGTTTCTACCAGCAACCGGTGAGCTTCAGCTGCTTTTTTCTTTTGATGAAATAAGAAAAGCAACCAATGCCGCAAATGTGATTTACTTGGAACGAAACTCGACATATTCACTGAGGTAAACAAATATGACGCTACGAGTATTATTTTGGCGGAATGTGACTTGCGTATTTTTGTAGGTTAATGTCAATAGAAAAAAATTACATACATGCCAAATCATAGAAATTTATGCATATTGCTAGCGACATCTACTAGTAAAACCGGCAACCTTCAACAAACATTTTGTCAAGACAAAATAACGAAAAAACAATAATCAATAAATTTCACCAGTATAACACTCTTCCAATTAGTCAGTTTTCAGTCATAAATTTCTAGTAGGAAACTAAAACATTCTCCGATTGGTTTAAAATTACGCTGCATTGTATGTATGAAAATATATTGTTTTTATCACAAATTTCGTCGTGCGCGTTATTGGTGTATTTGTACATATGTATTAAATTGCAATGAGAACTGCTACAAAAACTCGAGTGGATAATATATTAACCGGTAGTCTGTTATTTGCGATTTTATCACAAAATCTCAGGGCTTTAGACATACTCATAAAAATATAACTCCGAGAAGTAGGAATTAGCACCTGTTTGTTATATTTTTTTTTTTTTGTTTTGCCAAGCCAACGTTAATACACCCTTAAAAGTATAGAAAAAAATTCCATATTTACTTTATGTCATGTTCCAATAATAATTTTTTTTATATACATACGTGTACATACATACATAGTATTTATTTTATGATCTTTGTACTGAGACTGCTGATCGGAAAGGAATTTTTTTTTGCCGCTTACGTTTCTGTGACACGCTATGCGCAGAGCCTTTCACTTGAGAGCACGTCGAATGCAAAAATAAAAAGCGGTGTATACGCTTACGTATCGCAGACGCTTTACGTTTTTGTTAATTTTTTAATTTATTTGTGTGTGCGCGCATATTTGTTTAAACAATTGTTGCTATTGTTGCCAAAAAAAGAACGATTTAATCAGTTCGTTTGTTATTTTATTTCGTCATTATTATCTACGACGTAAGCACTAACAATTTCTCCGCTACTCTCTCCGTCTCTCTCCCTCTCTGACACCTTGTTTCCTCTAACCAGATTATTTTGAACACATTCACGTTGGCACCAACGCATTTGATTATTCATTCTTGAGTTATTCACACTTTGTACTTTTCTCTTTTACTTAAATTTACATATATACATATATACATCTATGTATATACATATGTACATATGTATTCTTCACTCTTTGGCATGTCCCGCATTGAATGAAGAATGACATCGCGGGGTGGCAAAGTCAAAAATAGCTGCTTGACTATTACACCATAGCAAGCTGTGAGTATGGGCATGGTCCTTTGTAAATATTTACAAACATATACAAATATAGAAAAAAAGAATATATAAACATTATGCAGAAGTAGTGAAGTAATTAAAACATTTATAAAGCTGTATTTAAAAAGAGAATCCCGAATATTTAAGAATAATATTATTTAGGTAAAATATCCAACTGTATTGTACTGTATGTATGTAGTGTGACATGGCTCTCCAATATTGATTCGTATTCAGTGTTATTTTCTGCATAAGTTATTCCTATTTGGGCTTTATTATTTTATTTTTTACTTATTTATTTCATTTTATTTCAACGTATATTAATTTATTTCGTTTAGTTTATTATACATATTTTATTTTTATTTTTTCTTTAGTTAATGTTTAATTTTTTATTTTATGCTATTTTATTTTGGTATAATTTCTTCTATCTTTCTTTTATTTCATTATATTAGATTTTGTTTTAAATTATTTAATTATGCTTAATTTTTAATTTTGCTTTTTTATGTATTTTTTTAATTTATTCTTGTTTAATTTAATTTAATTTTTATTAATTTAATTTAACTTATTATTTTTTGTTTCAATTTATTTTTATTTATTTTATTTCCCTTTTATTTGTTTATTTTATTTTATTTTTCTTTTATTTCGTTCTATTTTATTTTTATTATACATATTTTCACGGGTATTTTCAAAGATTTGACGCATCGTGAATATATGGTCAATGGTTGGTTTACCAGATCTAAAGCCACTCTGATAAGGTCCAATCAGCTTGTTGACGGTGGGCTTTAGTCTTTCACACAAAACGCTCGATAAGATCTTATATGCAATGTTGAAGAGGCTTATCCCACGGTAATTATTGGCACAGACTGTGGTATCGCCCTTTTTATGGATTGGACAGAGTACCATATAGGTTCCAATCGGTGGCAACGGTGCTTAGATCTCCTCTTTGTGTCCTACAGGAGCCCGCAATGGTCTTGAAACCTTCTGTAATTCGTCGCATCTTTTCATAGAATTTTCGAGCATTACCCTTGTCGGCCAGCTTCTCAAGTTCTTCATACTTATGCATTTCGGCCTCTTTCTTTTTTTTTTTTTATCTGCAAATGCGTCTTGCTTCCCTCCCGCGCGCGTTGTCGATCGCAAGGTTGCGAGGTAGGCAGTCTCCACTGCAGTTCGACATTCCTCATAATACCAGCTCTTTTTCTGGCACTGTCGAAAACCAAGTATTTCCGTAGCGGCGGTATGTAGGGAGTTTGAGATGCCGTTCCACAGTGCAATTGTGCAAGCTGAGTAGAAAATCGTCCGGCAGTCTGGTTTTGTGTTTTTCGAATCGAATTCGATGTGCTGGAATCTTGTACTTTAGACAACCTTATTTCGGTCCCCGGCGAAATCGTTCAGCCTCAACCCATTTGGGGATGTTTCGTCGTTGGGGATTTTGACATCGTGACACAGGGACAGCGTTTATAACTATGCTCGATGCGCTCGTAAAAGGCATCTTTGGTCACATCGTCCTTCTCTTCCGTCGGGGCGTAGGCTCAAATCAACGATATGTTGAAAAATTTCGCTTTCATGCGGATTGTGTCGAGATGTTCATCCACCGGAGTGAATGACAGGACTCGGCGACGGAGTCTCTCTCTCACCACGAATCCGACACCAAATTTGCGCTCCTTTATATGGCCGTTGTAATATATTTCCGTCCTTGTTCCGTCCATCGCACTTCTTGAACGGCAAGCAGCGGCACCTTCCCAATTAAGGGACCGCACATTCCGGGTGCATACCCTCAAATCGTAATCCTCGTTTTTTTACTTGAATTTAATTTTATTTGGTTCATTTTATTTTATTTTTTGTTTTATTTTGGTACATTTTATTATTTTTGTTAAATAAAATAAATTTAATTTTTTAGTTTTATTTTATTTAATTTTACACCATTTATATTTCTTCAATTTTATTTTGTTTTATTTTATATTATATTTATTTCATTAAATATTTTATTTTGTTTTGTACAATCTTGTTTTACTTTTATTATATTTAGATAATTTTTCTTTATTTTTGTTAATTTAATTATATTTAATTTAACTTTTAGTTTTATTTTATTTTGTTTTTCTCATTTTGTATTTTTTGCTTCATTTTCTTTCATATTTCTGTTAATTCAATAAAATTTATTCTTTAATTTCATTCAAATTTTTATTTTATTTTACTTTTAATTTGTTTTATTTATTTTTCTTCTAGTTTTTTTTTGTTAATTTGTTTTTCATTTATTTTAATTTCGCTTTATTTTTGATTGATTTTATTTTTTTTTTTTGGGATCAAAATGCTACGTTTTGATTACTTTTATTATTAGTTAATTTTCTATTCAACCTCTATATGTGTATGTGTGTAAATATCTAAATACATCTATAATAGTAATATATATACATAATTACTTGAAAATCACGCGAAAATTCGCAATGCTCGTGATAAGACACATACATGTGTACATATTTATATCGCATATTAGGACAGATATATCAATATAGATAATTTTGAACTAATTTAGCAAGCATGCAAACACACATGCATACTTATATACATACTATATATTTGAATAGAGTGTTTATAGGTTACTGAAATTATAAAAAGTACACTCATGGTCAAAATAATAGGTGTACACAGTTTTTATATCACATTTTGAAATACCCCACAACACAATTAAAATATTTTCTTTATACGTGTATGTTTCATTTCATTAAATAATTACCATTCCTTTCTTGGAAGCTTTCAAATAAAAAAAAATTTTAAGAAAAAATTTGCCTTTGAGAAAATAATATGAAATAAATAAAAAAAAATCCCTTCTTATAAGTAATGCTTGTTATACTTTTTTTAACAATGGACTTTACAACCTGTTCACCATATGCATGTACATATGTACACATATATTACATTTTATTATCGAGCTGCCTGCTGACTCGGCATGGGTGGGCAAATATTTCTTCTTATCTTGACAAGAAATCACTTTTATCAGAACGTTTCGCAATTTATTAATGAAAATATGTGTTATATATTAGCATACATACATATATTTGAATTTCAAGAGAGTACATATGTGTATATTTTTTATGAGCTGTTGTGATTTGAGAGTTGTTCTAGATTCTGTAAAGCTGTCTCTTACGTTACTGAGATTTTTACGAACTATATACAATAATAGTATTTGTTTGCTCTCACCCAGACCTTCATTGTAAAAGTAAATGATAACTCATAAATTAAGTGGTTGTTTCCTAAATTTTGCTGTTTCCTCGTAATTATAATTAGCAAAAATTAACTTTCATTTAGCGTAGTATATTTGTTGTTAAGGGAGTTACTATGCAAATTGTGTATTTAGTAAATGAAATTACTATAACTAATTGCTTGAGTGCATAACAAAACAAATAAGAATTTTTGTAAGGTAATAAATCATTTCGATAAATATTATATTTGTCTGAGCGATTTGAACATATATTGAATATGTTAACAAGGTTAAGCAGAAAGTTTATTTTCATAATTAACACTTAATTATTAGTGTTTTTTTATACTAACTTAGACGATTCAGCCTTGATTTTCTGTACATTTATATCAGTTTAGAATACTGAAAGCAGATTTTAAGATTTTCAGACGGATAGTACACATTTTATCTAGCGGTTTTTCAAGTTCAGTGTTCCTACTTGAATAAGAAGCAGGAAAGCTGTGAAGATATTCAGAATACTTTCCTTCCTATTATAATTTTATTTTTATTTTTTTTTTTGAATCATGTAGATTTTGTTCATAGCCTTAATTAGTATAGCTACCATAAAAAAGGTAATTTTTTATATCCGAAAAACTGGAAATAATTAGTTTCAGACATTGAATTTTTTTTTATTTATTTTGTCAAAAAAGTCACGGGAATTCAACTGTCTTCTTTACTGGCGCTGAGCTTGAGCGATCTGGACTTTAGTTTTTTTTTTTTTTGTTGAGCTGTGCTGCAATTTTATTCGTGATTTAATCGCCGTCGCCGAAGGCATACTAGAACGAGTTATGGCATCTTCATGGATTTTGCACCACGATAAGGTTACCATTGTGAACGAACTCGGATCAAAACTTCTATCTATCAACTATCAACCAATCACCATATTTTAATGATTTGGCTCACGCCTATTTTTTTCGCCTTCAAAAACTCAAATTATCATTTTTAGATATGCGGTTTCAGTCGTTAGAAAAAAAGAAAAATCAAAATCGCGATGGGAACTGAATTTCAGGGTTTTAATTTAAAGATTGGATTATAGTTGTTGGTATTATTTCAGAGATTTACTTTTCCTCACCTAGAAGCAGGCTAAGTTACTCAATGTCTTTGTGGTCATTTAAGGGAGGGAGCTAGGAAAGAAGCTGTTTCGACGGCTTGCGTGCAGGACATACTCGTATGCACGTCAGACACATATGCCGGATCAAGTCTGAATAGGTAAAAGTTGAGTATCTTATAATTTCCAGATATTAATTCTGTCAGTATTACTTAGGCATTAAAATAATTTTTCCGAGTGTATTTCTGACATGAAATAAAAGGCTTCTCATCAAAAAACATCAGCCGTTCGGAGGGGGCTTAGTATAAACTGTTGGTCCCTCCATGTGTTGGAAAACATTAAGATTTCAAACCACAAATTGGAGGAAGAGCTCGGCCGATAATCGCTTCAGCGGTTCTCTTCTTCTTTACTGGCGTAGACACCGCTTAGGCGAATATAGCGCCAACTGGAGATACCAAGTTCAGTCAGGTCCTTCTCAACCTGATCTTTCTAACGGAGTAGAGGTCTTCCTCTTTCTTCCACCAGCGAGTACTGCATCGAATACTTTCAAAACTGCAGACGCGAATGCGATGACTGTTTGTTTAATGACAGGAGATATTTCGTCTGGCCCTCGTTTACTACCGGATATCGCTTAAGCGGTTACAAGGCGCCAATTATATATAAATTCAGACATGCGGCGTGAAGTCAGCTCCTATTCGTGCTGTCGAAGGCAGCTTAAAAATGGACGAAGAGGAGGTGTGTGTCGATCCTGTTTTTAGGACCTTTTCCAAGATTAGGCGCATGGTGAATATCTGATTGATGGTCGTTTTACCAGGTCTGAAGCCTTGATAGGAGCTTTTATGCGATATTGAGGAAGCTTATCTCCATAAGTTCAACATATACCAGGTGTGTTTGTTGAAGTGTGCCGGTTTTACTAGGAAATGTCGCTAGCAATATGTATAAATTTCTATGATTTGGCATGTATGTAATTTTTTACTATTGACATTAACCTACAAAAATACGCAAGTCACATTCCGCCAAAATAATAGCGTCTTATTTGTTTACCTCAGTGAATATGTCGAGTTTCGTTCCAAGTAAATCGCATTTGCGGCATTCGTTGCTTTTCTTATTTCATCAAAAGAAAAAAGCAGCTGAAGCTCACCGGTTGCTGGTAGAAACTTATGGTGAACATGCTCCAGTGATTAGAACATGTGAGACATGGTTTCGTCAATTTAAAAGTGGAGATTTCGATTTGACAGACAATGAAAATCCTGGTGCAGCGAAAAAGTTCGAAGACGAGAAATCGCAGGCGTTATTGGATGTTGATCCAACCCAATCGCAACAAAAATTGGCAGAAACACTACATGTGGCTCGAGGAGCAATTTGCCAACGTTTAAAAGCCATGGGAAAGATCCGGAAGTATGGAAAATGGGTGCCACACCAGCTGAACGATAGACAAATGGAAATCGAAAAAGCGTTTGTGAAATGCTGCTTCAACGATTCGAAAGGAAATCTTTTCTGCATCGAATTGTCAAGGGGGACGAAAAATGTATTTATTTTGAGAACCCGAAGCGAAAAAAATCATGGCTTTCCCCTGATGAAGCTGGCCCATCGACTGCAAAGCCAAATCGCTTTGGCCGTAAGACAATGCTCTGTGTTTTGTGGGACCAGTGTGGTGTGGTGTACTACGAGTTCTTAAAACCTGGTGAAACGGTGAACACGGATCGCTACCAACAACAAATGATCAATTTGAATCATGCGTTGATCGAAAAAAGGTCGGAATGGGCCCGAAGACATGGCAAAGTTATCTTGCAACATGACAACGCGCCGTCTCATACCGCTAAACTGGTGAAAGACACATTAAAAACACTTAATTGGGAAATATTACCGCACCCACCATACTCTCCAGACCTCGCCCCGTCCGACTATCACCTTTTCGCATCGATGGGACACTGCCTTGCAGAGCAGTGCTTCGCTAATTTTGAAGAAGTCGAAAAATGGCTCGTCGAATGGTTTGCCTCGAAAGAGAAAAAGTTTTTTTGGAATGGTATCCATGATATGCCTGAGGGATGGGCGAATTGTGTAGAAACCAATGGTCAATACTTTGAATAAAAAATTTTTGAGATTCCTCTGAAAATTAAGTGTTTTATTTATCAAAAAACCGGCAAATTTCAACTAACACATACCTGGTATGTATATGTACATATTTTTTTCTTCAAATTTTCAATTTTCATGTGGTGGAATAATTGTTCAGTACTGTGAATGTTTTTAGTGATTTTAAATGAATTTATAGTCTAAAAACGAGGTCAACCATTTATTCATTTATTTATTTAAACTTCCTGTTAAATGCAATTTAATTTATTTACTGAGTGCCCAAAGACCTGCACATACATACGTGTATATACTTAGTTTCAAAACAATTATTAAATATACCAGAAATCGTCACCCTGGTCTGATTAAGTGATTATGATAATAAAGAACCCAAATGCATGAAATTCACAATTGGAAAAATCAAATGAACAAATAAATTAAATTAGTAAAGTTGAAAATAGTCGGTATATATGTTTAGTTGCGTGTTTGTTTGCATGCTAAAATTATACAATACTAAATTGACACAATTTAATTTGCTGTGATTTGTTCAAGTTCCACAACCAGATAAATCGAATAAGCGGTAAACCAATTGATTTTGATTGCGATCGTTGTGGGGTTGATGATGTCGAACAGAACACATAGCGAAAGTGTCAAGCGGTATTTATTTGAAAGGCAAAGTAATTTAATAAAATAAAATAAAGGCAATTTTTGATGTGTGAGGTCGAGGTCAGTGTAGTAATGAAACAATCATTTTCACCCTATTTTTCAGACTGGTTGGGTGGTGGTCGTTCAATTCGTATGAGTTTATTTGCATCTCTTTTTTTTGTCATTTGGTCTGTCAAGTGCACCAAGATACCATATTTCGTCCAATTAAAGTGCACACGGTGCCATTGCCAGTGCCGCCAGCATTGTTATGATACATATCATTTGGTGTTTGTTCCTATGTTTTGGACGCCTTTTAATCTCAGCTCAATTGCATGATATACACGGAATAGTTAACGGCAATCAAGCCAATCATTTTGTCACAATACACATTCTACTGAACACAAACTGATGTTTTCTTTTCCCTTCTTCTTTTTATTTTTTTTTTTCTGAATAATTCTAGAAATTCACCGATGGCATCACAAATAAGCTTGTCGGCTGCTTCTATAATCCCCCACAAACAGCTACAACAAACAGCAATGATAATGACATTGAAAAAAGCAGCTCAAATGGCAATGAAACCCCCAGCTCACCAACAGCTTTGGCATCATCCACTTTGTTGGAAGATAATAATGACTCGGGTAATATCAGCGACACGGATACATTGGATTCAGAGGTGACTACATCGAGCACAACTGAAATAGTTAGTCACAATACCAGCGTTAATGTTTATACGAAAGATGATAGCTGCAATGATAGCAGTCCGTCTCACGAGAGTAATGTAGCATTGGTGCGTGTCTATGGTAATAAAACTGATCTGTTGATAGATCGTAAAGCCGAGACACGTAACATTCAATTATTGCACATGTATGGGTTTGCGCCAACGCTATTTGCTACATTCAAGAATGGTTTAGTTTACGATTTTGTACCTGGTGTAACATTGAAGCCGACAAGTGTTTTGGAGCCGAATATTTGGCGTTTGGTAGCAACGCGCATGGCCGAAATGCATCGTCGTGTGAAGATGCAGGAAATGCCGGGGGCTACAGCTGCTGGTGGTGGTGGTGGTGGTGGTAGTGGTGCTGGTGCTGGTGAGCCACTTGAACCAATGTTATGGCGTAAGGTGCAGAGTTTCTTTGATTTGGTACCTGAACGTTTTAGTGATCCGGACAAACACAAAAGGTAATTTCAACCGTCGAAATACGAAATTTATTTCGTCACATGCCAAACTCATTATTTTGTAGGCCACCCCAACCCAAAGAATGTTTAGCATGCTATGATGGACTTGGATGGGGGCGGCAATGCGGCGATCCAAACTAATGCTACGGCTAAGAGGCTATTGAGGCTTCGGCTGCAGCTTAAATGGCTACGCCTGCGATTACCTCTTTCGGGGTGTGTGTGTGTGTGTGGCGGCGAGAACGAAGCGACGGGCATTATGCGTGCTATCAACATATCGACATGTAACTTGTAGCAAGGAGGTGTAAGAAGCAATTGAAAGTGTTCGAGCCGCAGAAACAAGGTGATCATGCGTACATATGCACTCACATGACGGCTCGCCTTGCGCAATATATGTCTGCACAATTCAATTAGTGAGAGCGGTCCGTTTGAAATCGATTCGCGTTTCGTCTTCCTTCTCGGTGAAGTCGTGTGTTAAGGAAAAGCCAACAAAAAAATTGCATGCATGAAAAGACACAAACAACATCGTCTGCCGTCGTACAAATTACACTCATTCGTTCGTCTCTGTTCCTGCGTGGGACTGACTGTTTGTTGAACGCGTTGGGCACACTTAGTGCCAGTGGACGGAGTCTATGTGCTTATGGAATCTGCGTATATGAAGCTCGTATCAATTGCCTTGTCTTCGTTCATATTTGTCTTCTTCGCTCGCTTGCCAACACCCGAAACGCTCACTCGTTCGTTCGATCGATCGTCGTCTACTCATTCGTACCATTCGAATTTCGATTCCATATGAAACTAGTAATGTTTTTGAATTATTTTCTTAAAACTAAAAAAAAAAAACAAAAAAAAAAACAAAAAACCGAAACACAAAGACATTTTCAGTAGCATTCATTTTTTGTTGCATTTAACATATGTATGTATGCGCATTAAAGATAAATTCATACAACAATTAACAAATTTATTATTTTTAAGTAGCCATTTTCTTTCGTTATTGTTAAACTATTTTTTGTTTTTGGTTTTACTAAAAATTCATCTCATTTAAAGTTAAAAAAAAAACTTAAAAAAAAAAATTCTAATTTATTTACAATAGCAAAGTATCGACACACATACACACATAAGAAAATCTATTTGTTATTTAGAAAAGAAAAATCTTGTGAACATTTCAACTGAACGCTTTTCTTCTTCTTTTGGTTTTTTCTCTCCCCTTCTGTGCGTTGCGCAAAAATGCTTTTTGCCTTCACTCACATGAATATCCCCATTACAGAGTTGAGGAAACTTTCTTGCCAATAAAACGTTTACGCGATGAATTCAACGCGCTCTACAGGCATCTCGAACGCCTGCACAGTCCGGTGGTATTCGCCCACAACGATCTATTACTGGGCAATATTGTCTACTTCGAAGATCAACAGTGCGTCAATTTCATTGACTACGAGTATGCCGATTACAACTTTCAGGCATTCGATATTGGTAATCATTTTTGTGAGTTTGCCGGCGTCGACGAAGTGGACTTTACACGTTATCCGACGCGTGACTTTCAGCTTGCTTGGTTACGCGTCTACCTGCAGGAGTATCTGCAACGCACACACATCACCGACGCCGAAGTGGAACGCCTGTACTTGCAGGTGGACCAATTCGCGTTGGCCGCACACATGCTCTGGACCGTTTGGTCACTCATACAGGCAGAACATTCCAATATTGATTTTGATTATGTTGAGTAAGTATCAGAATAGTAGTAAATATGCAAATGTACTACATATAATACTACAAAAAAAAAAAAAAAAAAAAAAAAAAAATTCAAACAAAAAAAGCAAAATTAAAAAATACAAATTTTCTAAAATTTTCATACTTTTTCTATACAAAAAAAAAAAAAAAAAAAAAATCTCAAAAAATTCTAGTTACGCTCACATACGCTACGAGGAGTACAAAAAGCGTAAAGCTATTTTAGGTTTGGTCACCACCAACGAGGAGGAGGAGAATTCCACCAACGCCACGGAATCGAGTTAAGATCAGCACTGCAGCAGCCACAAAAAACCTACACACACATACACACACAGCGCCTCAAGAGACATACCACGTGAAGCTGACAAATGAGCAACAGCAACAGCAGCAGCGTAGAAGAGTTTGACTGGATTTTTGTCGGTGTTTGGTGCGATGTCAACGAGAGAGAGTGTTTCCGCATATAACGATGGGAAAAAAACAGTTTAGCGTTAAACAATTACAAAAACAATATATAAAATTTGTTATTTCAACTCAAAAATGTAAATAAGAGTTGACAGAATTTTTAACAATTCGAAACGACAGGTTCTTAGAACGTAGCAAGCAAGAGAGACAGCATCAAAAACAAAAACAAAAAAAATTCATTATAATAATGTTTTCATTTTGCAAAAATATCATTCCGCAAGCATTAACAATTTTTTTTTATGTAAAATAAATTGTAATTATAGAGAGAAGAGTACATATGTATGTTACAAAAATACATTAAAATATAGCAAAAAAAAAAAATGAGAAAAAAATAATAATAATATAAACTATGCAACAAGAAAATGGTGTTGACAACGCATTGTGATTTGATTTTAAATTTAATTGAAAATACAAAAAACAAAAAAAAATTATCATTTCAATTAACTCCTACATCCATACAATTATGCACCGAAGCAGAGTTTAGTTTAAGTGTTGAATAAAAAGGCATAGTCTACTCGTACATACATACATACATATGTGCATATATGTATATTCTACAGCCTTATTTTCTTCCTTATGGGGACAGGTGTGTGATAATAGTGTATAGATTCGTTTAATATTATTATTCAGATATTAACAATAATTATATTGTCTAACTCTACTTTTCTAACTCGTTGATTATACATACATACATTTCTTATGAGTATGTAGTGACTGTATGTATTTTTATATAAAAATAACTATTCACTACCATTACATATGTTTGTATGTATCTTTTTCTACAAAAATACAAAAATTTGATTGTTTCTGTAGAATCATGTTTTTAGTGTTGTTTTAAATCAAAATTTCAATTTTTTTCATGCTAAAACAAAGAAATTTGTTAAATGCTGTTGATAAAATTATTTCAAAAATTTTGTAATTTTTTTTATTAGTTTTGAAATCAACTATCGACTATAATAATTCTGAAATTCTATAAGTACTTTTTTTCCTTCTTATAAATACATACATACACGTATACATATATTTAAAAACTTTAATGTGAAACATATTGTAAGTTGACAAGAGTGAACAAGAATTCATTAAGGAGCGCATAGATATTTTAGCAGTGGAGAGTTATCTCTACAAAAATTTTGGTTTACAATCTAAGTGGAAAAGAACTTTTCGTTTGAATAAAAAAGCCACCTGCAGGTATTTTGTGTTTAATAAATTCATTAAAAAATACAAAAAATGTTTAAAGTTTGCAATTAATGAGTTCTGCATATTGTCAATTAACGGTATTTTAATTTATTATTACGCTAAAGCATTTATTGAATTATATATTTAATCAAAATTCAATTGCATACTCATACAAATATGACGTTGATATATTCATATAATAGATTATAAATATGCTAAAAATAAAAAAAAACACTTTGGTTTTCATTTTTGGGTTGGGCGTAAAGAAATAAAATCCACAAAAGTTACTTCGCTACTGCAAGTTTAAGATCTTGATTGTATTACCGTTAACGAAGAAATCTAGATTTTCGAAACATCAGAAAACATTTTTTTCAGCTATTTGTCAAGCGATTGTTCCAAAGTCAATATAAGGTTTTGATAATAACAGTGGCTTCTAGGAAAAAAAAAACTAATAGTCTAGTTCCACCGGACGTTAACTGCATTTTAGCTTAAATGCATTTAAACATCGCATTTAAATGCTAAATTCCCATGTGTTTGTTGTATAAAAGTGTGTTAACTCACTTTCGGTAATTCAACAGAAAATGTTATGTTAACAGTCGATGCTGTCACTACTCATGTAAACATTTCGGACGTTTCGGTATATTTTTTGCCAGAGTCGTGTATTTTCGGATTTAATGAGGGGCCAGACTTTTATTTTGCATGCTGAAATTTTTTCTGCAAAAGATACTTTTTTGCATTAATATTGACAAAAACATATTAAGTAATTGGCGAAGATAATGTTTCTCCTCTTTAAAAAATAAAATAAAATAAAAACAAAAAACAAACAAAAAGCAATTGTGGAATAGAAAACGATCCCCTCAACATAAAAATATACACAACTCTGGCAACTATTTATCAGCTGATCGCGCAAAACAAATAATTATGTATGTATATAGTTAATGTAATTGGCGCAAAACAAATATTTATGTATATATAATGTGCGCTTTGTAACCGGTTAAGCGAATTTTCGGCCGAGCTACTCCTCGAATTGTGGTTTTCTAGAAAAACACACTTAAGTGGAACCTTACGGAGGAGCAAAGTTTCCTGGATTGCTGGGAAGGAAGAGCTCAGGAATTGAGAGGTAGCCGAAAAAACTCTCATGTATACAAAGAAATGGCATTGTTGGCAAAGTTGTAAGCATTCAAAAAAGCATTTTCCTTTCAGCAATAATCTGCACTTGCAAATCATAATAATGTTTAAATAACAAAATAAAATGGATGCGGTCTCTTGAATTCATGATTTTAATACTTGTGACAAATTTTGCAAACTGCAAATGTAAACGAAAATCAGCTGTTTGAGTTAACTCAGTTTCGGTGGAAAGGTTTGGCATGTCATTCACTTAACAGAGGCCTTAAATGCAGTTAAGTGCTTGGTGGAAATAGGCTATAAGAGTCATATCGGTTCCAAAGATTGTTCAAAAAAAGATTATGTTAAAAATTTTTTGTAATTTTAATTTTGAAATTTTTCTTTAAAATCCTCATTAAATTTTCGATAGAGTAGTGAGTTGCTTGAATTTTTAAAAATAGTATGCCGTATTGAAAAAAATAAAATGGAACAATTATTTTGGAGAAAAAATTTTTTATATTTTTTTTTGGAGTGTTTCGAATGTTTTTTGTTGTTTTCACAGTATTCAAATAAGAGTGAAAACGAAAAACAATAGACTTTTGTACAAATGAATCGGTTTTAATATTTTTTAATATGGCATACTGTTTTTCGAACATTTGTGAAACTCATAAGTTTATGGAAAATTGAAAAAAATATTAAAAAAATATTAATTTGAAAATTGCGCCAGAGCTTAAAAAATAATATTGCTAGAGTTTCTTTCTTTTTTTTTAAATTTTGAACCGTTAAGCTCTTAATTTTTTATTTTTTCCCATAATCTCCTTTTATTATTGGGTTGTCTCCAAAGATACTGGCATTTTTTTAAAAGAAAGTAAATACATTTTTTTTTAAGTTTTATAATGAAATTTATTCAATAATTTCCATTTTGTTGGATGACCTTTCGCCATCTTTCCGCCAACATCGTTATTCCACGCTCATAGAATTTCTGGCCTTTATCTGCTAAAAAATGAACCAAGTGCGATTTTATAGCCTCGTAATTTTCGAAAGTTTTACTATTTAATGAGTACTGCAAAGATCAAAATAAATGGTAGTCTGACGGTGCAAGTTCAGGGCTATATGGTGGATGCATTAACACTTCCCAGCGAAGCTCTCGCAGTTTTTGGCGAGTGACCATTGACCAATTCTGGCCGCTTCTCGTTGATGGATGTATTCAATTTGTTCAGTTGTTCACAGTAGACATCCGAATTAATCGTTTGGTTCCTCGGAAGCAGCTCAAAATATGCCACACCCTTTCAATCCCACCAAACTGGCAGCCTTGGAGGTGGTTTGCGGCGCTTCTTCATGCTTGGTCGGAAAATATTTTTTCTTAATATTGAGAAAATTTAGATTTATTTGAACACGGTATCCAATGAATGTCTTAAACTGGCAGATCTTCTTTTGGCAACCAACCAACTTTTCCTGAACTAATAATAATGCCCGATAACTTTCTGTGGCAGATTCACAAATCTACTTAACATCTTGTGGCCTTTGGTGAAGTTGTATAAATGGGAACTTTAATTTAGCATTTCTCTGTATTAAAATTTGATTTTACTGTATTTGGGTCTTGAGATTGAAAAGTGCTCGGAATGCAATTTTCTGAATATTTGAAAGTAAATAAAATAGAAAGAGTATACAGGAAAGGCCACGTTGGGGTACGCTATGAGGAGAGGGAGGGATCCCAAAACGTGTCTAAAATATGGCTACATGGTTCAATGACAACTCCTAATCGGACAACCACATCATTCTCACATATTCGACACAGAACACCTACTAGAAACTATCAGGTATGTACCTAACCTGGAACTGCTGTCCATATGGGATATACGTGTACGTAAGAAGTTGCATTGAGAACACCAAGTAGTTCAATAGCAGCGATGAAATGTGATAGCAGAATTAAGGTCTTACGATAGTGCAACTAAATGGCCCATCAAGTGCTTATAGGATCCGGGGCGGTATTGGTTCGAGTAGCTTTCCTACCTATCTAGCTACATACTTTTTTAAATAAATGTTTAATTATCCGAATTCGACTTCCTTGAGTAATTTTTTAATAAAAATAATCTTGTTTAACGTGATTGCATATGATTCCTTTGGGCATTAGCACTTGTGGAGCCTTTTTCCAGTCCAGTTATTATTTTGTTTACAAATTCAAAAGCCTATTTTGGCTTGAATTTCCAAATAATACTAGGCACGAAAGTAGAAGTCGCTTTAGAATTCGCAGGGAGTCATGTTCTTTACTCATTTTAAAATAACTATGGTTTTTGACGACTTTCATTTACTTCTAAATAATAATGTTATTATTATTTATTTTTTGTAAACTTGAAGAATTTGAACTGCTGAAATGTTTGTTTGAAAATTTTCACTTTTCAATATTGCATAAATCAATCATAAACCAATTGAAAAAAGTTCTAAGAAAAAAGTCAAAATTTTTGCTCAAAACATTCGAATGGGTCGAGCTCTTGCTTCAAGCAATGAGCAATGAACGAGTTTGCGAGTACTCGTTGCTCTAATGTTCGAGGTGCTCGAAAATATTCGAACAAAATCTTGAGACTCTAGTACATAAGCACAATTTAAAAAACCAAAAAAAAAAAAAAAATTGTTTTAAAACCGTCGGACCCATATTAAGCTGTTGAAATATGTTTTAGAGTAAGGCAACACCAAGTCAGCTCTTATATTTTTCTCAAAAGTGGTAATTTTTTAATAACAAAATTCTGCATTTGTTTCATTAGCACGGACTATAGAAATTAAAATTTTAGTAATTGAATACTCGAAAATTTTATATCTAACCTAAAAAAATATTTTCCATACGTATATACATTGCCTTGCAAATAACGATCATTAACTATTAATTCCATTTAACATACAACACAAATATTATATTGTATGTACATAAATTAAGTTAGAAATTGCCTACTTTTTAAGTACTTTTCCTTGGAAAATTGTAGTGATGCTAATTGGGAATGCGACAAAAGCATATAAATTGATTATCTTAAGACATTAGATGCTTTTATGGTTTTGTTAACTAAGTACTAAGCATAAATAAAACTATTATAATTCTTGCAGAGACGTAAATACACCTTTTTTCTTTCTACAATAGTTAAAAATTCTATGTAAAAAGTTTTAACCCAAAATCAATTGTTACAAAATGGGTCACAAAATCATAATAAAAATAAACAAAAAATAATTAATAAATAAATGATTTAATAATAATAATTTCGACTACAATTATCATAGTTGTTACTGTGTATGTTAAATAATATTAATTTCATAAATATTCAATAATAATTAAAATTAAATATTTATATAAAAAAAAAATAAATATTAGCATAGATATTAAGAAAAAATTATATAACATAAAAATATACTGATATAGAACATAAAAAAGAAGCAAAATTGTACTTTATACATACTACAATTAACTATGTAATTATAATAAAAATTATGATAATGTATTTAATTTAAAAATATAAATACTAAATATTAACAACTATTACACTGTATCTTACGTAAATACATACTACTATATTATTATAGTTATGCATATATAGGAGTAAACATATGTATGTATGTATGTATCTAATTATGTGTATTATTTATAATCATTACTTATATTTTTTAATGTTTGAGATTTTTTTTTTCATTTCGACTTTTATTCAAATAAATATGTACAAAGCAATGTTGCATTTTTATTCTGGGAAATTGGTCTCTATGCTAATGACAGCTTAACCTGAAAGAAAACTTAACCGTAAGACGTAGCAAATAATTAATTTCAAATTGAATGTCTAAACAAGAAATTTCGAAATTAAATTTCATAATAATTGGCATAAACAATTTCATGGAAATTGAATTTAAGTTTCTAAAAATTAGCTTGGTTGGTTGGTTGGTTGAAGCGATTGGCAGTCACCAAACGAGCCCACTGTGATACCACTGAGGTTCCTAATGACTCCACCCGTTAATCAAATCAAATCAATGTGTTTGCAAAACTGAGCAGTCACCGTATCCGTATCACCCCCGCTATCTCGCTCAAATCTCCCAAGGTTGCCGCCCCTAGACACTTCAGCTTATTCTCCAAAGTGCTGAACATTCGCAAAGGAAGTGGCTTAAGGTCTGTATACTGTATTCAGACATCCATGCTAGGTTCAAAGATAATTGCTTAGCCATTACGTTAAGTGATCTGCGACAGTTCTCTACAGTTTTCGATTTTACTGTTACCGATTCCAAAGCTCTTATCCTCTCGCCTGGTTATCTGAAAAGATATGAATGCGATTTTCTGAGAGCACCATTGAGGTGATACAATTGACAGCTTCATGTATAGGCACCAATTCCGCCTGAAAAACTCCACAGTAATCCGATAAGATCCCTTGAGTAAACTCTGCCATCCAACCTTGTTATCTAGTTTTGATCCATCCGTTTAAAATGAATCGTGTCGGTGCTTGGTGGTATTATCCTGTCCCACTGGTTTCTATCCGGGATAACTGCCTTGAATTCTGTCGCGAGGTCAGTGTATGACATGCAGTAATCCGTTTTTTCTGATGGACGAAATCTTCTTAAGATGTTAGTTCGAGCATGGTTTATTATTACGAGTATCTTTACAGACACCCCTTGCTGCAGTCTTACCGCGAGGCAAGCAGCATTATGCAACCCCAATGCCCTAAGAGGGTATTCATAGCCTTACAGGAGCGCTGTTCTCTGTTATCTTGTCCTCTGTTCACTACCAGATCCTTTCGCTTCACATTTTTGTCAAGCTTGGATAAGCTGAACTAATGGCGCGATTGCTAAGGCTTATGATATGAATGTCATCTGCATACGCCAGGAGTGGGCTACAGCTGCTTTGTTGTTCTTTGGGCGGTCAATCGCTATACGAACCTTGTCATAGTCGGGTAATGGAAGGCGTTTTACATCATTATCGATTGGGGTTTCGTGTTCACCAACTCCGGGGGTTTAATTTTCACTGTCACTCAGCTGGCTGGAGAATTATTCACTCCATACGCCAAGTATGCTCTGAACATTGGTCACCAGCTTTCCACATTGGTTTCTACATGAGTATGTTCGGGTCCGGAAACCTTCTGATAAAGATTTCCGATTTCGATTTTTTTTAATGAAAATTTTGTTGTTGTTGTTGTGGCAGCGGTTCTCCAATCCCGCCTAGTGACAGGAAAGTTAGTCTAAATCATCGAGATCATATAACGTGAGGTCCAGGAAACGTTGTTGTTTCGACGGGTTTAGACCAGAGTGAGAGGTGGGTTAGATTTGTTGGTTCTAGGGGGCATGCAAAGATGTGGTTAGTGTCGTACGAGGACTAGTTATATGCGGGACATACGTTAGGTATGTCCGGTTTCGAGTCTGGATAAATATGAGTTTAACCTGATACAATATTCAAACCTAAGTTGCGCCAGTATTAGGCGGTAATCTCGAGGCAGCTGGATCTTTTCGTCTGCTATGGCTGGTGGTTTTGACCCCAAGGACGCCATTTACTGGGAGAGAGTTCCCCTTCGGTAACATCCCGGCAGAACTTGCTTGCGTTTGCGAAAAATGCGTCTCGTTTGTCCACGGTTCCTACATTGGCCAATTGCTTAGTACGTTGCCAGCAAAATTTCTTTACCTTTTTAACGTTTTGATAATTTTTTTGCGTCTCTGTAGATTTGCGGCTATTGCAGTCGTATGCGGAGTGCAGGCTGTCAAGTGTGACTCTCAGTAAATTTGGGTTGTTTATAGTCTGTCAACTTTCACATCGAGTTCGAGCCCGTATTCTTTCATCCAGCTGGTGAATAGAGTAACCGATGATTTTGTGTGTTGCAGCCTTAATTGTCTTGTAGTGAATAAGTGGAAATCGTCGCCGAGATAACAGTTTACTTTCAAACATAAGTCATCAATATCCTGGCTAGATGCCAATATATCAGGGAAACCCCTTGTGGCGGATGACAGCCGGTTCTACCCACCAGATTTGAAGGGATGTTATCCGGCCAAGGACTGTCATCCCTTCGACGACCTAATACCGTTTAGGTCAGCAGGTAATATTACCAAATTACATACTCTAAAATGCCCTTTGACACAAAATTGGTGTGTCGAATACCAAATTTCATGCTCTTGATGATTTTTTGGTGGATTTCTCACATCTGAAAAATCGATCATACATATATATATATTCGGTACAGGTCTAGCATACCCGATTCTGACAAATGATCGTTTAAATGTAACACTGCTTCAGAATGTTAGATTCATATCTATAGTTTATAGCTCATTTAACTCAACTCGTGGAGTATTTAAAAGGTTCAAAACAATTTAAATTTAGGTATGAAAATGCTTAGCAGCGTCAATGAAAACTTAAAAGTAGAAGAAAAAAACGCAATTTATACTTTTTTCGATTTTAATTTAATTTAATTTTTTTTTTAATTTTTTCTAATTTTTTTTCACACACTAAATTATGTTTGTAGGTATATTAGAGATAAAAATGTTTGTATTGTATTTGTTTTAAAGTTTCTTTTCTTCGGCGTATTTTTATGTATTATACGCATACGAGTATGTATGTTTGTATGTTATATGTAAGCATTTAATTGCAATAAATGAATTACTGTATGTATATCATATTCGCTTGTATAATTTGTATATTCTATATCTATATAGTATATAGTATAAGTTGTTAGTTTGGGTTAATGTTAAGAAAATTTCGGTATCACAACACATTTCCAATTGTGAAATCATATTTCAAAGTGGAAATAAAATACATGTAACTATTAATAAATAATTAATATGCAAAAGACTTTGCAATTTGTCATTTGCAAATACATTTGACTACTTTCCCTTCATTTAATATGCAATTCAGTTCTTATAGGTATAAGTGTATAGGGGTGTATGTTTGTTTGTATGTAAAAATTTGTAGAACGTTGGTAAAGAAATAATAAAAAAAAAATAAACTGTATCACTTTTAAATGTGGTTGGTGGTCATGTTTGGAGGATTTTAATTAATTAATTTTTTTTTACGCAACATTTTCAGGTTTTGAAGAACTCTAAACGTGTTGATTGGTGTTTTATATAACACAGTTGAAAAAGTATTCAAGAAAATGGAAAATGCACTTAAGTAATATAACATAACATCAATAGTGGCAATGTCATTCTGCGAGTAAATATGTTAAATAGAACCACCAGTTTTCAAGTCATTCATTCCTTAGCAGCACCACTTTTTTCCCCTCAAAATGTATGGTTTTTTTTTTTTGAATTTTTTTTTTTGCCAATTTTTTACAAAATTTTAATTGCCTGTTTTTATATCTAAACATAAAATTTTACAATTAATTTTGCTTTTCTTTATATAATAATTTTGCAAAACAGTGATTCAAAATAATGGTACGTAAAATTAACGAATATTTTTTTTTAGAATTTATACTTTGCATTTCATTTTTCCATTTAACATACGTTTTCCTTTTGTTTCTAATTTTATCCATTTAATCGTTAAAAATGTGTTTTTCACGTTTAGGGTGGTAAGAAAGAATTTTTAACTTTTTACTTGTCTGCCCAAATACGAAATTCTTTTTTATTGCCTCTCTCACATACATAAATGCAGTTTTTCAATACAGGCATAGCACAATCTGGGCAACGTTACTCAGTTTCCTTACAAAAATCTTTCATTTGCTAGAGCATTTTGTGCCATTGACAGCATGTGGCTAAAGACAACAACAACCGCACCATACATTCGCGACGTACGCCGTACATGCCGACGTCGTTTGATCATTTGCTGCATTTTCATTACTGACCATCAACCTTGCCATCAGTAGCGGCTGCGTTTGTTTTCCCACCAGCAGTAGCCGACTGCTCCTGAACACCTGCCGCCGATGCGCTTTCGCTTGTACTTGCTTCGTTGTTAGTGAAACGTTGTTGTGTAAGCAATTTCATGAAATATTCACCGAAGACGGAATGATTATAAGCAATAACACGTTTTAAGGCAGTACAATAGGCCTCCAACTCATCCTTGAAGTCGGCATAACCTGGTGGTGGCGGTGGCAAACCAGCGCGAGAGCGTAAGGCCAAACGGAAATAGGTTTGGAAACGTTTCCCTAATGGTAAAAAAAAAAAACTCACATGAATATGCTTATAAAATGAGTTATATTTAAAAAACTTACACATCAATGTGCGCACAGGTGAATCCTTTTTGCCCACTTGCATTATTTGCGATTTCAACATCTCCTCCGTATTAGTGTCCATCACCGGTTGGCTTTCCTTTTGTAGGTATTCATTTATGACGGTTTTTACTTGCAGCCAAACATTTTCAATTGAATCCAAAAGTTCTCTATAATAATAAATAATAGTTGCATATTAGAGAATTCAAAAAAAAAACAAAAAAAAAAAAACGATTCCTAGTTCCATCACATCACTTACTTTTCATTAGCAGTGCCTTGCAGGATTATTTCAATTTGTTTAGCAAGTGCTACGCGATTTTCGCTACGTTGCGAGATTATTGGCACACCAGAACAAATTGAAATGACACCAGCACATGTACAAATGCGTTTGGCGCGTTGTCCCAATTTCAAAATACGTTCCTTATCAATAGAAAGCACCTCGGGAAACTCTTTAGACTCATCCCAATCCATGAGTTCCATGTAAGCATTGGAAATAGTTTGCTCTGGCGATGAGGGTACATTATTAGCATCGTGTGTACAGCTATTCTTAAGCCAATTTTCGGTGGCTGGGAAACCAACTAAGGTTTGCAAGTAAAAAAAAAAAAGTATAATGATAAATACATATGTATATGAAAAATATGAATAATAATTTTTCTTACATTTATAATACTCCAAATACTCCTTGAATTTCTCCTTCTCATACTCCACCGAATTAGCCATAATATCGTTACGTGCATAATCGAGTAAATAGTTCACCATATCTAATTTCATTAGCGCCATAGTTTCGAGTATATTCTTAAATAAATCCACAACATCTTCGATTTCAGTCAGCTGACGCACAAGTTCATCTCTGGCAGGTGCACAAGATTTTGCCATGACTTGTATGACAAAGTTAGCATAAGCTTTAAAGTCCAGCACACCCTCTTCGGCCTGCCGTTTTATAACATCGATATCGAGTATTTCATTAATGCGCTGTAAGGCACGTGAATTGTTTTGCGATATAATCTGTGGAAAACAATCCTTAATCTCAGTCAAAAGTTGTATGGCGTGATCATAGCATGGTGGATTTTCATTTAATTGACTACGCAAAACATCCCAAAATGCTTTATGCATAATGTCTTTAATGCGACGCTCGAGACTAAGAAGTTATAAGGGTTGCATGAAATAAAAAGATGTATTTCATATTTACAATTTACGCACCTGTTCTCTGGTGGTTCGTATGGCTCGAATTTAAATTCAGGATTAATGGCAATTTCATGCACCAATTCCATATTTTGTATATTCTTCAGTACATCACCTACTTCATGCAGTGTAAGCACCTTTGGTGGACTACCATCCATGCTGGGCAGCACAAAACGCGCCATTCTGTGAAGAGATTGGATTGGAGATACAAGTATGTTAAAAATGCTTCAATGGAAATTATTTGCACCGACTTACTTATCAGAGCTTTCGCTCTCAGTGCGACTGCGTAAACTAGAGGCGCCGGGTGAAGTGCCTAGTAAATTTTCGGGCGCATTGGCCTCGCCACCAGATCCATTAGAGTCCATTCTAGAAAGAAAATCATTTCAATTACTTATTTTGAAAATATTTTGAATGCAAGGTAAGAAAATACATATTTAACGGCATTTATTATTTGAATTTTTGTGCTAGTTCTCTGGTATTAAAATAAAAGTTACTATAAACATAATTTGGCGAATCAACTAATACAAAAGCTATATGAATCAAAAAGTGGTAAGCTTTGTGAAGTAAAAAAAAAAAAAATACACACCTGTGGAGACTTGCCTAGCATTACTAAGTAAAGCAAATAACCAAAAATCGCTACGCCGCAAATAAATTTTTAATGTTGTTGTTGTTGTTGTAGCGGCTATAAATTTTTAATGAACACACTTATATTTGCATATTTATAATTAACAAAAGGCAGTATATACATATAAATGTACAAACATATTTTCGTTCCTTACATATTTTAATTATTTTTAACAAATTTGAATTATTACGTACGCTTTTACAGATATACATATGTATGCAAAACACAAACAGAAGCGAAATATAAATGAATGTACACATAATAATTTTACACTTTTTTGAATAAAAAAGTAATTGCGCAGTAAAGCAAAAAGCCAGTAATTTCTGTAGCCAGTCAGAATAAAAAGTAAAAAAAAATAGTAAAAAAAAAATAAAAAATCAAACTTAACTATTGCATGTAAGCGTCGAAGCGTGCGAAAAATGCATTTCCTAAGTTTTAATTAATTAATGCAATAACACAATAACCTCCACTCCCTTCTATGGCACAATATACCCAAATTATTGACTGTTTTCTCACAAACTTCCTAAACAATACTTCTACTACTACTTCCACAGCTACTACTCACCTTGAAACCGAGTCAGCTGGCATATTTGCGTCGTTTATTTTAATGTTTACTTTTTGTTTGTGTGGTTTTTAACAATATTTTGCTACTCGTTCTTTATTTTCAATTATAATTTATTTATTAACTTTTTGTTGTTACTCCAAACTTGGTGCAGTTCAACTTTTTATGCAATTCCGCGTCTAATGCACAAAGAAAACTTTTGCGTTGTGGTTATTGATTGAAGTGGTTTTGCCTAACCTGGATGGTTAGTTGTCTGTTGGTTGCACTGCACAGACTGTGTAAGTTCAACGTGCTCGTCTCACTGATGTTTTCTTTGTTTGTAACTCCTTTTTTTTTAGCAAATATGTATGTAAATACCGGAAAACATATACGGCCAACAGTGATGATGGTGCTGCTCGACTACTGACACTTTCCTTTGTCTGAATGTTGGTTGTAATATTTTCTGAGTCTGACTTTGGTTTTTCTTTAGTCACCACTTTTGATTTTTTTTCTTTTTGCAAGCTGCAATTAAGTTGAGAATTGTATAACAATATTTTGCTCATGACTGACTACATAGTTGTAGGATAATTTAATTATTAGTATTAGTGAGAAAAAAAATAAACTTGTTACTGAAAATATAACTCTACTTAGAAGAAAAAAAACTAATAAACAACGGATTGCCGTAGTAGTGCTTGTAAATATGTAGTTACTCAAAAGATATCTTCCCCACAATGAGATTTTACATGCCTACGTTATTAAATATTTTTACGACATAAGACCTTCACTATTACTATGAAAATTTTAAACTATTAACACTTTCAAGATTTGAGTTTTAAAAATAATTTTGTAAATACTCATACTTATGCATCTCGTCCAGATCTTGCCGTATACTCACTAAGCTGTCAGACTGACTGCTTTGTTAAAATTTTATATACATATAAAATTATTGCACAACAGCAAATGTCTATGCAATTTGTAACAATATACCCATCGAATGGGCTTTATAATTACAAAAATGACTAGAGGAATAAACAAAGCGAACGACAAAGCAGCAAATGAAAACAAAACTTGTAAAAATACACAAATTGTGTAAAGAGCACTTCAATGGAAGAAAATCTGTACATAGTATATATGTATGTATACACAATGCGTAGAGAAAATGAATAGAAGCAATGAGCTAATGACATAGTCTATAAATTGATAATTGTGGTTTTGCTGATGGGGTGCTACACAAGGTGGCTGATTGGGAAATTGTAACAAGGACGTCTGAGAGTATGAAAGTGGCATACACAGATGCGCACATGAGTAGCTATTTGGGCATAAAGTGTGTCAGATGGCAGTGATGTAAAAGACGAATAAGCCTTATTGGCACTACACATATTTTTATGTTTGTAATATTGTAGATATATATGTATATATACACTTAAATTGTAAATGTTTGGCTACAGAAACAAAATCAAAGTTGTATTAAAACTAAATGATTACAATATCCACAAATAAATTATGTATATTTATATCTAGCAAATTACATACATACATACCTGATTGTTGGAAAATTTTGCTTTAATTCACTTTGTATACAATTTTGTGTGCTAGGTTTTGTAATAAAACGCAGTAAGCGTTCATTTATAGAATTAAACAATTTCTTTCTTCTTTATTTCCTCAGAAATGTAGTTTTTAATAGCACCACTTTTAAAACACTTTTATTTCACAATTTTTACGTCTTTTGCTTGGATAGATTAGTCACAATTTAATTCGGGTTTCCTGAATAAATGCATGAGAAGAGACTTCGTTTTTTTTTTTAGCTCAGAAAGCGTCCACAATGTTCGAGAAGAAAAAGCAGATTGATTTGGAAATCCAAAATATTAAAAAAAATTGGCAGAAATGTCATTACTGTTTCTTTTGTAGCAATTTATTGATTTTTGTTATGTTATGCTTTCGTAGCTGCCACTTTGTCTTTTATTATTTAAAAGAAAAAGCTGCCACTTTGTGGTGGTTTATAAAACCTTTTCTGCTGATCAATCGAGTTGAATTGAAAAATACACCACGGAAGAAGCAGTGTGGCTAATTTAATGAATTATTTAAGGTATATGACTAAGGGAAAGCACACTTTATAAATCGAAAACCTTATTTTGTTTATAAAATAGACCCAAAATCAAAAGGCTGATTTTATTTAATCGATTTTATTTAAATAGAAATGGACTAATTGGAATTCTTATTATAAATTATTTTACAAATCGATGTTCTGTATTTCCTTTTGTCGGCGAATTGAATTTTTGTTTACAGCTTTTTAGTTTATGAAGCATATTAACCTAAAGATTGTAAGTACATAGCTTGTTTTTCAAGTTTTTCTTGAATTGAAAACCGAGTAAAGGAGCCAAAACATTAATTCAGCTACATGTCTAGAACTCTTGCTACGCGATTCTCGGGCTGAAGAAGGGGAAGATTTCCACGCAAATTGAAGGTGGAGAGCGACCTAGTTTCACTTATTTTTAATTCCGGAACAAATACTAGGAGGTTCATATAAAATCAGTTTAAAAAAATACATTTTTAATAAATAATTGAAGTCTTTTCTAGTTATTGTTTTTCTTAAGCTGTAAAAATGTCATTATCACTGAGTGGTATTTAAATCAGTTTCTCATCTGCCATTGGCTTTAAAGTTTTACTCGTGCTTTCTGGGTAGCTCGTAATCCTTTTGTTAAATGCTGTAAAACTAGCATTTAAACGCATTTAACGATCATCATGTAAATGAGAAGTCTTATTTATAACTAATTTATAACATATAACTGTCCAATAAAACGTTCATTGGGTGTACCATTATCTCCTCTGTACCATTTTTTATTTTTTCTTTCCTTTGTTTTGGTTCCCATATTCCAATTATCTTTCCCATTTCTTTATTACTTTTCCATTACTATTTTCCAGTTGAGATAAGCAGCTGAGCCATCGCACTGGTAAACAATGATTAAAAGCGGCCATGCAAATATATTTCTAGACAAAGCAGTAAAATTCCTTAACGTACGACGTTCGCTGTTCCCAAAGTGCGCAGTGAGTAAAGTAGTTAATAAGCAGTGGACAATAAAAATTAAGCCATAATAAAAGTCTACAACCAATTTTTGTAGGTATAAATCACAATTTCTCAAAATGTCTACACCAATGCTGCTTGTACACGGTGGAGCAGGTGGCATTAGTGATGCGCGTATACCTGGCAAGGCAAATGGTATGAAATTGGCTTTGAAAGCAGGCTTACCATTACTAATACCCTCGGAGGAACAAGGCGGCATAGAGATGGGTTCTGCGTTAAATGCTGTCGAAGCTGCTGTGCGTGCAATGGAAGAAGATGAAAATTTCAATGCTGGCTATGGAGCTTGTCTCAATAGTGATGGCAATGTTGAAGTTGAAGCCAGTATTATGGAAGGTTCACAGCTACGTGCTGGTTGTGTAACCTTACTTCACGATATTAAATATCCCATCACAGTGGCACGTCATGTTATGGAAAAAACTAATCACACATTCTTGGGCGGTGCTAGTGCACAAAAATTTGCTTTAGAAAATGGTGCTGTACAATTACCTCAAGGTTCTCTGGTGACACCGAGTGCTTATGAAGCTCTGGCACAATTTAAACAACAACAATCGGAAGGAAAAGATACAACTTATGCACCAACAGAGTTGGATAATACGATCAAAGAACGGCCGGGTGAACCTGGCACAGTAGGTGCTGTGGCAATAGACGCAAAGGGTAATATTGCTGTGGCTACATCAACAGGTGGCATAACCGGTAAGGTGCCTGGTCGTATAGGCGATACACCATTGCTGGGATGTGGCACTTATGCTGATAATAAATGGGGCGGTGTTTCTACAACGGGTCATGGTGAAACAATAATGCGTTTCAATTTGGCACAAAAAATTTTAGCCAACATCAGATATTGCAATATGTCGGCACAAGAGGCCACCGAGGTGGCATGCAAAGAGATGACCGAACGCTTAGGTGGGACTGGTGGTGCTATAACTATCGGTCCAACGGGTGATATTGGCATTTCGTGGACTTCAAAGCGTATGGCCTGGGCATATGTGCGAGACAATGAATTTGTTTATGGTATAGATCATGGAAAAGTGTTGAAGGAACCATTTTAGTTGCGGCCGAAGCGTATAAATCTACATTTTTATCTACAACGTTATGGAGAGAAAGGAAAGTGCTTGCAAATTGTAAATACTTACTACATATATACATACATACATATATCATATACAAGCAATAAAGACTTTAACAAAAGACTGCAAAAAAGTTAAAAGTTGTTTTAGCATTTGAATATAAGATTTTCATTCAAAGTAGTTGACAGTATGGCAATACCTGTGGGGGATTTCCTCTTTAACGCCTATAAGTATGCTAAACTTTCGCAATTAGATAAAGCAGTGATTAAATATCATGGCATATTAGTTGTTTAGTAAAAAAATTGAATGTAATTAAGTGCTTATATAACTGTTAACATTACTATTTTTCTAATGAAATTTTTTATTAATATTTGTATTTTGAAAATAAAATATAAAACAATTTTTTAATACAAATGATTGTCATTTCTTATTGCGCTGTGCGTGATTTCAATCGTTTTCTTCTTCTTCCCTCGCTCTCTCACCACTGAATCTGCTCAAATTTCAGTTCATGCACTCAATCCAGTAACTGCTGTAACAAAAACAAGTATGTGAGTGTACGAAATGCAATTTTGGCCTGCTTTTGTGCACGTATGTAAGTATGTGAGTATATGTATGCATGAATTCATATATTTTTGCTTTACCAACGATCACTGCCCTATATGTATGTATGTACGAGAATTTGAAGCAGCTGAGTTATGAGAAATTAAAGAAGTGTGCCGATAGTACATAGATATGTGTGTTTGAACATATAACACATACATATATATAGTTGGGAAAGTGAAGATTAATAAATTTTTTTAAATATGCAACTAAAAAAAAAATAGAAGCTTCTAATATAAAAAAAAGTATTCAATTACATACATACATATATAAAATAATTATTTAAAGCAATTGCACTGGCTTCATCTCTTATCTCTCTCTCTCTCTCTCTTTCTGAATAGTTCACACACATTTTAGCAACATCAACCCACTGTGCGCTGCCGATGTCGCAAACGTAAGAACAGCTCCATTTCTCCAACCGGTGACTATGACTTCGCTCAGTCTAAAAAGTGGTGGCAATGCGAACGTGTGTTAAACGGTAAATATTTGACGGTTTGCAGGTGATTTGCTACACATTTTTATGCGTTTTGAGATCGTTGCTTTTTGTTGGTGTGAAAGTGGGGAAATGTACATATGTACACACATAGATTCTTCCTCATCATCTAAATAATTGAAAAGTGTATAGCGAATGTTGAAATAATAATAATAATAAAGATAAAGCAATATTTTGAATTGCAAGAATTTATAAAAAAGAGAATGAAAAAAAAATGCTGGTAACAAGTGTGTGACAACTAAACGAAGCCCAGCTAAAGTATGTATGCAATAAAAATTAACGTGAGCTTGTGAATTAGCCGCGAGTGTGGGAATTTCATTGTACAAAGCGCGGAACGTGCATATTAATGCTAGAAAATACATAAAAAATTTTTTTTTTACAAATAAAAAAGTAAAATTTGGTGACAAATAAAAATATTTTAATATTTTTTTTTTGCAAAAACAACAAACAAAATAAGACGCCAGCTCTTTGACGATTCAACAGCGAGTGCATGCGTTTGGTGCGTTTTACTTTAATATTTATATAATTTTGCAACATACATATGTATGTACATATATTATAATATAAATAAACGTAGCGTATAAGGAAATTACCTGTTCAGTCGACTTATCAGAAATTCCTGTCTCAAAAAAATTTTTTTTGTTTTGTTGCGTGCCATTTTAAGCTGCGCGGCTTGTGCGTCAATCTTTTTTTTTTCTACTAGTATCTAATATAACAAGGCGGATAAATATGTGAATATGTATTTGTGTATGTGTGTAGTGTGTATAAATGTGAGCGCGTCTTGAACTGTCTGCATTTCGCCCCTCTTAAGACCACTCTCCTATGCTTCGACATTTCAGCTATTCATTCGAGCGGCAGCGCACCCAGAAATAAAGAAAATATTAGAGGATTGCCATGCGTAGCCGTTTTCTAGTGGTTATTTGCGTACATGATCAAGAAAATCCAAATTAATTTAAAAGTTAATTTTTGAATCGATGACACATTCCCTTAAGTGACAACAAGCATACATGAGTAGGAGAACTAGAGAAGACCTGTCGACCTGTCAGAGTTGTCCAAAAACAGAGCTTCAAACAGACGTAAAGCTCAAAGATGAAAACTGTGCACCTACTGAGCTCTCTACAAAGCCCAAACCCACTTTATAATGCCGAGATCAGAAAAATGAAGAGAACCATCTCTGGTTGCGTTGAAGGATCTTACGAGTCTTCGAATTTTAAACGATTTCTAGTCAAAAACCCAACGTTTTTAGGAAATATAATTGAGAGTCAGGGAAATTGGATTGAGCAAAATGTAATCGGGACCTTATAGCATTATGCCAGTGCATCCGCAAGAAGCTGTCCTATGTATTAGGCTATCCTCCTTTCTGTTGAAAGCCCTAGTAAGGCTGATTGACTTTTATATATCTAAGGACAACAATAGTAGTTCGGTGGGAAACGCCTTATATACATACAATTGTAGTACCATTAGAAAATGGCCAGGGGAACTCCTAAGTATATGCACCTAAATGTAGTGGGCAAAACTGGTCTTACCGTAAAACCCTGTAAGACGGAACTTGTTTAATTCACCAGAATGTATAGAAACTCGTTCGCTTTCTTTCGTCATAGACTCGGAGGCAATCTTTTGGAGGGGCTCGAACATGGACCATTGGAGGAGAAGATAACTTAACTTTTGACACTGCCCATTCCTGGCTTCTAGAAAGCTTAGATGTATATACTTCAATAAAAGTCCAATAAAAATATCTTTCAACAGCCATCAACAAATCATCCAATTTACCATTCATCAAAATATATGGCAACTCTTATTTCGCATATTAGTTAGCCGAGACTGGGATGCGATCGGTGTGCGCCATAGCAATGTGAGAGATAAACGTGATAAATGAAGAAACGTGAATAAAAATGAATATGAAAAAATAAAGGCAAAACATTAAGCGGCGAAATACCAAAAACGCCGGGAAACCGGTTTCACAACTTCACATACCTACGGACGGTCATATGTATGCATGCAATACATCGTGCTGTGAGGGGAGAGGAGGTACTATGCGGCTACTGCGGCAGAGGCAAATGAATGAGATCTTAACAGAAGAGCAAGTATATACATATGTACGTATTTTTGTATGTACCTATGTATGTAGACATGCCTATCCATACGAAAGGCAGTTAATGGATGCGACAGGCGTGCTGGGTGCGGGCGTTGTGCGTTTATTTTGAGCACAGCTTGTTAAACACTTACATAAAGAGAAAGCTCTCATTGCAGATTACTCTAAGACAGTCTTAGAGTTGCAATTAAATGAAATCCTAAATGACGGAACATACCATAATATTACTTAGAAAGAATAACATAAGAATACTAACAGGATTTCTTAAAGGACATTGCAAACTGCATATACTCGGAATCAGCTCTAATGAGACTTGTCGCTTCTGTGAGCTACTACGAGAGGCACCCGGTGCACTTACGGTTTGAATGCGAAGTTGCCAATACAAGTATACTTCTAGGGGTCGTTCAGTCGAAGCAAAACCACATTAAATCAATTAACCATTTTAGGATACTAGATTTTATAAGGACGTTAGGACTGATCGATATAGACCACTGGTTGGGGTGCATACCCTCCATACATCATCTAATCTAATCTATGTAATGACAATCAAACCAACTGTTCTTTAGGCAACCTTGTACTCCATAAAGTCGTTACCTATGACCCTTTAACTCTTATGGTCGCACCACGATTTGAACCCGGGCCTTCCAATTGGTAGTGCACAATGCTAACCACTCGTCCACTGCGGCCGCGATAGACGGGTCTCCATACCAGAACGACCCGAATTTTTTTCCGGCCAAGGACTGTCTATATTCTCCGTAACCAAATTCGGGGAATATTTTGCGGTTACAATAACAACGACAACAGAGAAATTTACAAGCAGAATAAGTGGGAGGAGCATCTAAGATCCTGTAACCTCCTCTGTGGCAACCAAGCTCTGGGCCACAGTCAAATCGTTGTCAAACCTGACTAGACGCGATGACTTAGTGTAAATTTCATTCGGTAATCGGGCCTCGTCGGACCAGAAGAAGGGCGCGAGCTGTTTTAGCCGAAGTTTTGCACTGCACCCTTCGGTTGACAAAATGAAGCGACAAGTGACCCGCCGTCTACCCAAACTGCCAAAACTATTTAGCGCGACACTTTATTTCTCTAGGGAAGATGTTCAGGTGGTGATCGGGAAGGCGAAAGTCTCCAAATTTATCTGCCCGATGGAGTAAGCATGCTGATGCTAAAACAACTAGGGCCGATATGTCTCCTCTCCCCAGTACCAAAAACTCTTGAGGCCTTCCTGCTCCCGACATTCACACATCATCTGAGTCCAACAGCACATCAGCATGGGTTCCGTAAAGTGTACAGTCCCAATGGTCTCAACCAAAACCGGCCTTGTGCGCGAACTTTCCTAGTAGAGCTGGATCTGTCAAAAGCTTTTGACACCGTTAATTATTCAGTGCTACTATCAGACATTGAGGAATCCTCTTTACCACCGGCGTTGTGGAGGTGCTCCATGGCCATGGACAGTCACTCCCGCAACATTCCCCAAAAATTACTTTGAGGAATATTTTTGCGTCATCGATAGAATCTTGAGGTCAAATATCCAAACTCAGAAAAATTAAAGAAGAACTCTCCCCGATACTAATTAACTTTTATATCTCGAAACTTCCACCTCCACCGGACGAGGTTTCACTAATCTCATATGCCAATGGTAGCTCGATATTGGCGTGTGGCCAGGATATTCATGACTTATGTTCAACGATCTTTCGCACTTCTTCACTGCAAGACAATTAAAATTCTAACCATCATAATCCTCGGCTACCCTCTTCACCAGCTAAAAGAAAGAGTACCGGCTCATACTCGATGTTAAAATTCCGATTATAAACAACCCGGAGTTACTGATAGTCACATTCGAAAATGCTGCTCTGATCCGGACGCCGAGGTCTAGCGAGATGCATATGAAGAAGCTACAAGCCTGCCAAAACACCGCACTGAGGACCGTGACAGAAAACCTCCTGTAGGGAGCACCCCAACAGACACTTACTAGAATCCAAAACACCACCTGGGCACATCAGAAGGAGAGCACGAGATTTTAAGAGTTTATTCTCACATACTATAAGCCACTAAATTGTGTTGAAGTCTCGTCGATATCTGCTGGTATTGCACAAAAACTTCGTGGAAATTTAGGCAAAGATCACGAAAAAAGTTTTCCTGAAAAAGCCAGAGCATATTTAAGGTGATAAGAGAGTTCTGACAGGCTACTATCTGTTAGGATGAAATTTAGAAAGACTGGGAATTTGCTATTTATATATGTATGCATGTATATAAAGACCTTTGCACCGAATGATTAACGGATCAACCCGCAAACTAAACCACAGATCCTAAAGACCTGAAACTTGAAGGCGTTTTCTGCGTATGACGTATGCATTCGTTTAGAGAGGACTTTCCGTAAAGGGAACCTGGGACCGATCTATTCGAAAAGTAATTAAAAATCTTATAACAACTCTTTTCAAATTTATTTTGGACGATATAGCGTGTAAAAGATATTGGAGAAGCTGTAAACTTTATGACTTCCTTCCTAGGCTACCAAATTACTGTACTATCTTTATTGATGAGCTATGCAAAATAGCCTACGTCACGGTGAGGAAAAGTGGCGGGTCTCATTCTGGTCTAAGTAAAGTGATTGAAAACCACTCCATACTGATATAATCTATCTACTCTGTGTCATGTTTTCGAGCTCTATCCCCAAAAGCCAAAGTGCTCTTTCGAGAAACTTCTTCATACGTGACTTTTCCACACTCAGAAACAGAAATTACAACATTTGATCATACCAAATTATACACAATGACCCATCAATTAATCGATCAATTTTTCAAATGTCTAACCAGTTCCATATATACCAACGTCACACTCACCGCTCTGTACCATTTCATTAGCTTTCCATTCAATTCAAGAACACACCGTCATGATACTCGTTTTGTCACTTCCTCCCGCAGGCAGCAATGAACCGTAACGTGACAATGGTGTGGCAAGGCAGGGCAAGGCAAGGCAGACTCGCATACCAGCTCTCAATCACACATACATACATGCATAAATATGTATATTAGTGTGTATGTATGTATGTATGTATGTATGTATCTATAGATATAATAGAAAGGTGTGCGCATGCGCACATTCTCTGCTTCGAACAATACGTGTTCTGGAGCATATTTCTTTCGCTCGTTTTTCTGTTCTTTTCATACATATACATGTTGTGCAGCTAAACGTGTACAAAATGTTAATATCAAGTCTTTGGCATGAATCTTTGTTTGTTTGTTTGTTTGTTTTTTGAGTTCTGTGTGTGCCGTGTGGGTTCTTTGGTTGGTAATTATGGATTATTCTTCCTCCGCAGCTTTTAAATTGATGCCTTCAAAGCCATTGATTTTTATTATGTTCCCTTTCTTTTAATTTTTTTTGTTTTTGTTTTTCTTCTTCTTGTTTTTCTTGTCTTTTTTTTACATCTTAATTTCTTCGTTTTCCGGCTTGAGTTGAGTTGTGGGGCGTTTCTGTTGTGAATTCGCGTAATATCAGTGGCAAATTTCCTTTAAACGGCACGTGGGATTAGTAAACTTTGTTAATCGTTGTTTTTGTATGTGTTGTTGTTTTTGTATGGTTATTGGAGCTCTTGAGCATTATTAGCTTTTGTATTCTAGAATACGTGCTTTTTTGATGGGAACAAAATATTTCATAATTTTTTTGGTTATGCCCACTTTATGGACATGAGTACATACATAAATATATATATTTACATATGTATGTATATAGATGGACGGATACATACATACCTAGATAGAGAAGCGGAAATTTTATTTGAAACTCGCGCATCAGAAGCTCTTGTGCTGCTTTAACCATGGAACCTTTCCTTAATCCAGAGAAATTTATAGTTTGCGTAGAACAAGACCGAAGCCCGATCACTCATAAAGAGTGTTTTTTTTAGACACGTGATTTTCAAGAAGAAATAAAACGCATATAATTTAATTTAATTGCCAAGAATTAGGGTTAATTATAAAGCTAAAGATTTGCCATGATGCAATGGTTTTGACAGGTGACGACAAGCCGAATACACTCCAGCTGAGAGGAATAATTTCGACCACTTTTTGCAGCAAAAACGCGCCGAATATTCTCTTTCAAGACGTCAATTGTCTGGGGATCATCTGCGTTGGTAAGCGACTGCCCATAACCCCACAAAAATACATAGTCCAGCGGCCTTAAAATGTACCGGAGGCCATGCCACAGGCTCACGACGTAAGATAATACGCTCACCAACAGTTTACTGCAATAAACATATGATTGCATTTTGGCTGCATGGCACGTAGCGCCCTCCTGTTGGAACCAAAGATCATACACATCAAAATCTTACAAATCAGACAGGAAGAAGTCATTAATCATGGCTCTATAGCATTCCCCATTGACTGGAACATTATGGCTGGCTTTATTTTTGAAGATCTGCCCATAGAACTAACCAAATAGTGAAGATATAACCCGGTCTCAACAATTTATTAGCGTAACCATTCTACCAAGACTGAGCTTCATCGCTGAACCAAATTTTCTTATGAAAATCGCGATTGGTAGTCATCCGCTCTTGGGCCCATTCATCAAACGTGCGACGGGCTGAAATCCTTGCACGAGCAGGATTTTGTAAGTCCGTAAATCAAGATCCATCCACAAAATTTTCCACAAATCGGATGGGTAGAGCTCCAATTGTTTCGCGCGATATCGGCTGGACTTATTCGGGACTTCTTTGATACTCTGTTCTACAGCAGCAACAGCATCTTCGGTGGGCACTCTGTGGCGTATCTGAGTGCGCATTATCCACTAGAGTAAACGTGTTTTAAACAAAAGACCAACTCCGAAAAAAGTGTTTCTCACTTAAGTCCAAACCTCTATTAAAACAACTCGATATGGTACAAGTAGCTTTCTAATCTAAAGAGCGTAGACTGGTGAAGCCCAAGCAGTAGCCTAGTGACAACAACTTGGTGCTTAAAACCGAGATCGTAGGCATAAGAGAAAGCGCCAAATGGAGCAAAATTTTTACTAAACATTTATTGAGGAACCCCAGTCATGTATATGGTATATTTAAGTACTGGAGAAAAAGAAAAACTAAAGTCGGTGGCGTGATGCAAACTTCCCAAGACCGCTTAGCTCTTATAATGGAAAAAATTCTACAGAAATATTTTAGTCGTGAAATTCTTTTAATATTGGACAAAACTACTACTTTTTGGATATTCCAAGAAATTCAAGTGGTAAGAGTAATCACAACGCATTTCTCAATGACTGAATGAATGGTAGAACGTACGACATGCTCGGGAGATGATGAAACGCCATCGCCTTAGTTTTGCCAATGCCCAGCCATTAGCTGGTCGTAAACTATGCTGCACCGATCTAGGTGCCGGGGACGAATGAGACGCAGATGAAGAAGCTACAGGCTTGTCAAAACACCGCCCTAAGGACCGCGACAGGAAACCTCCTGATCACAGGAGGCAGGAGCATCACTTGCACAGCGAGAAGTCTATGCTACAAATTAAGGAGCATAATGCTTTGCTGTGAAAGCAGTTCCTATTGGGATGCTATCGTAGGGAACCACCTCTTCACATGCCCCTTAAGCCGACACATCTATGATAACCCCCCTCTCCCTTTGGTCCAATCCCGTCGAAACTGCACGTTTCCTGGACCTCCCATTAGATGACCTCGGTGACTTAGATTAATTAAGTCTGTCCTAAGCGGGGCTACAACAACAACAACAACAGCCGAATAATACAAAATGTACATATGTGTATTTCCGATATAAAATATAAAGCTCCTTATAAAAACTGTAGGTCCCTCTATTTGTTGGAATAAAAACAAAACACATACCAAAAACTAGGGAAGGAGTCAGCTGAAAGTCGCTTCAGCCGTTATAAAGGTTCAATTATATACTGTCCAAGTGCGATTATTTTGGTATAAACCTTCCCAACGATACTTCCTTGGAAAATGTCATGTCCTTTTCATCATTTAAGAACACTTTGCAAAGAAAGCACCTCAATAAGTCGAAATAGACAGCAAAAGTAAATATACCTCTGAACTAAAAAAGACGAATGAGAACCAGTTCCTGAAGTTTATATGCTCCGCATGATAGGTAATGATCATAGATCAACCCTACAAACAATTGATTGAGACCCTCCACTTGCATTGGGAAGGACTGAATAATATACGCAGAACCCCAAGGCGGTTTTGAATTGTCACTTGATTAGATTTAAGGTAGACCAAATACAACACAGATGAAGAGCTCAAGAAAGATTAAGCCTTTACTTTCCGGGAGAGTCTTAACAACGCTCTAATCACCTCTTTATATATTTTATTTCGACTCAAGTAGCTTGTTTCCCAGTTCTTTCATTGAAAGACCTCGACGAATGTGATTAATTTACGGTGTAGTAAAAGCCGCAACAATAATAAAAAAGGAAAAAGATCTTTTGGTTAAAGTTTTGACTATTTGGAGGGGCTAAAGAAATTAATTGCCAAAAAACTCGTTCTAGGGAACTAGTCTGCAATAGCCTTCTTTAGAAGCAGAAGTAGATATTGGAATATTGGAATCACTTTTATGTATAGCCTTTGCCGTTTGTCGAAAGCTAAAGTAAGCGACCTTACTCCGGCCTAAATGTGTCTACATTAGCAAATCGACAGCCACTTCTACCAAAATGAACCTACTCCTATGAAAAGCATTGTAATAAGTTGTCTTAATGTGTGATTTCAATAAGCTCATACCACTCAGAGCTCGTTCCCTTTATCTCACTAAAATAGTTTACAGAAAAAACCATAAAAAAGTAGCAGATGACGTAATTTTTTAGTGAATGCTTATTCACCATTTGATTTAATATACCGATATCGGGAGATAAAGTTCTTATCAAAAAATATTAAAATTTGTACAAAAATAAATCTATAATGACTAATTTATTATATCTCATATATGAAGTAAATCGAATGCTGAATGGGATTTTTTCGTATAGATTGGCCCTGTGGCCCTCTTCCCTGACACTGACAGACAAGTTTTCTACATACTAACTATCTATGTAAAGAGTGAACCATTTCGAGGTTTCCAACTTTTTAAAGAACCAAAAAAAAAAAAAAACACAGAAAATTCAAATTTAATGGGGAATGTTTATTATCATCTGTAAGAATATTCTTCGGCATTTGTTTTTTGAAGATTTTCTCTTTCAAATATTGGCTGTTGAGTCCAATTTTCGATGACTCGTTCGAGCATTTCAACTGGTAACTGGCGAATGACACACGTGAAGTTTTGCTCCAAGGCCTGAATCGAAGCGGCATTGTTCGCTTGACTTTAGACTTTACATATGGCCACAGGAAAAAGTCTTAAGGTGTGATATCGCACGATCTTGGTGGCAAATTGACCGGCCGAAAAGTTCAAAATATCTGCACCGAAGTATTCTGTCAATAAAATCAAATGTTGCTGAGATCACGAGTTTCAACTTCAGGTACAAACCACACCAAACAATATTGAACGAAAATAACATGACAGATTTTTTACACCTCAGCTTTTTCTTTCTTTTTTGGAAATGGGTAATAATCACTCAGGGTCACGTTTGGGCTGTAGCGTGAGTGATTAAAAAGATCGAGGTCTCAGCAATTTTGGCGCCCATTCTGCGCTGATCTTAATCACGACAAGATGATCATGCAAGATTGTAAAAATGATTGTATCGGATACTCAAACCATTTCGACGAGTCGTTTCGTCTTTAGTCGAACATCCTCGAAGAATTTTTTTCTAAACTTTTTGGATAAGTTTTGGCGTGGTTACCTCGATGATTTCGCCGAAAACCAACGACATGCCATTCATTGTTGTTACAACTGATTTCCCCTGCTTGGTAAGGAACTTTGCATCGGTAAGATATTCGATTTTCGGCGCGATAGTTTGAGAACTAATTGTCTAATAGCTTGCTAACACTTGAATGACCAGGGTTCGAGTACTGATTCGACCAAAATCCAAAACTTACAGAAAATTAATTTTTCTAATTGCGGTTGCCGCTCGGCAGGGAATATCAAGCTCTGCGAGTGTAGTTCTGAAATGACATAAAATGCTCTCCATAAAAATCCATCAGCTGTTTGGAGGCGGCTTAGCATAAACTGTAGATCACCCCATTAGTTGGTAAAATATCAAGACCCCGCAACACAAATTGAAGGAGGAGCTCGGCCGAAAATCGCTTCAGCAGTTAGAAAGCGTCTATAATAAAGGTGTGTTTGTTGAAGTGTGCCGGTTTTACTAGTAGATGTCGCTAGCAATATGTATAAATTTCTATGATTTGGCATGTATGTAATTTTTTTCTACTGACATTAATCTACAAAAATACGCAAGTCACATTCCGCCAAAATAATAGCGTCATATTTGTTTACCTCAGTGAATATGTCCAGTTTCGTTCCAAGTAAATCGCATTTGCGGCATTCGTTGCTTTTCTTATTTCATCAAAAGAAAAAAGCAGCTGAAGCTCACCGGTTGCTGGTAGAAACTTATGGTGAACATAATCCAGTGATTAGAACATGTGAGACATGGTTTCGTCAATTTAAAAGTGGAGATTTCGATTTGACAGACAATGAACATCCTGATGCAGCGAAAAAGTTCGAAGAAGAGGAATTGCAGGCGTTATTGGATGTTGATCCAACCCAATCGCAACAAAAATTGGCAGAAACACTAAATGTGACTCGAGGAGCAATTTGCCAACGTTTAAAAGCTGTGGGAAAGATCCAGAAGTATGGAAAATGGGTGCCACACCAGCTGAACGATAGACAAATGGAAAATCGAAAAACCGTTTGTGAAATGCTGCTTCAACGATTCGAAAGGAAATCTTTCCTGCATCGAATTGTCACGGGGGACGAAAAATGGATTTATTTTGAGAACCCGAAGCGAAAAAAATCATGGCTTTCCCCTGGTGAAGCTGGCTCATCGACTGCAAGGCCAAATCGCTTTGGCCGTAAGACAATGCTGTGTGTTTGGTGGGACCAGTGTGGTGTGGTGTACTACGAGTTGTTAAAACCTGGTGAAACGGTGAACACGGATCGCTACCGACAACAAATGATCAATTTGAATCATGCGTTGATCGAAAAACGGTCGCAATGAACCCGAAGACATGGCAAAGTTGTCATGCAACATGACAACGCGGTGAAAGACACATTAAAAACACTTAATTTTCGCATCGATGGGACACTCCCTTGCAAAGCAGTGCTTCGCTAATTTTGAAGAAGTCGAAAAATGGCTCGTGGAATGCATCAGTGCGACCTCGTTTTTATACTAATTATGAGTCTGATCACATTACGATCACGAGGAGCCTTATCACCCCCTACAACTTTCTCAATATATATGTACATATGTAGATAATGAGGCATTATTTTTGTAATTAGCGTGATTCTTTGCTGAATGATTCACAAAAGAATTACAACATATTATTTTATTTGATAGAGCTCGATTGTTGACCTTCTTACATACTTACATGTATGTACATAAGTATTTATGTATCGTGAAGAAGTACTCATATCTGTTAAATATATATATATATGTATATATTTATATTTATGTACTCGTATAGGCAACAATTAATTTATGTCGCTAAATGTCATATTAAATTTTATCACATATATATACATATATATATGTATGTATGTAAGCATGTTTGAAGCAAAAATATTTTTCAAACCGATCGTTTTACAATTAAGTTTCTGTTATCAATGATCAAATTGCACTCTGACAACCAATTAAAAGTAGGTATATATTGGTAAAACATACATATGTACATACTCAGCAGCAAGCGTATGTTCTAAAATAAAGAAATGAAAAAAAAAAAAAAAATTGCAATTGACATATAGTTTCAGCGCAAATACATATCTACAAATATAAGTACAATTGTACATATGTACATACATACATACACACAATCACTGTCATACATACATACATACATACATACACGCAATCACTGTCATCATTCTCAATTATGTTGTTAGCACTGACATCTTTGTGATAAATCAGCGACGTTTAACTTCTTAACGAGCCGAACGTGGTGTGACGAGTGAATAGGGCTATTGAGTACTCCATTCTGTCATTGAGAGCAATTGGGCGAAAGTATAAAAAAAAAATAATTATTTGTGATATGAAAATAATTGTTAAAAAGTATATAATTTTTTTATTTTATTATTTGGGAAGTCAACATTTGAAGTTCGGTTTACTTGTCTTAACCTTGTTATGATCCTGTAAAAATTTATTTTGCTACTGTTAGTGGTAGAATTCTCACCCAATCACTTTTTCTATTATTTATGAATAAATTTTTAGCAATTTTTTTTTACCATGTTTGGCTCTCGATAACAGTTTCTTCATATTAAGACTCATCACCCTTCTCTTATTCTTTGAATTATTAAGGTAAATTAATTATAGATCTCAAATTATGTGTGGTGAATTATTGCATGGAAAATTTGGATCGATTAATCAACGATTTCAGTAAAATTTGCTAGTGAAATTTTAAAACTAATGCTGTTCCAAGACAGGAACAAAGGCATGTCTTCTAATTAGGTCACACTTAGAACTATGGCCAATGCAGGCAGGCGCGAACGCAAGGGAGGAGTTTAAACTCGAGTTAACTCAGATCACTTTTCAGGGGGTGGGAACTTCTCTTCGCCGCAGTTGCGAGTTTTTGGGTGAGTTCCACAATGTGTTAGCTAATGGCTTGGTATGAGGATATTTCGTTCTACTCCTTCCAACTTCACTCAATTCAATATTAGTTGCAGAGGTTATTCCCTTCAGTTGAACACCATACATTTTGTAATCTAGTTTTAGTCCAGAGTTCTTATGTAAAAGCTAATTTAAGTTAGATACTTTTAATTTCATATGTAATATTTTGGCATCAACATATCTGTCTTTTCCAGGTGAGCCTTGTGTGTAAGTGTATGCTGAGATATTATACATATGTTACATTGTTTGCTTCCTGCCAATAATTGTCGATCCTTTTCTGTGTCACTCATTTATCACTGCATAATATGGCTGTATTATCCGCCAAAATGGATGTTTGTACAGGGTCCGCCACGTAACTTTTTTTTTTTTAAACAGTGCGTACAAGATCGATCGTAACGTTGGCTGTGTGGCACGGAGCACCGTCTTGCTGGAACCAAATGTTGTACAAGTCCTCCTCTTCGATTTCCGGGAAGAACCAATCCGTTAACATGACGCGGTAGCGTTCGCCATTGACCGTAACGGCGGCTCCTGCCGCATTTTCGATGATTTTTTCATCGATGCCGCCGGCCCAAAATCCGCACCAAACAGTAACTCTCTGAGGATGCATTGGCTTCTCTTCGATCACGTGCGGGTTTTCCGTCCCCCCAAATATGACAATTTTGTTTATTGACGTAGCCGCCAAGATGGAAATGAGCTTCGTCGGAAAAGATGATTTTTTGGTAAAATTCCGGGATTTCGGCCAAGCGCTCATCTGCCCGTTCCTCAATCGTATACACAACCATTTTCGTTTAGCGGAAGGATAAAACTAACTTTCTGTCAAATCAGATGTAACATCAGTGTTACCACACTCAAAATAACCACTAGTTCAAAAAAAAATGTTAGATGGCGGACCCTATACTGTCAGTTTACCGGGATGGCTGCAGTGTTTTGTGCATAATATAGGCTCAGAGAACGCTACCTTGAGGAATACCAGTTTTAACTGGAAGATCCTCGGTGATAAATTCCGATTATCAAATACTCCGAATCAAATTCAGTGTAGAATTGGATATATACAGTTTTAAACAATATATCTTTATGCCCACCCTTGTCGAACGCTTGTGCTGCACTTAGAAATATTGCAATACAACTTGAACGCGAATGCCTTCCTTATTTCATTAGTATTTCGGATGATTGCTTCTACAGTGCCATGTTTTTCACAAAAAACCGAATAGGGGTATTCACACCAGCATTGTTGATTCGCTAATCGTTATTCGGTATGATAGAATGTTTATTTCAATGCAAAGAGGAATTACTGATGGAAAATAATATCAGCCAAATGGCCGCTACGGCTACGGGATAGCAAAGTGGCTGCTGGATGCCTTCAATAGCTTCATGAATTCTATCTTTGAGGTCTTGGATTCGACGTCGGCCTCTAGGTGTGGGCTTTATCTTTCACGTGGCCTCAAAGGAAGAAGTCGGGAGTTGTTAAATCACAATATCTCGGTGGTTAAATGCCATCACCTCTTCGAGAGGACGATGGTTTCGTTGCTTGTGTGGCACGTAGCGCCCTCTTGTTGAAAGTAAATGTTGTCCAGATCATCTATTGAAAGCGCAATGCATTCACCGTAACTGTTGCTCTAGCCTCATTTTCGAAAAAGTAAGGTCCAATGACCTCGCCTTTTGAACAATAAATCTTGGGATTTTCGAGCCCCAAAAGTGAAAGTTTTGCTTATTGGCGTAGCCATCGAAGTGAAAATGGTCTTCACCAGTCAAAATTATTTTTCAAAGACCAAATTAGCAAAGACACGACCTTGTTGATAATCGACCGGTTTGAGTTCTTGTCTTAAGTCCCAACAACTCCATTTTTTCCAGCATTTTTTGTATCACAGTTCGACAAGCTGCTTCACGACGACCACTCCGATTGTATTTCTGACATGAAATAAAAGCTCCTTATAATATTAGTTAGATGATCTCGATGACTTTGACTAGTCTCTCCTGTTCCCAAGCGGGATTGTAGAACAGCTACAACAACAACAATAACGATAATTTGTTTATGCTTTGTGAGATTTTTCTTGGTTGAACCTCTAAATAAGCATCTTCCTTAACATGGTATGGAACGTCTAATCTAATTTAAACCCTACCTACAAAGTTTCGTCATTTTTGTTAAGCAACAACAATAAACAATGTGAGTTAAGCTATGTAATATCATTTTTTGTGCTGAATAATAAATCACAGATAAGTTGTTTAACATTTACCACAAGAATGTTACTCCTCCTCACATTTTTTCAAGGTTTTTAAAATGCTTTCGTTTTCTTTTTTTAAAGACTAACTAAACCTTTGTAATGTGATCTAAGAATAAAAATTATCTCTGTTTGTATGAATATGCAAATTGTTAGTTGTATTATTTATTGTGCTTAACTTGAGCTCGTGCATTTGTTATTCACTCAGTGTTCTTGGTCTACATAGCCACTTTAGTATTTTGCAATTCGAGTCGAGATAGCAGAATCTTAAGAGTATGTTTTTTTTGTCTTACTTAACTTAACTTAGTTTATCTTATCTGAGTTGTTTTTGTTTTGTTTGTGTAATACGTACCTGCTATCAACTAAATATTTAGTGCTCTTATAGTAGCAGAGTTGTTTGCATATCCCGCTTCTGGAAACAAACGCCCTTCACCGATACCGCCCATCCACCCAGCCGGCTGGCCATGCGAGAGCTCAATGAAATCGACGAAGCTATGTGCATAGTACATATGTACCTATGTATGTCTAAGTTTATATTATTATCAACGTTTAGAGAAGTATATAATTGAGTGATAACTTGAATAAGTTTTTACGAAATGTCATATTTCACGAATTCTGTTGTATAAGATCAGAAAGTTTCAGGAAATTGTCATTTAAACTGCTTAAACTGAATATTTTTCAGCACTTTTTTTGTTAAGCTGGTAGCACTGCCCTTAAATACTATGCCAAAAATGAGCGGGAGTTGCAGCAGCTTCTGAAGTCAGTCGACCTCAGTTCCCTCTACGAATTTTCTTTTACGGTCTCAATCGAGTCGAAGTGGGTTCAACGGAGGGGTAACTTGAGTTTTGGAAACAAAAAAAAAGTCGCCTGGGGTCAAATACGGTGAATACGGTAGTTGATCGATGGTACCGAATGAGATTTTGGTCTTAAAATCGTTCACAACTTAAGCTCGGTGCGATGGCGCATTATCGTCATAAAAAATCCATGAATTGTTGGCCCACAATTCCGGCCGTTTAAGACGGACGTTTTCGCGCAAACGCCCCAAAATGCTAAATTAATACTCTTTATTGACCGTAGCCTCTAACTTTTAACTCTCTAAGCTAGGTCAATACCAATCTCATATCTCTTACAGCTCATTTTTCCATCGGCTGTGGTGTTCGACATTGCCAGAGGACTATAAATCTTACGTAAAAACCTTTCTTTCGAAAACTCCTAAGGCCGACTTATCAGATGTTGTCGTTGTCCACACCTCCACACCATATAGCAGAACGGGACTACTGAGCGTCAAGTAGATTTTGGTATTTGTTCGTTGAGAAAGGAATTTACTTTTCAATTGCCTACTCAGTCCAAATTAGCACCTGTTGGCAAGAATGATTGGATTTCAATGATGACATTGTTGTTAGTGTTAATGCTGGGGTGGTTCCAAGCTAGACGAAATTAACTACGACTTCAAAATTAAGACTCTCAGCAGTGACGTGATAAATGTTTGTTTGATTATAGGAGATCAGAAGATATTTCCTCTTGTTCTCGTTCACTACCAGTCCCATTAGATTCATTTTCTTAATCAGTCTGGGGTAAGCAGAACTCAGTCATCGTCGTACGCCAGTAGTTGTACACTCTAATAGAAGATTGCCCCTTTCCTATTCAACTCTGCAGCAAGAATTATTTTTTCCAGTAATAGATTAAAGACGTCACAAGATTAGGACGAATCTTGTCTAAAACCACTTTTGTTATCGAACGGCTCGGTGAAGTACTTCCCTATCCTTATCAAGGTTTTGATGTTGCTTAATATCAGCATTAGTTTTGTGGGGATACCAATTTCAGTCAAAGCGCCTTAGGTCAGCTTTTCCGACCAACTTCTTTCTGTTTAACTTATTTCGAAAGATTTAAGGAAGACTCAGCACGTACGTCATTTGTCATTCCATCAAGTTGTATATGTCCATATATACATATATATATGTATATAATTAGCGTCCATGGAGGGATCTACAGTTTATTCTAAGCCGTCTCCGAATGGCCGATGGATTTTTGTAAGGAGCTTTTATTTCATATCCGAAATACACTCGGAGGACTTGATATTCCCTGACGAGGAGCGACCGCAATTGACAAAACTAATATTCCATGATTCTGTATGTTTAATCTAACCAGGTCTCGAACTCTGGCCTTTCGAATGTAAGTATGCAATGCTAACCACTCCATATCCATCACTATTATTTTACACCATGAATTTTTACGTATGAGTTGTGCTCTTCAGTACCGTACCTTGTATTAAACTATATTTCTCGGTTCAAAAGTAATACTCGCAGATGATTTTTCGACCCTGAAATATTTCACGTATAGCTGACCACGAGAGAAACATGCATTTTCTACGTTCAGATCAAAAACTTTCAAGAGTTGGCTTTATGATTTGTGGATTGAACTCGTTAAAGCTCAAACGGTATATCGGTTGGAATCTTCGGAGTAGTCGGCAAGAAAACTTTGACCCCTTTGGTCCCTGTCCTAATTCTGGGACAAACAAGTACTGATATGTTTATCTATACAGAAAGAAATCTCCGTACAAAATAAGAAGCAAATCGAACCATAAATACGATTGCACCGAATACTCGTAGGTCGTTCCCTGATCTACAATAACCCAAAAATTATTAAAATCTCTCCAGCCAGACCTGTTAGGGAATGTCAACCCCTCCGAGTGTATTTCTGACATGAAATAAAAAAGCTCCTCATAAAAATCCATCATTCCTTTGTAGGCGGCTTAGAATAAACAGTAGGTCAATATCAAGATGCAAACAACAAATTAGAGGAGGAGATTCACCGAAAATCTCCTCACTGATTATACTCGTAAAATGCCAATTATTTTTGTAATAATCATAAAATATTATTTTAGTGTCATTTGTTTTACGATGCTACCTCAATTTATTTACATATTTATTAATTTTTTTTTGCTCTACAAAATTTGTTAATTTTATGCAATTATGTTTGTGTGAATTTGTGTTCGCAAATGGTTTAATTGCTTATTCATAGCACGAGCATTTGCAATTGTATACCGATTAAGCTAGAATAACATGTGGAGTCAATGAATTGGCGCGACTTCTCGTCTGTTTATACTTCTGATGTATATTTGCACATATGTATGTATGCATTCATATTGTATTTACATAGCTGGTTACCCATGGCGAGATATAAACCACCAGTACACTCATGTCTAGTTAGGGTATAAACGAATATTTAACTCTCCGTTAGCATAAACATACACGGCTGCTGGTTACTAGCCAGTTGTGCTCTTTTTCTCTTACAATTATTCTCCTGCGTCCACGCTGGAAACGTGAGCAATCCTTGTACAAGATTCGTTAACCAATCCGGGTGGACCCTCGACTAAAAAAGAGAGGAAGCTTATGAAGAGCTAATCTAACACATTCGGTTTAAGGGTCCGCTGAAGTCTAATTGCAGTGTATGTTCCCCAGAGGAGGGACTGTAAGCGGGCGTCGGTCTTGAAGCAGAATTTAAAACACACTCGTTTTACGAGGTTCTTACGTTGGGTTCGTGTTTTTGATGACGACTACTGCAAACGTGTTAAAGACAATGATTAAGGGTCATGTATCTGAAATGACCGATCCTTTAATTGGGAAGGGGCCACTGCTCAGCTGTTCAAAGACTAAAGGTTGACATTATCGCCGTCCATTTGGTGTTGGATTTGTGATGGAAGAGAGATTCTGTCGCAGAGGCCTCGTTTTCACGCTGGTGGATTTCGCTACATGTGTAGACCAAAAAAAAAAAAGTGGTCGAGATGCGTGAGTGCCAAAAACTTAAGAAGTTGGCCGAAAAAATTCTAAAAAAATATACGACGACTTACAGAAAACCGGAGCAAATTCTTTTGAGAGTATACTAGATGGAATGGCGTTGAAAATTAAACACCTGCAGATGACGAATCCTATTCTCCAATCGATAACGATTGAGCAGATGTTCATTGCCCGACTATAAACAAGTTCGCACAGCAATTGCCGCGGCACGAGCGGCTGGACTACCGATCGAGATGTTCATATACGGCGGTAAAGAACTGACAAGTTGCCTGCAATTGGAAATGGTCGGTTGAAAGCATGTCCAAGGATTTGAACTCTGGCCAATTCATGAAAAAAGAGACCCACAGTCAGTCTCCTCAATACCGCATATAAGGTCCTATCGAGTGTGTTGTGAGAAAGATTAGAGCCCACTGTTAAACAAATGGATTGGACCTTATCAGTTCGGTTGTAGACCTGATAAATCTACCATTAACCAGATATTCACCATGCCCCAGCACTTGGAAAAGACTCGTGAAAAAAAGATCGACACCCACCACCTCTTCGTCGATTTTAAAGCAGCCTTGGACGGTACGAAAAAGAGCTTCCTCTACGACGTTATGACTGAATTTGGTATCCCCGCAAAACTTATACGGTTGTGTAAACTGACACTAGACAGCACCAATAGCTCCATCAGGGTCGAGATGAACCTCGTCGTGCGAACGAGTTTTCAGACAAAGTGACTTCTGTAATCTATGCGATTCAAAAAAAGTCAGTCTCAAAAGTTTCGTGTTCGAGCGCACCGAATCTTCGGTATGTCACCAGACTCCATTAAATATTTGCAATTGCACTGACAATATTTCGTATACCTTTGTCTGAATTTTGATCTCACTTTATGCTTGTATTGCTGTTATGATGTAAATTACGAAATCTACAAGCGACCGATCATTTAAGTGATGAACTCGCGCGTAATGCAAATTGTTTGTGCTTGAGAAGCTCAACCCAGTAGGAAAATAATAAGAAGAAAAGCTCATAGTTTTTTGGCAACACCTCAACACCTCAACACCTGTCAGATGCCCAAAGGTGTTCGAAAATCAGAAAAGCAAAAATTTACTAAGCTATTTATGACCTATATATGTATGTATGCGAAATCAAAGAATACCAGCAAGTACTACACTTCTTTAGTACCGTCAAAATTACCCTTCTGAGCCCCTCTCACATAATTCGCACACTTTAATGCAGAAATTCCCTCAAAAAATGTCTCTCGCCATCATTTATTATCGCTGCGGAATACAAAGCATAAATTACCAGTAATTGCGCTCAATTGATGTTTGTATTGTTTTCTTTTTTTTGTTTTTACAAAAGAAACTCATACAATGCGATGAGCTCCAGATACGGATAAAAGAAACAGATCACACTCGAAAAAATGTGTTTGATTTACATAAAGTCGATTGCGGAATACATATCTCAATATACGAATATATGTTGTACGTACGAGTTTTTGTATCTATTTGCATTTTCAGAATGTTTTCTTGGAAGTATTTATATCATTCAAATTATTACCGTAAAATATGTATGTCTGTTCTTAGTGTATGAGTTAACCAGAACCGTTGTTTCACCTTTAAAGGAAACTTATTTATTTTGATAATACGAGGGTCGGTCGGAAATGTGTCTGGTTTGGTTGAGATTGTAGGAGATACATTGATGGCTTGAAATCTACGCTGCTGTAGCTAGAGCCAGAGCTCTAGATACCCGGGTATCGAGCACTGTGAGCAGGTCGATACTCGCTCGATACTCCAATGATAGTTTGAAATTTTTCAAATTTCGATTGAATTTGTCAAAATTTCTTTAGTATTTCAAGGAGTTTAACACTTTGCATAAATAAAATTAAAATTATAGCAAAAAGTTTTGGGAAAAAAGTCAAATTTTTTATGCAAAATGCTCGAAAAAACTTGAATTACTCGTGCTCAAGCTCGAAAGTTTTCGAACAAAGAGAGTAATGTTCGATTTCGGACAATTCTCTCGCTACTGCTTGAAATCTGTACTCTTACATTATCGTGTTCATTAAAAGTTATCCATATAAAGGGTATTTTTTTAAACGTTTAGTTTTCACTCAGGGAATACTTTTTTCGGAGATAGTCTTTTTGACAGCTATTACCTGATTTGAAATCCGTATAGCTTGCCATTTTATAATGAAAAGACGTACTCCCGAACAACGTTTGCAAATCTCGCAAATTTATTACCCAAATAATGGTTCGGTTCGAGCTGCGTCCAAATTTCGTTTACTCTAGTGTATAATGCGCTTCCTCAGAAACGCCATACAGTGTACATCAAAAATGCTGTTGCTGCTGTAGAACAGAGTATCCAAGAAGACCCGAATAAGTGCATTCGCCATTGCGCTCAACTATTGGAGCTGTACCCAATCACTTTATGGAAGATTTTGCGTAGGTAATTGATCAAAACGATTTTCGCAAGAAGGATTTTATCAGCGATTAAGCCCACTTTTGGTTGAATGGGAACGTGTGATGACAATCCACATGTAATTGTGGAGACGTTGTTACATCCTTAAAAAGTAATTGGTAACTATTTGGTGTGCTCTATAGGCAGACAGAATTATTGGTACATATCTCTTCAAAAATGCAGCCGGCTATAATTCAACAACCAATGGGAAACACTATAGAGCCATGATTTATGATTTTTTCGTCTTGAATTTGGGAATGTTGAACATAGATAATAATAATTTGCGCTTTGTAACCGTTGAATGGATTTTTGGCCGAACTCCTCCTCAAACTTGTGGTATGCGTCTTGATATTATTCCGAAAAAGGGAGCGGCCTACAGTTTATTCTTAGCTGCCTCCACTCGGCCTATGTATTTTTATGAAGAGTTTTAATTTAGATGTCAGAAATACACTCCATAGTCCTATATTGAAATTGCATATGGATGATGTCGCGGGTAAAACCTAGTTTGAAATATGAACCTAACATAAAGTTAGCAATGGGAATACAACCGGGTTTGTTGAGATTAGAAACTGTTCATTTACAGAAAAAAATTCAGCAGCTATAATTTAGTATTAATTAGTCTTTGAGGGAGTTAATTATTGAGAGAAGCGGGAATAGTTTTTTTTCTGCTAAATAGTGAGTCTGAGAAGTCCCAGGTGCTGGAATGAAAATTAAAATCATGACACCGCAAATTCTCTTTTATATCTTCTATGGAATCGATATGGTAAATTCAGTATCAGGAGGATAGGAGAAGAAAAAAGTTGGCTGAAGCCTTATCAAGTTAACAAGGTGATCGTTTGGCGTTATTCAGAGAATTTTTGGCCAAAAGTTCGTTCAAGCTGTAATTTGTGAGATGATGACCTTAGTGTAAACTTTTCAACTTTTTTTCCACAAAACTGGCAACTATCGATGAATTTGCTCTGTAAATATTTATTTTCTAAATTTCGAGTGCATAACATCATGGTAATTAAATAAAGTAATCCATAATATCTCGAATTTTGATCGATTTTGATATGGTTTCCTTAGTTTTGCCTCAGTTAGAAGACGCCATTCACACGCGTGTTGACTGGCTTGCATATCAAAATCGTAAACCCATATCTTATCATCAGATTTATGAATGTGGACTCAAATATGAATCGTTCTTGCTTATCCTCAGCCGTCTTTTAATGATTGAGTTTTGGATGAAAATTTAGATCTTTTGAAACTAGTTGAGCGGCAATATTCATTTGAAATGGTATGAATATATAGGTATATGACAAAGAAACCTCAGTGGTGTTCTCTCTCAAACTTAAATCACTATTTTCAGATATCACTTCGTCGTCACTTTAACGATGGTAATTACGATTTAAGATATTGGTAGTCGACCCGAGCGAGGCAAACGATAGGAATAAAGCCTTTCAAGCGGGATTTTTGAATGTTTTATTCCCGATCTTCGCCTTTAGATTTATATCCATTATAAGATTTAGATTTTTTCTACACGTTTCACTCACAACTTAAATATTTTCCTAATCAATGGCTCATGCATCTCAAGTTAGGATCCAATTCGAACAAGGGTGCCTGGACAAAGAAGTATGTTGAGGTAAACGTGGTGGTTTGCGCAATAGAAGCTTTAACTTCTACCGTACAAGTTTTTGCTGTAAATTTTTCATTGTCCCAAAAGTATATTATTTGAAAAAGCTCAATAAAATTAACTTAAAATAATCCAGCAGAACATTGACCTGAAAAAGTTTCCAAAATATTTTCAGTTTGTTCGCGACGAAGCATTCAATGGAAAGGCACTATCAGTAGAAAAATCGAAAATCTGTTGATTTGATCACTAAACGAATTCCTAAATAAGAGAAAGAAATGGGAAATATCATTCATTGACTCTCCAAGCCAAACTTATAAAATAATATTTGATAAAAATTTTATTTTCACTATCAATCCCTTGACCTATTTATCTGAAATGAGCAACAATAATTCGGTATTGGAGTGTTTCGCATTGCAACAACCAATAATTTCATTTAGGCAGAAATGCGGACGGATTATTATATGATTATAATATGCCTCATTAGCTTGATTTGATACAAATTAGGGTTAAATTAAAAATGCCACACCATAATACCATGGGTGTAACCATAATTGTAACCATACCTATAACCATAATTATAACTATAATTATAACCATAATGGTATTTAATGTTACCGATTATTGGTACCATAACAATAATAGACGAGTGGTTCGCAGTGTATACTCTACCATTAGGAATTTCAAGGTTCGAGCACTGGCCTGACCAATATCCAAAATGATAGAACATTATTTTTTTAATTGTGGTCGCCCCTCGGCAGGGGACCTGAAATAAAAGCTCTTCATAACAATCCTTCAGCCATTCGGAGGCGGCTTAGAATAAACTGTTGTAGATCCCTCTATTTGTTGGAAAAATATCGACACGCACACAAAAAATTAGAAGAGGAGCTCGGCCGAAAATCGTTTGAGTGGTTTAAAAGCGCCAACTAGGTAACTACAAACTGCTGTTACCTTCATTTGTATTGTGAATTTCAATTCGAAAGTTATTGTCTATATGGGTATGGTTATGGAACCTTATGCGGATTTACATGCTCGTTCGGTTTTTATCTAAAAAAATACCGTTATCGTCCATAGTACTAGTGTGACGTGTCGCATCATGTCGTACTATATGGCGCTAAAAACGTGTTTATTCGCGCTAAAAGTTTGTCTTTGACAGTTTTTCGATTGATTGACTCAGTACAAAGATAAAAATCGCTACATTTAAACATTTTTCTTCGATCAAGGCAAAAAGCAGCCAAAGCGGCTGAAAAAATTAATTTAGTTTATGGTTCCGATACTGTAAACAAATGTGTAGCACAAAAGTGGTTTGCTAGGTTCCGTTCCGGTAATTTCGATGTCAAAGATATCGATAAAATCATGGAAATAGTGGAAACAGACCGTCACGTGAGCACTTATTCAATTGCTGAGGAACTAAAGATAAGCCAGAAAACCATTTGGAAGCATTTGCATAACCTTGGATTCAAAAAGAAGCACGGGTGCCACACGAACTAACGCAAAAAAAACATGATGGATCGAATTTCCATCTGCGAATTGCTGCTGAATCGCAACAAAATCGACCCATTTCTGAAGCGTTTGGTGACTGGCGATGAAAAGTGGATCACTTACGACAACGTCAAGCGAAATCGGTCGTGGTCGAAACGCGGTGAGCCGGCGGACACGGTGGCCAAGCCAGGATTGACGGCCTGTGAAAATTGGCTCTCCGAGTTTTTTGCCAATAGGGACGCAGCCTTCTACGAGTGGGGTATAGTGAAGTTGACATCTCGTTGGCAACACGTTTAAGAACAAAAGGGCGCATATTTGACTTAAATCGGATAAATGTACACAAAGTTATCATATTTTGAAAAATCAATCAAAAACCGAACGAACTAATTACTTGAGCCAATATCTTAATTTAGCTTTAAATAAATAACTTTCACACCAAAAACTTGCATTTATTTTCTTGGAGCTTAACGTCTAGTCCTCGTCGCCTAAAATGCTATGAATGTATTCCACTTGCTGCTACAATTCGTTACATTTTTCCTACTCTTCATGTTTTAATAAATATTTATCGGTTTGTGAATTTGTGTGTAAAAATTAAAGAATGCAAAAGCAACTGTTTCGATTTTACTTATGTACATATGTATGAAATATTGCAAATATATTTATGCACATATTTCTCCACGAATACTATATATGTGCGCTAGCTTATGTATATACTACTCGTATGTACGTATATGGTATATACAATACATAATTCCCATCTGGACAGTTTCTTAATTTGTCTGATTGTAAATTAGCCTAGTGACCTATCGATAACGGCATTGAGATATTTTAATTAACAGATAAACATATGTATATATATGTATATCTGTAGGTATGTAAACTTATCAAGTAAGTGCAAGCACAAAATGCATCCGTTCAAAATCCTTGCGTGTTTCTACTCAAACTTCTCTGGGCACACTTAAGGGAATTCTTCTTCTGGTTTTTTTCATTTTACATTTACAATTATTTTCAAGTTGATTAATAATTTTATAAATATGTACATATGTAAGTATGTTATATGCGTTAATTAAAACATCGCATACTCGTATTTCTTTATTTAAGGGAGACCATAAATAATTAAAAGTCTAGGTCAAGGTTAGTACACAACTTGTGGCGCAGATGTACGCCAATAAAAAATTAAAAAAAATGTACCACATAACGGTCTAACCCCTTGTGGTGTCTTTATTAAAAAAGACTGTTTGTCATGTAGTTTTTGTTTATACATCTTTCTCAAGTTTTAATGATTTTTTAATTACCTGCTGCGTGATATTTTCCACGCACCGAAAGATTGCGCCCTCCAGCTGGAAGTGACCAAAAAAAAAATAAAAATTAAAAAATCATTAATATTAACTGTTTATTTTTAATTTTCTACCAATATTGAGTCTACTTGTCTATCATACGTATATTTTACATGCATTCATAAGTCAGCACTTCTGCTCAGATTGTTAATTTGATTAAGAGACCAAGTCAGGTTTTATGGTATATTATACATACGAGTATATTGCAGAGTTTGGAGGAATTTCGAGAAGGCAAACATAGTTCATAGAACGATAATAATGGAGAGCGCCAGATCTAGGTTATAATTGCAATGAAAAGAGATCTCTTTACTTATGTAAATCTTTTTTCAATCTATCTAAAGTGGGGTCTCTCATTCGAGGCGTTGTTACATTTTTTTTGATAGTAAACATGAAACACCAATATATGGCGAACTAGATATGGTCGGACATGAGCATACCCGACGATTTGAACCTAAGTGTGCTCTGCCCAACCGACAAAAAAAGAGTCCCCACAGCCTGATCCAAAGTCCTATCGAGTGTGTTGTATGAAAAACTAAAGCCTCCCGTCAACAAACTGGGTGAACTTTATTAGTGTAGCTTTAGACTTGGTAAATCAGCCACTAACCACATATATTTACACAAAGTGACCAATCTTCGAAAGTACCCGTGAAAAGAGCACGACACATACAACCTCTTTGTCGATTTTAAAGTGGCCTTCGGCAACACGAAAAGGAGCTAGCCTATATGCCACTTTGTCTGAATTTGGTATCGCCGCAAAACTGGCTATGTAAACTGACGTTCTGCAACACCAAAAGCTCCGTCAGAATCGGGAAGGACCTCTCCGACCCAATAGATACTAAACAAAGTCTTAGACAAGGTGACTTCTTATGGTGCGATTTTTTTATACAATCGCGCTGTTGATATTTCTGCTATTATCGCCAATAACTAATCACCTTTCGTCAAGTCGATAATCAAATCACGAAATGGACTAACCTTTTTATGGTGGTATTTGGTCTCACAGATTACTAGAAATTGACCGATTTGATTACAGAGTTTTCATGATATAATGGGTAGATGGTTTTCGTGCTAACAAATTTAGTTTTCGAAAATAGACCTTAAATGAGAAGCCGCAAGTGAAGTTGTTAATGAAGTTGTTCTCTTATTGTTATTAATGTAGCGGCTCGGTAATCTCACTTAGGAATAGGCAAAGGTAATCGATGTCGACGAGGTGATTTAAGGGTAGGTCCAGGAAACGAGTTGTTACGAAGAGGTGACTAGAGTCATGGGGAATCGGTTCATGATGGGCTTGAGTTGAGTTTAGTTGATGCGGTTGGTGGTCAAAGCAACCAGCGCACTTAGACTTGAAGGCCCATTATGATTCCACTAACGGTGTACTAATCATCTTCTTACCATAAATGTGACTCATAAACGTTCGATATTCCCTATACTAGCTGCTACTTCATTAAAGAGGCGATATCTTAGAAACATATGTCATATTGTTCTTAGTGCTGGACAGGGAAAGAGAGTGAGAGGTAGTGTTCGACAGCCTCTTCATATTTTTCGCCTCTGTAGCTTATTCACAAATTATTCGAAAATGATTCCATTATCCTTTCGTTAAGTCCCATGAGACAGTATCCAGTTAATGTACCAGTTGTTGTATTGATGGTGAACCACTCTAGAAAGATTAGACTCCTTTATATTTTAGCGCCTAAAACAGATCAAAACTGTCTAGTTACATTACAAGTTATTTCCTTATGCCATCTGCTGTTTGTTTTTTAGGAAAAGCTAACTTCAGCATGAGTTTTGCCGTAGACAATGGTATGTCCGCAACTTTCGTACCAACTGCTTGGGATGTCCTCATGTCCGGATACCCAACCTCGGCTGTCTTGCGTTTCAAGGAGAGCTTGTTTAAAGTACTTTGCAGTTTAATACCACTTTATACTTGATGTAACTGCAGAGATCTGACAATTTTGGTTTGACATCCAGTCTAGTTACCTTGCACAAGTTTCCTACTATGTATGGGACATTTGGAAATAAATCACTTACGATTTGCGGGTGCTTCCCTGTCGCTGTTAGTGCAAAACCGTCGGGTATGCTACCACGCCAGAATCTAGTGCCGAATCAGCGTGATCACTGGGAGGTACAGCAATGGAGATAAGACTTCCTATTGAGGCGTACCTCTTGTGGTGATCATGTCGGATATACGAGTACGTTGGATATTTTGGGCCTCAAAGGGCAGCTTGAGCTCTTTGTCTGATATAGGGTGTGGTTTCGATGAAGATAGTGGAAGAAGTTGTTAAGTGACTTGAATCTTGTTCAAACTCTGTCGGTAGTGTCACACTCCGCGGTTCATATCGATAAATGGATTATGTTTATTCTACTATTGCCACTTTTCATATGTCTGGGTGATGAATTAGCGATATCAGGAGAATTGCTATTAAGATCCTCAAAGAGGTGTTTTAGTAGACTTGTGGTCTATTTGCTTCTTGAGAATTTTATTGCGGCTCTGTACTTTTAGTGACTCGGAGTGCAGATGTTCGAGTTACATTTCTAGTCATTTTTAATATACATATGTAGCCGACCGTAGCATTCAGATCGAGTCGGCTGTTCTTCACCCTTGTAAAGAGAAAGGATATCGCAAACGATACTTTCCGAGAACTGACTTTAGCGATTAGCGGAGACTACCCTGCGGAGACCCTTGTTTAATTTTCCTATGCTTGAGGTTTTTGATCTCGATCTATAGCATCTCTTAATTAGTCAGAATAAACCCTTGCAAAGAACTTGGTAAACAACATTGAATTTTTTAACGAGTCTCGGGCAAGGTGGGCTTCTTCAGCCGCAGTAGCAGACTGATTAGCAGGACTCCATGTTGGGCGAAGGGTCGCTGGTTCGTACTCTGGCCGGAAACAACCCAAAATTATTGAACAAATGTCTAGTAGTTTTCGCTCCTCGGCGGGGAATTTGAACCCTGTATTTCTGATGAACATATGTATATGAAAACCTGCATATAAATATCCCTCAGCCGTACAGAGCCAATTTAGAATCAACTTTTGGCTTCTCTATTGTTTTGCTAACACCAAGACCCAAGGCCTACATCAAAAATTAAAGGCTGAGTTCGACTTAAAATCGCTTTAGGGGTTAAAAGGCACCAGATATATAGTATTGTAGATATATTTATATTACAAATCCTTTACCTAAACCCATTTCATTTGTATTTATCTAATGATTCCCTACTCTTTTAGATATTTACTACCATCTCACCGACCAACAGCTGCAGCATGTTAAGATATTGATGAATCTGTGAAACTAAATACCTAAAAACTGCCGAAAAAACTTGCCAGTCCCTTGCGACTCAAATCAAAAATGTCCTTAAATCAGGGAAAATATAAACCCAGCATTTGCGCCATCGACGAGGTTGACGATCGCAGTATCAAAAACGATGATCTCCAAAAGCAACAGACCGAGGGTAGCGAAACGGCGCCCTTGACCACGAACCAACAGAAATTACACATTGAACCGAGCAATCGTACGGGGAAGGATGTCGAATCACAGATCGATGATAATATCGGTGGCAATGGCAATAGCAAAACGGAGGCACACGCTGGCGATGCAGGCGGTGCAGCTGCTAATGGTTTTCGTGGTGAGTTTTTTCAAAATCATATTAATCATCTCATTCAATAATAACTCAGTTTACTCATTTTCAACTCTCATTTCATCTCCACGCACATCCATCCACACACAAACATATATGCTGGCATTTCGTTCGTTTGCCGCTAAAAGCCTTCCTACTTCCAGGTCGCCTCTCAATGGACGCACTCATGCAATTGTCACGTAAACGTCGTATACTCTACATAACGACTGTCTGCTTTTGTGCTCTACTCTTAGTCATAATTGTTATGATGATTGCCTTCTGGCCAGATGTGCCTTTCTATTTTCGCGCCGAGCTGTGTCTTGAGAAGGAATGCGTACAGAGCAGTCAACAGTTGCTTTTATGGGCCAATATCTCTAAGAATCCCTGCCATGAGACGTACGAATGGGCGTGTGGTAATTTTGAGCGTGAATATGCGGAAAATGATTACTATGTAATAAAACGCGGTGAATGGAATTATAAGACGTACAATGAGTATAAGGGTAAGACGCGATGACATTTGAATACCTTTTATTGTTTCATTCTTATTTTGCTTTCTCTTCTATGTTTGCCTCACTCAAAAGAACTGAATGAGCTCAACCGTTTCATATCGATGCTGCCCACGTCTGGCTCCTCGGACACAGTGGAGTCTATGATTTCCAGTTTATATAGATCGTGTCGTGAAATTGATACGCTTGATAAGAGTCAATCGGATTTGTTGCTTAGAAAGGCGATTAATTTTGTGGGTGAGTTCGTATACATTACATACCTTCTGGAGTTAAAAGAATGACAGAATGAAAGCGTTGGCAGACCTATTCTGTACGCTTGAGGGTATTGAAAGAATTTATTAGAAAGTACTTGTCTTGTACAATAGAAGTTGGTCACCCAAATGTACATAGGTACATACCTACATACATACATACATTTATATTTGATAGCACAAGTTACACATTGTTTTATTCCATAATTAAGTTCATTCTTGTTCTGTTGTGAGGCTCAGAGTTCTCAGAGCTGGCCGATGTCATTGAAGTTATCCCTACAAACAAGCTGTCTCGGATCAGATGGCTGTTAGTGGTAGCTCGAACTCTTCGTCTGCTATGGGTATTAATATAGTAGGTATTGATAAACTCTATGAGGATAGCCTTTAGAGACTGTCGGAAGCACCTGTTGTGTTGGTTTTCGTGGTAAGTGACAAACCTTGGTTGGTATAAAAACCCAACTGTCGCGGCAGCTATTTGATTTTAGTCGCCTCCCAAGATAGACATAACTTACTTACTTTACTGGCGTAGACACCGCTTACGCATGTATAGCCGAGTTAACAACATTGCGCCATTCGTTTCTTCTTTTTGCTTTCGAAATACCGAGTACAGCCAGGTCCTTCTCTACCTGGTCCTTCCAATGGAGTGGAGGTCTTGCCCTTCCTCTGCTTCCACCGGCGGGTACTGCATCGAAAACTGTCAAAGCTGGAGTATTCGTATACATCCGGACCACATGGCCTAGCCAGCGTAGCCGCTGCTTCTTGATTACCTGAACTATGTCAATGTCGCCGTATAACTTGTACAGCTCATCGTTCCATCGTTTGCGGTATTCGCCGTTCCCAACTCGTAGAGGACCATAAATTTTACGCAAAACCTTTCTCTCGAAAACTCCGAACGCCGACTCATCAGGTGTTGTCTTCGTACATGCTTCCGCACCATATAGCAGAACGGAAACGATGAGGGACTTGTAGAGTTTGGTTTTCGTTCGTCGAGAGAGGACCTTACTTTTCAATTGCCTACTCAGTCCAAAGTAGCACCTGTTGGCAAGAGTGATTCTGTGCTGGATTTCCAAGCTGACATTGTTGTTGGTGTTAATACTGGTTCCAAAATGGATGAAGTTATGAGTGTCAACAGTGATAACAGTAGGAGCCGAGTCGCGAATGCGATGACTGTTTGTGTGATGACAGGAGATATTTCGTCTTGCCTTCGTTCACTACCAGACCCATATCCTTCGCTTCCTTATCCAGTCTGGAGAAAGCAGAACTCACGGCGCGGTTGTTGAGGCCAATAATGTCGATATCATCGGCGTACGCCAGCAGTTGTACACTCTTATAGAAGATTGTACCTTCTCTATTCAGCTCTGAATACGATAAGGAATCACCCTGTCTGAAACAGACATACCTTATACCGCGGATATATCCATGAACCCCTAACCCGAAGTTGGTGTCGGTAGCACGTCGCGTTCAGCCGCCTCATGTTATAATGTTAAATGGAGTGCGTGAGGTCTAAATGTGCATGGAAGTTGGTTCGGTTTCTAGCAGGTGTTTGCAAGATTGATCACTGCGTCTAATGGCCAATAATCAACGGACTAATAATTCTTTAGAGTAAGGAGCACAGCACACTCACTTATGGAGACTATGAATGTCCTTTAGGAGCTACTCCTCATTGACATGAAGCGCAGAGCATTACATTGTGCTGTAGTAAGACTAAAGACAAAAGATGTTTGAATAGAAACTGACAACCTGCCGTCATGCAAATTATTCCGTCTAAAAGAATAGGTGGACTAGTACATTACCTTCACGAAAGATTACAAGGTCGTCTTTCTGAATCGATTCAAAGAAGTAATTTCGTCTCCATCATAACAGTGGACAGCCAGACAGCATAAGAAACAATAAAATCATAAACGGTAGATAATTGCGGCGGATCGCTTAACGTTCGCAGTTTTTTTTGAACATAGTGTGATGGCCAGGACCAAAGAATATATCGGTGATAAGCACGTCCGCCGCTTGCAAAGAAAGACTTCACGCCTACTGTTGCCATCCTGGAAGAGTCTGAGATTGATGCTCTCTACTTGCAAGATCACTCACTCTAACTTGCGAGTTAAACATCGCTGAGGATAACATCAGATGGAAGAGTTTCAATTATTGCATTGTGACCAGAATACATTTGGTCGAAATGGGATAAAAGAAGATTATGGGAGCTTATCTCGCTTAAAAGAAGGGAGAAATTTACAATTAAGGGTCTTATTAGGGGTTATCTTGTGTTAGGTAGGCATGCAGAAAGACTGGACGTACCATCTAACGTCTTCTGCAGGAATTGTAGAGAAGAGAAAGAACCTGAACTCTTAAAGAACTTCCTTTGCGAATACCCTGCACTTTGGAGGAGTAAAGTTTTAAGAATACGAAAACCTTCAGACGATTGCCCGGTTTTTCTAGCTCATCACATAGAATTGACTAGCTTGAGCTCTTGGTATCAGAATGAGCTCCTCTGGTTGCCTATTTGAACTGATATCCAGTAGCCTCTTCAACCTTAACTAATCACGGTGGCTTCTGTGAGGCAAGCCAGATTGTTCAGCGGGAATTACAACACTAAGACTGTCTGTACCGTAGTTTTATATTTAAATTAAAAATTAAATAAGTACCGATTTATCGTGGTGTTGTTGGGAACTATAATGCTGACGCTTAGGTACACCGCATCATTCATAAAGCATAAAGCGCAAGTAAGTTCATCTCAGTCAATATGGCGGTCTACTCCTATCAGCTCACTGAGCACTGTTCGACTGTAAGATCCAAGATGGACTCACACATGGTGTAAGCTCTGACTGAGGATTATCCGGCTGGTATTTTAGCAGTCGAAGTTGTGTTAAAAAGGAAATGAAACTATCAGCGTTGGCAAGGCTGAGACTGAAAATTTTCGGACCAACTGAGAGTCTGGAAAGAGGAGATCGGCTGAAAATCGCCTCTGCTGTCGAATGGAAAGTTACACAGTAGTGATATGAAGGATATCGTTAGCTGATGTCGACATATTTAATCTTATTATATTTCCGAAATTGATCCGAGTCGTAATAGTGTATATTTACCAGACTGTCTTCGAATTATCGTTTTTTTTCTCTTAATAAAAGGCCTATTTCACTGTGCGTAATGTCTCGAGGAAAATTAATTTTAATAAAAACATTAAGTTAAATTTTCTAATTGTATTTCGGACATGAAATAAAAGGCTCCTCGTAAAAAAACCATCAGCCGTTCGGAGGCGGCTTAGTATAAACTGTAGGTCCCTCCATTTGTTGGAAAAAACATTAAGACGCAAAACCACAAATTGGAGGAGGAGCTCGGCCGAAAATCGCTTCAGCGGTTACAAAGTGCCAATTATATATAATGTCGAGCTTGTCTTTTTTTCGAAAAGACCCCGATGAAACTGTTGCCATGCATGACTCTTCCCGTGATCAACCTACCGACTAGTCAGAGGAGATGCAGAGTAAATGGCTTGGAACAAAAAACCCCTTTATTTCTTGACAAATTTTCAGTTTGTAAATCTTGTGCTCTTTCCTCCATTAATCCGGAGGTATGGTCCTCCTAAAAGCCTCCTTGGCCTAAAGGATAGGTTAGGTTAAGCTGATGAGCCACTCAAAAAATCTCGTATAGACGTATGTAACCTTACCAGATACTAGCTGAAAAGACTGAAATAAAACTGATTTTTCGATTGGTAATATTGAGATCGTTGAAGTGAAGGCTTGTCGAGGATATATGAATAGGACAATATATACCGTTATTGTTATTAACGTAAAGAAATCCTTCCTGAACCTAGCTCCAATTAGGTTTCTGCTGAGTTTTTTGTAAACATATTTTTTTTTGGGTTTTTTAATCAAAGATTTAATTCGTGTCTTTAATAAATCGCTTTTGAGGCAATTTGTATCGTGTTCTCTAACAAGATTCGTTTAACAAACATTAATTGAAAAATGCTTTTATATCTATTTTCACACCGTTTTGGAAGGTGGCAAGTAAGTGGAAGACTTAGCGCCATAGTTTGAACTAGAAGCACCAACAAAACCACCGCCAATACCAGAACCGCTACCAGAGGCATAACTGCTGCCACCACCGATACCAGCGCCGTGCGAACCAGCGCCTTGACCACCAGCACCACCAGAACCACCAGCACCGCCACCCAAAATGCCAATAACCGATTGTTGCTGACCAATACCGCCATCGGTGTGCTCAGATGTGCCTTCGATTTTATCGTATTCAGCTTGAATTTGCTGTTGTGCATGCTGAGCTTCATCCTCGGTTTTATATTTGATGAAGAATACCTCAGGCTTAGCGGGTACAGTGGGCGCAGGTGTGGCAATATCGTTGACCTCAAGTGATGAATCTTTCTTCGAGAGCACATAGATGACGGTCTTTTCTTCTTGTGGTGCATACTCCGCGGAGAGTTTGACATTAGCGGAGCTGGATGATGGCGCTTTAATGAAGACAACGCGATAATTCTTTTGTGGACGGCCAATAACAAAGTGTTTGGTTTTCTCCAACGATTCATGATCTTCTGGCGCCGAAACGGTAATGAATTGTTTGTGCACTAAAGTGGGTTCAAAACCGGCCGATTGTTGTTGTCCGCCAAAACCGCCAAATGAGCTGGAGCCTGAGTTGTAACCGCCGCTGCCTACACCACCGAAGCCAGCACCAAAGCTACCGCCACCAATGCCGCTACCGCCACCAATGCCGCTACCGAAACCCACATTGCCACCGCCGCCGCCGCTCTGGAAACCGCTGAAGCTGGGTCCACTGCTGCTGGCGCTACCAAAGCTGCCAAAACCGCCTACACTGCCGCCATGCGGTGCGCCTAAGCCGCCAAGTCCACTCAGACCGCCACCAAAACTGCTGCCACTCTGATAGGAGCCACCTTGTGCGCTACCACCCGAGATGCCAGTGCCGTAATTGTAACCTTGTGGCTTGCCATGTGCAATGGCGACCAAAGTGCAGCAAAGTACCTAAAATGGGAGGAAGAAAGAAAAGTGTTTATTTGTGTCTGCCGTGTAATCCTTTTGACTTTCTTACCAAAAATAGACGCATTTTCAGACAAAAGTGTTCGTTAGGTTTTTGTTTTTTTTTTTTAGAGAAACTCCTACGGTTTGTTGTTCAAAGCTTAACTGATGTCTTCAGCTCAGCTGATTGCAGCTTTTATAGCCACCAACTAAGATTACGCAGATTACTACCTGTTTATCATTGCAATTTAGCCAAAGGCTTTGGGCCATTCAACGAATCAAAAGTTGATAAATTCCAAAAAAAAATTAAAAAAAATTACTTATTAATTATCTCTAGTATATATATTTATGAATTTAAAAAAAAAAAATTACTACTGTCCATCAGTGATTTTTGTTGGTTCTCCATTTCTGATTTCCTCACTGATTAATTGACGTCTAATTATGAGCGTTGGTAATGAGCCTTTGGCGCGCATGCGCATTCAATGCCTAAGCTTATTTTGTCATAAGTCAATAAACCGACTTATGAATTGTTTTAGTTTGTGTTAATAGGTATGTTTGTCTTAATCACACGTCCATAATCAGCACAAAAAACAAACCGTCCCACTATACTAATCTCTCTGCTGTTCATTTCCCAAAATATTAAGCTTTTTCTTTTTTTTTTTTTCATTAAACACTTTGTTGCTCTTTTGCATGTTTAACGGTGTTTTTTTTTGAGTTATAACTTCATACTTCATATTTTAGGTATGTGTGCAGCTGATGAACTTTGACAATTTAATCGTTAATAAATAATTAATTATTTCCTTAAAATCGCAGAGCTAAGCTTAAGCTCTCACTTCTTTAACCACTCTTCGCGAAAACAATGTGCACACACAGCGCGTTGCAATTGCGTGTAGAGGGGGACGGTATGTGGGGCGTTATAAACAACATTCATTCATAGTGAAACTCGCCGCCTCGGACAACTCTTTGTTTTAATCACTTGTCGCCCCAACAAATAAGCGAATAAATCAAAACGCCTCGGTCGCTTATCAACAGCGCTTTGTCTTATCGTTTTTGTTGTGGATCATTTCTACCTTTCAATATGCAAATATCATGACAATTTGTCTATTCGTGCACGAGCATACACTGATCCGTCATGCGTTTGCCCACGGAGGCGAGGCGATGCGCTCATGGCTCATTGGGTTGGACTTAGTGAAACTCAATGCTACGGCAGTCTTGATGAGCTCACTGTCAGCTTTTTTTGTCTTGCGGTGGATTGCAACTGCAAAATTTATTAAAATTGCTTATCAGGAAATATAGATATTTATATGGGCGTATATTTGTTTATTGTGAAGAAACTGGTTTCTTAGTTGAAATCTAGGGAGAAAATTGGTAGCCAAATATTTAAGCGAATGCATAAATAAATCAGTAGTCTCTTCTTCACTCTGCTGGGTTGAGTAAAGTTGTACGTTGCGCGGGATAAAAAAGGCAAGCTATTCAAAAATAATAACTTAAGACAAGATTTGCCTGATGATCTAAATCAAAAGGGTTAAAGCCCTTGGTTAACTCCGGTTTGTGGCACCAGCTGTCGTAAGTTCCCGGAAATCCTCTTATAAAGGGTTATCAATAAGGAGATAAGGCGTAAAGTTGATCAACATAAGTTAGAGGATCGAGTTAGAGGTCCTGCAAGCTCTCCTCTCCTTTCCTCTGGGGCAACCAAATTCTGCGCCACAGTCAAATCGTTGTGTAACCCGATGAGATACGATGACTTCGTCGAATCCAAAAGGTGTGGGAGATAGTTTAGCCGACTTTTTACACTGCATCTGCATTCTGATGATAAAACATCTGGGACCAACGGGAGCAGATTACCTCACCAAGGTTCGTAATCTGCTTTTGACCAACCTCACAATATCCGATAAGTGGAAAATGGGTATGAACCGGGGGAACCAGCCAGCACTAGATGGACGAAGAATTACCAGCAGGAAGTCGATGTGAGAGTCGATGACGCAAAAATTCTGATAACTAACCACCCGAAATTACTGGGTGTTGCATTCAATAGCCTGCACTCATTCACTCCGCATACCGACTGGAGTTGTCCAAAAGTACATAGTCGACAACACCTGGGAAAAAGCCATCGACAGATTCGGATGAAAAAGTTACAAGCATGTCGTAAGCACCCCAACAGACATCAGGAAGGGAGTCCTATACTGTACAGACTCCATTTCAGCACCATAGACAAGAACCAATGGACAACTTGAACTCTCTTTCAGTGAACGGCGTTCTCGAAATCGAAGCATCACCTAAGATGCTCCGAGAGACCCGAGTAATACTATCACAATTAGGACCTGGTTATTTTGGCCGATTTAATTATTATTTATGTTTTGATACCCCGCACGACATTAACCACCTCTCTGTATGCCCTTTAAAACCTACTCATTTTACCCTCTTTTTGTTCTCCTTAATTTCCATTTGAAACTCGTCATATTTTTCTGGAAGATATTGTCATTTCGAGTGAACTCGTCTTTGTATCCCCAATAAAGTACAAGTCGAAGAATTTTTCCGCAGCTGTAGAGTTGAAGAATAGGACACCACCTCTGTTACTGTTCAGCCTTAAATAGATACAATAAAACTCCAAACTTTAACTAAATCTTAGTACTTGGTATGGCCACCGCGGGTTTTCAATATCATCAAAAATGCGACTTGGCATAGAGTCAACAAGATTTTTGAGCAAATCTCTTTTCAAATCAAGTCAACATTGCTGAATTGAGGTTTTTAGCTCATTGTCGTTTCTGTATTGACGCCCATTACTGTAAACTTTCCCTGCCATTATTCCCCACAGATTTTCTATGGAGTTACAATCTGAACTACATTCCGGCCAAACAAGTAAAGGCACTTCCTGGCTCTTCAACCATGCCAGCAGCATGTTTTCAATTTCTCTCGCTTGCCTTACAAATGGTATGAGGTTTTCTTGGAGTGAATGCTGTGAAGTTCATGTGGCATAGTTATGGTTGCCAGATTAAGCTTGGAATCGTAGCAAAATGATCCCTAAACCATGACACTCCCACCTCTGAAATTTCGCTTCGATCGCACCACATTTTGTTTGGTTAGATCGTCCCAGTAACAACTGCAGCAATCTGACCTGTTTAAATTTAACTTTCTGCCACTCTTTTGTCCAGAACATATATTTTTTTAGCAAATCTTGACCGTTCTTGCTTGTGCTGTGCTGTTAAACGTGGCTTGTTCTTCAATTTCGTCCATTTGACGTTCGGAGAAGCGTTGAGCACCCTGGTAAATTGTTGAGACGTTACGTTGACCCCTAATTTCATTTTAATTTGGCTGCAGTTCAGTTTATTTTGTGTTGCTTCATCGCATATTTTCCCTTTTTGAAGGAGTGTAAATTTTTGGTTACCTTTTGTCGCGGTCTTTATTGCCTTTTTTGACAAAATTACGTATTACGTTTTCCGACCTCCCTATTCTTCTTGCAATCGCACAATTTAGTACGATTCTTCCTTATTTCATCAAAAGAAAAAAGCAGCTGAAACTCACCGGTTGCTGGTAGAAACTTATGGTGATTAGAACATGTGAGACATGGTTTCATCAATTTAAAAGTGGAGATTTCGATTTGACAGACAATGTACATCCTGGTGCAGCGAAAAAGTTCGAAGACGAGGAATTGCAGGCGTTATTGGATGTAGATCCCACCCAATCGCAACAAAAATTGGCAGAAACACTACATGTGACTCGAGGAGCAATTTGCCAACGTTTAAAAGCCATGGGAAAGATCCAGAAGTATGGAAAATGGGTGCCACACCAGCTGAACGATAGACAAATGGAAAATCGAAAAACCGTTTGTGAAATGCTGCTTCAACGATTCGAAAGGAAATCTTTTCTGCATCGAATTGCCACGGGGGACGAAAAATGGATTTATTTTGAGAACCCGAAGCGAAAAAAATCATGGCTTTCCCCTGACGAAGCTGGCCCATCGACTGCAAGGCCAAATCGCTTTGGCCGTAAGACAATGCTCTGTGTTTGGTGGGTGTGGTGTGGTGTACTACGAGTTTTTAAAACCTGGTGAAACGGTGACCACGGATCGCTACCGACAACAAATGATCAATTTGAATCATTCGTTGATCGAAAAACGGTCGGAATGAACCCGAAGACATGGCAAAGTTGCCTTGCAACATGACAACGCGGTGAAAGACACATTAAAAACACTTAATTGTCAAATATTATCGCACCCGCCGTACTCTCCAGACCTCGCCCCGTCCGACTATCACCTTTTCGCATCGATGGGACATTCCCTTGCAGAGCAGTGCTTCGCTAATTTTGAAGTAGTCGAAAAATTACTCGTCGAATGGCTTGCCTCGAAAGAGAAAAAGTTTTTTTGGAATGGTATCCATAATTTGCCTGAAAGATGGGCGAAATGTGTAGAAACCAATGGTCAATACTTTGAATAAAAAAATTTTGAGATTCCTCTGAATATTAAGTGTTTTCTTTATCGAAAAAACCGGCAAATTTCAACTACCTGGTAAGTCAATAGACATCAGTGACAGTCGATCACGGGGTATTTATCGTTTGATACCGAGTTATCGAATTTTTTGGACTTGCTGGGGGTTTCACCCATTATAATGCTACGTAATATTAATCAGCCAAAACTCAGAGGAACGTAATAGAAGCAAAAATTCTGAGGTGAAGACGCCTCATTCCTCGAATCACTATATCCTTATTATTCCGTCCGCCACTGCCTTCCAATTCAAGCGAATACCGTTTCCACTTCGACTAGCGCTTGTAATTACTATCTGGAATTATATGGCCTACGTTTAGATACGGATTGCTTCACACATATTAAATTGTTCTAGGATTGTCAGCCCCTTTTTATTTGCGTGAGCAATGGTAAAGCCAAAAATTTTGTATACTCACAAGTATTGAGGCAATCAAATTAAAGCGAAAATATATCAAAAGTTCCAATTTTCATACCATCAATGAGTATATGCCACCACGAAGCGTTGCAGTGTCAGCTAGTTTCATATATGTAAAAATTACCATTAAATATTAACATTAAATTTAAATAATATTGACTCACCTCGCACAATCATTTCAGCAGTTTCTGAGTTTTTAAAATTTTTCCCATTTTAATTCTAGCATGGCGATTATTACCTAAATAAATATATAAATAAATTTATCAAAAATATTAACAAATCTCACATACTTACAACTCTTTAAAGTTTTCTTCCTCAAATCAATCCCTTTAGTTTTTTTTTGTGTTTCACACCAATCAAAATTTGTGACTAAATTAATTTCGTTTATAGCAAACGTCTATATGTTTAAGTCACTCAATTTGAATTGTGGTGAACGAGTTTAGTTCGAAAGCTCACCTAAATTGGAGCAACTTGAAATGAGTCTAGTTCCACAAAGGCAAAGAGAGAATAGTGAACAGAAGCTTAACGCAAATTGAGTGAAAAAATTAGATTTTGGTTATTGTGTTAGGGTGGTTGGATAATTATTTAAAATTTCACCAAAAATTAATTTCTTACGACTATTGAATTTTAACCATGTTATATAGCAAATGGAAGCATATCGAGTCTACAACTTTTTCATGAGGTTTTTTTTGTATATTTTTAACGTTTATTTAACAAAAACGTGTATAATAGTATTATTCAAGGAATATCCACTCTGATGTTATTACATTTTCCCGTCTTTCCATCTCAAAAGCATTGCGTCGGCTTTGCGGCCGAAAATGAATCAAGCTAAATTTTGATACCCTGTTCTGTTGTGAACCGTATTCCAGTGAGGGTGTTCAATATTGACAGGAACAATTGGTAGCCCGAAGGATTAATAGCTCATAATATGGTACGCCCTTCTGATCATACCAAATGTAGAGCATTACCGACATAAATATTCGGCTTTGCCATTGATTTGCCTGGTTGGTCAGGCTTGATATGAAAATCATACTTCCATCTCTCTTGGCTTCAATACAAATGTATTTGAATGTATCCGGCTGCTTTAGAACGTTTTGAAATGGCTACTTGAGTGACTCCCAAAGATTCTGCGAGCTCTTCTTGTTCAGTTAAGGGATGTTCATCATCAAACTTCCACTGAAATACGATCTTTTATATACCTATATGTATACTCTTTACTTTATATACTCTTGCAAACATTTTGCTTCATTTAACAAATGTATTTGATTTTTTCCAACCATTTGTGCCCACTTCCGTAAGGTTGAATCTGAGGGTATTGTGAAAGATGTGACATCTCAATCGGCTGAAGACCCGACACTCGCAAAGGTAGTGCTCCATCGATTTGCCATCTTCTGTGCATTCTCTGCGCTCAGCTAATTCCACTTTACCTATCTTATGGTGAGAGATGCTCCGTCAATATACCCACAAAAATACTAAGTTCTCGTTTGTTTAAAATTAGTAACAGTTTGGTTTGTCTATACTGTCCTACAATAATTTGGTGGTATGCCCAATGGTGGAAGTGTTTCAGAATCTTAAGTATTCCTTCATGGTCCACTGCTTCAGTCAAACATTTGTAGGCGCTGAAAGTTCTGAGGGGGTCGATGGTCATTCGCCTTTCCATTGCCTTCTACATCCGTATGACCCGCAACCCAAGTGACATTTATTGTGTTTTCCCACGATTCTGTTAATTGCCTTTTTTCAAGTTCTTCCGACTTTGGACCTTTTATTGACACACTTAATTGCCTACCAAAAACCTGATATGTCTTTCTTTTAAAGCGGTTGCACATTTGGTAGTTTGTGAAATGACAACAATCTCTGCTTGAAAGATAGTTTTTGTAGCTACTTTGGTTATTGGAGTGGTTGGGCCTGCCTCACTATATATAGGTATATGGATATATTGACTGTTTCCGATGGACCGGGGAATACAGGCAAGGAGTAGGCATAAGGTTTCCGTTATTTGGTCGGTCGCATTTTACATTTAACCCGAGTTCTGATATCATTTTCTGAATGCTGCCATGACCTTCACAATTGCGGAACTGGACCCAATTTTCCAGAACGCTTCAGCCTCATGCAGACTTCCAAGTCCAGTCCATATAATTGAGGCGGTTGAACGAGGCTTCAAGGTGTTAAGTTGCGAAAAATGGGCCCTGCGCGCGTGACTATCAATCATAAGTGCTGTCTGTAAATAGTCCTTCGATACAATTTTTGTAGAGAGTTGCCACCTTTTTCATTTTTTTTCTAATGTAAACCGGTGTGAGGGTATTAAATTACAAATTATTTTGAAGATTACCGTAGAAAATATTTTTGAAGTATGGCCGCATTTTGTAATTGTAAATTCAATGAAATTGTTAAAATAAATACACTCGGAGGGCTTGACATTCCATTTAATTTTTTTCAATATTTGTTCTGGTGTAGGGAAACGCAGCTGGGTACTACTACTTTATAATAAAAGTTACTTTAGAAAATAATTACGGTTCATTTCAAGTTCGTGTCCTCGGCTATTGTCAAAATTGAAATTTCCAAATTCGAGTCATTGATTGACTTTGTATTGGACACTGTTTGCAATGTTTTCATTTTATAGCTTCATATTCATACAGGGTATCCATTTTGCCGTTTTACGGAATACATTCAAAAAAAATTTTTTAATGAAATTCCTTTATTATTATAAAGCTAGAACTTTGGCGTTACATCATTCAAATGACCGCCTCGCGAATTTTCACAAACTTCGATTAGGTCAAGAAAAATCGACCATAACACTCCGAAGTGACGGTGGCAGTCTCACCGTTGTCGTTTTCAAAGAAGTAAAGTCCAAACACAACTTCGTACCAAAGAGCGCACCAGACAGTAATTATTTTTTTTTTTGGTGTAGTAGCTTCTCAATTATTTGAAGATTTTTGATGTCCCAAATGCAATAATTGTGCTTATTTTCGTATCAACCGAGTGAGACATTTGCCTCGTGGCTGAAGAAAATTTTGTTCCACAAATCCCGGTTCACCGAATAGATCTATGTACGGCGTGACCATTCACCAGCTGGTGGCTTCAGTTTTTGTCTGGATGGATGTAGGTATAAGTTCAGGTCCAAAATATGCCATAATGTGCCATAAAAAAGTTACAACTCTTGAGAATGTCGAGATAATTATATTCGGGTCTTCGGCTGCGCTCTAACTTATAATAGCTTTATTTGAGGAGGAACGAGCGAAACGATGATGCACAGGCCAGACCGATCCAGTCTGTTCAAATTTCTTTCAATATTTACCAATTGCTTAAGTAATTAGACGATTATATGCATCATAGGCTGCTTTTATAGCCACGTTTGAATCACCATTTTGGCAGTAGGTAGTAACAATTTTAACGCCTTGTGTGGTTGTTAGGCGGTTCATTTAGACAGGCGGTTTGTTTAGACAGTTAAGTCTGTCAGATTGCAAAATATAGCCATGTACTTTAGAAACCACAAAATCGATAACCCTCTAAATGCAAATACATATATACACATGCAGTATGACGCCTGCTGCTACTCAAAAAAATTTCAAATCAATTGCATAGCAACAGCTTTTCTTGACCTTTGAACAATATATTTTGAATTAATATGCACTTATGCACCTACATTCAGATTCACATGGCGCACAAATGCATTTGCATATTTTATTATATATATTTTATACTTATATACAAATATGTGTATGTGCTGGCACTTTCGGCCTACATGCGCCAGTATTATCCAACTACAACCAACACCAACCGGCCACGTGGTATTTTGGAATTTCTCGATAAAATCTATAATTTATTTGCGTGTAATGCAAATTTCACTTTGAAAAAAAAAAATAGAAAAAGAAAAAAAAAAACAATTATGTAGTAATTTTAGCTCCAAACTTGTTTCGTAAAGATTTGGAAGATATAAATTTGAATAAATGCTACATTTTTGATTGCAAACAATGAGAATTATGTTTATTTCTGTATATTTCAAGTTCAACTATGTATGTGTGTATGTACGTATGTATGAATGTTGATTATTCACTTAACTGGTAGCAACATTACATTTGCATAAATAAACCATGCAACCCGCATCTGGTATTTATGTGCATTAATTGACGCCAAAAAAGCTGCATTCCAGCAAGTGTCGTTATCGAAATTGATTGCAACGACATTTACGAGACATTGGAGGTGAAGAGCTTACTCAAACACTCATGGTATTTATATATTTTACATTATTTTTGTTTCGCATCACGCAGTTGGGAAAAAGTATTCAGAAAAATTTAAAAAAGGAAGCAAAGAATTTTTTGCTCATTTTGTATGGTTTACATATATTAGGTAATGAGAAAGGCTTTGACGTGTTAAAATTGAGAAATTTTAATTCTCTGAGAAATTTTTATATTGCTTAATTGATGCCTTTACAAAAATTTCTATGGAAAAGACATTTGTATGAATACGAGGGGATTAACAAAAGTTGGGTAAGCTGGCCAGAAAAAATAAAAATAAAAATTCTATTTGTATTTATTCGTAATCTTTGTTCTTTTTTATCTTCTCTTCATAATCTGCATTGATTTTAATGCATTTCTTAAGCCTATATATCCACTTCTGAAAACAATCTTCAAAATGTTGCTTTTTAAGCTTTTCAAGTTCAGCATTAACCGTATTAATTATCTCCTCTTTGCTATTAAAGTTCATTACTTAAATTCATTCATTTAAATTTTTTTTTTTAATTTTTGGAAATAACCAGAAATCTTTGGATGTATTGCTTCGATCCCAAAGATCGCTACAAAATTAGTGGCTATTTCAGCAGTGTGGCGCCTAGCCATGTTGCCACAAATCCTCTTTCTTCCTGTTTTCCAACAAATTTTTGAAAACTTTTGGTAAGCACTCTTCGGTGTATCATTTTGAAGCTACTCTCTGACCCTTTTTTAGTGGAATAGCAGCTACGATTTTAGATCTGTTGAAGTAAACGGACAACATTACTTTTGCTGCTGATTTTTGTTGCTTAGATTTTACGGGCGGGTTTGCTCCTGTTGGGCTCCATACCATGGACGGCTGGTTGGTTTCTGGATCGTACTTATAGAGCCAAGATTCGTCACCAGTAATGGCTTTACTAAAGTTGCCAAAGTGACCATTTTCTAATTTGTTTAGAAAAAATTGAGCAAAATGCACACGAGCCTCTTTTTTGGACCTTATTTAAAATTCGTCGTACCCACATCGCAGATTTCTTCGTGTATGCCAGATGATTACTTAATATTCGCGATACAGCCATGGTATTGAAGCCCAATTCAGTAGCAATAATTTCTTGTGTTAATCGTGAGTATTCGTCAATTTTGGACTTCACCAGAGCTACAGTGACGTTATCAGTGAAAGATTTTGGTCAACCCTTTATGGGCGCTCGTCTTCTCGGAAAACTCTCCGGTTTGGAATCTTCGAAACTACTTAGAAATAGTCTTTAAAGTTGAAATCGTTTCATAGGCAATTTGGCATTCACTGAATATTTGTATTGGCTGTAAATTACGCCGAAAACCGAAGAGAATCACAGGGCGAATTTCTGTTTGCGTTGGGAGTGGAATTTCGACCGATTAATCCTCAGCTATATTGTGTTTTCTCGTCTCCATTTTAGCCGATGGCTTTAAAATTTGAAAGGAAGACTAATAAAGTAAATGCAAAGGATTTGGAATTTTTAGATGTTACATAAACAAATTTAAAATCACCAACTCCCCGAACTTTTGTTAATGCCCTCATATTAGTGGAATTAATCTCTCGTTAATATTTTGCTCAAACTTTTTTTAGTTCAAAAATAAGCGTTCAAATTTTTTACAAAAGAAAAAAGTCGTTTTTTTGGAATTTTGGAATTTTTTTTAGATCTTTTTCACTTCTTTTCACTTTTGCCACTTATCGCAGATCAACGAAATACTTCAGATCCAAAAAATTTGATTTTTTATACAGCACAAGTTTATCTGCGGAGTCCTGCGTTGTATTGAGATATTTCAGACCATAATTTGCTAAATTGAAATATTATTATTATTTTTTTTTTTGATATAGCTTTGCAAATAATTTTAAACCCCTGAACCGAATACCATTACTAGCTCAAATAATTTTAAAGTCACCAAATTAGTCTAGATTCGGTTGTCGTATTGCAATAATACTTTCGAAGAATTCAGCTGTGGACATGCCAGGAGAGATTCAAGAGTTAATAGCTTATCAATATTTAAGCTCTTTTTTTATTATGTCAGGTCCAATGACAACATCTTAGCTCTAGTAACTAGTCATTCATTATTTTTGCCATAAATTAAAGGCTTTTTTTGCCGTAGTTAGAATTATACGATTTCTGTCAAATATGCACCATTTACAAGGACAACTTTTTGCCATTTTCAAGGTACTCATAATGCATTATGCCTCTCTTACTATACCCTTGTCCCTATTGGCAAAAAATTGGGACAATCGATTTTCTCAGGCGGTATAACTTTTGCTGGCCTTTTTCCTTTTTATTAAAATAAAAACATACAAAAGAAGCAGATAATCGGCAAATCTTGTGCATCGTCAACCTGAAAAGAAAACTTAAAAAAATATATATAAATAATAAAATAATAAAAAAATTAAAAAAAAAATTATTAAACAAATATTTAAAATATTTAATACAAGTAAATTTTTTTTATCGCTGAGTCATTATTTGTTAGCGCCTACGTTAAATGGCCTTTTAGCTAATGTTTCTGTTGCTATTGTTGCCCTTATGATTTATGCGCTATTTGTACTTGAGTCTGTCTGCATAGGTGGCCTACTACAACTTATATATACACAAACGTACACATATATTGAACACTACTGACCTAACAAGCAAACAACCAAACAGCCAACCAGCTAACTAACCAATCAAGTAACCCATCCACCAACCAATGGTCGATAATGCATGATATTAATCGATGGCTTATTGTAAATATTTAACGCTCGCATATGCAATACATATGTACATATGTTTATATATATTACATGCATCAGTGATATCTCTATTGTGTATTTTACTCGCATAAATTGCTAATAATTTAATGAATTTAATGAAGCATCGAAAATTTGTAATGCGTGAGTTGTCACTGTGGCGGTTGCTTTGCGATTTTATGTAAACACATGTGGATTATTTTTTTCAAACATATACATACATACAAATAAATATATAATTATAATTTAATCCTCGTATTTAATGATTATTTTGAAATTCGCAAATATTTTTTTTTATTAATTTAATCGAAACTCCTGGTAAGGCACTATCTTACGTTACGACATACTTATGTTCACATACGTGTATATACACATACATACATATATAGTAAATATGTACATATTTATGTATTATGACGGTGCTGTCATAACTTTTTTCCTCCGCCATATTTTTATCTTTGTTAATTTTAATAATTTATTTACATTTGTAAGTGTTCAAAAACCTAAAAATATCAAACAGATATGTTCAACCAACGCAACAACATTATTCCGTTTCGCTAACAAGAAAAATGAACTCAACGAAATGGAATCGTTAATGTTAATTTTAAAATGGCTGCCTGCTAGATTTAAGAGCATACTGCAATTTTAACGTTTAACATTATCTGTTAACGATTTAACTTTAACGACAGCTTTTCGTTTCGGGTGAAAACGAAACGAAATTCATTTTGATAACTTCCTTAAAGTTAATATTTCCAAATGTTTCAATCGAAATGATATAATTTTTTCGATTAACGTGAAATTTATCGTTACGATGTTGATTATTGATATAAAAAATTAAAAATAAAAAAATAAATTTGTATCATTACATTATAAAACCGAATCTTGTTTTGCTTCTATTAAATACACTGGGGAACACTCGTTTTGATACTTAAGCTCTTAGACTCTTATTGCATTTTCTATATTAGTTTTGGTTTATTTTGTCGCCTTCAGATTGGAGATGATGTTTTTGTGCCATCGCTTCTTCCGTGACCTAAAACACTTCTCAAGCCTAATCTTTGAGAAAGTCTTTTGTTTTCTATTTTCCATCTTTTCTTTTTTCATCTTTTATTTCTTTTTATTTCAACTATGACAGGAAGCCCACGACTATTTAAGATTGGAAAAGTCATATGGAGCCATGTTAGAGTTTTTCTTTTATCCAAAAAATTCACGAATAATCTATAAAGTGTGAGCGGATGAATAATCGTGGTTAAAAATCCATGTACTGTTGTTCCGGGCTTAATTTTCGGCTTGTTTCACGCAAACGGCGTTGGATTACCTACAGTAGTGCTCCTGATCTAGTGAGAAAAATTCACTATGCACTCTACCATTAAAACCGAAGATTATATTGAGCACTTGCCGAGGTTTTTTCTGGCTTTTTGTCTTTCGAAATTCACAAAATTTTGGAACAAAGTTTTGTTGCCAAGATCTTCATACCAAAAAAAATTGGAAAATATATTTTAACGTAATCCAATTGAAATACCAACGCCATCAGTGATTTCTCTAATGGTGACTCGGCGATTGTTCATATTCACTTTGTTCACTATTTCCACGTTTTCATCGGTTGTTGATGACCTGGGGCGTCCGGTATGATCGTCATCGTCAACGTCTTCAATGCTTCCTTGGAAACTCTATAATCGTGTACGGCTATAATCGGGGAAGCAGTGCCTACGCCGATTAAGAAGATCAAGACGTTTAAGTTGATATTCTTAAAACAAATTTTGTGCAGTTTTTTGCATAAAGACCTCGGTTTGAAAATTTATTAAGCCAAATTTGCCTAAGAACTGAAGCCTTATGATCATCCTATGCGTTTTCGCTTTCCGCAATGGGTTGAAGATCCGCTGGGCAGAACATGATCAGTATTTACACCTTAAAAATCATCTTTTCCGTTGAAGCTTTCCCCTCGTCTGCTACATTAACAAGCAAAACTGCTACATTTGGGGTTCTGAAGGTCTTTACGTTAGAGTGACTGTTTAGTGTGGCATGTGAATCGTCTTTTCTCGAAAACGAGAAAGGACCTGTCGTTGTCGTCAATGTCGATCGTTACAGTGTTATGTTCAGAGATTATTTGCTTCCAAATACCGAATGCCATGTATGATGACAAATGATTTTCCGCGCACAGTTTTAGAAAATCGCTAATTAGCCGAAACGGTGCTAGCTGCCTCTGACCAACTTCGTTGGACTAACTTTTGTGAGTTGCTGCGTCAATCATTCAGAGACGATTCATAACTTAAAATACGAAACTGGAGTAGCTATTGCGTGGATCGGTTCCGGCCACTTGCTACTGTGTGGCGCAGAAGACCCGAATGATTCGATCTGTCATCGGGCTGAGTATTTGGTGCTATGCCATCTACCTTATGAGAAACTTTGTGAAAAGATCTCGATTTGTGGGCTTGCAAAATTCAACACCTACAAGTATCGGACGTTCGCATCGCACGTTCGGTGAATGAGCTCAAAAACCAGATGGCCACCAATCCCGATTTGCACTTTTTCTTTAGCAATGAAGCTACCTCTTCGTTGATAGGGTACGCGCAGGGGCATTCAGTGGCCTTCAAAAATGAAGCCGGCCATAATATTACAGTCAATGGGGATGCTATAGAGTCCCGATTAATGATTTTTTCGTGTCTGAATTGCAGGAAGTTGATGTAGACGATATTTGGTTTCAACACAACGGCGTTATATGCCATAGAACCAAAGGAATATTCGATTCATTGAAGGAAATTTTTGGAGAGCGGCGTGGGACCGTGGGATGGACTCCAAGATCATGCGAATTAACACCTTGTTTGTGGAGTTTTGTGAAGTCGGTGGTCCACGTAGATAGGCCCGTGACGATTGAGGTCTTGGAAGGGAATATACCACACGTTATTGCTGCAAAAAGTGATCGAAAATTATGCCTCTCAGCTGGAATTTTGTCGAGCCGACCTCGTGGCTCACTTGTCCCTAATCATTTTTAAAACATTATGGTAATCATGCCGGCCGCGGTAGCCGAGTGGTTAGCATTGCGTCCTGCCATTCGGAATACTCGGGTTCATATCCCGGTGCCACCAACATCCAAAAAGTTATGGAAAATTAATTTAAATAAAAAATTAAATTAAATTTTCTAATTGCGGTCGCCCCTCGGCAGGGAATGTCCATCTCTCCAAGTGTATTTCGGACATGAAATAAAGCTCCTCGTAAAAAAACCATCAGCCGTTCGGAGGCGGCTTAGTATAAACTGTAGGTCCCTCCATTTGATGGAAAAACATCAAGACGCAAAACCACAAATTGGAGGAGGAGCTCGGCCGAAAATCGCTTCAGCGGTTACAAAGAGCCAATTATATATATATATGGTAATCAAGTTAAATTCTTGGGCATAACATTAAATTATTTTCTCCTGAAATATGTTTATCAAAAACACCCTGAGCATAAATTTTCACTGTGACTTACTTGATCTTTGGAGTTAAGAAGAAATTTAATAAAAATAATTTGGGAATTTTTGGGTAATTTTTAGCTTGTTTTTGAGCTCTTTTGAGGTTTTTTTCTTATCTTTTTTTTACTGAAAAAATGTTTTAAAATGTTAACTCGCTATAGATATAGATACATGGCAACCCTCTATAGCGAGTTAACATTTTACAAGACCTTTAGAAAAAAAATATCAGAAAAAAATCTCAAAAAAAACACGAAACCAAGCTAAAAATCACCCAAAAATCCCAAATTATTTTTATTAAATCTCATCTATGTATGTACGTATATATTTTTAATAGCGCCTTGCAGCGGCTGAAGTGGTTTTATATTTACATATAATATTTAATACGCAATATTTTCTCTATACTAATTGTTTTGTGCCTTAAAAAGCGCTGTTGTCAACCAAATTATTGAACAAAAAAGTTAATGTCAAGGTCAAGCCAACAATTTCTAAATACACACACTACGCTTAATAGTTGTAAATATATATAATACATATATTCATTCTTCACTACTAGCGTTTAACAGCAACAAAACATGCTTGGTGGTCGTTTGGTCGGTCGATCGGTCGGTCGGCCGGTCAAACGCTGCGGTTGAATCAAAGCCAAACACCGGTAGTCTTTGTTATTGAATTTACACAACGATCACTCATCATGGAATTATACGAAAAACCCAACTTAAATTACTTACCATTTACCATTAAGCTGTCAGTTTATTGTAATTTGAATTTATTTACAATAAAATGGGAATTGTGCAAAAGAAATGACAAAAGCTCTGGCGGAGCACTCAAAGGGCGTGCGGCCCTTTTTGAATTTTTAATAATAAAATCAGATATTTTGTTTTCAACTCAAGTGGCTTTGTTTCTCTCTATTGCAGGCATTATTGGTGTCTGGTTGAATTTATGTGCTGGAAATTTAAATTTCTTAAGATTTTCTTAAAATATGCCACATTCCAAGCAAGTATTGTTTGGGGGAATTAAAATAAAAAAAATAGTAATAAAATAGAATATTAATATTGATCGGTTTCTTTATTGTGAAAACCAATAAACGAAAAAGGCGCAGCAACAATCCAAGTGCTCTTTGTATAAAATAAAGGATTTGTCGCCAGTCAGTCTCACTTGCAAACGTACTTGCGGTCCACGAAAAAGCTCCGAATTTATGAATATTTTCCTTAGTTGACTAAAAGATTGTCTTTAATAACAAAAATAAGCAGTTTCAACTACTCAAATGGAAACCGAATAGAGGTCTAGTCCGCCATAATTAGTTTGATAATGACAGTGTCATTGAGGCCAGAGCCTTAGATTTTTTTTATAAATCAAGTCTTCCTGTCAAATTTGTCTCTCACCTGCGATAAAACTCTACTCGGCGCCAGTAACCTCGCCTTGTAAAGTTATGGAAAAGCATTAAAAATGGAGAACAGGTTTCCAGAAAGCCAGTTTGGTGTTGTAGGATCTTTCGAAAAGAAGTCACAAATATTTAATTCTTTAGCACGCCAGACATCTAGTCCCGCTTGAGCTTACAGTAGTCTCATTATGATGAACTGGTTTTACTATCACTCGAAGGGCCAGGGTTAGAGTATTATGCAAAATTAATTTTTCTAATCACGGTAGCTCCTCGGCAAGAAATCTCAATCACTCCGAACGTATTTCTGGCATGAAATAAAAGCTCCTCATAAAAATCTATCAGCCGTTCGGTGGCGGCTTAGAGTAAACTGTTGTAGGTTCCTCCATTTTTTGGAGAGACATGCAAGAAGCACCCCACAAATTAGAGGAGAAGCTTGGCCAAAAATTGCTTTAGTTGTCTTTCGTAGATCTCATCGTTTCCAAAGTCTGCTTGTCGTTCCATTGCTAATACACAAGTGTCCATAAACCATTTCATTAATCTTTTCCTTTCTGATCATGACTGTTTACGTCAAGATGTTTTGTCTCATGAGCTTTGCTGAAATTACTTTTAGATATGAACCGAAAAAAGGACAGAAAGAGGTATAATAGGTCCTGATAAGACAGGGACATGAGTGCGGCGATGTTCCTCAAGAACCTAACAAACCCTTTCACCCACCTAGCAAGCATCCTGCAAGCGCATATGTGTAATATAATCTTAGACACTAGGATATGATACCGTAAACAACCAATTACTCAGACTGATGGGGCATTTTTAGCATATCAGACTGTTCCCTATCAAATGTGTCATAAGACACGACTAATTTAGAAACTCTATCCCCTTATCAGAGAACGTTGACCACTACAAATGTATTTCTTATCAGATATTGAAGCTCAGCCTTTTGGTGGCGGTCAAGAATGAGCTGAGGCTCATGTATCTTAAACGAATAGGTACGTAAGGAGGCTGTTAAGAAAATCCCATATAGACACATAAAACATGTCCCTTGTGATGCCACAAATAGTGTGAAAGCCGAGAATTCTCAGTATCATCCTCGGAAATATACGACAATTCATAAGAAACTACATATATCCAACTCTTCTTTCAAACAACTACGTCTGAAAATATTCCAAAATGTGTGACTTCCCATCAGACAATGCCTGGCCAGAACACCCACTGAGTGCGAGAATTATGATTTTTGGGATAGAAAGGAGATCCATTGACCCACCATGCTCCACTTTACACCAAAAAGATCTCGCGATTCTGTATGCTGAGGTATTAGCACTCACTGAGTTGGCTCAAAACTCTATTAAAATTTAATACAAACTCTTCGCCGATTTATGATTCTCGACAGAAAATTGCCAAACCGAGTCCTCAAGCTCTACACCATCTGTGAAGAAGGTAAGTGCTTCCTACGGTACTTGCTTGAAGGGTTAATGGTGGATAAGAACCCGCTCAAGCCGCGTTATTTCAGTGATATAATAATATAAGCAACTCAGGTCATTCACAGAACACCCCTACTGCCACTCCATTTTCCCCATTCTCATCTAAAATTTGGACCTCCCTTCGCAAGTAGTTTTAATCACGCTTACGTATGAAATTTATTAATTTTCTGTTAGCATCAAAAGGGATTACTTGCTTCTTCTTCTTCTTCTTCTTGCCATTAATTTGTTGTTTCAAAATCGCTTAGTGTCATATTAATGAATCGGCTATAAATTTTGCAAATGATGTTGGTCGTAAAAGCCAACACTTGTTGGAACATGAATATTTTCGGTCATAATTAAGTTATGTGATAAGCAATTAAGCGTTCAATACTCAATTGTTGTTATTGTTGAGTTGCTAAACATCGTTTTATGATACCTTAATTTTATGTTGTATTGGCATTTCATTAACTTCTTTCACTCACTGAGAAATTTGAAGGGAAAATACAATGGATTTTATGTCAACGCGCGGCAATTAAATTTTGCCACAAGCCAATTAAGTCTGCGCGGCATAGACGCCCAACGAAAGCGCGCGCGGCAGCTATAAAAGAGGCGTGATGCTCATTAAAAATAGGAAGAAGAAATACTGTTAAAATCAACGAAAGTTAAACGAAAACTAAATTAAAAAAGATAAACGCAAATAAATGAGGTTAACAGCAATTAAATAAAAAAATTGCACAAAATAAAGGAAAAAGAGGACTAAAATTAGCAAAATTTAATTTGCATAAAATTCGCAAATTTTGTCAAAACATCACCAAAAAATTGCTACCCTGCGACAGTGACAGTGACGAAGCAGGTTGTCACAACTCAGCTAGGTCAACACAAACTGCAATAAAGCGACGGCGCGCTGTCGGCCAAGCTTAACAAGCACATCAGATGAAACTGAAATTGACCCGTTCCGATGGAGGAGGAAGTTTATTATGCGAATATGCATATTTTTTTGGCTTGATTTGAAGAGATAGTTAGAGTTATGGACAAATGCGCGCGCTAGTCAAGACGCAATTAATCAAAACGCATATAAAAGCAGTTGATTTTTCGCTGACTGCCATTCAATACGTGCAGACATGGCCAACTTGTTTTTTCCATGCTACTTAAATTTTGCGCAGCGCGACAGTGGATACTCGATTGCAGTTAAAAAGCTTAAATTTAATCTTATAAATTTATAATGTCATACTTAGGAGTTTGCATAAAAAGCCATTCGTCGATGTCAAAATATCTTCTTTGTCTAGTGACTCTTTGGCGACGGTTGCTTGTTGGCAATTCAACGCTGTTGCATATTGGTGTGTGTATGCAACAAAGTGGTATCGATGACAAGCCAATCAATCAGTTGCGTATTGATCATAAATAAAAATTTTATGCAAAATAAAAGCAAATAAAATTAATGACTTCAATCACTAATACTTTTATGGCCATATTCACGCCAATCGAGTTTGTTGTTTAAGTCTTTTGTTCGCGAGCATTGGGTATCCATTGGGCTTTCAATTGCATTTAAATTTCCGTTTAATGCGTCATGTTTGCATAAAAAATTATATTTTGTATTAAATGCAAAACAAAAATTTTAGTATTTTTAGGTTCTAGTATATTTGTATAGAACTATACATAACATTGTTTTATACAAAATAATTGTACATATATAAAAATAATAATAGCAAATAATACATCAAAAATTATTTAAAAATAGAAACGTGCTGGTTGCAGGAAATTTTTGATAGGTGAATCAATGCCATTCTGAACCTTACGGTAATCGTAGCCGCCATTGGTCGCTAGGCCATCGAGAGAGCCCACTACGGATTTAATAGGTACCACACCCTGGTCAGAGAACTCCGAGGTGCCACCAAGATTGTCGTATTGCTCTGGAAAAATTACATTTTTAAGTTTACGTTGAAAATAAAACAAAAAATAAAATAATACAAAAAAACATAAAAAAATATATAATAAAATAATACAAATTAATACAAAACAAAATAAAATAAAATAAAATAAAATAAAATAAAATAAAATAAAATAAAATAAAATAAAATAAAATAAAATAAAATAAAATAAAATAAAATAAAATAAAATAAAATAAAATAAAATAAAATAAAATAAAATAAAATAAAATAAAATAAAATAAAATAAAATAAAATAAAATAAAATAAAATAAAATAAAATAAAATAAA
>JAWMAG010000054.1:10130000-10400000 GCA_037013455.1 Ceratitis rosa
AATAAAAAACGGAAAAATTAAGCCGCTTTTTATTATATTGTATTTTATTTTTATTTAACTTAATTTATTTTTATTTTCTTTTCTTTTATTTGTATATTTTGTATTACTTAATTTAATTTAAGCTAACGTAATTTAATTTATTGATATTATATTCGGTTCTATTCTATTTATTTTAATTTTTGCACTTTTTATAATTTCCTATTTAATTTAAGTAGGTTTAGTTTTATTTAATGATATTTTATTTTATTTTATTTTATTTTATTTTACTTTGTATTTTTTATTTTATTTTATTTTATATTATTTTATTTTATTTTATTTTATTTTATCTTATTTTATTTTATTTTATTTTATTTTATTTTATTTTATTTTATTTTATTTTGTTTTATTTTATTTTATTTTATTTTATTTTATTTTATTATATTTTATTTTATTTCTTTTTTTATTTTATTTAACTTTATTTTATTTTATTTTATATTATTTTATTTTATTTTATTTTATTTTATTTTATTTTATTTTATTTTATTTTATTTTATTTTATTTTATTTTATTTTATTTTATTTTATTTTATTTTATTTTATTTTATTTTATTTTATTTTATTTTATTTTATTTTATTTTATTTTATTTTATTTTATTTTATTTTATTTTATTTTATTTTATTTTATTTTATTTTATTTTATTTTATTTTATTTTATTTTATTTTATTTTATTTTATTTTATCTTATTTTATTTTTTCTTATTTTATTTGATTTTATTTTATTTTATTTTATTTTGTTTTATTTTATTTTCTTATATTTATTTTATTTTGTATAATTTTATTTAATTTTGTTTTATTATATTTTGTTTTATTTTTTAGTTTATTTTTTTATTTTATATTATTTGATTTTATTTTGTCTAATTTTATTTTATTTTATTTTATTTTTTTATTTTATTTAACTTCATTTTATTTTATTGTATGTTGTTATTTTTATTTTATTTTATTTCCTTTTATGTTGTTTTGTTATTTATTTAAATTTTTATGGTTGCTAAATTTTATTGTTTTATTTAATTAATTTGATTTTTTTAGTCAGTTTATTTAATTTGGTTTTATTTATTTTACTTAATTTTTTTTTAAATTTTTGTTATATATTTTAATTAATTTTATTTTATTTTAATTTACTGTAATTTTAATAATTTATTTGCATTTATATTAATTTATTTTATTTTGTTTGAAACTTTTTGTCTGTAGTAAGAAAATAAATTTGTACACATTTTATTTTATTATTTCATTTATTAACAAAAAAATTTTCGTAACAAAAATTAAAATTTCAACAATTCTATAATTAAAATTAATCAACGAGTTCTTAGAGTCGAGTAGCAGTCTTTTGCTGGACTGCCTTAAGGAATAACAACAAAGCAATGCTAACAAATCAACTTTACAGACGCGACGCAGCAGGCAAATATTGACTGATTGGTGATGAGCCGCTGCCAAGTTCGCCTGGTGGTGGAGCAATGGCTGCGTACTGGTAGCTGCCATCGGGAGCAATACCGTCCAAAGAACCAATAACCGAAGCCACAGGAGCGGTGCCTTCATCAGAGAATTCCTTGGTACCGCCCAATTGATCGTATTGGTCTGAAATGGAATTATTATTTATTTTCAATAAATATTTTCAAATTGCTTGACTTTGAATTTTTGCTTTGTTTGTAATTTTTATTTAATACCTTGAATTTCCTTCTGTGCCGCCTCAGCTTCCTCGGGTGTCTTGTATTTGATGAAGAATACTTCGGGTTTGCTTGGCACGGTGGGTGCTGGTGTGGCAAAGTCATTGGCTGTGAGCTCATTATCCTTCTTGCTGAGCACATAAATGACAGTCTTCTCCTCTTGTGGTGCAAATTCGGCTGACAATTTAAGGTTGGAGTTATCAGAGTTGGGTGCCTTAATGAAGACTACACGGTAATTCTTTTGTGGGCGTCCAATAACCAGGTGTTTTGGTTTGCCAGCATTTTCGGTGTCTTCAGGTGCTGAAACCAGGTAGAATTGTTTATGTACACTTGGTGCCGGTGTTGTGGTGGCGGGTGGTAAATATTTGTCACCACCGCGTGATGAAGGCACCAAACTGCTGGCGGCTGGTTGAGCTCCATAGCCGTAACCGAATTGTGGCGCGGCGCTGACGGCGGAAATTGCCACCAAACAAGCGAGTAAGACAAAAGAACGCATTGCGAAAATTTTAATTCGGCTTAAAAGTCCTTTGTAAGATATATATGTATATATTGGCAAAATATTGCTTTTGAAATATATATTTTTTTCAAACAAATATATTTTTCTATGCACACACTACACGACACTACACTGAACTCTGTAAATTTTTCGTCGTTCACAGATTGTGTTGATTCTCTAAGAGGCTTACGATTGCACTGCTTGACCTGTCTGCATTGCATTATCAATTTATATGCGAAATTGTTACGCTTTTCGCACTAGAAAATTTGCAAAATTCACAAAATTCACAAAATTCGCAAAATTCGCAAAATCAATGCAAATTTCCGCAGCGTACTCGATGATCAAAGGCGGCGGCGGCGGTGGCGGTGGTGTTGACGCGGCGCTAAAATCGATCGCCGGCGATCGTTTGTGGATCGGTTGACATTTTTTGTTGTTGCGCTCAAACGCATTACGTCTGCTCTGTCAATAGTTATTAGCGTAAAAGCATCTGCTGCTGCATAACACACAACAACAACAACAGCTAAAGAGATTAATAACATATGTATGTGAACAAAAAACAAAAATAAGAAAAAAACAAAAACCGCATGCATTGAACGCACATCTCACCACCAACGCCTTATTGAGCTTGCAATTCTATTCAAATACACTAATATATTTTATTTTGCTATTGTTGTTGCTTTAATTAATTGCTCGCCTTGTTTCCGCTGTCTTTATAATAAATAATAAATACATAAACAATGTTTCTCTTAACACACAATCAATTGCCACACTTTTTGTTGCATATTTTTCAGCGTCATTTACATTCACTCTGATTTCATTTCGATTGATTTCTCAAGGTCAATCGCTAACTGGCTCGTAAAGCTCCTAAGCTGCTCGTCTCGCTTACCGTTGGTTGGCTACCTGTGTTGAGCGTCATCGCGTGGTTTTTAATGCGGCACGGTAGCCTAGTCTGGCCATTGTCTTGTGTCGCCTTCCTTGTGATTTTTATAACTTTTCTTGTGTATTTGGTGGCAAACAAAGGCTAATCGCTCATCAAAATTTTCCATATTTAGTTGTTGGATATACAAATTATACTGTTCTTTTCATTTTAATCGCTGCAAAATTGATTTTAAAAAGCTTCGAGCCATAAAATAAATGATGAACTCTTTCTTTTGAGCGCCCATTCATAGTCAAAATAGCATCTCGATCATTAAAAGTTTGAAATGTGAGCGTTTAGTCGTATTTAACATAAAGTGAGTGGGTAAAAAAATTTTTTTTTTTTTGAATTTTTTGTTACCTTTTAGAGTTGTTTTTCCTGTCACTTAGCAACACTTGATGGATTCAGTTTCTTATATTCAGAGTTTCCAATTAAACGTTTTCCGGTTGAGAAGTTGAGAATATGTATTCGGATTCCAATAATAGATAAAATTGGAAATACCGAGTGCAGCCAGGTCCTCTCTACCTGGTCTTTCCAACGGAATGGAGGTCATCATCTTCCTCAACTTTCACCGGCGGGTATTGCATCGAAAACTTTCAAAGCTGGGGTATTCGTATCCATTCGGACGACATGACGTAGCCAGCGTAGCCGGTGCTTCTTGATTCGCTGAGCTATGTCAGTGTCGCCATATACCTCGTACAACTCATCGTTCCATCATCTCCGATATTCTCCTTTGCTAAAACCTTTCTCTCGTCCATGCCTCCGCACCATATAGCAGGACGGGAACGATGAGCGACTTGTAAAGTTTGGTTTTCGTTCGTTGGGAGAGGACTTTTCTTTTCAACTGCCTACACAGTCCAAGGTAGCACCTGTTGGCAAGAGTGATTCTGCGCTGGATTTCAAGGCTGACATTATTATTGGTGTTGATGCTGGTTCCTAGATAGGCGAAATTATCTACGACTTCAAAGTTATGACTGTCAACAGTGACGTGAGATCCGAGTCGAGAATGTCTCTTAGTTTCTGAGCTAAGAGATATTTCGTCTTGACCTCGTTCACTACCAGACCCATATCCTTCCCTTCCTTATCCAGTCTGGAGAAAGCAGAACTCACGGTGCGGTTCTTGAGCCCAACTACTTTGGGACTTAATCTTAAAATAGTCGCCTATTTATTTAATATTTCATTTGTATGCTCCTATAGAATATTGTACCTTTTCTCTTTAGCTCTGCAGCTCTTATTATTTTCTCCAGCGTCGAATTGAAGAAATCAAGCAAAAGCGAGTCACTCTTTGTGAAACTCCGTTTGGCATCGAAATGCTTGGATAAGTCTTTCCCAATTCTGTTTTTCAAGATTTGGCACATAATCCATCACAAAGTACACTCGTTTCTAACTTATATTCGATGTTGAGGAGACCTTAATCAGTTAATAGTAATTGGTGTAGAGCTCAAATTCCCATCGTCGAACATTCTTACGTCCGACCATATTCTGCATGGAAGCTAACGTATGCAACTTCTCAGTTCCTTATCGCCAAGTTTGAATAGCTCTGCCCGTAAGTCATTTGTTCCAGATGCCTGTTGTTTTTCGTAAAAATGAAACATCTCTTTCACTGTTATTCAGCAAGCTGGACCAGCTTCCCAAGCTCTTGGTACTCACGCATCATTTTTTTTGTCTGCAAATGCGTCTTGCTTTCCTTTTCAGCTCTCGGTATCTATCCCATCTATAATATGTTGTGGTAGGTATTCTGTTTTCTCATGGAAATTATGCCAAAAATACCTTTTTTGCTTACCCTATGAGCACATCGTTCTTCTGTTCCATTGCGTTGTGGGCGAAAGTCGGCAACGTGTTGAAAAACTTTGTTTTGATGTAGATTGTGGCAGGATCCTCAACCACCGGATTGAGAGCCAGTATTCGGTGAAGGAGTCTCTCTTCCACCACAATTCTAAAATCAAATTTGCAGTCCTTTGTACGTCAGCTGTAGTAGATTTCACAAGCTGGGCAGCGGCCCTTCTCAATTAAAATACCGGACATTCCAGGTGCATGCCCTCAAATTGTAATCCTCACATCGAAGGCTTTCTTTGATTTTCATGGTATGCCTTCTCACTTTAGTTTGCCTTCAAACGGAAGTTTTTTACCTACCCACAGAACAATTGTTCGAAGATCGAAGTCGTGAGCTGCTGAAGTATAAGTATATGGTTTTGGCCATTATACGGTGAATGACCACCAAAAACTTTCCTCACATGCGTGAGCTTCTACAAATGACCTCATCCTCAGCGACGGTATATAGGGAGCTGTAAATGCTGTTCCAAAAAATTCTTATGTTGACTTACTAGTTAGTGTTCTCAGAGAAGGATCACCAAAAAGCCTTGCCCATGGAATCCTATTTATATTTTTAACCTCTGATATGTGGATGAAAACAATTAAACTTTTTTGAATTAATTTTTTTTTTTAATTTTTGTCTATATTAAATTTCCCTTTTTTTAAATGCTGAAGTCTGAAATTGAGATTGAATTTTATGATGCTTTCATATGAATCTGTGTTGGGTATTTCCCAGTCTCCAAGCTGAGCTGATCAAACTAGCTAAGAACAATAACAATGGCAATTTGAAGAGTTTAGTAACTAAATCCAATTCTAAATTATGCGAATATAAGCCCACACAGAAGAAATTCATTTGGGAATCTAAAAAAGTGATATGCAAATATTTCTTGGACTTTCCTAAAAACCACTGGAAGACACCACTGTCAACAACATACAAACAAAAACCAAAATATTTCGCTTTCACGTTTTCGATTAATTTCAATCTCAATTTATTACATATAAAATCAACAACAATTAACAAAAATAACAAATAAAAAAACTAAAAAAAATCAAAGAATAACAATGTGCGTATGTATGTGTGTCAACAAGGCATAAAACAAAACAAATGAATATGCTTGCCACAGAATTCCCTTAACAATTAGTCAACATTTCTAAACTAAAACTAAATTCTCCTCTTTTAGGGGTCGTGAGTCGTGAATAATGTCGCGTCTCGTCATTGACAATTTAAAGCTTTAAGAAAGATGGTAAATATTGTGAGTTGGGCTGCTGGGGCTCAGCCAAATTGGAGCTACCGCTGTTCACTTGACGATAATTGTAGCTGCCATCAGGGTTGAGACTGTCCAAAGCGCCCACCACAGAGGTAATGGGTGCGGTATCTTCACCGAATTGATTGTTGCCACCCAATTGATCGTATTGTTCTAGAAGAGGCGAGAGGAGAAGATATAGAATAAGTATGAGAAGGCAAAATAAAGCGATTAGTTGTTCGAAATGAACACTTTTACTTCTTAGTTGGAAATTTTTAATGAAAATACTAACCCTGAATTTCTTTTTGCGCTTGTTGTGCCTCCTCGGGTGTCTTGTATTTGATGAAGAATACCTCTGGTTTGCTGGGCACAGTTGGTGCTGGTGTAGCAATGTTGGCAGCATCGATATCCTCACCCTTCTTGTGTAATACATAAATAACGGTTTTCTCTTCTTGTGGCGCAAACTCAGCAGAGTATTTAACATTATCGGGTGTTGGTGCCTTAATGAAGATCACACGGAAATTCTTTTGTGGTTTGCCCAAAACCAAATGTTTCGCTTTGGTTGCATTATCTTCGGGTGCCGAGATGGTATAGAATTGTTTGTTGATGAGTGGTGCTTGCTGCTCGGACTCGGGTGGCAAGTATTTGTCACCACCACGTCCGCCACCATGGCTTAGCGAGTTGCCATTGCCAATGGCACCACCAGGTGCGGCGCTGCCACCACCAATACCACCGCCGGGCAGGATTCCATTGTTACCACTACTGCTGCTGCTGCTGCGTGCGGGTAATCCACTACCGATGCTAGCAGGCTCGTATCCATATTGTGGCGCAGCGTAGGCGCTGAGAGCGAACAAGGCGAGTACGATGATAAAGGCGCGCATTTTAGGTTTTTTGAATTTTTGTTTTTTTTTTTGTTTTAATGAGTTTTTAATTTAGAATTGAATTCTAAATTTTCACAAAACACTTTACACCGTACGCGATAAATATTTTTCGTTAAATATTCTTTGATATTTTTCAACTTTGCACTTTTAGGCTTTCAATTCGGCTCGACACACCACCGCGGAGATGCTGTGCTGTAGTAATGAATGTAGTTGGTTTACTGGATATAGGCCTACTGATCTACATAGTTTATATACAAAGTGGGGGTCGTCGTTTGTCTTTACAATTTTCGGCTGTTCGGCGGCATAAATTGAGCATATCTTCTGCTTTGCTGCATCAAATTAAAAAATAAAATATAAAAAAAAATTAAAAAAAAAAATTTAAATATGCAGATTTGCAACTTTTTGTTGTTGTTACCTCTAGTTGTTATTGATTTCAAATGAATTTTTTCATTTTCTTGTAGGCCTAACCATACAAAATCTGAATAGTATTGTCGCTGTTATTGTTTTTATTGGTATTTGGCATATGGTCGATCGATTGGTCTTAAGTTAAAAGTGTGATATTTTTGTTGCTTTTGTTGTTTGTCTTCAAAAACTAAGTGAGTTGAATCAATTGAGCGAGCTATATCACACACATACACACACATATATATATATATATACATACATATAAACATACACATGCGTGTGCCTGAGATCCACTTGACTTTGTTGCACAAAATGTTTTTACCTTAAATATTACAATTGTTGTTGTTGTTGTTGTTGTTGTTGTTGTTGTTGTTGTTGTTGCAGGTGTTGTTAGTATTGTTGTTGTTATTGTTATTTTGATTGTTGTTTATTAACCCATTATCGATTGATTTTTGGATTTTTGTGCGTAGGGCGCATTTTTTGCCTCTAAATTTGACTTTGTTGGTTCTGGTTTTTTTTGTTCAAATTCACACTCTAAATTTTACATATGTTTTCAAAGTTGCTTGTGTATATACCTACATATATCGCTTTGGGTTTTCAAACTTACATTACTATAAAAGGTTTTGTTAGTTTGTCTATTGTTTGCCTTAAATGCAGGTCGATAATTAATTAGTTGGTAACATACTAAACGAGTTAGCAATTAATGGCAGTTTAGATGACTAATTTATTTTATTTGGATTTAAATGTTTTATCTTATAAATACAGCTTTTTTCCTAAACATATGTACCATTTTGTAGAAACACAGAACACGTAAAGGTCTGCCATTTATCATTAGGCATAGGTTTTTTTACTTAATAATAATATTTTTTTGGTTGTATAAGCTACCTGAAATGTCGAAGTTTCCCATAACTGACAGTTCTCAAGCCAAAGTGAAGCCAAGTGGCTCTGCAACAGAGCTGTCCATCGCCGGCCCTATAAGGTATACCATGAAAAACTTTAATTAGGACATCACGACATAGTCAGTTTATTCACCGAGTTTACTTGGTTTCTTAAATTTCAGACTTATCCCACGATAATAGCATTAGACTTTGAGGCATAACTTTTTTATAAAGCATACGTTTCCATAGATTTAAGCATACATTTTTTTAATTTGATTTTTCATTAGGTACTTATTCCCCATTCGAATGACTCTGTTGAAGAAATTTCAAGTTACTCGGGCTTGGGATATAAATAAATATTTAGCTTAGAGACAAAAATAATTACTGATTCGGAGTTATCTGCGGCTTAGTAGTCATGAGAGTGAAGTAGCAGCCTAGTCGCTAATGCGCTGACTGTTTGTTTGATGACAGGAGATTTATTTATTTTTATTTATATAAGATATAGCTTACAACATAAATCTTATAAGCTATTTGTTTGGGAGCTATAGCTACTAGGCCTTAAGCAGGAGATATTTCGCTTTGACCTAGTTCACAACCAGACCCATTCGCTTCCCTCCTTTGTCAATATCATCGGCATACGCCAATAGTTGTACACCCTTGTAAAAGATTGCACCTTGCCTATTTAGTAGAGCTCAAGATTTTGTTCGAATATTTTCGAGCTGCTCGAGCATTTTCTTTATTTTTGAGCATTTTAAATAAAGAAATTAACTTTTTTCTCAGAACTTTCTTCCATAATTTTAATTTTATTTATGCAAAGTGTAAAACTCATTAAAATATTATGTAAAGTAAAAATTTCGTTCAGTTTTTATCAGTAACAGATGGCTTTATTGTCCATAGTACTAGTGTTACGTGTCGCATCATGTCATACTACATATACGGCGCTGAAAACGTGTTTATTCGCGCTAAAAATTTGTCTTTGACAGTTTTTCGATTGATTGACTCAGCAGGTTGTGAGCGCTCGTCAAAGATGAACACCAGCAAAGAGAAAATTCGCTATAATTTATAATTTTTCTTCGATCAAGACGAAAAAGCAGCCAAAGCAGCCAAAGCGGCTGAAAAAATTTATTTAGTTTATGGGCCCGATACTGTAAACGAACGTGTAGCACAAAAGTGGTTTGCTAGGTTCCGTTCCGGTAATTTCGATGTCAAAGATGCACCACGCCACGGGAGGCCTGTTGTCGAATATTGCGATAAAATCATGGAAATAGTGGAAACAGAAACTAAAGATATGCCAGAAAACCATTTGAAACCATTTGCATAAAAAAAAACCGAACGAATTTGTTCCTTTACCTAATACTAAAGAAATTTTGACAAACAAAATTGAAATTTAAAAAATTTCAAACTATCATTTGAGCAGTTGAGCAATGAACGAGTATCGATCGAGTATCGAGCTGCTCACAGTGCTCAATATCCGGGTATCTAGAGCTCTACTACATATTAAGCTTTGCAGCTGGTATTATTTTCCCCAGAATCAACTTGAAGAACTTTGGTATCGAACGGCTCGGAGAGCTACTTGTCGAGTCACAATACTTTTTATTAGAACTATAAATTTGGCAATTGTAATTAAAATCTCCCGTTTCAATTATCACAGTGTCATGATGAGTCTACTTCAAAATAGAAAACAATCTGGCGACACTGTATACAGAATTATTAATACATACATGCATGCGCAAAAGGAAGGTGCAACTGAGCTAAGAGTTGGTCAACTCTCCCATTAAAGGAAATCGTATTGTAAATAGTGCAATGCCACAAAAATGGGCTAAATACCTTAAAATAAGGTAACGGTATACGTATATGGTAATTTTGAAAAAAAAAATGATTTTAATATTTATTTGTGAATTTCTTTTATAAATTGTGCGTGTGTTTACGCGAGGAGCCTAAATCATTGCTTGTATTAGTTTAAGCCCTGGCTAATTGCTTTCTGTCATTTCAGTTTTTTTTTGTATTTTGGCATATATGTATGTATGCAAGAATGTAATTCTGAGGCGGTCGAACGAAATCGGACCACCATAGCGCAGAGAAACATATATTAGGTGAAGTAACAAGTCACCCATTATTTTTGCAATAAATGGCTTTAGTGTTCTGTATCTCATGTACGTGTACTATCAGCCCGATATGATTACTCTAGATGACCTTAGCGAGATGATATTCTGTATTAAAAAAGATCACGCAGGAAGTGATAATCACTTAACTCAGCAGTACTTGAGTACATGCCAAAGATGGATACCAGTAAAAATAAAATACGCTATATTCAACAATTTTTCTTATACAAGTAGAGTAGCTGATAATGTGCATACTGTTTACTGTTCTGATACTGTAACAGTCAATTATGTACAATTTTGGTTTCGTTGATTTCGTTCCGAGTAAATAAAATGTTGAAAATTATCGAGTCTGACCATCACGTGAGAAAGAGGCTGGATACCCAAAGAAGCTCGATGTATGGATGCCATATGAGTTAACGAGAAAATACTTCATGGAACGAATTTCCATCTGCGAATCGCTGTTGAATCGTAACAAAATCGACCCATTTCTGAAGCGGATGGTTATAGGTGATCAAAAGCAGATCACTTAGAGCAATGTAAAGTAAAAACGACTGTGATCGAAGAGCAGTGAGCCGCCAAAAAAAAAAAGATCTCCAAACCAGGGTTGACAACCAGGAAAGTTTTGTTGGTTGATGGGTGGGATTGGATTCAGCCACAATAAGCTGCTCCTCTCGAACTTTTAATTCGGTTATATACGGTCAGCCATTAGACCGTCTGAAAAAAGCAATCGTCAAGAAGCGACCAGTTTAGGTTAACAAGAGGAGACTTGTGTTTTATCAGGACAACGCCAGACCACACGCATCGATAGTGACTCGCCAGAAGTTCCGAGAGCTTGGTTGGTAGGTTCTTAGGCCGGACCTCGCGCCAAGTGTTTGCCATATGTTTGTGTCTTTTACGTATGATTTGGCTGACGACGAATTGGCCTCAAGAGAAGCCAGGGAAAATCGATTGTACCAATTTGTTTGCCAATAAGGAAAAGGGTTTCTAAGGCAGAGGCATGGCTTCAAAATGCCATCAAGTTGGCGAGCAAAATTCTAACAACGGTAAATTAGGCCGCCGAAATAGCCGAGTGGTTAGCATTGCTGGTTCAACTCACATCCAAAAGTTTTAGAATATTAATTTAAATAAAAAATGAGTAAAATTTTCTAATTCCGGTCGCCTTTCGGCAGGGAATGTCAACCCCTCCGAGTGTATTTCTGATATGAAATAAAGGTTCCTCGTAAAATAAAATCAGCCGTTCGGAGGCGGCTTAGGATAAACTGTAGGTACCTCCATTTTGATGGAAAAACATCAGGACGCAATATCACATCACAAATTGGAGGAGGAGCTCGGCCGAAAATCGCTACAGCGGCTACAAAGAAGCTTGCGACATACATATCTTAAAAAGTTTGAAATTAACTACAGTCTAAAAAATAATAAATTTGAATTATATTTTTAGAATCTCACCTTGATTTAACTAAAATGCAACAAAAATAGCAATTTATTCTTTACCAAGAATATTGAATTTAAAATTAAAACCCATTATCTGGTAAACATAAATAAGATTCTTTATATTATAATTGAATGGAATGTGACTGGCATTGAACTTGGTTTGCGGGAGCCTTGCGAAATTTTTTTAAATTTGAAATATAAAAGCTAAAATCGTTGGCAAAATACGTAAATACATACTGTAGGTCGCTAATAAAATCAGTTCGGAAACTATAAAAATCCGCTTGTCACCCAAAGAACGAGATTAAATTTTTTAAGCCTCTACTTTATTGATAATGATTTATTCAAGTTTATTAACACATCATCGCGGTGTGCTTTTAATTGTGGTCACATAGAATAATTTTGCATAAAGATTTAACAAAAACATTATTGTTTTTTTTTCTACTTCTTCTACATACATGCATAAAAACTAACTTCCGAATGATAAATGCCAGCGCTAAGAGTCGCTGCTTTGACACGAAGCCGAGCTCGTTCGTCTTACTGATTTTTCTGCCGATTGCCGATTGCCGCTGTCGCTCGGTTGCAGTTATGTTTTTCTCGCTCGTTTTTTACAGTTTCTTCACTAATACATACACGATTTATTAATGTTGTTTTTGTTTGGGTTTTTTTGCTCTCAACAATTTAGTTTTGCATAATTTAGCCATTATACAAATTAGTCTAGCTAATGGAGAAAAATAAAACATTAAATACTTGACTGAGATCTGTATTATTACATTAATTTTCATTTGTTTTTTTTTTTTTGTTTTGTTTTTATAGTAGATATAACTATTGTTATGCCAACTTCTTAGTTTTATTTCTTATCTAAACGAATATTCAAATCTTATGGTAAACCTTACACGCCACCAAATTTGCCAAATTTTAATTTTTGTTTTGATGTAATAAAATATACTAAATATACCGAATTTGTCTTCGCTTTAATTAATTCCGACTTTGGTGTTTTGCATAAAAAATTTGTGTTGTTCTTAATTTCTTAATTTGGGGAATACCTATGAGTTGGCCTTCGCTTTCGGTGTGTGAACTTCAATGTAGTTATTGTTGTTGGTGTATTTTTCAATATGAATTTTTTCAAAGCAACATAAAGGGTGTTTCGTACTTTTGGGCATGCAGAGAGTGTGAAGAGCATAATTTTGATTTTAATGTTTTTTATTAAAATTTTCAAAAAATTTTTTCTTTTCATTTTCTTCTGAAAATAATTTTATTAAATTTTTAATGTGTGCATATTTTAGCATTGCATCAAACATTTTGTTAATCAGCGACTAATAATCTCACATTAACATAAATACAAATTTAAGTACTTCTTCTATACTTAACACACGTCTACATATATGTATTTGAAAGGCACAAGCGCACATACATATTTAAATGCATATGGATGAGCAAACATTTTAAGTAGTAACACCAGCCGCTAATGGGCTAATGGGTGGTCAACGGCATCTTAAATTAAGTAATTTTATGATCGCGTAGTGCAGAACTGGGTCGCCAAGCTTGTTTCATGATGCTCATTGTGTCTGAGAGATGTCATAGAAATATTTGCATAATTAAGCCAACAGCTGCTATGTATACATATAATAAAACATACAAACAATATGGACATATATTTTGCGTCGAGCTTTCCAAGAGAAGAATATAAAAAAATTAAATTAAAAAAAATAAAAATAATGAGATATTTTTTTTGAAAGGATATGCGTTAATTGAAGTAAAATTATATGCATGTATTAGAAGGAGTATTGAATCATTTACTTTTTAGTTTAACTATTTATGCCTTTCCTGAACATAAAATGGTATATGAAGAAGAAGAGAGACACCCACAAAAAATTTATACCGGTCAGATGATAACGACGAGCTTTGCTCATTTAGCCATGCCCATCTTAATCAAAGCAGCGAAATCAGAAACTCTATAAAATGTATAATCTCTATACAACCGATTTATTTGGATTTGTGGGTTTGGGTCAAAAATCTGTCAAAAGAGCATATAAAAGCATGATTCAAATATATATTGACAATAAAAAACTTTAAATCGAATGTTGTATTTTGTAACAATTTTTACGTGTTTATGTTTTTTAATTTTATTAGTATATTACATTTTATTTTTTTTAAAACCTTTTTCATACTTTTTAATTTTATTTATTAAAAAATTGAACTCTCCATTTTTATTTTTAAATATCATTTTAAGTTAGTGTTATTTAATTTTATTTTATTTACATATATATATATATATTTATATTTTTGCATACATATACACGTATTTTATAATAATTTAATTTGTTTAATATTATCAGATTTTTTTGTGTGAATTTTTTAAATTTAATTTAATTATTATTTGTTTTATTTTATTAGTTTTTTAGTTTATTTAATTGTTTATTTTAGCTTATTTTATTTCAATGCATTTATTTAATTTTACCAAATTTTATTTTAGTTTATATTTCCTTTCCTTGTTTTGTTAAAGTTTATATTTTTTATTTTAATTAATTTTGCTTAAGTTTATAAATTTTATAGTTTATTTAATTTTATATTATTTTTTATGTAGTTTTATTTCAAATTATTTTAAGTTATTAAATTTAATTTCATTTATATTATTTATTTTTTTTAATTTATTCTATTTGTTTTTATTTCACTTTATTTTCATTTATTTTATTTTTTTTTGCTCTATTTTATTTTCTATTATTTTTACTTATTTCACTTCAGGTAATTTTATTTTAAAATATTTTAATTTATGAAATTTAATTTAATGTAATATTAATTTATATTATTTACTTTTATTTAATTTAATTTATTTTTTTAATCTTATTTTATTTTATTTTTAAATAATTTTTTTATTTTATTCTTTATCTGTTTTCTTAATTTTCTGTTTTTATTTTTATTTCTTTTATTATTTTATGTTTGTTTTTTATTTTTTTAATTCTTTTTTAATTAATATTTTTATCTTATTTTATTTCATATTATTTTTCTTTAATTTAATTTTGTGGTTTTATTTATATTTTACTTCATTTTATTTTTTACCTTTATGTTTTCATTTTATTTATTTTTTATTCATTATCTTATTTTTTACTTTATTAAATTTTTGTTATATTATTTCAAGTTATTTTATTTTTTTACTTTTTTATTTGTATTTTTTTATTATTTATTTATTTATTTATTGTCATCTTATTTTATTTTATGTTATTTAATTTAATTTAATTTTTTTATATTTTTTTGCATTTTACCTTATTTTTTTAAATTTATTTATTTTTATTTTATTTTTTTTATTATTGGTTTTTATTTTTTTATATTATTTTATTTAATTCTTTATTTTATTTTTTATTTGATTTTATTTTATTTTTGTTATTTAATTTGATTTTTTTCTATATTATTGCATTTTATTTTATTTACTTTTTTATTTTTATTTTTATTATTTCTTATTTTTTTTCCTTATTTTATCTTATGTAATTTCATTATACTTGTTTTAAATTTTTTATTTTTGTTTTATTTTATTTTATTCTTTATCTTTTTTTAATTTATTTTTTTTCTATTCTATTTTTTTCATGTTATTTTATCTTTTTAATTTTATTTTAATTTATTTTTTATTTTTGCACCTCATTCTGTTTTGTTATTTTATTTTATTTTATTTTTTATTTTTTTAGTTTTCTGTTTAATTTATTTTTTTTATTTTATCTATTTTTTTATTTTATTTTTATTTTATGTTTTTTATCTTTTTTTCATTATTTAATTTTATTTTTTATTTTATTTCGTTTTTATTTATTGAATTTTTTTTATTTTATGTTATTTTATTATAGGTTTCATTATTATATTTTATTTTATCTTATTTTATTTAATTCTTTATTTTATTTTTGTTTATTTAATTTATTTTTACTTTATGTTATTTTATCTTATTTTTCATTATTTTATTTTATTTTATTTTATTACTTTTTTATTATTATTTTAATTTATTTTTTATTTTTTTTTTACTTTTTTATCATATTTTGTTTCATATTATTTTATTATGTTTGATTCTTTATTTTATTTTATTTTAATTTATCTAAGTTTATGTTTTATTTTATTTTTATTTTTAGTTTTATTTCTTTTAATTATTTTTATTTTATGTTATTTTATCTTATTTTTTATATTATTTTATGTTAATTAAATTTACTTTGTTTCATTATATATTTCATATTTTATATCTGTTTTTACTTTTTTTTTTACATTCTTCTTCTTTCTTTTTTAAATAAGCTCCATTTTTTTGTCGTTTACCATCGCAAGCTTTGAGTGTGAATGTGTTGAATTTTTACGATCAACAATTTGACACATCATTTACAACTAATTGGTATAGAGTATTAACCCAGTTAGTTATTTGAAGTTGCCGCCGCTGAAGAAGCTGCTTACTAACATACATATATTTACACAAAAATGCTTATGTATATGAGTACATATGTACGTATTCATCTATGTATGTATGTATATATGAATGTAATTATTTTTGACGTCACCTATAAGCTGCCGCCTAATTTACATATTTTTTATTGCTTAAGCTTTAGGTGTTCATTGTTGGCTGCGTGCTAGTGGCAATAGCTCATATTACATATGATTGATTACTTGATTTGGTTGTATTTCGATCTAATTTTGTTACACTATTCAACTATTTGGCTCAATGAGATGATTGGTTTAATTTGATGAATGTAGGTTTAATCTGATCAAATGCCACCATTATAATATTACTAATGTAGTTAGTACAGTGGTTCGGAGTGGATAATTTACTGTGGTAAAAAAATTCAAAAAAAGAAAAAAACGGTTTTTTGAAACCCAATAACAAAGCCCTGCTTGTGGTTTTTACGAAGTCTTTTATGAGTTCCAACCTTTTGCGGAGTTGGGCACTGAGGTGTTTGCAAAAAAATTTTTTAAGTCTGGTGGTCAAGTGTTATCTTTGCTTGGTGAAGTATAAAGGATCTCAAATTTTTATTTTTGCAATGAATAATGAACACGTGTTCGTCAGAATTTTCAGTTCTCGAAGAAGTCCAGTTGCATCATAGCTATGTTCTAGATAATCTCATTTAGATAAGCAACTCATGAAATCTCTTTGTAGAGACCTAAAAATTGAAAATTTCGTAGTTTTATCCAACAGATTTCACTGTTTTGACCTTGATTTCATAAGCTCCATCAATTATTTTAATGCCTCAGGTTTTTAAAAAGATCATTCCAATCATAGGAGATAACGTGCTCATCATTTAAGGAAATGTTGATACCAAAAAAAGAATTTGATAGTTCGAGTTCAAGATCTCTCGTCTCGCGTCTCTGTGACTGTCTCAACAAATAAATAATAATATCATAATACTGGCCGTTCGTTGTAGTTCCTTCTGAAAAGTAATCTAGTAATAATATTCCCTCAAATCATTCAAATCATCTTGACACAACTCCAAAAAATCCTTACTGTTTGTCGAGCGGGGTGAGCATTCGCGGTAATCTATAATCCTTCTACTATCTGCCATAATTTAATTCTTCGATCAGGTAGTACTAATTTTTCAACTCTCTGAATATTTTCAGTTTTTTCACCATCGTATATGAAGTGGCAGAGCCCTGAAGAACCAAAGGGTTCTTTGATTTGTTTGACTTTTCATTGGAGCATAGTTTTCATGTTGTATGTCACTTGAATGAACTTCTATTATTGCTCTCTCTATTCAAACACTTCTTCAATCGTTTTCGTTCGTTAGTTAGCTTTTATTTTCGCAATCAAAAGATCACACCATGATTGCCTTAGTTAATACAGATATTAGACGCATTTTATTAACAACTGTCAAAATTAACAAATGATAATGATCAATTAGGAATTCATAATGATCACCGATCATCAGCGATTTCATTCTGCACAGTTTCACGAAATCCAATTCAATAAAAGCTGCGTGTCACCCCCCTCTGCGTTAAGCGGGCGAATGATGAAGAAAATTTATTAAATTTTTTATTAACGCTGACAATATTAGAGAGATCTTCGTCTTTTATTGCCAATTTCGCACTGTTTGGACGATCTTGATGATCTTGACGATCACCACTGTGAACACTGTGTTTGCTGGTATTCAGCTGATCTCGTTGTTTTTTTAGCCGTATGAAGACTGGTTTGTACTGAAATAAAATTTTGTCATTCTACTTTTGCAATAAAATATTTCTATTAATTTTATTATTATTATAACTTTCAACGGCGGCGCCTTCCTCAACCGAACGTCATGTTTATATTTTTATTGGATATGATTGGATTTTTTTTATGGTTTTGTTTTTATTTGTGATCTTGTCTCGGATAACAGTAGATAAAGATCAGTGAGTAAGTTCATTGGAGTCCAGCTATTTTAGTATTAAATACTATATGTTAGTGCTTGTGTGTTTGTGTGTTTGTATGCTGCAGGGGTGTGCTGTGGGGTTTAAAGTGTGAATGATTTCGAGATAGCATCTTTGTTTGCTCGAGTTCTCGCTGATCATTTGTTATTTCGTTGAATATTAAAATTGCATTTTTTATATACATACATATGTACATATGTATGTACGTTTCGTGAAGCCTCGAAATATCTGCCGCAAATATTTTATTTATTTAATTTTGCATTTTTCAAATATATATGTCTATCTTTATTACATCTATTTTATGTTATTGGCTTTTTTGTATCGTTATGAATTTTTAGTGGCGAATAATTACACATCCATACGCCTATTTGGTGGAGTCTATCTTGAAGCGCGTAATTTGAGCCAACACTTAATTGCTAATAAATTTGGCGCCTCGCTTTGCGTTAATCACCTGAAATTTCATTTCTTATTTGGTTATTTTTGATTATTTTATTTTTGTTTCTTTTTCGGTTTTATTTTCTTTAATTTATTTTTATTTTTTATTTTTTTTATTTTCATTGGCATTGTCGGCGAGTTCATTGCTTGTTGTTTTATTTTTATACAATACTTTTGTCATTAGTTAAAACTTTATTTGGCGATTTTAATATTTTGTTTAAATATTTAATTTGATTTTGGAATTTTTATGTCGTTTTATAGACCTTGAATTCTTGAGTTGTGGAAATTACATTTGGTTTTGTTATTGTTTCCACAGTTTTTTTTAGGCTCTTAACCAAAACGAAGAAAAAGAAAAAGGAGAAGAAGAAGAAAACGATTACTACTTAGCTAATAAAATTTGAAATAAAATATATGAATTATGTTTGAATTATTTTAATAAGAGTTTCAGTAAATATTAGTTGTAGTAAAAAGAAATCCATTATTTTACCAATAGATGGCGATATTTATCTGTGTTTCGCGTTGCATAACATTTGACATCATGGGCCTTAATAATCGGGCCGTGAGTTCTGCTTTTTTCAGACTGGATAATAAAGTGAAGAGTACGGGTCTGGTAGTGAGCGAGAACAAGACGAAATATCCTCTGTCATAGAAGCAAAGACTCATAACATTCATGACTCAGCTCCCACGTCTTTGTGGAGAGTCTTAATTTTGAAGTCGTAGTTAATTTCGTCTATTTTGGAACAAGTATCAGGTGTACAACTTTGCTTCCGCCGTTTTCCGATAGGTGGCTGTACCGGCTGAGGCTGGTTGAAATACATAGATGATAATGCCTTTAAAGTGAGTGTGGACAGTGCCTAACGAATTGTCATCGCCGTTTCAGTGACAGTTGTTCTTGTTTTCGTATTATTCACGCTCGAAAATGTCCGTTTATGTGCCCAATTCTCGCCATTTGCGGGAAGTTTTAATTTTCTGTTACAATTCGAAAAAAAAAATGCAGCTGAAGCGCATCGAATGCTCTCAGAAACTTACGGTGATGCTGCTCTGAGTGAAAGAACGTGTCGGGAGTTGTTTCAACGTTTTAAAAATGGTGATTTCGATGTCGAAGACAAACATGGTGGTGGAAGAGAAAAAACCTTTAAAGATGAACAACTAGAAGCATTGCTTGATGAAGATTCGTGCCAAACCCAAGAACAGCTTGCCGAATCGTTGGGAGCGAGTCAGCAAGCCATTTCAAAACGTCTCAAGGCCCTGGACATGATTCAGAAAGAAGGAAACTGGGTGCCGTACGAGTTGAAACCGAGGGACATCGAGCGCCGTCTATGTTTATGTGAGCAACTGCTCCAAAAACAAAATCGTAAGGGGTTTTTACATCGAATCGTAACCGGTGATGAAAAGTGGGTTCGATACGATGATCCTAAACGCAGAAAATCATGTGGAAAGCCCGGGCATGCTTCTTCGTCGAAGGCAAAACCGAATATTCACAGCGCCAAGGTTATGATTTGTATTTGGTGGGATCAGTTCGGTGTGATTTACTACGAGCTCTTAAAACCGGGTGAAACCATCACAGGAGATCGCTACCGAACGCAACTGATGCGCCTTAGTCGCGCGCTAAAAGAAAAGCGGCCGCAATATCAGGAGCGACATCACAAAGTCATCCTCCAACACGACAATGCTCGGCCTCACGTCGCAAAAGTAGTCATAAAGTACCTGGAAACGCTGAAATGGGAATTCTTGCCCCACCCGCCGTATTCCCCAGGTGTCGCGTCAAAAATGGACTCCTTTTTTCGAGCCGGGATCCGAAAATTGCCGGAAAGATGGGAGATAGTTGTCGCTAGCGAAGGACAATACTTTGAAACTGTAAGCACTTTTTTGCAATAAAGCTTTTAATTTTGGAAAAAAACGGCGGAAGCAAAGTTGTACACCTGATATTAACACCAATAACAATGTCAGGCTTGAAATCCAGCGCAGAATTACTCTTGCCAACAGGTGCTACTACAAAGACTGAGTAGGTAGTTGAAAAGAAAAATTCTCTCTCAACGAACAAATACCAAACTCGACAAGTCGCTCAGTAGTCCCGTGCTGCTATAGGGTGCGGAGGCATGGACGATGACAACATCTGATGAGCTATATGAGATATACTGCGACATTGATATAGTTCAGCGAATGAAGAGACAGCGGCTACGCTGGCTAGATCTTATGGTCCGGATGAATAAGAATACTCCAGCTTTGAAAGTTTTCGATGCAGTACCCACCAATGGAAGCAGAGGAAGAGGAAAACTACCACTACATTGGAAAAAACAACGTAGAGAAGTACCTGGCGTTACTTGGTCCATCTAATGAGTGGGTACTGGGAGTTTTCGGGAGGTACGATTTATGGACCGTGGAAAGTGGAAGCAGGTAAAAAGACAAAAATGAATAGAAACTTGACTCGGCTATCGGCAATGCTTAGGCCAATTAAGATTGATGGCGATGCTCTTAAAAAGAGTAATTGGGAGGAAAATGTTTCTTCTCTTTTAACCGTTACACTGTTTGCCGTATAAAATAACCGGTTTCCGACGTATAATGGGTAACCGCTTCTCGGTAACTACTATCCATAATGCCTCGTTCAACTTATTGTGCCCTCGTTAACTATATCCTGGGTGCAGAGTTACTTGCATGGAATATCCGGTTATTTGTGTCTACTGATTATTCGTGTTTGAGATTTCATTTTCTGCAGCTATTTAATTTATATAAAAGTGTATAAAAACTTGATAATCGTTACCCAAATGGTTTTTTTGAGTATTCGGATATCTGTGGCTGATATTTTGTAATCAGTAATTAATATCCGGTTATTCGTTTTTGAGATTTTATTGGTTTTAAAATAGTTTTTTAATGGCTTTAAAGAGTTTTTTTGTGACATATAAGTGTTTGTTATTTGATTATATTCTGTATTAAAAGACCAATAAAAAAAGCTCATTTTAAAAATAAAAAGATGTTTTTTTAAAACAATTTCTTTATTTAAAAATATAAAAATTCAATTGGTTAACTATTAAATTTAACTTATTTCATAATAATACATTATCTCATACAAAGCATAAAGAAACAAAAAGCAAAATCACTTTTCTCACACAAAATAACAGTACATGTGTAAGTAAAGCTTTGATTTCGTCTACCGAGCTTACACAATTCAAAGGGAAAGCTTTCACAAATTACTTATTTATGATTTGGTGGCAAATAATTTTGACTAGAGCCATCCTTTAAATCACTAGACACCACTGCAATGGGTGCACCATTATATACTGCATGTGAGTCTCCAGCATCATTATTGCCTCCGCCAAGTGAGCCACCTAAACTGCCAATCGCTGAAGATATAGGAATAGCACCTTCATTGGAGATATCACTAGAGCCACCCAAAGCATCGTATTGTGCTGTGGAATGAAAGTATCGGAAATGTATTCCATAAAACACACTTCTCACTCATTTGTTTTTAATTTTTGTTTTTTTTTGGTTTTTTTGCTCACCCTGTATGGTATGTTGTGCATGCACCGCCTCCTCAGCTGTTTTGTATTTAATAAAGAACACTTCCGGCTTATTGACAATTGGTGTGGGTGTTGCAACCTCAGCCGTAACATCCAAAGCATTCGTTTTCTTGGCCAAAACATAAATGGCCGTCTTATCCTCAACGGGCGCAACATTCGCAATAATCTTCGCTTTATTCACATTCGATGAGGGTGTATTGATGAAGACAACATGATAGTTCTTACGTGGTTGTCCCACATTTATGTAACGCACAATTTGTTGTTCATCATGATCCTCCGGCGCGGAGTGTAACCAAAAGTGTTTACTCACGATAGGTGTGCGTCCAACAAAGTTCGATGGCTGGTGTGAGTAGTGCACATTATTGCCAGTGTTGTAATCCGATTGGTAGCTGTTGCCTGCGTTTGAACTGCCGGAGAAATCTCCAGCGCCACCAAAACTGCCGGAGAGCCCACCGAAGCCTGTGTTGTATGACGAGGACGAAGAGGAGGTGGGGTAGGTAGATGTTGAACCGCCACCAATACCAACACTTCCACCATAGCCACCACCTACGCTACTTGTGAAGGCAGGCACTGCGCTAAAGTAGTTGTCGCCTGTGGTGTGTGGTGTCTGCAGAAAGTTGCCACCTGAACTGCTATAGCCGGGACGGTATTGGTAGCCAAGGCTAACGTCTGGACGCGCTAGCGAGAGTTGTGCACAGGTGGCAATGCAGACGAGTAACTGTTATAAGAAATGTATGGAATATTAATATAAAATCACCAAACATATATGAATCTATGCTTAATCACACTCAAGTTGAATCTAAAAGAATTGCTTGTAACCCGCAGCCGCTGAATAATAAATATCCGAAAAGAACTACGCATGATTTATGCTTATAACTCACTAATCTTCATAATTTTTGCAAATCGGTCGGGAATGCATTTCCCGCAAAGGAAGTTTAATTTCATATTTCGATCGAATTGAACTCGGTTCCACGTCTCTCATCCATTTCCAGGAAACAAAAGTGTTCCATTTAAACATATCATCCAAAAATTTAACTACAACCAACAATGAATATGTACATATATTTTTTTTTCAAAAAGATCCATCCACTTCCCATGAAAATAGTTCAATCCCCAGCCCACTTTCTGGGGAGAAAAGTAGTCTTTAAACTTATGTCCCGGATTTCCAGTAAATCGAATCATAACTAAGATTTTTTTCGAATAGCTCAGTCCTTGGTCCAGATCTCAGAGAGAAGAATAGTCTTCCTGTTAACCTGAGTAAAGAGCCACCCATGCAACGAATTTCCAGTAAATCGAACCATGAAAACGATTGTTTTCGAATAGCTCGGTTCCTTCTCCAGTTGGCGGTGAAAAAAGTAGTCTGCTAATCTAAGTAAAAATCCACCTATGTCCCGAATTTCTATCAAATCGGACCACATATACAATTTTAACGAATAGCTCAGTCTCTGGTCCACTTCCAGGAGAGAAGAGTACTTTTAATTATAATCTAAACAAAAAGCCACCTATGTCCCGAAATTCCACTTACGTTTCAAAGTTCAAGTAAATCGAATCATCATTAAGATTTTTTCGAATAGCTCGGTCCCTGGTCCAGATCGCGGAGAGTGTAGTAGTATTTCCTGCAGTTTTCTAAGAGAGGGCTTTACTAGTATTATTTCGCGTCGTGTTCATCTGTGGCTATATTCCTTTCAAAGGTACTGTCATTTTGCGTCGTCTTCAGCAGATGTCATTTCTTTTAGCGTGAACAACAATTTGTTTCATTCATATGAAAATGTCGAAATTTCTACCAGATAAAGTGTTTTTGCAGGGAGTTCTTCTTCATTACTTTAACATGAAGAAAAGTGCTACCGAAAGCCATCGTATTTTACTGGACGTTTCTGCTGACCATGCTTTAGCCGAACGAACGTGCCAAAAGTGGTTTGCACGGTTTAAAAGTGGCAATTTCGACTTAGAACGACGGAGAACGACCCGGACAGCCAACAAAAAAATTCAAGACGAAGAATTGCAGACATTGCTCGACGCAGATGCATGCCAGACGCAAGAAGAACTTGCAAAAGTATTAGGAATTGATCAAGCAACCGTTTCCAGACGATTAAAATCATTAGGATTCATCTAGAAGCTTGGAAATTGGGTGCCTTTTGAATTAAAGCCAAGAGACGTCAAACGTCGATTCTGCATGTCGGAAATGTTGCTTCAACGCCACCAAAAGAAGTCATTTTTGCATCGGATTGTCACTGGCGATGAAAAATGGACTCATAGTAATAACCCAAAGTGCAAGAGATCGTATGTGAAGTCCGGCCAACCGTCGACATTCACGGCAAAGCCGAATATCCATGGTGCCAAGTTGTGCTCTATTATGAGCTATTGAAATCGGGTCAGACGATCAATGGGGATCTCTACCGAAAACAATTAATTCGTTTGAAAAAGGTCATCGCGGAAAAACGACCAGAATATGCGACCAGATATGAATCAATAATTCTTCATCATGACAACGATCGGCCACATGTTGCAAGGTCAGTTAAAAACTATTTGGAAAACTGTGGGTGGGAAGTTCTACCTCACCCGCCTTATAGCCCAGACATAGTACCTTCCGATTACCACTTATTCAGATCAATGCTAAATGCCCTCACCGGAGTATCAGAAATTGGCTCAATTCTTGCTTGACCTCCAAGCCGGAGAAGTTCTTTTGAGATGGGATCCACAAACTGTCAGAAAGATGGACAAACATCGTTGCTTCTGATGGGCATTACTTTGAACATTAAATGTATAACAATTTTTTCACAATAAAGTCTTAATTTTCGAAAAAAAAAAACGCACGAATTAATGCATACACCCAATACGTTTCGAAGTTCAAGTGAATTGAACTATAAAAATGATTTTTTCGAATAGTTCAGTCGCTAGTCCTCTTCCAAAAAAGTTTCCAGGAAGAATCGAAACAAACTGACAACTGTTTGATACAATCTGCTGGATAGTTGTGGAAATCACAAAAAAGATCACATAGAACCAAACGTTTATATGTATATATATAATTTTTTTTTTCAATTTCGTATCCTTAATCACTCACCACAAAATTATACATATTTCTGCAAATATTTGAAAACCGTTCACACTAAAAATAATACACTTAACTAATAACTGCCAAACTCCGACGAAGGCAAGTGGAAACTGATGTCCTCTTCGGTTGTGTCGTATAATTTTATATCAAAAATTGATTAGTATAAAATTCAGTTGACAAATCTCAACACTTTAATTAAACTCAATTTAAGTGTAGTTTCTAAATTGTCAGCCAAATGCAAGCAATTATTATAAAACTATAAAAATCCGACGAGGAATTAACATGCTCTCAGAAAGTGCTAATTGCATTCGACAAAATGCGGTAAGGAAATTATGAGTGTCTTAGATGAACGGAGTTTAAACTGAGTCAGTGTTGCCCAACATTTATGAAATGTTTTCTATTTTTTTTTTTTACTTTTAAAGCGCTAATTGTTCAATAAAAATCATTTCTCACGTTTTGGACGAAGATTTTTGAACTTTGATTTTTGGTTTTTTTTTTGATTTTTGGTTTTTATTTTTTATTTATTTTTTTATTTAATTTTTTTTTGTTTTTGCGTTTCTTATTTTTAAACTTTTTAAAAGAATATATTTATATTTTATTATTTTTATATGTATGTATGTATTAGCATATACACGTATGTGGGAATTAGCAAGTCTTCTCTGCGCTCTGGTTGTAGTTTATTGGGTAAACTAAATATTTTAATATTATTATGTAACTATTTATGTGTTTCATTCATAATTAGTGCTAATATGCTTCCTTTAGCTCATGCTTTTTTTTTATAAAAATTAAATTATATAAACATTTTCAAGAATTTGGCGGAAATCTCTTCGAGAGAGAACAAGTAAATTGAGATAAAACTCCTATGTAACGGGTTTTCTAATAAGAGGTGTTATTTCGATATTCAAAGAAACTTTTCTCTTCATAGATCGATACGTTTTGTTGTTTGTGTGGCACGTAGCGTCGTCTTATTGAAAGTAAAAGTTCTCCAGATCAATACCATCTAATTCCGGCTATAAAATATCATTAATAATCTCACGATAGTGGAATTCACTCATTTTCGAATAAGGTCCAATGACCCCGCCGGACCATAAACCGCACCAAATAGTTACACGTTGAAGATGGAGAGAGTTTTCAACAACAAATCTTGGGTTTTCCGAATTATTAATTTTTCGGTTTCGAAAATAAATGTAAATTAACCTGAATTTCAAATAAATTTTTTCATGAAATTCAGTTTTTTTTTTTAAGTTTGAACCTTGGCATTATGTGTGAAATACTATTGCCCTTCATTAAAATGGCCGCCTCGTGAATTTTTGCAAATTTCGAAGAGTTAAGGCAATTATCATCCACTTTTTGGCACATATTAGGCTGTATCTCAGTAATAACTTGACGAATGTTGCTTTTCAAGTCCTCTGGAGCTAAAGATATATCCCAATAAACATGGTCTTTGCCATAGTCCTACAAAAACAGTCCAACGGTGTCAAATCGCACGATCTCGGTGTTCAATTAACATCGCCAAGACGAGAGATTAGGCGGTCGGGAAATTTCTCGCGCAATAAAGATATATTCGCTCGTGTTGTGTGGCATGTGACACATACTTTTTGACACCACATATTGTCCAAGTCGTGTTCTTTAATTGCAGGTCAAGAAAAGTCGGCTATCAAACGACCTTAGCGCTCCGAAGTGACGGTGGCAGTCTCGCCGTTGTCGTTTTCAAAGAAGTGAGGACAAATCACAACACCGTACTAAAGAGCGCACCATACAGGATCTTTTTTTGGTATACCGGCTTCTCTTCAATTATTAGAAGATTCTCGGTGCCTCAAATGCGATAATTTTGCTAATTTTCGTATCCACCGAGTGAGAAATTTGCCTCGTCCCTGAAGAATTTTTTTTTTTTTTGAAAAATCATCGTCCCCTGCTTGTTGTTCAAGCACCCAATCTTCTTCAGTCAAGTCCAATTGCAAAAATTTTGTGCAGTAAGAAATTCCAGTTCTTGGGAACGTGGAGAGATAGACATACATTCGGATCTTCGGCTACACTTTCACTTACAATAGTGATATTTTAAGTGGAACTAGCATCAATATCTGTAACCGATCAATTATTTTTAAGTTTCTTTAAATATTGATCAAAGGTTTTACCCATTTAACGCATTGTGCCAAAGAAACTAAGCTTCATCGAAGACTTTTGGTCAGAAGAATATACGTTGTAGATGAGTAAATTTTAGTTTATGTGCAAGAAAGAAGGTGGTTGATGTCGGTTGGGGCTTACTAGCATTTAGAGCAGACGTTTGATATATGTAGGGATAAATTCTGTAGTAATCAAGTAGGAGTTGAGTTTACTACTTTGTCACGGGTTTGGCGCGTTGATATGCTGCAGGGCTCAGGCGGTGAATTAATGGCGGAATCAGCACGGCTTCAGTTAGCCTTACTGCTTGGGTAGTATAAATAATATAGGTCGGTATGACTACCCTTTCTTCGCGGACCTGCATTCTTTCAGCAGCGCGAAAAGAGTTACTCTGTTTCCACATATCTGCTTAAGTTGGGCTCATATGTTTTAGTATCAATACGGTTATGCCTTCGCGGCTGTTGGGTTTAGGGACTTTAGCCTTTTCCATAACACACTTAATCTCCTCGGCTGTGAAATCAAACATCCCGCTAGTGCTTGTCAGTTTATGTAAATGCCGCGTCGCTTTTCGGCTGCTTCTGTCCACCGAAGCGTGCAGTATAAAAATTCGACCAAAATAACTCGCAAGCTCCATGTTCGACAAGGCGCTGATACCAAATGAGATTGTTACCCGGTCATCGCGTTTCGGCTGATTTGGTGATCTTACATGATAGTTCACAATGTGTTCGAATGAAATATGGTAGGTAGCAGGGATCGTGACTGTCAGGCGAAACTGAAATTTGGCAATTATCATTTGGAATAAAGAAGGCACCAGTCAGCTTTGTTAATGCCCGGTGGTCCTCGAAAAAAGTCAGAAGATCTGCTTCTTCTTCTTTTTGCCGTTGGCACCGCTAATGCAATTATAGGCAACTCAATTATAGCGTGCCATTCATAACTTCTTTCCGCTGTTTGGCGCCAATTGGAAATGCCAAATGAAACCAGGTCGCTCTCCACCTGATCCTTCCAACGGAGTGGAGGTCTTCCTCTTCCTATGCTTAAAACAGCGGGTACTGCATCGTCACTGTAGTGCTTTCATCCATTCGGACGACATGACCTAGCCATCGTAGCCGTTGTCTCTTCATTCGCTGAATTACGTCAATATCATCATATAGTTCGTACAGCTCATCGTTCCATCGCCTGCGGTATTCGCCGTTGCCGATGCGCAAAGGACCATAATCGCAAAACTTTTCTCTCAAAGACCCCTAGAGCTGACTCATCAGATATTGTTATCGTCCACGCTTCTGCGTCATATAGTAGGACAGGTATGATGAGCGACTTGTAGAGTTTGGTTTTCGTTCGCCGAGAGAGGACTTTACTTTTCATTGTTATTGGTGTTAATACTGGTTCCAAGGTAGACGAAATTATCTACGATTTGAAAGTTATGACTGTCAACGTGGGAGCGGAGTCGCGAATGCGATGACTGTTTGTGTGATGACAGGATATATTTCGTCTTGTCCTCTTTCATTACCAGACCCATTTGCTTCGCTTCTTTATCCAGTCTGGAGAAAGCAGAACTCACGGCGCGGTTGTTGAGGCCAATAATGTCAATATCATCGGCGTACGCCAGTACCTGTACACTCTTATAGAAGATTGTATCTTCTCTATTTAGCTCTGCAGCTCGTATTATTTTCTCCAGCATTAAATTAAAAAAAAGTCACACGATAAGGAATCACCCTGTCTGAAACCTCGTCTGGTATCGAACGGCGCGGAGAGGTCTTCCCGATGCCGACGGAACTTTTAGTGTTGCTTAGGGTCAGTTTACATAGCCGTATAAGTTTTGCGGGTATGCCAAATTCAGACCGAAGATCTGCTAATCGCGGCAATTATGGACAAGTCGTCCGATGCGAGAGCTAGTTATGCTATTGATCAGGCCAGCATAGCTATTTATCTTTCGCACTGCAGAATATCAAACCGTATACCTTTGAGATCATTTGGCAGGCAGGGAATGTCAAGGATCGTGGTATGCAATAAAGTCTGCAAAAACCTATCGATTTTCCCCTCTGAGAAGCCTTCGAGTGTATTTCTAACTTGAAATAAATGCTTCCAATTGGCCGTTCTGAGGAGGCGTAGAATAAACTGAGACCTACATTTCCATTTCTTGGAAAAATATTAAGACGCTAAACCACAAACCGGAGTAGGAGCTCGGCGGAAAATCGCATCAGCGTTATACATTTGCATTTATAATAAATATATTTTTAGTAAATTCATACAACTCCAACAATTTTGCACGGTATAAATTTAATTTAATTGGTAATTTTTACTCAGCTTTAACCATTATTTTTCAATTCGTTTTATCACTTCTTAATTATCATTATTCAACCAAAAACAATTGTATAAAAAACTACTTTTAATTTTTTTCATTTCCCTTTTTTCTTTCAGAGGGTTGGCAAGCATTTCGCGATTCTTTCCGCCTACAAAATTGGGAATACAAAAAGGCTTTGGTCCACCTTCAGGCCATTTATGGTATATTTCCATATTATAAAATCAGCGTGGAAAATCGGTTAGTATTTGGTTTTTTATATAAATCTTTGATTTCGATATTAAATTGATTTCTTAAAATTTCAGCTTCAATAAACCACACGAGTATATTATAACCTTAGATGAAGGCGAGATTGGTTTACCCGATCGTTATTTCTATAGCATAGATCAAAATGATGAGGTATGTTTTTGAAATTTCTTTTTCTTAGGTATAATTAGTATGCAATATTTAAAAAAAAAACACAGAAATGTATTTTTATAGAAAAATAAAATACTAAGTTAAGATTTTTAAATGGTTTGAGGACAAATCAAAGCTTTTTTCGCAATAAATATATATATATTGTATTATTATATTATTTAATATATCAAAAACTAATATTCTTTTAGATAGTACGAGGCTATAAACTGCTGCTTCGTGATTTCGCTATAAATATGGGTAAGCACATTACTTGTTGTAAAATCTTTTGTGAAAAAAAATGAATTTTATAACAAACGAGGAAATTTGTTCAATAGTTAGTTATGTGTTTTTTTCTAATCTTTATAGGTATCGTATCACGCGAGGCTGAACTTTTTGCCGATGAAATTTTTCATTATGAAAAACGTATCGTTACACATATCGATTCGGTAAAAGAAGCCGATGAGAGCAAATTGAATGAAATCAAAACGTTGGCTGAAATGAAAACGATAGCGCCATCTGTGAGTACAAAAAATGTTATGAATACAATAAGTTAAAAAACAGTAGTTTACTTGATTTTATTTCGTTGTATTTCATTTAATTTTTGCTTTCATTTTTGTTTTATTTCATTTTATTTAATATATTTCATTTATTTAATTTTTTTCAGTTTTTTATTTTTTATTTTTTTTATCTTATTTCATTTCATTTTTCTTTTATTTTCTTTTATTTTGTTGCATTTAAATTAATTATATTTATTTTTATTTAATTTAATTTATTTTAATTAAATTAAATAAATTAAGGCAAGTACCATAATCTTTAGAACTCGAAAAACGGGATTTTTCAGCAATTATTTTGAAAGGGAAGGAAATTATTGCGATAATCGAAATTTTCAGAGAAAAATGTATTATATTTAAGTTTTATAAAAACAGTTTTTAGTATTAAAAATATTTTAATTTTCTAATATTGTGATCAGTTTTCTGAAGCGGCTGCAGTCTGAACTCGTGAAACGGTGCCAATGATGGAGGTCGTGCGATGAATCTGAAGCAGTTGAACCAATTTGTTTTTCAATTTTATGAGTGTCTCTTCTATATGAACTAAAAAATACCAAAAAAGTTGGAAAATTTAAAACTTTTTCGAAAGTTAAAAAAAATTCACTTCAAGCTGCAAAAAAAAAGTTGATATAATACTTTTGTCTAACTTTTTTAGTTCAAATAGAAGATAATTTAATACTGAAGCTAGATCTCTTTGATTTTTTTCGATTGGACATACATGTATGTTCTTTTTACTATCACCGGCACCGTTTTCTAAGACTTGTAAAAATGAAATAACACTTCAAAGTTTTCGGTCCAGCATTCGAACCTGCTCGACGCTGCTCTAGCCTCTAAAATATGTCGAATTGGCTACTGAAATTTCGAAGACATATTCTTTAGAAAAAAATGCATATTGAAGCCTCTAAAGCACACTATTTACTACCTTTGATTAAGTCAGAAGAAAGCTGCCGTGGTATCCGCCACAAGAATTAAATAAATAAACACAATTTGTAATCAGTAAAAGACTTATCCACAATTTTTTTTGGACATCAATTTACTGCGATGGTGATTCTGCAAAATTCCTTTTTAAAACTCAACAACGAAGTTTGTGAAAAGAGAACGGCAAAACGAAACAATCCGAAAAGTAAAGGAGCTAGTTGAGGTTTCTAACGAAAGCTCGGCCTACGTTGCGATTAGGTTTGCGGATTAAACGACCTTAATTTACTTATTTTATTTTTTTTCTTTTATTTATTTAATTTAATTTTTTGCTTGTTTTTTATTATCTTGATTTTTTTTATTTAATTTTATTAATGTTTTAATAATTTTTATTTTTTACATTATACTAATTTCTCATTTTATTTAATTCTATTTAATTTACTGTAATTTCTAAATTAATTTTAAGTTTCATTTTATATTATTTTATTTTGTTTTATTTTATTTTTATTTTATTTTATTTTATTTTATTTCAATATATTTAGTTTTTTTTTTACTTAATTCAAAATTTTTTATTTTATTTTTCTTTTAAATTATTTTAATTGATTTAATTTAATTTTAATTTGTTTTGTCTTAATTTATTTAATTTTGTGTAATTCTTTTGTTTTTGATTTGGTTTTATTCGGAATAATTTATTTATTTGTCTTTTATTACTATTATTTTTTTAGTTTTAATTATTTTATTTTTATTTGAATTATTTTTCTAAATTTTGTAATTGTCATTTTATTTTTATTTTTAATATTTCTGTTTAATATAATGTTATTTAATTTATTTTGATTTAAATCTTTTTTGGATTTTTTGAATAGTTTTTTTTTATCTAATTTTAGTTTATTTTTATAGAAACAAAAACTATTTAGTTTTTTATTTCCATTTTCAGCTACCAATAATGGAGTCACTGCAAGCGATTTTCAGTCGCACCAAAATTAGCGATGAAACTGAAGTTTTGGTGCGTGATGTTAATGTCTTTCGTGAGCTGTCCACGGTCGTTTCTACTTCCGATAAAAAGTATGCATTAATTAATAAATATATTAAAAAGTATATTAAAAATTATTATCACTTATTTACGTAAGCAAACTATGAAGCCTTGTTGATTTAAGAAATTCGGCTAGTATTATATACATACATATATCATATGTTTTTTTCCCCAGATATTCAATAGGCTTTTATGTATAAAAATGGCAAATATTTTTACAAAAACGTTTTATATTAGTTATGTTTATTATTTATTTATTTTTTCCATCTTTGCTTCTTCCTTCTTCTTTTAGCATATCAAATTTCATATTTTTTGTTATTTCTTTGTTAATTCATATGATTATTTATTGCATTACTCAACTTTATACCTATACATATGTATGTATGTACGCGTATTGTATAGAAGACTTAAAATCATTTAATTTTATTATGCAATATTTTAGACCTATTAACAATTTTATAATCTGGTCTTTGGCGCGTCATCTTTTGCCACATTTGTCGCGGGAATACCGTAATTTAATGGAGAATTTCGATCATGCCATTTATGGTGAGTTAGTTATATGTGTTAATTTTTGGTTAATCTTTTGTTGTTGTTATTTGCAAAAACATTTCTATTAAGATTTAAATTTATTAATTTTAAAATATTTTTTATGTCAATATATTCAAGGTCACACTGCCACATATCCGCGTTGGATGGTTTGTTCGCAAATTGTACGCGATTGGCTGCCATTTGCTGTGGAAGCTTTACAGCAGCAACAAAATACACAACGTACAAAGGTGAGTTATAAGAGTGCTGAAAACTAACTATGAAATAAAAAAAAATAAAAATAATTTTGTTGTAAAAGATAAAATTAACTCCTTTCTTTCTTTATTAATTAAAATTAATTAATTTAATTTATTAGTATAAATATTCAATTAATTAATTTTTTTTATTAAATTTAATTTTCATTTATTTCTTTTTTTATTAAAATTTGTATGCCACAGTCCAAACGCTATGCCAAACAAGATTACAAACATGCCGATGCCACCGATGAACCCAGCAAAATACAAGGCAATGATGCTTTCCTGCGTCTCATGTATTACAGCTTACAGAATCAGCTGAAGGACTCAGTTAAACAAGCTGCTTGGATGGATAGGCGTGTGAAGAGCTATATTATTGATAAGGCAAGTATTTAGAAGTGCAGTCTTTACATTTTATAATATAAATATAATAAGTTAATGAATTTAATAATATTTTTTAAAATAAATCTTTTCAGTTGACCACAATGCGTCTTCAAATTGGCATACCCGAGGAGGCGCTTAGCGAGAAATCTTACATAAAAGATTACTATCAACGTTTGTTGTTGAATAATATATATTTTGTTGAACATTTGGAATCGATTTGGAGTTTTCGTAAAGCGCGCATGGAGGCCAAGTTGAAAGCTATGAGCATTGTGGATACGTGAGTGTATGAAACTTTAATTTGAAATGGCATTTTTTCTAATGAAAATAATTTATTCCCTACTCAGCAGTATTGTTTCTGAGATGTATACACAAGATGTATTACAGCCCATAAGATATTCGAATATTTTGAATATGTTGATCATATCGAGAGGCATTGCGGAGTCCAATTATTATGATTACAGATATCCGATGTGAGTAAAAAAAAATATAAAAAAAAATAAATGTAAAACTCAAATACAGTCTACTATTTAATTTCGTTTAGCTTCATTTGAATTAAGTTAATTTAATATTTTTTTTTGATTCTATTTTATTTTACTTTATTTCATTTTAGTTTATTTCTTTTTATTTAATTTAATTTAATTTTGTGTTATTTTAGATCAATATATATGTAGAACAAAAGTTAATTTCATTTTTTGTTTTAATTTTATTCCATTTTAGTTTATTTTAATTATTTTTTTTTTGTATTATATTATTTTTTTTTATTTATACAGTATTACATTATATAATAAATTTTTGTTTATTTTAATTTTAATTTCAATTTCAATTTCAATTTCAATTTCAATTTCAATTTCAATTTCAATTTTAATTTTAATTTTAATTTATTTCACTTTATTTTATTTTATTTATTTTATATAATTTTATTTTATATAATTTTATTTTATAATATTTTATTTTAGTTTATATTATTTCTCTTTATTCCATTTTGTCTTATTTTGTTTTGTTTTATTTATTTGTTTTTTTTTTTGTAATTTAATTTTGTTTTGCTTTATTTCATTTTATTTTATTTCTATTTATTTAATTTAATTTAATATTTTTTTTGATTTGATTTTATTTTACTTTTTGTCATTTTAGTTCATTTCTTTTTATTTAATTTAATTTAATTTTGTGTTATTTCAATATATATGTAAAACAAAATTTAATTTAATTTTTTTGTTTTAATTTTATTCCACTTTAGTTTATTTTAATTATTTTTTTATTTATATTATATTACTTTTTTTATTTATATTATATTATATAATATTATTTTGTTTTATTTTTATTTTAATTTTAATTTTTATTTTTATTTTAATTTATTTCACTTTATTTTATTTTATTTAATTTATTTTATACAATATAATTTTATTTTATAATATTTTATTTTAGTTTATTTTATTTCTCTTTCTTCCATTTTGTCTTATTTTGGTTTGTTTTCTTCATTTGGTTTTTTGTAATTTAATTTTGTTTTGCTTTATTTAATTTAATTTTGTATTAATTAAGATCATTATACATATATATAGAACAATATTTAATTGAATTTTTTGTTTTAATTTTAGTCCATGTTAGTTTATTTTAATAATTTCTTTATTTATTGTATATTATATTATATATATTATATTATTTTGTTTTCTTTTTATTTTTAATTTTATTTTAATTTTTATTTCTATTTTAACTTATTTCACTTTATTTTATTTTATTTTATTTATTTTATACAATTTTTATTTTATATTATTTATTTAAATATTATTTCTCTTTGTTCCACTTTGTCGTATTTTGTTCCGTTTCTTTCATTTGTTTCTTAGTTTTATTGAATTTTTTTATTCACACTAATTTAATTCTAGTTTATCACTATATTTCTTTGTTTAGTATTTAATATTTAATTTAATATAATTTATATTAATTAATTTTTTTAAGCTTATTTTTTTTTTTTGGATTTAATGGTATCCAAAAATTATGATTACAGATATACGATGTTATTTAGTAAAAAAAAATTAAAAAATAATGTAAAACTCAAAGCATTTAATTCTGTATTGTTTCATTTGATTTTATTTTATTTAATTTTTGAATTTGAATTTAATTTATTTTACTTCTTTTTATTTAATTTAATTTAATTTTGTATTATTCTATATCAATATATATACAGAACAATATTTAATTTAATTGTTTGTTTAAATTTAATGTCATTTTAATTTATATTAATTATTTTTTAATTTTCTTATTTTATTTTATTTTTTTTATTTCATCTTAATTAATTTCATTTAATTTAATTTAATTTAATTTAATTTTATTTAAATTATTTTATTTTATATAATAAGTTATTGTAATTTTTAAATTAAATTCAAGTTTTATTCTATATTATTTTATTTTGTCTTATTATAATTTTATTTATTAATTTTTTATTTTATTTTGATTTATTTTATTTTTATTTAATTTGATTTTATATTACTTAATATTATTTTATTTTCTTTTATTTATTTATGTTAATTATATTTTTATTTTCCTTTATTAAATTTTTATTTAATGTGTTTTTTTATTTATTTTTAATTTTTTTAAATTCCTTTTATTTTATTTAAGTTTCTTAATAATAATTTATTATAATTACTTTTTTTTTATTTTAAATTTTTTATTATTATTTTATTATTATTTTATTTTATTTTATATTATTTCTTTTTATGCCACTTTTATCTTCTTTTGATTTCTTTTATTCATTTTGTTTTTAAATTTTATTTTATTTTTTTATTTACTCTAATTTATTTTTAATTTTTCATAATATTTCTTCATTTAACGTCTAATATTTAATTTAATATATTCTTTAAAAATTGGATTTTTGTAGCTTATTTTTTTATTTAATTTTTTTTTTATAATGGTACAAATATTTGATGTAAGTAAAAGAGAATATAAAAAAAATTTAAAACCCAAAGCAGTCCACTATTTAATTTTGTAGGCTTTTAGCACATTTTTTGACTTATATCTATTTACTTATACATATTTTTTTCTTTCCCTTTTGCAGTCCCATAAATTTCGCACGTATTGGCGCTGATATTTTGGAAGTTCTGATCGATTCCATTTACACATTTGTCGAACAGTACAAAGCCGAGCATACGATTTTGACAAACGAAAGTCTTGCCGCGAAATTCGATCTGCCCAAAGTGGATGTGCAGTGTATATTAGGCGAAGTGTCAACACATAGTCATGCCACAGAGTTGGAGGAACTTTCTGCGCATGCGTTAAGAAGTTTTCACTATACATTGAGTGCGGCGAAAATTGCTGCACGTGCGCAGAGCACATTTATCGAGGCAATCAATGCGGGCAGCGCCATTATTGGTGCGAGTACAGATCAGGGTTTGACATATGAAAAGCTGCGTTTAACACAACGTCATCGTATGCCCGGTTTGCGTTCATTCAATGAAAACGAGCTATTTACGCTCGCCTATATGCAGAAACATTGTAGCACGCTGATAGCCGATAAGCATTATGCGCCGATTAAACCGCATGTGGAGCAGCAGTTGGCAGAGGAATATCTGTAATATCTCCATTAATATATACATAAGTAGTATAAATGCAAAAAAACTATAATTTTTTTTATTATTTTCTATTACAGTTTCAAAGCAACATGGCAGCACATACAATTCTTGCCACGTTCGATTAGTTGTGCGACGCCCGAAACACGCTGCACTCACATACTCTAAGCCCTAAAGTATATACAAAGAAATATATATGAAATTAGTCGTTTTTATTAAGTTTATTTTTAAATTACTGCTAAGCTTAGAAAATGCCAGTCCGTACATGCATATTGCTAATATAGTATGTTTAACTGACATCTAATGTTCAAACATTCACATTTTATTGTAGTTTTACATACAAAATATAATTATAAAATATATTCAAATAAGTATTTTCTGCGTATTTATTAAGTAGAGCCAAATGTACTACATAATTATGTCTTATAGTACACATAAGCAGACATACGTGTATGTATGTGTGTTTATCTTTTATACGCTAAGCTAATTGAGTTACAAAGATAGGGTTTTAAGAAAAATGACTTGCTGCACATCTTTCTTTCCATTATAGCATTTAAGTATCGATTTAGTTGCATAATCTCTCATAAATTAATGTATGAAAGCAGTTGAAAGACAAGCATGAATTTATTTAAAAAAATAATAATAATGGTAAATGTATAATAGCATAAATTAGCTGTTATATTCAAAGAACTATATATTTATCATAAATAAATATTATTGAAGAAAAAATAAATAAATGAGACACTTTTTTTATATGAAATAAAAAATATTAAAAAGGTGAGTGTATTTAAGACATATCTTATATAAAATTAAATAAGCAAAGTACAGTTTTTCAAATACAGTCATATAAGCGTTATTTAATTTAGTTTTGTTTCATTTTTTATAATCAAACCTAGATATTTATTTAATATATTTTTATTTATTTTTTTTATTTATTTTTGATTTAATTAAATTAAAACACATTCAATTTATTTTAATTTTTTTATTTTATCTTCTAATTAATTAAATTTAAATGTATTTAATTTTATGTTATTTTATAATTTTATTTTACATTTTTATTTTATTTTTTTTAATTTAATTTTTTTATTTAATTTAATTTTTTATTTCAATTAAAGGCTTATATCCACTTGCAAAACAAAATAAATGCTTTTCTTTGTTAATTTTTTTTTTCGAGAGGCATTTTGTTCTACAAAATAATAGAAAAAATGTGAATAAACAAAATTTAATGTAGTTTAAAGGTAATTAATTTTAAAAAATATCGTATCCTCTTGTCCCTGTAGGCGATCTCCAAAAAGGGTCTCCAAAAAAAAGTGTTTGGCGCTGAGGAAGATATTTCTGCTTCAAATTATATTAAGCCGAAAATAAAAAAAATGTATTATAATAGATGAATACAGGTAATGATCCAAAAAATAGTGAAAATTATGATTTTGACAAAATGGCGGCTTCAAAAAAAAATTATTTTTTTTTTTTTTTAATTTTACACTTCAATAAAAGTGGCTTAAAAAGTTGAAATTATTGTCAAAAATTTTATTCCTTCGATCTTTCCCTAACAAGTATGTCTTAGAAGGTCATGTGAAGATTTTATTTAATAAAATAAATAAAAAATAAAATTTGATCGGTTCAGCCGTTTCAGAGAAATCACCAACTTCGAAAACAGCATTCTCAAATGTATGTGTATTCGAAAAATTTAAGGAAAAAAAATATATATTTTTTTGAAAATTACAAGTGATCATAACTAAGCTTATTTTATTATATTTTATTTTATTTCAATTCATTTTGCTTTATTTCAGTTTCTTCTTTAATTAATTTTTGTTTTATCTAAATCATTTTAAATTATTTTATTTTAATTAATTTTATTTTAATTAATTTATTTTTATTTCATGTAATTTATTATATATTTATATATATATATATATATATATATTTAATGATTATTAATTATTTTTATTTGTTTTCTTTATTATTTTTATTTTAATTTACTTTATTTGTCTAGCTCAAATTAATAAAAAAAGTAATCGATAAGTTTTGCATTAAATTTAAAGCTTTATTTACCACGGTTAAAATTATCCGATTTATTTCACTATTTTGAAGCCAATATCATTATGCCTCGCCCATGAAAACCCTTGTCTCTATTGGTAAAAAATTGGAACGATCGATTTTCACAATTCTTCATCAGCCAAATGATTAATTTTGGTTTCATTTTATTTTGTTTTTGATTCTATATTATTTTATTTTATTTTATTTTATTTATTTACTATTTTTTATTTTACTTTTAATTATTAAACTTTTTAATATACTTTTATTTATTACTCTTTAATTTGCCTCTATTTATTTATTTTTTTAAATTGAATTTCACCTAATTTAATTTTATATTATTCCAGTTTATTTAGTTTTACCTTATTTGGTATTTTATTACAATTTAAATATATTGTTTTACTTTGATTTAATTGAATTTAATTATTTTTGCTTTAATTTATTTTATTTTGTATTTTTATTTTATTACAACTTAAATATATTGTTTTACTTTGATTTAATTGAATTTAATTATTTTTGCTTTAATTTATTTTACTTTGTATTTTTTTTTTGATTTTGTGTACTCTTTTTTATTAATTTGTTTCTTATTTTATTTTTAAACAAATTTACTTCATATTATTTAATTTATTTTTTTTAATTTTCTTTAGTTTTTTGTATTTGTTTATATTATTTCATTTCATTCTTTTTCAATCTTATCTCATTTTATTTTGTTTCATTTAAATTTTTTTAAATTTTTTTTTATTTATATTACTTTAATTTATTTTAATTAAACTTAATTCTTATTAATTTATTCCTATTTTCTTATTTTAACATATTTTTTCATTTATATAATTTCATTTTATACACTTGTTTCATTTTATTACGTTTATTTTATTTTATTTTATTTTTAATTTAATGCACTCCATATTATTTTATACTACTTTAATTTATTTTATTTTATATTTTAATTATTTTAATACGATTTTTTTACTTATATTTAGTTTTATTTTATTTTAATTTACCTTATTTAGATAACTAAAATAATTTCATAAAATTTCTTTCGTTTATTTTTTTTTAAATGAAATGAAATAATTCAATTTTGAAGATTTTTACTCGATATAATTTATTTATTTTTTATTTTAGTTTATTTAGTTTTGTATTTCATTCTTATTTTAATTAATTTTAATATTATTACAGTTGCATTACTATATTTATTTTAAATTTAATTATTTTATATTGGTGTATTTTATTTTAATTTTTCATTTGTTCCATTTCAATTTGTTTTAGTTTAATTGATTTAACTAAATTAATATAAATTAAATCTACAAAATGTTATTTGTTTATAATTTTAAATATTGTAATTATATATTTCAAACTCACCTTAAGGACAATATGGCTTCTTTTCCAAACAAACGAGCACATTTAGTTTTTTTTGTGTTCTTTATTGAATTATATTTTTGGTCTCTAACAATAGCAGCAGCTTTGCTTTTTTGTCTTATCTATTAATTTATTATAATAATTTCTTGGTTTATGTTTTATATTTATCAAGGTTATTTATTCTTTACTTATTTCATACACATACATATGTATGTATATAAATTAAATTTTTTATTTACTTATTTATCATTTGCTGTAGTAATTTACTTAACGATTTATAAAACATTTTATCTGTTTTGTTTTGCATTGTTCTTGTTTTATTTTATTTTTTAGAATTATAACAACGTACATATTTCTCATCTTTTTACATCTCGTTTTGTATTTGTGATTTATTATTAAATATTTATTTTTAATATATTTGTATTTATTTGTTTGACATTATTTCATTATTTCATTGGTACCTAAGTTGCTGATGGCTGTTTTTAATTACTAAATTTGGATCATTTGGTTATTTATGTGAGCGTTATTGTATTATTTAATGCTTTGGGAAGGAAATTGGCCAGTTTCGGTTTTTGTTTTAGCAAACTTTTTAATTTGATTTGTTGAATTTCTTCTGAATTGACTAAGATTTATTGCAATAAATAATAACTGTTTATATATGTATGTATTATGTGTAAGTATCGTATATTTATGTATGTAGTAAATAGTAAATTAATGCAAATTGTCGCCGATAAGTAGTTTCCTTTGCCATGTACACGCCTGTTGTCGTGATTTCTCAACACAATAAAGCCTTTGTCTTCAAATCTTTAACAGACATATTACTTAATTATTATTAATCCTTTACCCTTATCGCTTGCGCCCGTTTAGCGCGTCTGCCACACACTTTAGGTACTACAATATTCGTTACACTTTGCTTCATTCATATATGTATGTATATAAACTTTTTTTTTGTGTTGTTTGTTTCTATATCACATGCTTCTTCTATTAACATTTCTTTTAACAATTTTTTTTTTACTTTACTGTACACATCACTTTAAGGCTCATTTGCCACCCATTTTTCGTTATGCATATACATTTTTTATTTTCCGATTTTGTAGGGTTAAGGATTGTTATGGAAATGCATTTCTTATTGTTTTTTTAATATTTGCCTAATTTATTGTATTTTAATTATTTTTTTTCTTTTTTTCACACTATAAATAATCATAAGCATTTATTTTATTATTCATTTGTTGCATTTCTTATTGTTCTTTTGCATATCTATGTTATAACAAATCTATATTCGTTTTTACATGATTTTCTTCATTTATACAATAATTAAATTTGCTAGAAATTTGTATTGAAATTATATGGAAATATTGCGAATGAACTATATGCTTATTAAATTAATACTTTTTTATTCGCGTCTATAATTTTTTGTTATTTTTTGTTTTAATTTTGCAAATTTGAGATTTCTTTCTCATTCTTGACCAGTCTTTTTATATTAATAATGATCTTTTAAAGGGAGTTTTCACGCAATGCCCTGTGTAGCATAATAAAAATAAATAATAATATTAAAAAAACTAACACAATTAATAAAATAAAATAAAATAAAATAAAATAAAATAAAATAAGATAAAATAAAATAAAATTAAATTAAAATAATTAAGTTAAATTAAATGAAATTGAATAAAATAGAATCAAATACATTGAAATAAAAAAAAATGAAATAAAATAAAATCAAATGAAATGAAACAAAGAAAAATTAAATAAAATGAAAAAAATGATGTTAAATTAAATAAAGAAAAAAATAAAAAATTTAAATAAAAGGTAGAAATTATAAACCAAAATTTAGTAAAATACAGTACAATAAGTGAAGAAAACATAACTCTGGTTTGCATTTTGGGCCGATGTATACGAGACTTATCTATAACTCGACGAGGACAAGACATATGACCATACTTTTTTTTGCTTAGGTTGGCAGGACTGTTATATGTTTACATGTCAAATTTGAGCGCGATCTGTCACATAGTTTTTTTTTTACGGCACTATAAACAAGTCAACCTCGAGTGTGTTTTTCGAATTTTACTATGGAAATTAACGTTGAGCAAAGAGTTTGTTTGAAATTTTGTTATTCCAATGGAATAAGTGCGACGGACGCAATGAAAATGTTGCAGAAGGCATATGGGGAGTCTTGCCTATCACGTGCACGTATTTTTGCTTGGTATAAGTCGTTCAAGGACGGCCGTATATCGCTGGAGAACTTGCCCCATGATCGTCGTCCAGCAACGTCAATAAACGAAGAAAACGTCGAAAAAGTAAAGAAAATTGTGTTGGAAAATCGTCGTGTGACTGAAAGAGAGATAGCTAGTGAGCTCAACATATCATATGGATCCACTCATAGCATTATTCACGATGTTTTGGGCATGAGACGTGTGTCTTCTCGACTTGTTCCAAAATTGTTGAATTTTCTTCAAAAAGAGGAACGCAAAACTGTCGCCAATGAAATGCTCACAATGAGTGATACGGACATCCAGCACATCATAACTGGTGACGAGACTTGAGTCTATGAATACGACGTTGAAACAGCCCAGCAATCATCTGAATGGCGCCTTCCAAATGAGCCGAAACCCAAAAAACCACGTCAAAGTCGATCGAAAATCAAAGTTATGCTCACTGTTTTCTTTGATAGCCAAGGTGTTGTGCACTCGGAATTCCTTCCAGAAGGTCAATCCGTTAATGCTGAATATTATTTATCCGTTTTGAAGCGTTTGCGTGAGAATATTCGTCTCAAAAGGAAGGATTTGTGGGACAACAAGTCATGGTTTCTACATCATGATAATGCGCCAGCTCATACGTCCCGTCTTGTACGCGATTATTTGACCAAAAACAACGTAAATATTGTTCCGCAAGCACCGTATTCACCCGACATGGCACCGTGTGACTTTTTCCTTTTCCCTAAACTCAAATTGCCGCTTCGTGGAAAGCATTTTCAGTCGATTGAAGTCATAAAAGAGAATTCGAAGAAGGAACTGAAAGCCATACCTAAAGCGGCCTACCAGAAGTGTTATGAAGATTGGAAAAAAAGGTGGCATATGTGTATCGCCTCTAATGGTGACTATTATGAAGGGGATAAAATAAATATTGAAGAATAATTAACCCTTTTTGTTTTATGGAGCAGTCTCGTTTATATTTGAGCAGAAGGTATGTATTTATTAGTTGATAAATTTTAAACTTTCAGGCCGTTAACTGAAAAGCAAACACATTTGTTTCTTTTTCTGCCTCCTATGTGCTCCGATACCATTCGTATCTTCTTCAGGGAGTCTAAAACACAATTATAACTATATCACATAATTGATTTTGATATTTATTTATGTTCATTGCCATCACATTTCTTCCATTGACTTTCAATGCAATAGATAAATATTTTAAGATCCAAACCCATACAAAATTATATTAAAAAATCCAACTTAAATAAAATGAAATAAAATAAAAAATTAAATTAAATGAAATAAATCAAAATATAATAAAATAAAACTAAATTAAGTTAAGTAGAATATTATTAAAAATATTATAAACTAAAATAATAAAGTAAAATTAAATCTAACAAAAATTAAAAAACACAACCAATTAAATTAAAATAAAATACAAATTGGTGTTTTTTTATAATTTGTTGAAAAAAAAAAATTTCCGTGGCGATTATATTATTACCAATTAAATATAATTTTCTTAAAACATTGTATAAAATTTCTTTTATTCATTTTTTGATACTTCGAAGTTTTGAAAACAAATTCATTTAAAAGTTGAAATATTAACTTTTAAAACTCTCATGACTTTTTCACTACCATTTAATACAGTATATTGTCTGAAAAAAATTTATAACATGAAATTGAAATGTTGTTATTTAGACAGAACAAGAAAAAATAGAAATTACAAATCCTTGGCTACGTGGGCATCACAATACTTAGAGGCAAAATAGTGAATAGAAGCCAACTTTTATCTAATCTAAACTTTTTATTGAATTGAAACGCATTTGTTTCGTATTTTGTGTACACTTTTTTTAAGTTTTTGTGCTTTTGATTTGACAACATGAAGCAAAGCTCATTATAAGTAGAAATGCGTTATTTTTATTATTATTTTTAATTTTATTTTAGTATTTATAAAATAATTACAATATTTGGTTCGCTTCTTATTTGTATATATGTATGTGTATGCATATTGTTTCTGTATTATTGTGTGTTTGTGTATGTGTGTGTTTTTATTTTAATTTATTTTGATTGAATTTGATTTTCTCTTTTCGTTTGAAAGTAAATAAAATTTGAAATTGTGTCTATGCTTGTTTTATTTGGTAATTAATTACATAAATATTTATCAATAATAATTTTTTGCAGCAGTTATTGTATTTACTTTATATTTATACATTAGATGTGTATATTTAGTTATTTTCCTTTTGTTTAGTTTAGTTTGGCAAGATTTTTTAACAAATTATATTCTTTATTATTATATATTGTTTATTTATATATTTCATTATTTTTCGCACACATTAATACTTTGCTGTCGTACTTGATGTTTGTTTGTATGCATGTATGCATGTATGTATGTATGTATTGTATGTATATATATAATTATATTTTTGTTATTATATTTGGATTTATTTACGTTTTGCATTGATTTTTCATTTTGTTCTTTTTGGGTTTTGTTTTTTGTTTTGTGTTTTTATCTTTTACTTAGGATATTTTGAATAAAAAAGCCATTTTAATTGATTTATTTATATTTATTTTACTCCTTCACATAATTTGATTTCTAGAATTTATTATAATAATTTGAATAAGAATATAAATAACACGCATAATTGAGTTTTTCTCGTGTGTGATATTTTTAATTTTTTTTTTAATTTACTATACGATTCGTTTTTGTTTTGTATTTTGTTTCATAAATAAACCGAAAAATTATATATGTATGTAATATAAAAATTCTATATCGATATGTTGTTTTTCTAATTAATTAAATTCATTCAACAAATGGCATTTTTTTAGTGATTTATTTGCAAAGCTTCATTTAAACAAAACGCTTAATTTGTAAACTAAATTCACGATTCAGGTGTAAATTTAAAAAATGAAGATTAATTAAATTAAAAAATAAAAATTAATAATTAATTAATATAAATTAAGAAATTTCGGAAATATTACTCTGTAACTCAAAACAAAATTGTTTTTTTTTTTTTAAATAAAAATTAGCGAAAAAAGTGCTGTTCATTTCTTGTTTTCATTTGTTGATTTTCGTAATGCTTTTGTAAGTTGTTTTTTTTTTCTTTTGCGTGGACGGTATTCAAAGCTTTTAGATAACTTCAAAACTTTATGTTTAACACTCCATATTTTTTGTTTTCTATTTTATTTTTCTCTATATATTTTTGTCCATTTTTGTTTCATATTTTTTTTTTACAATAGTTATTTACAATTCGCATATTTCTTTCTATATATTCAAAGAGGAAATTAAATATCTAAATATATATAAATTAAGTTGAAAATGATAAGCATTTTTTTAAATTTAAATAAAAATATCTTTTTTAATTATATATTTTTACAGAATTAAAATAATAATGATAAAATAATGAGGGATGTACCCCCACAATGGGCAAGCTCAAAATCTAAGCAAAAGTTTTGATGGCTGATCTCAAATAATTCTTAAAAAAAGTTACTGCGTTCCATTTTCGAAATATGCTTTCCTTGAATGTCTAGTTTTGAGTCGAACAGGCAAATAAAAGAAAAAATCCTCAGATTGATTTTTTTATCCACATTTACTAAAATTATGATTAAAATTATAAGCCCCATACCCTTCTGAGCCCCATTTCTGGGAAGAGTCTACGAAATAAGCACGTTTAAATCATTATGTGGTTCTGAAGAGTTATATTAAAGCATTATCTTCTAGTGAAAATCAAATTAAATCCCATCAGATGGCAAAAATATACTTTTGTTAACAGCCCAAATGATCAAAGTTCCCAATAACATAATTTTTCATTTACGACATCATACTAAAAGGAAATTCATTCGATCGTCATTTTTGATCACCATCAAAGATTGAACACAGCTCATAATACAGCTAAATTAAAATGTAAGGAAACTATGTTCTCTTTATCTCTAACTCAATTCACTTTTTCCTCTCTCTCCCTCTCTCACTCTCACTCACACTGTCGTCCCTTTTTTCTCCCTTTCCCCCCTATCTTTCTCTCTCTCACCCTCTTTCTCTACATCTCTCTCCCTCTCCCTCTCCCTCTCTCTCCCTCTCTCTCTCCCCCTCTCTTTCTCCCTCTCTCTTTCCCTCTCTCTCTCCCTCTCTCTCTCCCTCTCTCTCTCCCTCTCTCTCTCCCTCTCTCTCTCCCTCTCTCTCTCCCTTTCTCTCCCTTTCTCTCCCTTTCTTTCTCCCTCTCTCTATCCCTTTCTCCCTTCATTTCTATCCCTTTCTTTTTTCTCTCTCTCTCTCTCTCTCTCTCTCTCCCTCTCTCTCTCTCTCTCTACCTCTCTCTCTACCTCTCTCTCTCCCTCTCTCTCTCTATCTCTCTCTCTCTCTCTCTCCCTCTCTCTCTCTCTCTCTACCTCTCTCTCTCCCCCTCTCTCTCTCTATCTCTCTCTCTCTCTCTCTCCCTCTATCTCCCTCTCTCTCTATCTATTTTTCCCTTTCTCTCTTAATCTCCCTCTCTCTCTATCTATTTTTCCCTTTCTCTCTTAATCTCCCTCTCCCTCTCTCTTTTACCCTCTATCTCTATCTCTATCCCTCTCCCTTAATCTGATTATGACTACGACTCTATTTACTCACTCTGAGACCCTCTTTATTTTGGGCAACAAAGACTCAGTTCTTAATTTCAACTAATTATTTTTATAAAAACGTATTTAAAAAAAAATAAGCAAAAAAAAACTTACAAATGTCATAATAGGTATATGGACCTTTTCTCGCTATTGAGACAAACAAAAAGAGGAAACAATATTTTCTACAGTACGAAGAAAAACACTACGAATTGCGTACATAATTTGAAATTTTCTAAACTAATCTAATACAAGCACACTTACAAGTATACACATGTAGTACATACACACGTATATATAAATATATTAACAAACACAAATCTCAATTGTACAGACATAAATTTATCTATTTTATAGTGGAAGAATGACACGAGAGCTTCGGGGTATACATACTTGCTACAACTTACGATTAACTACGAGTACTTATACAATAATAATTTTGGAAGATACTACATAATATATCTTTGAGCTACTATGCTTATGTATGTATTTAACTACTTTGAAGAAAAAATTTAATAATGAAACTAAAAGCTTGAAGAAATTTACTTACATAAAATTATTGAATTTGTAATATTATATACTGTTATAAATTTACAAGTATCATATTTCAAATTTATTTAATTTAAGTAATTTATCTGTTACTTCTGCACACCTTCTTTTTCTATTTTTTGTAGCTTTTTTTTTTGCATTTGTCTATAATGTAGATTTGTATTGTAGTAATTTATTGTTGTTACTTTGTTGTTGTTTTTTTTTTAGTATTTACAAAAAAAGTAGTTCATTTTTGTGGCATTGAATTTTATACGTTTCTGTTGTTGTATCGGCAATTTATGCATTGTTTTAATAAATATTTTCCTTCTTTTAATTAATTTATTGTTTTGTTTATTTATTTGTATGTACGAGTACGAACATTTTTTATTGTGTATTTTGTAGTTTTGTATTTAATATATCTTTTTTTTTTAAACATAACGGCAGTTTTATTGATTAAGTAATCGTACTCATGGCTGCATGTATGTATGGTATATGTGCATTTATGTTTGGTTTTGTGGGCAACTGACTGCGGTGATTTAAATAATAAAAAAATGTTAAATGTAAATTCAAAAAAAAAAAAAAAGAATTCAAAATATTAAAAATACAACAAATCCAAAAGAAGAAACCTACATGAAAATAAAAAAATAAAATAAAAAAAATCACGTCTTAAATAACAGCAACGAAAGGATTATAAAATATATACAAATAAAACATGAAAAATAGAGTTAAATCAGAAATATATACAAATATATAATATAAATAGTTAATGGGTATTTTTATGAAAACTATATGCTTTAGAACATCAGCCTTTTTTAAAATAAACAAATTTTTATTTACTAAATATTATGCATTTTAATGAAAATATTCAAACGCGTTTCATCTTTCATATATTATATTTCAAAATTATTTTAAAAATAATTAAAAAAATTTATTTCCAAATAATTGAAAAAAATTTAAAGAAATTGAAATTTTTTTATTTATTGATAACCGGTTTTTTAAATATATGTAAGCATTTTTTTAAATCGTAAGTTAAAATACTTCACGAAATTTTGATTTTTTTTGAATAAAATTAAAAACAAAATCTCCATAATACCTGAACTTTATTTCTTTAAATTCATTAATTAAAAAAAATTAGTAAATTATAAAAACCTAGGAAAATGGAGATATTAATTGTCTAATTATTATTTTTATTTAATTTTACTAAAAATTTATACAAGGCTTCTTTTCCCAAAAATACGGGTAAAATTATTTCACGAAAAGAAATTTAATATATTTTTTTATTCGAATATCGTATTTTTTAAAATTATTTTATGAATATTTATACACAAGGCTGAAAAAGATTTAAAAATATTGAATAAAGGAATATAAAATCAAATAAAAAAATTTATAAATTAATAAATACCTATAACAGAGTTATTTATTAATTTGTTTATAATGTTTTTATGTAAACAAGACATCTTTTGGAAATTATTAATAAAAAAAAATAATTTTTTTTTTATAAATTTTATTTTTTAATTCAATTTTTTTTTTAATTTTTATTTTTTTGGTGAAAAAATTTAATTATGGCAAAAGGTTTATTTTCATAAATTTTTGATTTTGGGCGAAAAAAATTAATAATTATTCTTCCCAAAATTTACAAAGTTTTAAAAAAACGATAATGTAAAAAATTAAAAAAAAATTTAATAATACATTAAGTAAACTCTTATATTAAGAAATTAGTTAAATAATTTTTTTCTAATAATAATAATGAAGTGTTTTTTGTGTACAGCAACAAGATGTATTTTTTTCTGAAAATCTTAGTGAATGTGAAAAAACCAATAATAATATTTAATAAATAATATTTTTTTTCTGATGAAATGATTTATACTAATAATGATTCTTACCAAATTTAAAAAATATATTCATCTAAAAAAATAGCAAAAAGAGTAACACATACAATAAACTTAATAATTGCATAAAATATTTTTATTAAAAATATATAAATAAAATTTCGTTTTTAAAAATATTGAAAATAATATATCATGGAAGAAGAAATTAAATTAAACAGTTTTTAAAGAGTTTTTGCAGTTTCCATAAATTATGATAAACAACTTTTTCATAAATTTGAGAAGTGTTGAAAGAATAGTAAATTTCCCTATTAAAAAAAAATAATAACAAATTTAAAGAGATCTATTTGAGGATTAAATTAATTATAAACTTATTTACTGAAAAGTTTATGACTAAAGAAAGCAAAAAAAAAATAATAATAAATTAAAAAATATGTGTGGAAATTTATTAATTATTAATTTACAAATTTACTTTTTTCAAAATACATAAACACAACTGAAAATATAAGTTACGTATTGCAGGGAAAATTTCTTAATAAAATATTACATTTTTTATGAAATAATTTTAGAGTAATTATTGACAAAATTGAAGAAGATTTAAAAACAATTAAAATTAACTTTCACTAAAAAATTGTAAAATCATTAAAAACGTGGAAAAAATTAAAAAAATTAATTTATTATATTTTTTATTGATTGAAAAAATTTCAAAATTATTTTTAAATAAGTTTTTTTTTCTGAAGATGTTAAGCACAAGTATTTCGTGTATTAAAATATTTACAACAATGTAGAATTTTTCATTAATTAATACGATTTAAAACAAATTTAAAACTTAAAATAAATACAAACATATGTCTGTATGTGAGAATTATATTATGTTTTAAATTATTTAGAAAAGATTTTTATTAAACGATTAAAAAATGACGGGAAAGTAAAGAATGTGTTTTCAATTATTTAAAAAGATTTTTATAAATATATAAAAACATTTTTTTCGTGAAAATATAAACAAAGGTATTTAATTTAAAAAATTTAAATTTGAAAAATATATATATTTTTCTTCAAAAATATTCGAGAAAAAATTTTAAAAGACTTAAAATTGAAAAATGTAAAAAAAGAATTACCAAAGTAAAAAAGAAATTATTAAATTAACTGTTTTCTTCTGTTTAATTCTGAATATTTCTTGAAATTTGGAGCTCAAGTTGTTTAACGTTTCAAGTTGGGTTTTTGTGTTGCCTGATTTTTAGTTTGAATATTTTATGATATTTACGAAATATTATTATTTTTTTGATAATAGTTAAAATATTTTCTTTAAATTTGCCAAAGGTAAATTATTATTATTTATTTGTGAACATTTTGGTTGTGCTTCTTGTTTTTCAAAATATTAGCAAAAGAAAAGATATGGATTACATATTTACATACGCATTTAGTCGAACTAAAATCCACAGTTAAAAATAACTTTTTTATGCTAACATATTTCCGTTTAATTTTTTTAAAATATAAATGAAAAAATAAATACGCTGAGTAAAATAAAAATATGAACAAATTTTAATTGATGAACCTAATATTTTACTTTTTTTTTAATTGTAAATGAATTTTGTTTACTTATACGCCGCTAATACACAAAAAATAAATAAATGTACATATATTCCTATTTATTTATTTTTATTTTTATTTTTTCTATTTTAATTTCTATTTATGATGATTTTCTATAATTTTCTCTTGCTTATCTGTTTGCATTTTTTAGTTAGTTTCCTTTTATTCTGTAGCTAAATATGATATTCTCTAAATGTGTTCTAAAAAAATGTTTCGCTTTTTGTTGTATTTTTTGTTTTTGGTTTCCATTTGCTAACGATAAGTTTAACTAGTATTTGTTTATTTATTTTTACCATTTTTTTTTGTGTGTGTGTGTTTTATTTTATTTTTTTTGTTCATGGTTTTCAATTTATTCCCTTTACGACATTTACATATTTTCTCAACAATCGCTGTGTGTTTCCTCTTTTAGCACTGAAGCGGTTCTAGACCGCTTTCGATGACGTTTCTGGCATCCAACGCAGCTTTTCACGTTGCCAATTGAGGCCGGTTTCCAAGTGTTTTACTATGAAATATTAGAGATATATGTGTATATATGTTTTTCTAATTATTATAAATAAATTTAAAATTATTTTAGCATTAATTTAGGAAATAAAATTATTTATTGTTGGAAAACATTTCTACCCACCTACCCTACTTTCATTCCATAATTATTATGCACTCTCGACTTACCCAGTAGTCAGACGTCAGTTTCAATGCTGACCGCCATGGCACTATTGTGACGCAATTGCAGTGTATTCGTTTGGCCGCGCAAGCCATTCTGTTGCTGTTGCTGTTGTTGCTGTTGCAATTGTAATTGCTGCTTTTCGAATGATTGCTGTGCTCGCAAAAATGGAGCTAAATGTCGGCCAGGATGATCAGTCAAACCGGGTGTCGCATCGATGCCATCATCTAAATCCATTATATCGGATGATGATTCGGACATAGAAGATTTCTTCATATGTTGGCCTTAAATTAACAAGAAAAAAAAAAAAACAGAAAAAAACATAATTAAAATAAGCAATAAATTATTATTAATTTTGTTTTTTTTTTTTTTTAACTGAGCACTAGAAGCACACTCACCCAATGCACCAGGTAAATATGAACAACTTGTGACGTGATTGAAATTTTGACTCTGCATCTCTTCCTGATCCGTTTCGCGATGATAGAAATAATTGAAATTACTGACGATAACAGGGACGGGCAGTGCGATGGTCAATACACCAGCGATCACACATAGCGAACCGACGATTTTGCCCCAGAAGCCGACAGGTCTGTTGTTGTTGAGTGGAGTTTTGAGTGAAATTGTTGAGTTGTTGTTTTTGGGGCGATGAGCGCGTAAAAGTTGTTGCCATATTTTTTGTGATAGTTTAATTAATTAATTTTTTATTTTTATATTACATTATTTTTAATTATTTATTTTCAATTATTTTGAATTATTATTTGATTATTTAATTTTAATTATTTAATTTTTTTATAAATAATTTATTTTAGTTTAAATTTTTGTTTCATGTTGAAGAGAGTTTAAAGAGCAAAATATTTATTAGTAACTCAAATTTACTACTATTCTTTTGTTTAGTTAACGAAATGCTTTCTTTTTTTTTTGCATGATAAATAGTATAGTATTCTAAATAGAGAGAAAACTTTTAGACACCGATTTTTTGGTTTTTTGTTTTTTTTTTTGAACTTAGAAGAGAGTAACTTAGTAAAGCAAAATTAATTTTACGCTAAATAACAAGTAAGCAAATGTGACTACAGACTTTTTGAGACTAACGAGTGAGTTAAAATTACGTTTTGTATCACTCAGAAATGAGTATGAAATGAAACAGAGAGTATTTGTTGAAAAGAGATACATGAGTCATATGAGTTTACCAATGAGTTTAGTATGAGTCTACCAATGAGTACAGTTTGAGTGTATGGTAAATGACTGATTTGAGTAAAATTGATGAAGTTTGATTTGTTGACTGTTATTTCTTTTTTTTTTTGTTTAGCTACGAGTTAAACGAGTAATAAAGCGAGAGTTTTATAAAAAAAAAATTGAGTACACTACACGTAAAGAGAGAACAACAGCGATAACGGTAAAACTGCACGAGTCGATATGTAACTCAAACGTTTTGAATTTTATGACAGGTGATAGGTGGCTGAGTGGATTTTCGTCAACCAATAAATGAGTGAATGTAATAAGTTATAGAATGCTGCAGACAAAGTAGATGGGCGCAAGGTGTTGTGAATTTTAACGGTGGTTAAGTGTAATATTTTCGTTATGCTTTTATACATTAACTGTTAAATTAATGATGCTAAATATTTAGTATGATTAAGAGAGTATGTAATACAATAAAATATTAAAACTTACATAAAAATTTTGCATTTATTTTTATTTATTTTTTTACTGAAATTTAATGCCAGTGTAATGTATATTGGACGTCATACCGGTTGTTGTTGTTTTGCTGTTTTCAATTTTTTTTTTTAGTATTATTTGGCGTTTTTTTGGTACTGTTAGTGCAATAAAAAATCGCAAAAACGTGCTCAACTCGCTATAAATTATTTTCATTAAAAAAATTAACATAAAATTTTCACGCAAAATTGTCGACTCATCTTTAATACCATGCAACAAAAATAGTAGTATAGTAGTAGATAGTTGGAAATTTTTTAAAATAACATTTATATATTTTATAAAAAAAAGGGAAAGTAGAAATAATCTGCAGTTTAAACAAAATACTATTAGACATACAAAAAATATTAAAAAAAGAAAAACGAAATTAATAAGAAAATAATAATAAAAGAAATACAATAAACGAGTATAATAAATAAATACATTTAAGTAATGGGCATGTAATCGTTGTGAAGACAATAATCATACACAGACACACATCAAGAAGTAGTAGTAGTAGTAGTAGTAGCAGTAGTAGTAGTACATACATATGTATTTAGAAGGAAAATAATTTGCGCATTTTTTTGTTTTTGTTCTTTTTTTTACGGATAACAAAAAAAAACTCGAATAATTTACATACATAATTAACATACTTTACTTACCAACATTCACACATTTTCGTATATACATTTCATACGTGTAGATAATGGTTTCACGAAATCTGGCAACCAACAACCATATAACTTATGCTACTAAGTATTTGCTAGAACCAAAAAAAAAAGTCTCAAATACTAAAATTTACACATTATAAAATAATTCTCAATTATTTAAAAATACCATTGTTTACGTGTACATACAACTTTAGTTTTTTTTCCAACTTGAAACTTTCAACAAAGCTTTCATTAATTTATTGGGGGAAATATAAAAATTCACTACATCGTACACTGTGCTTTCACTTTTTAAGTAGGTATAAAGCTTTTGGAAATTCAATAGCTTACATAAAAAGCACAATTCTTGACACAGAACTTTCTACATTTTGACTAGCCGATGTCTAAAGTTACCGATATTAAGAAATTATAATTTGAAATCAATTAAATTTATGAGACAAAAAAAATGATGTTTTCATAAACAATCTTATCAAAATTTATATAAGGTGTTTGTGCCCACTGATTTGCACTATTTCATTGAATTATGTAAATTTTAAATATTACTATATTTTGAACTTTTCTAAGCAGCAGCTTTAGGTAAGCTTTTCAAGTGAGCTTTCGAAAAGCTTTCGCATGAAAAAGTTGAGCTTTAGCATATAAAGTATATCAAAATCGTTTCTTCTTTGCACACAATTTTAGGAATTTCCAATTTCTAAGAGCTTTCATCACAAATTGTTTTCTAGCAGATATACATATAGTTTCACTGATTTCCGACAAAATTACTCCATAAAGCTCTTCTTAGAAGAGCATAAAGTATGCAACGATAAAATGTAATGTATTGCTAAATGTAAATAAAAGAACGAAATTGGAGCGTGGCAAATATTAAAAGGTTTGTCATTAAATTAATGTTTTTGAAGACTAACTATTAATTAATTAAAATTCACCCAAAATACTACACTACCGAATTGAAAGGTACTTTTTATTTCTTTACAAGGATTTCTTCAGCTGAATTTATACTTGTCAAACTACTTGAATACAGTCTAATATTTAGAGCTGTGAAATTGTTAAAAAATATATATACATATATTAATAAAAATTTAAGTACTATTGTATATAAAAATTTAAAAAAAGAAATACACTAAAATTTTTTAAATATCCAAATCTTTGGTATGAGAAAATTTTGAATTTTTCAGAAAATGTATGAAAACTTTTTAGGAGCCTGCCAACGCTATCCTATCTCAAAGTTTGCTGGGTTTGAAGCTTGGCTATGGAACTTTTTTGCCATCTTAAATATACAAACATTTTGACATACTGTAGTGTTCATTGAATTAATGATATTACCTAATAAAGCTAACACTTAAGAACACTTCCCTGCGGTTTAAGTGTATTAAAATTGAAAAAAAAAACAAAAAAACAATGCTGTTGCAGATTTTCGAGAAAAAAACAGTAGTGCATTAAATTTTTCTCATAATTTTATTACTTTTTCTGCTTTTATTTTTTTCTTGCTTTTATTGTATTTTTTTTTTTAATTATATATTATTTATTTTGTTAATCTAATAATCGGCGCTTTGCATTTTTTAAGTTTTTTTTTTGTTGCTCTATATAATGTTATTTTTTATACTTAATTTTTAATATTTATTTCATATAATAATTATAATAATAATGATAATAATAATAATAATTCATCATTAATAGTAATAATAAGAATAATAGAGGAATTTGTTTTTCTTTTCTTGTTTTTATTTGGTCTATTAATTATTTATTTTATTTTTTTATTTTTTACACTAATTTTTTGTTTTGTTTTTTTTTTTTGGTTCTTTTTCTCTGTTTGTTATTTTTTGCTGTGTCTTGCTTTAGCATTTTAAATTTATTAATTTAGGCTTTAACATCTCGAATTACGCAGCGGTGTATGTGTTTTGTTTTAGTTAATATCTTTTCGTATTTTTTTATTGTTAATTGATTTTCACTTAAAATTTAATTAATTGTTCATAACGTTTATAAAACATTTTAATGCTTAACAACTTGGTTTAATTTTTTTTTGTTTTTCTTTTATTTATAATTTAATTTATATTTAATGTTTTTGTTTTACAATTTTTCATTAATTGTTTTATATTTTTTCTTTATTATTTTAAGCGTAATTAATTATAATAAACGGTAATTGAAAATGATATTTATTTTTATATTTTTTTTTTTGCATTGGCTTGTGTATTTTGTTGGTTGTTTTTAACATTTTTTTCTTCTGTACATAATCTTTATTAATTATTTGCAATTTTATACTGTTTGTGTTTGTTACGTTTAGAATTTTAAAGTATTACTGGCGTTTATTACATTGCTTGCACTGAATTTCGTTTTTGTTTTTAATTTTAATATGCAACTATTAGCGGTATTTTGTGTTAATTTTTGTATTCTTTTATGTATTTAAAGTTATCAGGCTGGCGCAATTTAGCAAATTACCTATTTTTATTTTAATTTAATTTTTTCAAATAATACTAATATTTTTTTTAACGCTAAGTGGCAAATTGCGTTCAAGGTAGCTTATGAGTTTTTGTTTTTTTTTACAAGTATTTATGTATATGTGTGTGTGTGTAGCCTTTGGTATGCTAACTAATACAAATTTTAACAAAAATTACTTTTATATATTGTTTAAATTTCGTTTTTTTTTGCATAGAAATTCATTTATTGTGTATTTTAATGCAGTTTTTGTTTTAATATTTTTATTTTGCCTTTCTAATTTAGCAAATTACCACCTTTGACGTTGAGCTTACGCTAATTTAGTTTTTTTTATGGAAATTTCTTTAAGTAATGGCTTTTAAAATTAAGGGTTTTAAATGAATTTTTCCATAAATTATTGTAGAAAAAAAGCCAAATAATATATTCCACATTTTTAATTTTTTTAAGTAATTAATTTTTTTTATTAATTTTTTTTAATAAACAATTATTAAATTTTAAATAATCAAACATTTTTTTAATTGAAAAAAGAAAAAGTTAACTGATTTTCAGTACTCTCTGTCCGCTTGCCTTCAATTATAAGAAACAGTTTCGTTACCAACATGTAAGCTTTTCAAAGCTTTGAAAGCTTCAATGCAAAGCTTTTTTCTCGAATTGAATATTATTAAATTCTATTAATGTTTAGTATTTTTTGGCATTTTACATATAGTATTTTCTACTCAAGCAGTGCCGCAGTCAGTGCTAAAAATCAGTTACCCACATTGGAAAATAATAAATAAATTTAAAAATTAAATTCTTTTATTTAATTTTTTTTCCTTCCAATTATAATTAATTATAATAATTTTATTAATTCAATTAATTTACACATACATATATATGTATTTTTTTAATTTTTCTATTTCCAGTCTTTTTTTTTTGGTCAAAAGAAATCCAGGCTTTTTCATTTTATTTAAAAATTTCTTTCGTTTTAGCCTTGCTACTTGATTATTATTTTCTTTTCATTTTTTCGTAAGCAAGCATATTAGTAATTAACTGTTGGCGTACAGTTTTTGAGCATAAAAGCGGAAAAAGTCGAACTTTAATTAAATATTAAACATTGTATTTTAGAGCTTTCAAAAAGCTCAAAACCGAAAGGTGTGAATTAATGCGTTTATGAAGAGAGAAAGATATATATGTCTATATATAGAGAGAGAGAGCTGGAAAAGAAGTGAGCGCATAAACTCATTGCTCTCGAAAAACTTGCTATTTTATATAATCTGACTTTTTCTATAATATTAGCGATATGTTTAATTCATTTAATTAAATTATAATTTCATAAATAACTAACAAGTCTTACAACAACTAAGACTATTTAATGGGTTTCTTCTTTATATTGAAAGTTTTCAAAATAATTTATGTATGTATTTTATAAAACGAAGACTACAACATACAAAAAAATACCCTAAAGTTTGATATATAACTACTAAAATAAAAATTATTTAAATATAATCGAAAGCACTGAAAAATATTGCATGAAATGAATAGTAAAACTTTGAAAAGCTTAAAGCTACTGCTGCAGCTTACAAAAAAATTTCGAAAGCTTAAAAATACATTACAGTACTTAAATAAAAATACTATAAATAAAACATAATAAAATAATAAATATTTGTTCAAATAAGCAAAATTATTAAAAATATTTATCTAAAATATAAAAAAAATTATTTTTACATTTCAAGTAACTTTCTAAATTAGATACTTGTTTTTAGTAACTTTATATGCATTATTAAGTACTGTATTACGTTTAACGTGCTATTATGTACCGATTTTGTTTACTCATTAAAATATGTTGAAAATTTTCGACGAAATTTAGGTAGGCCTAAGGGGGTAGCCATTGTTAAGCTTTGCAAACTGGGGAGTTTATCGGGAAGTTGGTTACTATTTTTTCTTTAGATTTTTACTGGAAAAATACAAATCTATACGCAATAAGTGTTTTTTGGAATTAATTTTTAATACATATTATTATGTACGAATATTCAATATAATTATATTTTTTTTCTTGCTAATAATTTTTCAACATTAGACACTAAAAAATTTAATTTTTACTAAGCGTTTCTTGCATTATTAATTAATATTTTTTAGTATACTTATGAACGAACTATTTAATAATTATTATTTTATAGTTTCTATATTTGAACTGATATGTTTAAAGGAAAAATGTAAATCTGAAAAAAAATAATACGACTTTTGATAGAGAAATTTTAAAAAATATGTCTTAATATGCGTATAAAAAAGTAAAAGGAAAATAAAAATATGAAAGCAGTACAGTTGAAGGTAAAAATGTATGGACGGCAATTAATTGAAACTATGGTTGGAAATAAAGAAATATAAACAAATAAAAAGCTTGACAAGCAAGCTTAAATTTATGAACTCAAATATTTGCTGCAAATAAATGTTTGCTTTTGTGACAAATAAATAAAGAAAAAGAATAAAAATAAGTTTAATTGTTTTTAAAAATGTATTAATATAAAAAAAATAATAAATAAATAAGCGAACACCCAAAAAGAAATTTTAGTTTAAAACAAAAACTAATAAACGGAAAAATCACTAAAATTTAAATTAGCAGAAAAATCAGCTCAAAAAATGAAAGCTCATTATCGCAGCATTAAAGCACGCAAAATAAGCTTTAAAGCTCAAAGAGTAAGAGCTGCTTTTATTATCACAACATATAAAAGAAATGGAAGCTCTAATGAAAGCTTTAAGACCAAATAATACAATATATACGTATATGCTATAAAATGAATGAAATAAAAACTCAAAGTATGCATTTATATGTGATATTTCATTGATTTATTTCATACATTGTTGCGTAAAGCACTATTTTTTTTTTCTTCAAACACTATTAATATCCTTTTCAATGGTAAAAAAATAAATAACACTTAAAAGAAAATATTTCATATATATAAATGACAATATGAAAATAAAATGTTCAACAAATAATAGTTAACTGAAATAATTTAATTTTTCTAATAACTAAGTTTACTATTGTATTTAATTTAATTTAATTAACTTTAATTTTTTTACGACAACTTTTCGCATTAAGCCACTAGCTAAATTAATTATAATTTTTATAATTATTTTTTGTTTAATTAAATGTACAAAAATTTACACAATTCCAAGAACCTAGTACAACTTAAATTAATTACGTACTTTTACGCTAATAACTAAAAAACTAAACTAAATTACAGTATACATATATATAATATATTACAAATTTCATTTAAATTTTTTTTTTCGCTTACTGTTTTTTGAAAATAAAATTCTCATGATTTCTTTTTGTTATGTTTGTTTCACTTTTAATAAATAAATTTTTATTTTTTCATTCTTTCTTATTTGCATTCAGTAAATATAATATATTACAATTTTTGTTCTCCTCATTTCGTAAATTAATTTAATTATTTACTTACGCACATTTGTTTTTTGGTTGTTTTTTTGCTCTTAACTATTTACATTATTATTATTTATATATAACTAACAAATTTTTACACGTTCACACAATTATATAATTTATTTCTGTTTTTTTTTTTTCAAATGCTTTCTTTGTTTTCTATACATATTCATTTTTAATACACATAAGAAAATTTTCAACTTCACATCTCAACTTATTTGCTTTTAAATTATTATTCTTTTATAATTTTTTTTTGTATTTACTTTTTAATAATAGTTTTTCTATTTAATTTAATTAGTTTTGTTAATTTAATCATATATTTTTTTGAACACATTTATTCCAAATTTAAACATTTAGTTAAGCTGTTTTTAATTATCTATTTAGCATTGCTCGTCGTTCGTCAAAGAGATACATACGATTACGAACACTAACGAACAATAAATGAATGCAGTTAGTTGGGGGACGCGGGTGGGGTATGGGTGGTAGGACAGTTAAGTTAATGGTTGGGCATGCGCTTTTTTTTTTACTTTGAGCGTAGCATACCGTTAGAGTTGATTAAACTGTTTTTTTTTTCAACTGTTTCGAAAGTTTGTTTGCCAAAGCTCGGCTAAAAAAACACTTAGTGAAACTGAATTTTTTTTTTGATATGCATATATTTATGTATGTATGTATTAATAGCGCTGGCAGACACGAAAATTGTAAATAAGGAAGAAATAGTAGATTTCAATGCGTACTTTCATAGTCTTCTTAGCTCTAGGCCCTAACCAAAAGCTGCCTTTTAACCTGCTTTTATCTATTTATTCTATATTAATATTTATTTTTTATGTAAATTTTTGTTTGGCTTCGCAGACAATTTGCTTTCTAAATTAATCATTTTTTTCATACTTTTCGAATATTACTGTCTCCGTTATTTTTTATGTACAAAGTGTTTATGTATTTTGTTGAATTTTTTTTTTAATAGTAATTTGCTGACGTTTTTGTTTTTATACCCGACTTACTGTAAATACCGTTTACATAAATTTTAGAAAATTTACCTAGCTAACCTTTGAAAGTAACAGTAAAAGATAAGAGACAAAAAAAAAACAAAAAAAAAATGTTTGAGTGCAAAATGGGTTACGCTGCTATAAAGAGTCACATTCCCTTGGATGCACAGAGAAATCAAACGATGATTTATATATAAATACATGTGTTAATTTACAAATACAATTTAGAAAATAAAAAAATAATTGATACCATTAGGAAAAATTTCACAGAAGTCCAAACCAGTATACAGCATTATCCATTTCGAGATTTCAAAGAAGAGGGCTATATTTTAACAACTTGTCAAATCAAACATGTTTTGTTTTAGCTAACAATCAGAGATTAAAGAAAATTAATCGGCTAACAATGCGTTAAAAATGGCTACTACAAAAATGGTTATTCAAACGTGACCACGTGCTCGTTCCCCCTCAAACATCGCGACTGTAAGTGAAAGTGTTGCCCGAAGACCCGAATGTGTCTGTTCCTCGACGTTCTCAAGAGCCTGGGACTTTTTGGGGTATTTTGCACTTGGACTTACACTTAAAGACCAGTTCACAACGCCGTACATACATTGGATGGGTGCCTGAAGAGCAAGGAGTAGGCGGCGATTTTTCGAACAAAATTTCTCGCTGGATACGTAAATAAACAAAATTGTCATATTTGAGACTCCGAGAATCTTCAAATAATTGAAGGATACGACTTCGACAATATTTGGTGGCAACAAGATAGTGTCAAATTCCACAAAATACGAGCGAATTCGCTTTATTGCGAGAGAAATTGCCCGGTCGCGTAATCTCTCGCCTTGGCGATGTCAATTGGATAGAGAGATGTTTGTAAGGCGAATGAACTTTTGAGCACTTGAAAACCAACACTCGTCAAGTTATGGCTGAGATCAAAGATAACATGATACGAAACTCTCAAAAATTGCAGATAAATCCTTTCCTTTTTTTTTCTGGGCTGGTAACAAAGCCAAATGAAGGAACTTTGAACAGCTGATCTTTAAGAAGCGTCAGTACCACTTAGTCAAGAATGAAAAGCACCATTTTTTTGTCAGAAAAGCAATTTATGTTATCAAAAAATTTTCATTAAGCACAGCAAATTTGTATTTTAAAATTAAGAAAAAGTATTGATTTTTTTTAGGTCAGATGTAGCTGTAAATGTTCAAAAATATTAATTTTCACGACCTTTTGTTAGCTTAAAAAGGCCAAAAAATTCTCGGAAAACCCCAAAAGAATACTTTTCATCGAAGTGGCACGGTTAGAAAATGTTATAAAAAATGTGGATTTCTACACTGCTCTCACGAGATAAAGACTTTTGTATCATGTTATCTTTGGCTGAGATACAGCCCAATTTGTGCAGAAAAGTGCTCGAAAAGTACCTGAAAATTCCCGAGGCGGTCACTTGAATGACATAGTGTTTCACATATAATGCTCAAGCCTTATAATAAAAAATGAGTTTCATGAAAAAAATTATTTTAAAAGCATTTTTTATTTTCGAAAACGCAATATGAATAACGCCTTACATATACTAAAATTGAAATAATATTTGTTGATGAAATAACGCTGGGACAAGATAGAATGTGTACTTCAACTTGCATGTATGGACCGAAAGTTAAACAAATTTTAATAAAACATTTTCATAAGCTTTCTAAGACAGCCCGTTTTGATGGCTTTCAAATTAGCAATCGAATAAGAAGGAAGCTTACGTATTTTCCACACAACTCAAAGCGTCGTCGGGTATCTAATATTCGATTTAAACCAAAATTAGCTTTGCTTTATTTTTTTTTAATTTTAGTTATTATTAATTTATAATATCAGTAGCTGTCAATATGTATTTAGAGTAAGTCAATGGTATTCCAGTAAGATTGCTGCTGCTGAGCTATTGGAAAGCGAAAGAAAATATATATAAAAAGGAGCGCACAGATTATTACTCAACAGATGGACTCAGTATTCAGACATTAGCATTTGAATAATTTCAGCACTTTGAGTAAATAAATTTAAAAACTTTTAAGCAACAGCCGAAGAAAAAGTTGACAAAAAATATGAATATTTTCTGAAAATATGCTCGAATTCGAAAATATTTTCGAATTATGAACGATGCAGCTGAGCGAAAATTCTTGCCCAAATTTTTCGAATGAGAGAAAAACTTTGTGGTTCTTTAATGAATGTGAACTCCATACACTGATGTGCTCGTACACATGTACTGAAGAGGGCTTCAAGAACTTCTGAACAATTATGGAAGGGAAAAGGATAAGAAGATAAAAGAAGAATAATAGAAAGCGAAAATACTGCGAAATGCTTGATGAAATTATCGTTAGATAATCAAAAACAAAGATGATAAATACGGAATTCTTCTTTTGTGAGGATGCCTCTCGTAGGATGAAGCAACTGATATCCAGAGTATACTGAATTTATAGAGGGAACAATTCTCCAGACTACTGAAAGTGTAACACCCGGAAATGGCGAACCCGATTCCTCAAGAGCTGAACGATGTAACAGATATTTCATGGCCAGGCTATGATTAAGTTCGAAAAGCAAGCACAAGTTGAAAAAACAACAAAGCAGTGGGGCTGATGGATTGCCTGCCGACCTATTGAAATAAATACGGCGGTGAATAACTGACAAGGATACATCAGCTTCTTTGCGAAATATTATCTCTGCCCATTCCATAACCAAGGATCTGCGCCAATTACCTTCTGATAAGCATCCCATATATAGCATATCGCATATAACCCACTTTCGAGCGTATTGTGTGAAAGATAAAAACCCACCGTCTAATTCCCGTGCAAGTGGGATCGACACATCCCACGTCTTCGTCGATTATAAAGCAACCTTTGACCGCTGCCTTTACCCAAGATGTTAAAAAAGACCATTTCGGTACCAGACGAGGTTTCAGACAAGATTATTTCTTATGAAGTGACTTCTTTAATTTATTGCAGGAGAATACGAGGTGGGACAATTAAGTAATGAGACTGATTATATTGTCGCGATTGTGGTAACGCTGCGACCTTGAAATTCCATTTCCCTTCTCACGGCAACCTTCTCGTAAAATTGTAAAAGTGCATGGTGATAGTGCTCTTAGTCTTAGATGGCATAAAGAGTTTACGTTGAGGTAAAGCTCGCATGAGCAAGTCGGTGAAAACGATGATTTTGCCTTTTTTGATTGCCGTGGAATCGTCCACGAAGAATTTCTTCCACCGGGGCAAACCGTAAATCAAGTCTACTATCGTAGATTGCAAAAACGAGTCAACAGGGTGCGCCCAGACATCTCTCTTAACTGGATCCTTCATCACGACAACGCGCGGTGCCACACCGCACACTCAGTGTGTCCCAGTATTTGGCCTCTAAAGTGATCGCCGTCTTGCAACAACCCCCTTATTCGCCCGATATGTCACCCTCTGGCTTTTTTTGTTCCCTAGAACAAAATTGGTGATCAAAGGAATCCATTTTGAGTCGATTGAGGACATCCAGGCTGACGTGACGAGGGTACTCGCGGACATCCCAGTCGAAGCGTTCCAGAGGACTACTTTGAAGGGGATGGCAGAATTGTAACATAATTTTGAAATATGCGGTGTTTATGGAATCAGTCTCTTTACTAAATTGTCACACCAATATCCAAAAAAATTTAAATAAAATATTAAGATAAATTTTCGAATTGTGATCGTCCCTCAGCAATACATGACCACCCCAGCGAGGGTATTTCTGTTATGAAAAAAGCTCCTCATGCCGAAAATTGCTTTGGTGAAAAGCAGGCATGGGACATTGGACGACCTTATGAAGAACATATTGGTCTTTAAGAAAATTTTTGTTTTATTTAAAATAAAATAAAATGAAAATAAAAATTTGAATATGCATCCCTAAAGCTCCCTAAGCTTCAGCAGCAGCCTCGTTTTAAACATTCAGCGTTTTTTTTTTTTCATTAAATGAGCCAACTACAAAGCGCACTTAAAAAATGTGTGCTTAAAATTTGTGTGTTTTGGAAAGATAAAAAAGTTAAAATTATGTAAAAATCATGTTGCAGCTACTTTGTGTTTTAGTTATAGAAATTACCAATTTTGCTGTATGCTAAAGGATCTCTTAGGCTGTTTAAACCCAATTTGCGGCAACTCTGTGTGTGAAAGGGTAGTAAATTGAAGTAAATATGTGTTCATTAGTTGTATTGGTGTGTAGATGTAAGTGTGTGTGTGTGATTTACTATGTATGAGTGCGTGGACGGTATTCAAAGCTGTTGAATTTACATTTTCTTTTACATACATATATAATTATGTATATGCTTTAAATTTAATTTATTTATTAATTTCATTGTAATTATTATAAATTTGTCTTTATATATTTTTTTTTTTAATTATTGATTTTAATATATACAACTATTTAAACTTATTTTAATTTATTTTCTTTTCTTTTTAATACATACATATCTTTGGTAGTTAATTTTTAATGTAATTATATTTATTATTATTATTATTATTATGTTTTTCAATTTTTTTTTCTTTTTTTCCTATATACACAATGATATTTTGATATTTAATTTACAAATAGTGCAACTTAAAAAAATTGCATATTTTCAGTCATTATTTATTTAATTTGTGTGTGTGTGTTTGTGATATACTAGCATATATGCTATGCATATATATCTATATAAGTAATATTTGTTGTTGCTTTTGCTGTTTCAGGTGTTTTGAAGTGAGTAAAATTGTGGTAACTAATGTGCTGAAAAGGGAAATAAAATCAAATGTATGTATGTATGCATATAAAAATTAAAAAAAAAAAAGTAAATTTTTTTTTTAATATTTTGCAAGCGGAAATGTTGGCCAGTTCTGCGCGTATTTAAAAAAGCTCTAATGCAACACTTATAAAAAAAAAACAGAAAAATAGAAACAACTGTACATATTGTAAATTATTTTCGCATAATGGGTTTGAAACACTCAACGCCACATACATTTCTGAAATATGCCGCCTTGTAGTTGTGCTGTTGGAATGTCTATTTGTTTATTTATTTATTTTTTTTAACTTTTAGTAGTACGTATGTAGTATGCTTGCAAGTATATGTATATTTATGTATGTATGTGTATAGACGATCATAAGAGCGGTTAACGGTTCGTTTGTTTTCATTAAACTTTATATTTCTGCATTCATTTTTTATTTTTGTTATTTATGCATAATTCTAAAGTTTATTTCTTCGATTGGGATACTGACATGAATTTCATACTTTTGTCCATTTTGTACTTTTTTTTAATATTTATTTTTTATCGTGGGGTTGAAAGGAGTTAGGCTGTTGTTTTTCAATTTTTTCAAAATTAATTCCAAAAGTTACTGGAAAAAGTAGTAGAAAAAAGTAGTAGAAAAGAGTAGCAGAAAAAAGTAGCAGACAAAGTAGTAAAATGCAAGCAACATTGTTTTAGTACGACAACGCTTATTTTGTACAGTTTTTAGCAGTGCTTACAAAATAGTAGCAGAATAGTAGTGGAATTTAAGTATAACAAAATCCAACGACATGTATTTCTGTAGCATTTCTGATACTCTTTTTACATTTTTTGTTGCTTGCACTTGTATAAATTTCCGAAAGTAATTAAAAAATGTCCTGAATATTGCAATAAACAATAAATACAGCTTATTCCTCCATTAGACGTTGAGTAGTGTTATGTTTTTATGAATGTGGGTTAATCATGTAATTTTGTATTTAAAAAGCCTGATATTATTTTTGTGTTGTATTCTATTCATAATTGTTCGATATTTTTCAGTGTTTATTTATTTACATAAAATCCTGTCTACTTAGTAGTAGAATTTGAGACAAGCTTTCAATTAGCAATTTATTCAGGATTTGTGTTTTCTATGTAGTTAAGGTTGTTGTTGTTTTCTATATTTAGTGTTTTGTGACAATAGTTGACATATTTATATTATTTTACTATTTTTTTTTCTTTATGTTTTGTGTGAGTTTAGAATTTTCTTTATGGTTTAAATTACATAAATAATAGTTAAGTAAGTATGTATAAGTATTAAGAGCTCATTTGTATCTGTATTTTGTTTCTGATAATTTTTTGTAGTTTTTTTTTCTTCTTCATTTAAAGTTTTTGTTTTTTTTTTTGGTTTATTTTGCTGTATTTTACCTTTTAATATCCTAGTAATCATTTATTTAACTATTAACGGCAGTTTATTTCTTAAGGGATTTACATTATTTTTATTAAAAAATAAATATGTATTTATTTGCAATAATAGTATTTGTTGTTATGTAATACTATATAAAGCTTCATGAGCAGAAAAGAGCGAAGCTTTAAGAACTGAACAGAATTTATGAGTTAAATTCAAAAAAAAAAAAAAAAATAAAAATTAATATTAAATAGTTGTTTTTTTTAGAAGACTGCTTGTTGATTTCATATTTACAAAGACTGTTTTTTAAATATGCTTTTTAAATACATTAGTTCGATTGGAAAGAAGATGTGGAGCATTTGAAATTATTATTTTTAAACTTTCATATACGTACAAGTTTCACCTCACCAACACATCGAATCACTTGGCGGAAAAATTCATGAACTAACGGTATACCTACTTCCTACTTCTTACTAGAATGGTTCGATTAGTTCGATACTAGTTCATTGTTCAACTACTCAAAAGTTTGTTGGAAATTTTTGAGCTTTTGAGAATTTTGAAAATTTGTTTGTCAAAACTACTTTAGCTTTTCGTTGATTTTCACACTTTGTACTAATTTTTTAATTAAAAAAAAAATAAATTAAATTTGCTAAAAATGCCCGAAAAAAATTTGAACTCTATTTTATCGAATTAAAAAAATAAAATAAAAATAAAAAATTGTGTTTTACTCAGAGAAAATATAAATTTTAATTTCAGACTAGATTTTCTAAATGGTTGCCAAAATATTCGATACTCATTAGAAAATTCCATCATTTTCGGTTTTACTCAAAGACATTTCTTCGAATTATTACGAGTTTCAAGAATCTTAAAGCTCTTTATTAAATTTTTTTTTTTATTTTTTTTAAATAATATATCAATCACTTTTCTGTTCATTGTAAAATAAATAAATTGATCTTAAATGAGAATTTTAAGATTATTTGAATCAAAAAAATATACTTTATAATGGGAGTTTATTGGAAGTAGTTGATTGGAGCCACCCTTAAGATGCCAAATCATATATCTCAATATATCTGAAAATCTCTGTTATAATGAAGGAACGAATACTTGGGATAAGGCTTCTTCATCTGAGATTCCGATTAACTTTATATTCCTACTATGCTGTCGCAGACTTTTTCAGAAAATGTCTTGAACGGCAAAGACTACTCGTATACCTCATTTGGATCCAGATAACAGATACATAGAGGTGAACTGCATGGGCATTCCTCAAGACATATACAAACTGCTACTAAAGGAATGCTTTCACAGACAGTTGGGAGTGTGGGACAAAACTTGACCTGTCGCAAATCTAGGTAAACATAATCGAAATGTTAGCAGAGCGTGGATGGTATCTAAAGTTCAGTCAGACTAAAACTGTTGCTCGAACTAATCAAAAGACAACTTAGTATTCTTGTTCGTATATTGACAAGACTTTTAAGGCTAAAAAATAATGTTCAAAATCTAAAGGTTAAGCCGCCTAAGTGCTAAGCATGCACAGAAGATGATGAAACGCAGCCGTAAGGAATTGAGTACAAACAGGAGTAATGAGCAGAGTGTGGAATTTAAAGCAACCAATCAACCAGGCTCACAAAAATGAGATGGTTAGAATGGAATTCCAGAAATATAAACGAATTCTTCATAAATAACTCCAAATTAATCATTATTCATAGTAAATAATTTTGCAGCTAAATGAAAGCACCAAGAAATTGTCTGTGAAAATTTTGATATTTTTTTATATTAGATGTAGTAAAAAGAAATCCATTATTTTTGCATGAAATTGAAGGCTTCAAATTTTTCAAAATTTTTAAACATTATTCACATTTACAGCCGCCTGGCTAGTGTTTTCGCTCTTATCGAAGAACAAACAGTAAAATATAGCGTATTTTCTCTTTGGATGGACACTAGACCTTTGACGCACGCTGAAACTAAACTGAAACAACTAATCACAAAAGTCTCAAAAGAGCTTTTTTAGTACGAAATGTCATCTTTCTAACACCATCTATCAGAACCTGATTGGACTTATACAACGCGAGATACAGATAAATGACGTCATCTATTGGAAAAATAATGTATTACTTTTTACTACACGAATATAATAAAAATTGTCAATAAAATTATTTTAATATTTTATTTGATTTAAAAAAATCAGAGAATTATTTTTCAAGTGCTGGAAATTGTACTTTTTCATATGAGTTTGCAGATTAAGTGTAAAAATACAAAATATTAAGCACATTTGCGACCAGGAGCTAGTTGAAAAGGCATTAAAAAACGAATAAAATATAGATGTTAAATATACAAATCCACCACTATGTGGTTGTCAAAGGGTTAATTATATATTATATTAAAATTTAAAATTATTGAAATTATTGAAATTATAAATAAAACATTAAATTTTATTTGAGCGCTGAAATTTATTAAGAGTACTGAGTTTTTTTATTTAATAAAAGCTGCTCATTACGCGAAATTAATTTCCATTGCACTGAAGATTTACAGATAGAGCCAAACATTAGTGTAATATTTGAATTTTTAAATTTTTTTAAGAATTTTTACTAAACAGCATTAATGTATTGTATTAAAGCCCTGTCAAGTGATTCAAATGCTGCTGACTTTTACTTTTACTTTTTATTTTGTATTTTTCTATTTGCTTTTATTATTATTATTATTAATATTTTTTTGGTGAAACAGTTAGATGCTGTTTTTGTGTTGTGTACATGTATTTAAGAATGCCTGTATTTGTGTGTGAGCTTTCTTACTTCCTTACATACCATACATATAATAATATTTAATTTCTTTTTTTTTGCTCGCTTTAGCAGTCTTCTTCATGTTATTTATTCAGTGTTTTTTAATTTTCAACAAATTTTTTATGCATTTCTGTCTTCAACTATTACGCCAAAATTTGTTCTTTTTGCTGTCGCTACTAAGCAATTTCCTATTGTTACTATCGGCCATTTTTTGTATTGAACTCTGTCTCGCACAATATACGTATGAAGCTGCATAAGTAGCCGGTGTCTAATTGCTTAGACTTTAGCATATCTCTATTTGTCGTCGCGTGTTTCTAATTTATTTTTGTATGTATGCATGTTTGTTTGTATGTATTTATGTAATTAGTTTTGTTTACATTTTTCTGATATTTTCGATGTTTTTTTGCAGTTTTTTTGTTGGAATTTTTACTCTTTGGAGTTTTTAGTTTTGAGTTTGTTTCTTTCTTTTCCAATATTATTGTGTCATTATTATTATTATTATTCCATTTTTTTAAATATTATTATTTGTTAGGCTGTTTTAAATTTGTAATATGTTTTTTTTTTAAGTTTTTGTTTTTGTTTTGCTTCCAGTTTTTGAATTAATTTAATTATTTGTCTACTTAAATATAATTAAACAGCTTTTGTAGTCGTTTCTGGCATCCAACGTAACATTTCACAAGGCCAAATTAGCGCACGTATCGTCTTTTTAACTGAGTGTTCGCGTTCGCAAAATAGGAAGAAATGGCAAGTTGGAAAAGAACAAACAAACAAATTTGTTTTTGTTTTAATTCTTAAGCTGCTTAAAGCATGCAGAATGTTTGATGAAAAAAAATCCACAAATTAATTCAATTGATATTTTCAAGAAATATTTGCATTTTTAAATAACGGTAAAATTTCTAAACAACAATTAGTGCTGGAACTTAGAAAATAAAATAAATTCTATATTATAAAAAATTTATAATTATAAAAGTGCCGGAGTTTATTTTTTTTTATTTTTATTTTTTCATTTATTTTTTTGAAGAGTGAGAGCGTGCAAAAGCAACAAACAAGCAAAAGTCAGTAAAGTAAAATAATAAAAATATATATATTTATGTAAAGTGTCAAAGAGATAAGAGTATGTTCTTCTGGCGTTTCAAAGAAATTCTTTAAAAGTGTTTTCAAATATTCTATTTAGCTTTTACCTCTAACTTAATAAAAGAGTCTGTCTGGTAAAAAAATAAATTTAAAAAAATTCTGAACTATTTTCAAGCTCAACATATATAGAGAAATTCACACAGAGGACAAATTTTGATATGATCTACTATAATCTAGGCTGAATAAACTCAACTAAGTTTTGACAAGAAGACACTCACCACAGCGTATTCAGCAGCAAGCTCACATTTTAAAGACATTGCTTTGAAAAATAACCGAAAAATGTTTACGAAATGTATTTTTATGATGACCACGGAAAATGTTTTCTCTTTGTAAGAGGCGCTTCAGATATAACCAACCCGTAAAGAAAGAAATTAACCGAACGTTTTGAAATCAGATAAAATTGTTCTGGGCATAACGAGTAGCGACTTGGAGTATATTAAATTTATGAAGAAGAACTTTTCCAACGACAGTTAAAGACAGAACCAGTTGTGGTAATCGAAGTAGCGTTGATGAAATTTCTAAGACCGCGTTAATGAAGCGAACAGTATCTATAAACGACACAACCCCGAACACCGCGACAGAATGCGGACTTCCATTACTTTCAGTAAGACAGTGGTTGTTTTATTTAGATGAGGTAATGATAACCCTCTCTCCTCAATGAGAAGAGTTCAACTCTCTCTCTCTCCTCAATTAGAAAAGTTCAACTCTCTCTCTCTCTTTCTCTCTCTTCAATGAGAAGAATTCAACTCTCTCTCTCTATCTCTCCTCAATGAGAAGAGTTCAACTCTATCTCTCTCTCCTCAATGCGAAGAGTTCAACTACCTTAATAAGTTATTCTCGACTAAAAAACTTAATTTTGGGTTGATCATTATAGAGACAGCCAGAGAAGCATCGGTAAATGGTAAACTGGTGCTATGGAAACAGAGTTCTTAGGAATATTTTTTTTTGTGGAGAGCGATAGAGAAATACTACCGAAGTTGTTAGAACGTGCGAAGAAGGCACACTCATCGTCTCATAAAACTCGAGTTACTGATGGTTTGATGACGGGACAGACGAAAGTTGGGCTTCATACACAAACCACTGCATAACCGATTTGGGTTTCAACATGAGCCTCCCCACATTCATCTCTCATAGGAAGATTAGGTTGTTGTGCCTGGAAATAATTCACGTATGGAACCAGTGGGGTTATGTCTGCCAATCATCTAATGATGATAACTACTTCAGAACCAGAATTCCCAACAGGGAAAAATGGGTCGATAATACCACCATACTCCAAGTGAGAGCCTCTACACAAGTTGGCCAAACAGAACAGCCTGTCTCTCTCTCTCGTGGGTCTCTAGTCACAGGGAAATCGATGGGAAACTGTAAGGTGGATGAACTTGCTAGGCTAGGTACGAACAAGTAAATTCTTTCTCAAAGAATTTAGATATGAACAAGCCGCACATGTGGCTGAAATGGGATAAGAAGAGGTCAGTAGATATGTATGTAACCTTTAATAGAAAGGGACACGTCCAAACTAATAAGAGTTCTGACAAGCCATGGTCTGATAGGACGACATGCGGAAAGACTAGGGGCTCCCTATAGAAGATGCGTCTGTACTGCTTTGAGCAGGGCAAGGTGCGGAAGTTTGGCTTGTTCCATCGAAGATTGCCGATGTCAAAATCGTGGATCTAATGAGGTACATTACAGCATCAAAATGGCTGGATAATAAAGCCTAATGGTTAAGTTTTTGTGGCATCACAATGGCTCTTTCTCAGTCCTATGTGAATCCAATACGATAGATCGATTGCCACCACAACCTAACCTAACCTAGAAATATCAACATTTTTTCTAACAGCTAGGCAGCTAACCTGACTTAAGTGAGCTCAAGACTAGTTAAAGAAAGCTTATAAAACTAACTTGGGTGCAGTCTCAGAGTAGAAATGCTGAGGGAAAGAAGTTATAAGATAAACGAAGGATTTTAAAATGGGAAATCATTTTACTACAGAGATCACAAAACAATAACAATGTACATATATATATTTGAAAAACACTTTTGATTCTGAAATATTTTTTTTTTTTTCAAAAATTATTATTTTTTTTATATTTTTTTTTATTGAAGCTTAGTAGCGGATTGGGTTATTACTTGCAGGCACTGTAGGTATGTTGGTATTCATTCGATTATGTTCGTTTTGTACGTATGCTTTAGTAAATATGTATGTATGTAAGTTACTTTATTACAACAACGATTAAAACAGTAATACAATCAACAAAGATATTTAGTTATGCAATTACAGGTACAAAGATACTCAAAAACTATACAGTTACATATATTATTACAAAGTGGAATGCGGTTTTAGGTTCACAATAAATTAACAAAAAAAAAAAAAAATTAAAAAAAAACCCTAAATCACATTAATGCTTAACACAGAGACTAGAGAGTCATGTAAGTAGTTACATATGTACATATATATCGAACTCACCCAGTAGTCAAACGTCGGTTTCGATACTAACGGCCAGGGCATTATTATGCCTTAGCGTTGTTGTTGTTGTGGTTAGGTTATTACCACTAGTGACGCTTGTAGCGGATTGCTTATAACCATTTTGTTGTTGCTGTTGCTGCTGCTGTAGCAGTTGCAACGTTTGTGGCTGTTGTTGCGACTGCGACTGCGACGGCTGTTGCGGCGACGCGTGTTGTAGTGACGCTTGCTGCTGCTGCTGCTGCTGCTGTTGCTGTTGTAGTTGCTGCTGCTGCTGCTGCTGTTGCTTTTCGATCAATTGTTGTTGTGCTCCTAAAAATGGAGCCACCGCACGACCAGGATGCATTTCACTCAATCCTGGCGTTGATTCAACACCATCATCCAAATCCATCATATCCGATGAGGATTCAGATAACGATGATTTCTTTAAATGTTGACCTACTTGTGAATGTACGATCAGGGGGCAATTTGATGGTGCGGAGAAGCGGATAAATAATGTAGGAGATATGAAATGGGTGAGGGTAAACATGGCAAAGGAAATTATGGAGATGGGTTTTTAAAGCGGTATAAGGACGGTGAAAGGTTGTTAGTGACGGGAGTGGTGAGTTAAGAGAGAGAAGAAGGAAATATGTTGAAAATTAACCAGAAAATTTTGCAAATATTTCGCAAAAAAAAATGCTTCAGAGCACAATCTAGTCGTCAGTAGATGCGTAAATGTGTGTGTGTACGTAGAGGTAATATGTTATTTGCATTTATAAATACTATAAATTGTCATTCTAATTCCAGCTACTCATATGATATTATCAAATATATATTACAGTGGGTAGAAGTCATCTCGAAGAAGACCAAAACAAATACGAAGAAAAAAATAATAGATATTAAATTAAATGAAATGAGTGGACTTACTTCAAAAAAAGCAATAAAAAAATAATACAAATTAGATGAAATAAAATAAGATAAATTAAAATAACATAATGAAAAATGGAATAAAATAAAAAGAACAAGCTAAAATAATTTAAAACAAAATAAATATAATGAAACAGAATAAAAAAAAATAAAAAAAATAAAAATAAAAACAATTAAAATAAAATAAAAATAAATTAAATTAAATTAATTTAAATAATGATATCAAAAAAAGAAAAGAAGAAAAGTAAAATAAAATAAAGTTAAAAAAATGAAGAAAAATTAAACAAAAGGAAATTAAAAAAATTAATACAAAAAATAGAATAAATTATAAAATTATAGAAATAAAATGAAATAAAATCATTTAAAATAAAATACAGGAAAGAAAAAAATGTGAAATAAAATGAAAAAAATAAAATTAAAGAAATTAAAATAAATAAAGTATAAGTAAATCAAATGAAGTTCAAATAAAATAAGCCACATAAAATAGAATAAAATTTAAATGAAATGAAATTAAATTAAATTACAAAAATAAAATAAAATAAAATAAAATGAAATAAAATAAAATAAAATAATAATATAAAATAAAATAAAATAAAATAAAATAAAATAAAATAAAATAAAATAAAATAAAATAAAATAAAATAAAATAAAATAAAATAAAATAAAATAAAATAAAATAAAATAAAATAAAATAAAATAAAATAATAATATAAAATAAAATAAAATAAAATAAAATAAAATAAAATAAAATAAAATAAAATAAAATAAGATAAAATAAAATAAAATAAAATAAAATAAAATAAAATAAAACAAAATAAAATAAAATAAAATAAAATAAAATAAAATAAAATAAAATAAAATAAAATAAAATAAAATAAAATAAAATAAAATAAAATAAAATAAAATTAAATTAAATAAAATAAAATAAAATAAAATAAAATAAAATAAAATAAAATAAAATAAAATAAAATAAAATAAAATAAAATAAAATAAAATAAAATAAAATAAAATAAAATAAAATAAAATAAAATAAAATAAAATAAAATAAAATAAAATAATATAAAATAAAAAATAAAAAAATAAAATAAAATAAAATAAAATAAAATAAAATAAAATAAACTAAAATCAAAAAGATAAAAATAAAATAAACCAAAGTAAGGTACAATAAAACAAGACAAAATTAAATAAAACAAATTAATTAAATTGAAATAAAATAAAATACAAGAAAACAAAACAAAAAAAAATTAATAAAAAAAAATATAATCGTTCGTATCATCAAACTGAAGGTAATAGCCTTTGTTTTCATTTTTGATGTTTATTCATGGATTCTCCCTAGCATTTGTTCCGAGTACTTTACAAATATTAAATTTTTTCTAACATAATCTTCAGAGTTTGATACCATAATGGTATTATTCCAGTTAGTCATGAGGGTTCCAGAATTATCTAGGGGGAACAAAATATTTTTCAGTCCGCTATTTGTAAGAAAACAGTACAGATTGATTTTTTCACAAATAATATGATTTTAGCATCTATTGCATGACTGGAGGGGCAGTTAATTTGCCTCAACAGAATCCTTAATTTAGAACCTAATATTCAGTTACTGATTTTTTGATCACATACAAATATTTTAAATCAAAGAAAGCCTCCGTAGACTTTTTAAGCTAAGGCTTTCGTTCTGTAAAAATCAGATTCCTTATTTTTGTTAAAATTTTACACTAATTTTATAAACTTTAATAAAAATTCAAAGGTGTTCGGTATGTTTGTAGGGAAAATTGGTTTATTTTATGCTAACATACACACACACGTAAAGGCTCCTTGTATTCATATAAATATATATATAACAATAATTTGAAGAAAATATGCCGTTTGACCAAAAAGTACTTACCTAATGTACCTGGTAAATATGGACAACTTGTAACGTGATTAAAGTTTTGGCTCTGCATCTCCTCTTGATCCGTTTCGCGGTGATAGAAGTAATTGAAATTACTGACAATAACTGGTACCGGGAGAGCGATTGTCAAGACACCAGCAATGGCACACAGTGATCCCACGATTTTACCCCAAACACCGACGGGTCTGTTGTTTCAAATCAATAATATTTTTAGTTTTTTTTTCATATTATTTTCATTCAACATTTTTTTGTCACGTTTTCGTAGAAGATTATCATATTTTTTTTTGTAATTTGCAAAAAATTTATTTTGCCATATGCATTTTGTATATGTTTTTTTTTATTTAAATTTTGTTTTTTTTGGCGCAGTGTAGTTGATTTGCGAGACCATTCATTCATTCATTCACAAATGATTGATTAACGTGCGAAAAATATCGATTTTAGTCGATTATAAACGATTTTTGATTTCGATTACGTTTAATAATTTGGTAAATTTTTTTGTATTAAATTTTTTTGTTTGTTTTTCAATTTGTATTGATTTGGTTATTGATTTTGGTTTTTGTTTTGATTATTGATTTTAGATTTTCGCATTGGGATGAAGTACGATGTGTAACGAACGAGAACGAACGATAATAAAATGAAAATACAAATATATAAAAATATAAAGTAAAATTTCTGAAACTGTTTGTTTGTCATAAGTAACTATAAAAAGACAATATATCGATAGCGATATATAGCATATAATGATTTTATTTTTTTTTGAATACATTAAACATATAAAATTGAAATGAAATAAAGTTTAGTCACAAATAACAGAATGTACTACACTGAGAGTTTTTTTTTTTGGGTTTCTTGAAAACGATTTGATTAAGTCAAAAGTAGTGAAAAGAGAAAATTTAAGGTATACTTTTTTTTTGCGTTTGTATGAAAAACAAACTCGATGTGTATGAAAAGTGTATATACAGATGGTATGGGTTAGAAGAGGAGCGGTATATATATATATATATATTTCTATTTTATACAGTAGCAAGAAAATGGTGTGAGAGGTGAGAGCGAAAGAGTAGCTTATAGAGAGTGATTAGCGTATTAATGCTTAATGTTAAAATGTGTGGTTATGTTTAATTTTTATGCTATATATATGTACGTATTTCTATAGAAATGGTGCTTTTAAATATTTATTTTTAATAAATTGACATTTTTTTTTGTAAACTATAATTTTTGAAAATATTATGCATGCTTTATGAGTAAAATGAGGTTAGATTTACCTTTAAGGTGTAAACTATAAATTTGAACTTAGAATGATGAGAAAGGTTTAAATAAAATGGCTAGGACGTAAACGTTGTCAAAGGAAAATTTGAAAAGACAAAGTCAAATCCTTAAAATTCGTGGTTGTGTACCGGATCTGCCCTGTGATTTTGGTCCTATTTTCCTCTTAGCATATGAAGACTTAATTTGAATTTTTTGGCCCCAAACTAAATGAAGTGCGTTAATCTAAGTCGACCAAATATCAACTCTGAGCATGAGGAACTTCGAATGTTTACTTACACCTCACTCTCCCCCATGATCTGAAATATTTTTGTAAAGAACTGTCTGGAGGCACTGTATACGTTGAAGCTCATTCTTTCCAAGAATTGTCATCAAATGATGTCACTTCTCTCCCTGAGAATAGTATCAAGCTAAGTTTGGGAACTAAAGCAAAATTTCGATGCGTAATTCTGGACAAGAGACTGAATTAAAAATCCAATGAAATCAAAAACATGAGTAAGCCTCCATAGTACTCTATTGGTGAGGTACTCTGCCAATTTGTGGTGAGCATCTTGATGTTTTTTGTCGAGAAGTAGGGCATAAGTCCCTTAACCTGTTCCGTAATATGTATATATTTATATACTCTTCTATGCAGTGTCCAGCTTTTGATTTTCAATAAATAAAAGTGCAGCTGTCTACCGTCTAAATGAGTTAAATAAGTGGACTACTCAACTACTGAAACACTCAAAAACCTTCGCGCCACTTTTCTGCTCAGTTTTGGTAAGCAGAATCAACTATCTGTAGGAAGAAAGAATAAAATTATGGCCTCAATCCCCCAATCGATAGTGTTAAGATATACGAGCTTACGGATCAATCAAAACTCGATGGAAGAAGATACCATTGTTTGGACACTTGGCCTGGTATAAGGTTGGATCCAAGCTCTATGGAAGAGTTAATGTTGATATCTTATCAGGAAACCCATCTTTTGAGTTCTTCAAGGACTATGAAACAGTCGCATCTGGATGAACTTCTACGATTTGCTAGCCGAAATGTATTCGGAAGAGGTCACGTGGTGTACTTTCTTAAAAGAATGGAAATTTTTAAAGTATTCTAAGGCTGTCTGAGGGCACAACATCCGTAAATGTTGGGAGTACATTTAGAAGCTGTTGTAAAAGGACCCTCGGATGATAAAGAAATGATATAGCAAAGTTTAATGATGGGATCTGCACCGTAGTTATGAAATAAAATGTTGAACAAAATGTCGCTGCAGAGAATTTTTGAAAATAAAACATAAAAATATCGAGATTTCGATTCGACTTGAAATTGAAATAGAATTTGAATTTCATTGAATACGAAATCGGGATCAAATCTGAATGAAAGCATTTTTATTTATTATAATAAATTTAATTTTCTCACTGAATTTGACTGTACAGCAAAAATTTTTTTATATATAAAATGCTTAAGTATTCATTGCACATACATATTAATGTACATATATACATAAAAACATATAAAACATTTAGATATGAGATATAAATTAAATATAAAACAGAGAAAATATTTAAATAAAAATTTTATAATAAAGAAAGAAAACAAAACAATTAAAAAAAATTTAAATTTATTTAATCTCAAATAATAAAAAAAAATATTATATCAACTATTAAAAAAAATATATATAATTTAAATTTTTAATTGTTAGAAAGAGTTGCCAGATTTTAGTTTCAATAAAGCATAAACAATCTTAAGACATGCCCACATGCACAGAGCAAAATTTATTTCAAAAGTTATTGTATAAATAAACAAAGTTCATTCAAAATTCAGTAATGCAACAAAAAAAAAACAAATTGCTTTATGTGTTTTGAGTAAGGTTTCTCTGACTGCAGATGGTTTGAAGCTACGCTAGTTTGGTTTGAATGTTGGGAAAATTTTCAAAACCTCCTATTATTGGCTGGTGGGAATGAGAATTTCTGTAACAAAAAAAAATATACTAAATGTTTTTGAAATTCAGTACTATTTTGAGTAATCTCAAACCATTTGCTTTGAACAAATTTTTTTGTTATTATTTTTAGTTTAATTTTTTTTTTATTTTTTATGTTATTAATCAGTGATTAAAATTGAAAATTCATTCATTCTGCCCGAACAATTTTATAAATTCTTCAAAGTAATATTTGAAAAAAAAAAAAAAAAAAATTGAATGGATAGAAACGGAAAGTTTAGATCAATCGAAGTACCATCTAAGAAATAATTTTTTCCTCTAGAAATCTCATTCTGAATGACCAAATTAAGGAAGCAGAAATTGGAGAGACGTTAGTTAGAAAACTCAAATATTTATTTAGAAAGCTTTTACTGAAAGGGAACTTGAAAGAAATGGTCATAGTTTTCTAATTTCACTAGAATTATTAGAGAAGCTGAACCTTTTTATTTCAGTATGATTATTAATTATTATTATAGCATTAATTATAGCATTGCATGATTCGACAAAACCTGCAGCCTAACGAATAGCGAGTTTAAAATAGAGCTAAATCGTTAAGAAGCCCAAAGAGAAAAGGCCTACTATAAAAAATAGCTGTAATTTTATAGCAGGTTTAAAATTTTATTTTTGAAAATTCAAGCAACCAGAATTTAAGCACTATTAATTACGTAGAGGCCCAGAGAAGGCACGTCTGATATAAAAATAGGTATAAAATTTTATAGTAAGCTTAAAATTAAAACTTTTTAACTTAAAATATCGAGAATTTGAACACTCCAAATTTTAGTGAATGAGAGAACGCGTGTCTGCTATAAAAACAACTATAAAACTTTATAGAAAGCTTAAAATTTAATATTTGAAAATTAGAATAAATCATTTAGTCTCTGGGCCACTAACTATAAAACCTTTTAGATGTCTGCTATAAAATCAGCTATAATTTTTATAGCAAGCCTAAAATGTTATTTTTGAAAATTAGAATAATGAGATTTTAAACATTCGAAATCATCCATGTCTGCTATAAAATGACCTATAATTTTTATAGCAAGCCTAAAATGTTATTTTTGAAAATTAGAATAATGAGATTTTAAACACGCGAAATCATCCATGCCTGCTATAGAATCAGCTATAATTATTATAGCAAGCCTAAAATGTTATTTTTGAAAATTAGAATAATGAGATTTTAAACACTCTAAATCATTTAGCGACCCAGGAAAACGCTTGTCCACTGTAAAAACAGCTATAATATTTTATAGGGAATATTGAAATTTTATTTTTGAACATCAGACTAAGGAGATTTAGCTTTAATATTTTATAGCAAATTTAATAATTTTATTTTATACAAATTTAATATACAAAACCCTATCCTAACGAAATATGAACGGAGTATTATAATATATAAGGAATGAGAAGGTCTGGTTACGCACGCGTTTGTGTGTGTTTGTACTATGTAGAAGCAAATGAATCAAGAAAATGCAAGGTGATGATGCAGAAGAATATTAAAGAAACGATAAGAAACGAACCAACGAACGAACAAGTGCAGTGTTCTTCGGGTGCACACCTGGCTGCTTATATATATTTACCATATATATGTATGTATATGTAAGTACGAATATGTGTGTTCAATGCATTCGCGTACGAGTCCGAAAAGGAATTTCTATGTAGTTTTAAAAGCGTGAGAGAGAGCGAGAGAGAGAGAGAGGTGGTGTCGCGTGGATGGCAAAATATAATTGAATGAAATCATGGAAGTTTATCGAATACTGTGAATAAGAAAACGAGACGATTTTGATGCAATTGGGTGAGTGTCGTGTCAGTTGGAAAATTGTTTGTATGCATGTATGTATGTATGTATGTAAAAGAAATGGCTGATAATGGAAGCACAATGTACACTTAAGTATGTATGAAAGTGTAAGGTATGAAAATATGCGTGTATGTATGCAAAATGTTAAGTTATATTATATTTTCGAGTATGCAAATGTCGAAATGGATTTTTGAATACTTTGCGATTGTGATGCAAATGAATTTGAATGCAAAAACTACCGTTTGTTTTTTTTTTTTTTTTTGGTTTTGAATATTGTTAAGTAATGCGATACTAATTTCTTTTTGGTGTGAAATACTTAAACTGAAATAAATATTTTACCTATAAAGCGTTTTTAAATGATCGCAAGTATTTGCAGTAAAAAAAAACAAAAAAAAAAAAACAAATAAAAGCGAACTAAGCTTTGGATGAATGAGTGGGCGGCTGTGGGGAAAGAAAACGTTGCGGCAAAATTGTTTTGCAAGCAAAACTCGAAAGCAATAAAATTTTGAATTTAAATATGTGTGTACATTAATTTAAAATTTCTTTTTTTTATTTTTATCTAATTTTTTATATTTTTAATTTGCCGCACCATTTCATTTCCCCCATTAAGATTAAGCTAAATAAAATTTGCATATTTTCAATTCATGAATATAAAACAAAAAAAAAAAATTTATATCTAAGTATGTTTATAGTAATCAGCAAATGAACTTATGCCAAAGAAACGTTATTTAAATGGTAAAAAGTAGTTAAATACTAGTAACAAGTGAAAAATATTTATTTATTAATTTAATAGTAGATTTTGCATACGTCATGTCACCATATCCAACGGTTGTCATGGTAACGACAGCCCACCAAAATGCATCGGGTATGGACTTGAAGAAGGAATTTTCGCTTCCAGCTTCCGCAAAATAAACCGCCGATGAGAAGAGTACAACGCCTAAAATCAAACAAATCTATTGGTTTCTTCGCTATACGCTTGTTATTGATTTGATATTTTTGAGAGACAAAAAAAAAAAACTGATGATGGTTTTTTGTTTTTCTTTTTTTTTTTTTTTGGGTTGACAGAGGATTTAAGGAATTTAAGGATTTAGTTAGGCAGGTGAAATGAGTTGGAACAACAGAAATATTTTTCGGTGGTTGGGAAGGTGAGGAAAAGCAATGAATATGCGCTATTGATGTGAAAGGTGAACAGGAAAGTAAAGCCGAGAGATAGGCATGATGATAGTTAATTTTTTTTTTCGCAGTATGGTTTAGGTTAAACGAAGGATATTAGAAATGGCAATGGTGAGTGGTTAACGGATTATATGGTAGATGGGAATTATGAGTTATTTTTAATTTAGTTAGTATAAGTGGTAATGTGTTGATGTTATTTTTATTAGTTTTTTTTATTTTTGTTTTTTTTTTTTTTAGTGGTAATGTTTGTACTGTTATAGTGGCGTTGATGGTATTTTTCGTGTGGAAATTTGTTAGTAATGTTAGCACGTTTGCATATATGATTAAATCAGTATTTTTTTTCAGGAGGGCATTCTTTATTCTGTTACCTATTACACACACATAAAAAAGAGAATTGAAAAAAAATCATACCCACAGAATAATTGTGGCGTTAGTGGCACTACTTACTTAGCTTTTCTTTTTTATTTTGATTTTTTGGTTTAAAATATCTTGATATGTATTTTTACGGTATGCTGAAAAACTTAAATGCAGTTATGGTTTCTAATTAAAACTAGCAAAATCTGCTGATTTATATATTTTTATCCCAAGCAGAGTTTAATGTAAATATATTTGGTTGAAAATCTTACTTTTAAGCACAATTTTGAAGCTAAAACTTAACTGAAGAAAAGTAAAAATTAACTAATTTTCAATTTAATTAAATTTATTTATTTAGAATTAAATTTGAACTGATCGATTAACAAAAAATAAATTTATTTATGTGATATTGTTGACATGGCAGTGTTGGTAATGTCCTTCAACATAGTAAAATTATACGAAATGTATATATTTAAAATATTTTTCTAGTCTTTTTCACCTTTGTGATATTCAAAAATAGAAAATAACTTAATATCATTTCCCCTTTGGAGAAACTTCAACATCGCACTTGTCTGGGTACATGAAATATGGTGATACGTTAAAACGCGGAGCTTTTGTTTTTACTGCGAACGAATCTGTATTTTTATACAAAATAAAATAATAGAAAATGGATGATTGTTCTGCTTGGGAAACAAGTTCACGCATGCAAAATAATAATAAAAAAAAAAAATAAAAAAAAAATTAAATAAAAAAATATAAAAAATATATAAACGAAATAACGTATGAAAATTACATAGTAGAATTCATAATTTTTTTTAGTAAAATTATAATGAAATAATAAAATTAAATCGACACAAGTGGAAATTAATTCAGCATCTAAATCAATTCATTAGCACAAATTATTCACGAACACAACACTCATACGCTCACACGCACACACAACGCTTTATACAATTTATTATTTTAACACATACATACATTTCTGTTATACAATAATAAATGAAATTATTTTACAATTATTTTACGCACCACAAACGAAAATTAACCGAAATATTCACATTTAATAATAACTTTTGGCACAACGAACGGTCAATGTAGGTAGCCACAGTGTGATCCATATGCATCACAATCAAATGGTGACACAGAGGCACAGATTAATTAATTGCATATTTATATATATTTATATTTATATTTTATTTAACTTAATTCTTTACGAATTAATATTTTTTGGTTAGTTTTTTTTTGCAATAATTATAAATAAATTAAAAGGTACACAAGTAGATATAATAGAAGTAGCTTAAAAAATGGAAAGTTTGAAATGACAGTGATAGCTGCAGTAAAAGTACAGACCCTTCACATTAAAGTAGCATGACGTTATGCAAACATTTTTACAAGTTAAATTATATTTATATATGTATATATAAATTTCAATAAATATCAGGGATGGTGGTAAGCATTTTTGTTTTTTTTTTAACTCGTACCGAAAAGAAAGTTAAGAAAAATTATAATTTTCAATTTTGCTTTTGTAGTGGTCCAAAAGGTAGCAACAAATGTTTAAAATTTTCTAGGTAATGAAAGCGTTTCGATTGATTTATTAATATAATTGTAAATACGTTCGCTGCTTTTTCAATTTACATACAAAAATTAAAAAAAAAATTAATAAAAATATTAGGAAAGTATAAAAAAGCAAATTGCTTAATTCTTTTAAAATATACTCATTTCCATCCCTCATATTTTTTTTTTAGTATTCATTTAGTAAATTTTTGACTTTTTACATAAATAAAGTTGTAGTTTTTAGGTTTTTGGTAGATTTTGTTTTTGTATACCTCATATCACCATATCCCACAGTGGTCATGGTAACCACTGCCCACCAAAATGCATCTGGTATTGACTTGAAGAAGGACATTTCGGCACCGGCTTCCGCAAAATAAACCGCAGATGAGAATAGGACAACACCTGTGTAAGCGGCACAGGGCACGGGTACGTTGCCGTAAATGGATATTTGTCAGTTAGTTAATCAAATCAATGCAATGTACAAAATTTTTTTTTCAAAATGGTAAATGAATGAAGGAAACGTTATAATAATTAGTAAAATTTAAATTTCTTTTTTGTTAAAAAAGTCAAATAAAAGTATAATAAATTTTATATATCAAAGTTTTTAAAACGAAATACAGGGTGAGCCAAAAGAAAGCAATCAAGTATAAACATTAATAATTTTGTTATTTTGTAATATATCTTTTCACTGTGCGCTGCTATGGTATATTATTTAATAGAACTTATTATTTGGCCCACACTGTATATACCTGCTACATTAAAATTCTGCTTGGAACGTTGTTGTATTTTTTTTTTTCTTTCTTTGAATTTTCGTTTATTATTTTACATATCCGTAAAGTATAAACGAAAAGTTTATTATGAAAGAAATTGCCCATTATGAATTCATTTACTCGTATGTGCCCTGTACTTGTTCATTAGCCTCTAAAACGCTCTAGCACAGGCTGATTGAAAGCTACACTTTATTAAGCAGTGATAGTTTATGAACACAAGTTATTTGATGGAAAATAAATTTTAGATAAATCAGTGTGTATATAGTTTAATAATATGTATGTATACTCGTATATAAGTAATTAACACTCTACATGAAACTGAAAGTTTTGTTTTTTAAAATGTCAGCCGCAAGTTAAATCCAACATTCCCATATTAAATGTAATAAATAAAAAAATAAATAAATTAAAGATATTATAAACTTTATTTTATCATCATTTTTCTAGCTAACTAAACTACAAAAACGAATTAAAAATAAAAAAATAAAAAAAAATGTAAAATTGTTTGTGCACTTATTAACAAAGAACTAATAAATAAGAGCGATATTTGGTTGGATAGCAAGTGGGATAGATAAATTATTTTGTTGTAGTAGTACGAGAATAAAAAACTTTATGTGTCAAAATAATATTATTTGACTTATTTTGAGGTTAACTAAATGTGCAACTTATAGAAAAACTTGAACTAAAATGCTGCAAAATAGTTATATTTATATCAAAGTTTTTTTTTCGCTAATAGTAGGCATAGTAATTTTATCATACAAATAATTTCTATAATTTATACTGAACCTTTTCTCTAGTAGTATTTTTTTCGACTAATATACTGTACGTTTCGCTTTTCTCGCTGAAAAAAGTAACTAAAGATCTTTATATAATATTTCTCTACAAAAAATAGTATTTTCGCTAACATTTACTTTTAATATATGTACGTAAAATAGTATGTATATGTATGTACATAGCGTTTGCGACTTTTTAAGTTGCTATAAATTATTATTTTGAGCGTAATATATGTATAGTATGTTCTTTTGTTTTTAATTACACGGAGCTATTTGTTTTTCGCATTTAAAATATGCATAAGTTTTAACTTATATATATATATTTTTAATATATATATATTTAATTTTTGTAACATATATATTTAGCATTACGTACAAAAACACATTAGCTAAACTCTACAGCACAGGCATTAACTCACGAAATATTTATGTATTGTTGTTATATAATAATTTAGGTATGTATGTGAATTTATTATTAACAAAATAATGGAAAAATAGAGTGGTGTTAATGTGTGATACAGTTTTGTCCGTACACTATTAGTTCTTTCTGTTCAAGTTGTAACTATTCAGTCGATTATTTTACTACTCGCAGGCCACCCTGTGTTGCAACTACGAGATACAATACAGAGAGCTTCATTTATTTTGGTTACTGGTATGTATTCGTAGCTGTATTAAAACGATTGAAAATGGAAAAAGCAATCTTTTGGCGTCAATTTAACCGAAATATTGCTCAAATGACTTGAATTTATTTGAATCCTAAGTTGAGCTCCGTTGGAAGAAGTTTAAGCGGTGATGAAATTTAAACACTCAGCATTGCGTTCCGGTTCCGGCTTCCAACATTTTAACAAATCTTTCGTTTACACGCATTTCTCATTGCTCTTGTAGCGTTGTTTAACGTTGTGCAACGAACTTTATAGAAATCTGACAGCCTGTGTGAAGGGAAAGTTCTCAATTACGATCTAATATTCCAACTCTATGTCATCTGTTGTCGAAATAGGAAGAGCTTTAGCGTGGCGTATCCATTATTTAAAGACAAGGCTTCGGAATTTTTCATATGTATTTTGTTATATTATAAATATGGCCGGTTTTTCTATTTTTCAAAGACGTTGTTTTTTCAAGCGTAGTGTGGCAACTTCTATTCCTTCCACGATTTTTGCTTCATAACAGTTGAAGGACTTTCATGAGCATTTAAAAATTAGCAAGTCCAGTTAGAAGTAAAATAAAAAAATCCTGTTTGTCAATAAGGAACTGTTTCTTTAATGAAACATGATATATGTACCACCCTGTAGTGGCTCTTCTCAGTGCATATTCATGTAAGAATTTATAAAAATATAAATTAAATTACAAAGGACTTGACAGGGCTAATTTCGAGAAACGGAAACAGATGTTGTAATTGCATTAAATTGGCTACAACAAAGTTTGCACTGCTTATTTGAAATTAGACAGATGGCTGGTATATTATTGGATTGTGGTGGGTCCCAAGCTATACGCACAACCGCATGGCATTCGGCTTCTAACTTTAACTCGCCTTCAAACGGATGTTATTGACATAGTTCAGCGAATGAAGAGACAACGGCTATGCTGACTATGTCATGTCGATGGATGGATGAAAGCACTACAGCTTTGAAAGTATTCGATGCAGTACCCGCTGGTACGAGAGTGACCAGCTAGAGAAGGACCTGGCTATACTTGGTATTCCCAACTGGCGCAAAACAGCGAAAAGAAGGTATGAATGGCGTGCTATTATTGATTTGGCTATAATCGCGTAAGCGGTGCCAACGTCAATTAAGAAGAAGAAGAATGGCTTTTGATGCTGTAGCCTAAAAGTGAAAGCGAATAGAGAGTTCAATTATTACTTAATGTAAAAATAAATTGGACGCGATAGCCGAATGGTTAGTATTGCGCCCTGCCAATCGGAAGACTAGAGTTCGAATCCAAAAATTTTAGAATATTAATTTAATTTTTCATTTAAATTGTGATCGATTCTCGGCAGAGAGAATAAAAACTCCTTATAAAAAACCGTAAGCCATTTGGAGGCGGCTTAGTAAAGTTTTTTCTAATAATAAGCACCTTTTCGGACCGCAATACAGAAATTAGTTGTAAATATGGAGCTGTAGTGATGTGAAGAATAAAACTCGGGTACGTCAAGAACAGCAGAACAGCTGAGAATATTGCTGCCCAGATTTGTCCATTCCTCGCGGTTCTTTGGAATTGGAAGAACGTTACTATATCGTATTTTGTATAAAGCTAGGGTCTTAAGGCTTAAAAACTTCATCTAACAGAAGAACTCAAGCTGCCCGATCATCAACAACGTCGTATCTTTGCTGATTGGGTCCATGAATTACATGAAAATTATCCGGAATTTCATGGAAAAATCATCTTCAAAATGGGGCCCACATCCATCCCGATGGCCATGTCAATAAGCAAAACTGTCGCATTTGGGGCTCGGGAAACCCAAAGTTTATTGTTCAAAAGCCGGTAGCTGTTAGGTACGGTTTATGGTTTGGCGAGGTAATTGGACCATACTTTCGAAAATGAAGCTAGAACAACTATTACGGTGAATTAATTGATCTATCGAGAGATGATTAATGATTAAGACGCACATCTCAAATCAGAGGAGAAGCACGGCTGAAAATGTGCATTGTGTCAGGCAAAGCAAAAAAAAAAAGAAAAAAAAAATTATGGGACATCGGCTACAGCTAAAGACGCAGTCAGTTAGATTAAGTGTTCGTGTCTAGTTGTTATATAGTCTGTGTTTTGTATTAAAACAGTAGTAAAGTGGTAATATAAACAATTAGTATTTGTAAAAGCTGGGCTAAATTATTTTAGTTAGTTGATTAGTAATATTTACTAAGTGCACAGCTAATTAATGTTCTTATTATTATTTTTTTAATCATACATAGTGAGTAAAGTTGATGAAAGGGATGGTAAATAGAAGGAACGATATTAAAAATTTTTGTATATAAACATACAAAATTATTTAAGGTGAATATGAAATAAATTTATTTTTTCATATTACATTTTTTAAGTATTAAATATATTTTTTACTTATATTGCTATTATTTTTTAATTTATTTTTTATTATTGTTTAATTTTATTTTTTTATTATTTTCTGGTTTTATTTTTTATTTTCTATTGTTTTTTGATTTCATTTTTTATTTTCTAAGTATTAAATTTATTTTTTAGTTTTATATATTTTATTATATTTAATTTTATTTTTTTTTTATTATTTTTTAACTTTATTTCTAAATATTTATCTTTTATATTTTTATTATTTTTTAAATTTATTACTTACTCATATATGTATTATATTTTTATTTTTAATTTTAGTTTTATTTTTTATTATTTTTTAATTTATTTATTTTATTTGTTTTGATTTTCCAAGTTTTAAATATATTTTTTATTAGTTTTTAAATTTATTTTTTTACTTTTATATTATTTATTATTTTTTCAATTAATTTTCATATCTTTAATTTAATTTTTTTTATTTTTACTAATTTTATTTTTAGTATTTATTTTTTTATTTTCTAAGCATTAAATATATTTCTTACTTTTAGATCTTTTATTTATTTTTTAAATTTATTTTTATTTTTATTACATATATTTCAGTTTTATATTTTTTATTATTTTATAAATTTATTATTAATTTTTATATGTTTAATTGTTTAATTTAATTTTTATATATTTTATTATTTTTTAATCAATTTTTTTTATTTTTTAATTTATAAATATTAAATATGTTTTTTTTTATTTCTATAATATTTATTTTTTACTATTTCTTAAATTTGTTATTATTATTTTGTTTTTATTTTTTTTCTTTTGCATTATTCATTATTTTTGTCTTTATTAAATATTATTAAATCACAATTTTTTATTTTTATGTTTTTTTGTTATTTTTTAATTAAACTTTTTAATTTTTTATTTTCTATATATTTTATGTATATATCTTTTACTTTTATATTTTTTATTACTTTTAAAATTTATTATTATTTTTGTTTTGTTTTTATTTTTTTCTTTATATTTTTTTGTTTCTTTTATATATTTTATTATTGCTTAATTAAATTTTTTATTATTTTTTTCTATTTTTTATTTTCTAAGTATTAAACGTATTTTTTGCTTTTGCATTTTTTTAATATTTTTATATTTTTCATTGTTTTTTAATTTAATTTTTTTTAATTATTATTATTTTTTAATTTTATTTAATATTTGATTTTCTAAGTATTAAATATCATTTTTAATTTATAATTTTTATTAATTTTTAAATTTATTTTTTACTGTTATATTATTTATTATTTTTTGATTTAATTTTTTATTACTTTTTAAATATATTATTATTGTTTTATTTTTTTGTTTCTTTTATATATTTTATTATTGCTTAATTTAATTTTTTATTATTTTTTTCTATTTTTTATTTTCTAAGTATTAAACGTATTTTTTGCTTTTGCATTTTTTTTAATATTTGTTAAATATATTTTTTGCTTTTGTATTTTTTGTTATTTCTCAATTTTATTTTATTATATTTTAAATATATTTTTTCCTTTATATTTTCATTGTTTTTTAATTTAAATCTTTTTAATTATTATTATTTTTTAATTTTATTTAATTTTTTATTTTCTAAGTATTAAATATCATTTTTAATTTGATAATTTTTATTAATTTTTAAATTAATTTTTTTGCTGTTATATTATTTATTATTTTTTAATTTTATTTTTTTAAATACCTATGTTATTATTTTTTATATTTATCATTATTTTTTTTTTTTTCAAATAATATTTACACCTTTGATTATCACAATATTTTGCATACCGTCCCTCTATCCACCATGCCTTTCCCAACTGTTTGATTTTTGCTCTTTTGTTTAACATATTTTTTTTTGTTGTTTTTTTTTTTGAAGGCAACTAGTAGAGGCTGATAGCAACTAAACAATTACGACGATGATTAAAACGACAATTTTTAATGTTTGTATGTATGTAGTAACTACACGTATGTATATAACTGTATATAATTATACAACATTGACGAAGACTAGCTGTTTGGTTTTTGTTTCATATCGAAACAAAAACAAAAAAAGACTAACTATATGTAACGATAAAGATTAGCAACATGAGACATAACGGTGAAACTACATTTACTACATTTCGCAAAAAAAAAAAAAACAAAAAGAAAACGAACGAACGAACGTTTTATTTTAGCACAATATTTAGATACATATTTATTATGTAGTATGCATGTACAAATGTAATTTTTGTAAGTATGACAGACGTAGAGAATACATATTTGTTTATGGTAAAACTTGAACGCAACAACACAATCAAACTTTTGTTAGGCCACAAAACTTTTCATTACACAAATGAAAGCAAAATATATATATATATATTCTTATTTTTTTGGTATAATTTTTTTTGCTGTTGCTGTTGTTGTTGGTTGTGTTGTGATTTGAGCACAATAGCAGTCGACAGAATTTGCAATTTTAAGCATTTAAATTGATGGACGAATGCCCTAAAAAAAAAATCATACAGAGGGTATTGTGAATATGTCAATTAGGGCAGTTGCAGTGCGTACCGTTGTTTTGTACAAAGGATAGTGAGGGAGGCGGGGGCGTGACAGAAATAGAAGTGGCAAAAATATTGAAACAAAAAAAAAAAAAAATTTCACATACATATAGGTATGCACATACACGTATGCAATCAATGCAGTGTTAAGGTGAAGTAGAGAAATTGTGGTGGGAGGTGAGCAAGGCAATATAAAAATTATACATACATACATATCTCTATAGTGATATTAGTAAAAGATAATAAAAGTTAAGAAAAAAATGCATAATAAATATAAAATGTGTTTGCTTAAATACTTAACAAGCGCGAATTTTTTATATTTATGTTGAAAAATTCGAATAAATACTTACATATGTATATAAATATAATATAATATAAATATAAATATAAGTATAGTAAATATGTTAATGTAATGTATAAAATATGGCTTAAAAATTATTTACTATAATATCAATGTATATTTGATGCGCTTTATGTAAATAATTTGATTTTTTTTAATCATATACGAGGGGGTTAACAAAACTACGGTCAGTTGGTGACTTTCAATTTGTTTTTGTTAATTCTAAAAATACCAAATTCATTGCAATTGCTTTATTAGTCTTCCTTTTCAATTATAGAACGATCGGCTAAAATGGAGACGAGAAATCGCAAGATAGCTAAGGATAGGTCAGACGAAATTCCCCCACCAATGCAAAAAGAAATTCACCATGCGATTCTCTTCGAGTTTCGGCGTAGTTTACAGCCAATACAATTCAGTGAATTCAAAATTGCATATGTTATGATTGCGCCGTCTTTAAAGACTATTTCTAAGTAGCTCCGAAGATTCCAGACTGAACATTTTTTCGTAGAGGACGAGCTCTGAGAAGGTCGACTAAAATCTTCCACTGATGACGCCACTGTAGCTCTGGTGAAGTCCAAAATTGACGAAGACCCACAAGAAATGAATGCCATGGCTGCATCGCCAATATTAAGTAATCATCTGGGATTCACGAAGAAATCTGCTAGATGACTACCACGAATTTTAGATGAGGCCCAAAAAGAGACCCGAGTGCATTTTGCTCAATTTTTCCTAAACAAATTCGAAAATGGTCAGTCTAGCAACTTTAGCAAAGTCGTTACTAGTGACGTATCTCGGTTCTATAATTACGATCCAGAAACCAAACAGCAGTCCATGGTAATGGAGCTTAACGGGGGCAAACCCACCCGTAAAATCTAAGCAACAAAAATCAGCAGCAAAAGTAATGTTGTCCGTTTACTTCACTCGATCTAAAATCGTAGCTGCTATTACACTGGAAAAGGGCCAGACGGTGGCTTCAAAATGGTACACCAAAGAGGTTTACCAAAATTTTTCAAAAATTTGTTGGAAAACAGGAAGAAAGAGGACTTGCGGCGCTACTTTTTCCATCATGATAACGCGCCATCCCACACTGCTGAAATAACGAGTAATTTTATTGCGATCTCAGGGATCGAAGAAAAAGGTACGTCCAGCACCATATTCCTCGGATAAAGCGCCTTTTGATTTGTGGTTATTTCCAAAAATTAAAAAACTTCAAAAGGAGAGATCTTTAATAGCAACGAGAAGATAATTAATGCGGGTAATGCTGAACTTGATGAGCTTAAAAAGCAATATTTTGAAGACTGTTTTCATAAATCGATCTATAGGCCTAAGAAATGCATTGAAATCAGTGACGATTATATAGAGAAGATAAAAAAGGACAAAGATTACGAAAAAATATAAAAATAAATATTTTTTCTGGTCAACTTACTGAACTTTTGTTAATCCCCTCGTATAAATTATTCGTAAGAAATGTTTACATTTGAAAGAGTTAAGCAAATATGTAAATATATTACGAAACGTCCACAAGCAAAGATAAATAATTTCTTGGCAGACCTTAAAGACACTGGTATAATCGCCCAGGAGAGTCGGTTAATCGGGTAACCATGGATCGATAATTTCGTACCAGGTTTAGTCTAGTGGATAATGCGTATGCTTAGAGACGACGTAAAGTGTATCGAAGAAGACCCGAATGAGTTCATCCTCCATAGATCGCAACATTTGGAGCTGTGCTTAACCACTTTATGGAAGATTTTCGGAAGGATCTTGTTTTGCTGGCTTACAAAATCCAACTCGTACAAGAATTATCTCAGGGGCGTCGCACGAGATTGACGATTTTGACAAGAAAATCTCTTTCACCGATGAAGCTCACTCTTGAATTGGAGGCTATTGATGTGTCAACGAAACAATCAATTTATGGAAGGAAACTTTTATTTGAGCGCATTATCTCGCAACGTGGGTCTGTGTCTATTATTATTGAATGGGTATTCTGTTACCACCAGATGAAGGTTGACTGCCTATAGAGTAACGAAATTACATTCGAGAGATGTAGTCTACTTTGAGTAACTTTCAAGAAGCCAAGAAAGTCCTCTGAATTAAGAAATCTAAAAAAAGAATCTGATCGATTACTTGGAAAGACCTGGTGTTCCAACAGGAAAGTGTCAGACACCACATCTCTTTGAGAACACATTAAAAATTACACACTTTTAAATTCGGAATTAATGCCGCGTCCATTATATAAGCAGTCACAACTTAGCGTCATTAGAATACCATATTTAGTTCACCTTTCGATTGCGATCACTCACATATTTTGAGGACTACGACTTAGAGGCATGAGTGCACATTTGGCTTGTAGGGGGAGAGAAATTTTGGCTTCGCTTGCCGGGTGAGCGTTAATCGAGGAGAACCTGCATCAGAGAAAATTGTCCTCCTCGATGGAAGGGCAAGAGTATGTGACAAATGGTGCCTTTTATGAGCACCTGGAACGTATTTGTGACCACTGCCCTCGCCACGTAGTAAAAACTGTGCTGAACGCTTTTAATTTCAGTATGTGCACTGGGCCGCTCTAAGCGACCATTTTGTGATAACCGGAACATATGATGTAGACTCGGATTCTTGTCCTGTCGCAGCGAAGCTGCACTCCCCAATCCGTACATCGGTCTAAGATCGAAATAGCCCACGAAAATAAATGCTGGTAATATGAGGGTGGAGAGAACGCAACGTTAGTGCCTTCAATTGACGCCCAACGGCTAACAGAAGAAACGAATGGCGTGCTGTTCTCAAATCATCTGTAGTCGCGTAAGACGTGTCTACGCCAATAAGAAAGAGAAGTATACCTTGAGCAGATCTCTTTAAAGCCTCTTTACTATTTGGCTGATAAGTTGGGGCAAACTTCTTCTACCTACAGCTCCAAACCGAGAACAAAGAATTTCGCCAAACTCCCCTCTTTTTAGCGAAGTTCCGTTAGTTACTTAGATAAAGATCCGAAAAATTCTGCACCCAACTCCCTCTCTATACGTACTGCTGCGGAATAGATGATTGGATGCGATCGCCCCTAATCAGTGGAGCTACGAGGAGTGCCGCGTAGTGGCAGCAGAGGAATATGCCAATTGTAACGCGTTATATAATGTGTTATATAATGGGTAGAAAAGGCAGGAAGGTAGATATCTCCTCAAGGAAAGGAATAAAGTGTTGGAAAGGCGTTAGTGCGAAAAACTTGTGAAGCTGGCAAGCAATTATATCAAAAAATAAGGTTTCAAGAACGGGGCTAGTTCCTGCAAAGACGGTGAAGCAAATCTATTAGCAGATGCATAGTATGTACTAGAGATCGAACGAGAGCTCTTCTCGGTGCTGATAAAAAACAGCTTCGATGGAGACTTTGAGAAAGAAGAATCACGATCTAGATATGCACAGAGACGTTGATATTGTACCTTGTCCTTTCTTTAGATCGAAACGATGTAAGAATATCAATAAAGCGGTTTAAAAACACAAAAGCCCCGGAGCTGATGATATACCAGCTGAGCTGATAAGGCGGGCGGGGGGAAGAGCTAGTGGAGTGCATGTATCAGCTCTTGAACGCAGTTTGGTCTGATGAATACATACCCGAAGATTCCAAATTTAATGTGTCCAAAAGAAAAGAATAAACGGCTATCTGTACAGTGAGATAAGTTTTCTCAAAGCTGCATATAAGGCCCTATAAATAGTGTGGTCTGAAAGACTAAAGCACATTATGAATCAATTAACTGGACCTTAACAGTGTGGCTTCTGATTTCATAAAGCCAACGTTGACCAGATTTTTACAGCACATCAAATTCTAAAAAAATTTTCGCTAAGCAAATCCATACAAAGAACTTATGCATCGATTTTGAAGCCGTCTTTGATAGCACTAAACGAAACAGATTAGAGACGAAGGCAGTGCAGAACGAGGGCAAAGCAAAATTACTCTTGGTAAAAAACGAAAAATTGGGCATACTGAAACCCATGCGCCTGTGGGCGGCCATTACTTCGTTGTTATAATTGGACTTTATCTTATTAGAAACCAGCATTAACACCACCATTAGCGCAAGCTAAGTGACCAAAAGAAAAATTATTCGTGCCAACAGCTGCTACTTTGGGTACGGTAGGTAAATGAAAAGTAGACCCTCCTCTCAATGAAGTAAAATCAAACTTTATAAATCACTCATCACGCCCATACATTTGGATGGCACAGAAACGTGGGTGGCGACGAACATAGATGAGAATGGTCTAGGAGCCTTCAGAGCTCTATTCCATGGTTCGAACAGTATACCCGTAAGGTAAAGGTATCGAAAAAGATAGACCTACAAACTGTATGAGCTAATCTACTGGTAAACGTTAAATTTAAAATTATTTAAAAGTATACCAAAGTGAGTGAAAACTTGATTTAAAGAGAGTACAGATGAAATGGATATGTTTTTGTTAAGAAAATTATAAGTTTTTTTTACAATAATATAATATTAATCTTAAAACCATATTATTCTATTATAGATAACAATATATTGTTAATCTAAGATTAAACTTAATGAATTTTATTACACATTTTTTCTATACTTAAATTCCTTATAAAAAACTAGATGATTTTGTATGGAGTTTCAATCGATTCGTTTTCATTTCAATTAGATTTTCAAAATTTAAAATATACCATATATCAAAGTACTCTTGATTGATGCAAAACGCAGTTAATTTACGTCAAAACTTAGTTTAGTTTGTTTAATTAAATTTAAGATTTATTAGCATTTCGACTTTAAGTATTATTAGCTTATTATATAATGTACCAACATTTTTGTTGCGTGATATGTTATGAGTAATATAATATACGTGTATGAATATTCGGAGTGCTGATTTAAGATCTGAAATCAATTTGTTTATATCGGCTGTTGTTTTTGAGATATATTTAAAACGCAAGTTTTAAGAAAAATCTACTTTGTTTTAGGAGAAGAATTATCTGCTTTCAATAATTTTATTTTTATTAAAAAATTATTTTATACGAACAATTTACTGTAGAAAAAAATGCACTTTTTTTATTTCTATTCTAAAAGAATAGGTCTTCAAAATTTCAGTTTCCAATTCGACATATTTTAGAAGCTAGAGCAGTTTAAGTGGCCGAGCGTCGAGCAGGTTGGAATGCTGGACAGAAAACTTTGAAGCGTGTTTTCATTTTTGCAAGTCATAGAAAACGGTGCCGGTGAAAGCAAAAATATTATATTCCGTTCGAAAAATATCAAAGGGATCTAACTTCAGTATTAAATTATCTTCTATTGGAACTAAACAAGTTGGACATAATTTTTGGAAAGTATTATTTAAACTTTTTTTTTTGATTTTTTTTTTCAAAAAGTGAATGTTTTTCAAACATCGAAAAATTTGTAATTTTCCAAATTTTTTGGTATTTTTTTAGTTCATATAGAAAAGCACACATAAAAATTAAAAACAAATTGGCTCAACTGCTTCAGATGCTACGCATGACCTCCATCACCGGCACCGTTTCACGAGTTCAGACTGCAGCCGCTTCAGAAAATTCATCAAAGCATTGGAAAATTCCTTTATTTATTTTATTTAATATTAAAAATTTTGTTTTGAAGCTTAAATATAGAGAATTATGGTCTGAAAATTTCGTTTACCACAATAATTTCCATACCTTTTAAAGTAATTGCTGATAATTCCGATTCTAAAGGAGACTACTGCTTTAAGGACAAATGTACCATTTCAATCTATATTTATTCACACTCTAGGTAAACGTATAAGATTTGTAACTCGCAGTCCAAATCATACCAATTTTTGTTATTCCGTCGGTGATCCCTTTCCCTTAAAGAAAGTATTATTTATATTATGTTTCGGACAAATCGAACTTGGCACCAGGCCTCTGGTCTATTTCCAGGAAACAAAAGCATTCTTTTAGGAATATCCTACAATAATTAGATTAAACCCACCTATGAATATGTATATTTTTTCAAATAGATCGCTCCACTTCCTATAAAATAAAGTATTTCAAGTAAAATTAACTATAAACGCGATTTTTTTTTCAAATTGGTGGGTATCTGTTTCACATTCCCGAAAGAAGAGTAGTTTTCCTGTCGTTTCGATTTTCAAGTATCGAACCATAAATAACTTTTTTCGAACAGTTCGGTGCCTGTTTCACGATTTGGAGAGAAGAGGAGTCCTCTTGCTTTAGTTTGACAATAGAAACACCGTTGCTGCTGTTTTAGAAAGACCAAGGTCTTTGGTTAATGTACTGAGGTCTTCTTGAATAAAGGGTTGGCAGCCAGAAAAATTGAAGGGATTTTTAATTCTAACTCATGATCGTATGGTGGAAGATATGACTGATCGAGTAAGAGATGACAAGTTAAGGTAAAACCAATTCCAATTAGATCAACTGTACAAAAAATAATCATCTTGATGATTTTAAGATCCCCGCCATTTCGTTGTTGTTTGTCCATATGAGGAAGCTAATGTTTGTTACGGGTGTTTAAAAGGAAACCAAAGTAATCATAATCCCTATAGTCTATCGTAATAAAAAAAAAATTTTGTACGAGAGTCCGCTTTTCTGGTGATTATCTTGAAAGCTACGCAGTAGTCGAGTGGTTAGCTGTGCGTAATGTCACTCGGAAGGCCAGGGTTCGAGTTATGGTTCGATCAGCTACTAAAATTATATACAATTAATTGTTCCAATTGCGGTCGCCACTTGGTAGGGAGGGAATATCAAGCTATCCAAGTATATTTCAGAAATGAAGAAAAACTCCTCGTAAAAACCCAAACCAGAGTAGCACTGTTAGTTAACCATTTCTGAGTAAATTTTCATTACAGATATTATAAAAATAGTTGGGCTCGTTTTCACAGATTTTTCTTAGAGTAGACATTGCTTAAACAATTTTTTTTGAGAAAACAGTTCGTTTGGTTTTGAGAATTAAATGTGACCAGTACAAAAACAGATCTGACAGCTGACAACTCAGAAAGAAAAGCTGTCTAAGCAAAAAGGGTAGACTTGAAATCAGCGAGCTCAAATTAGTAAACAACAGTCATCATCTTTCGTGCAACAAAAATAATAATTTTTTAGTAATTTTTGCTCCATTGTTATAAAGAGTGTTTTGTTTTCAGAAGTGCGGTTTTAAATGAGGCAAAACTTTTTTTTTGTAGTCGGTCTTTTTGACAGTTGTTACTTGATTTTCACGCAGTTTGGTTTGCCATTTCATAATGATGTTTGTAAATCGTGTAAATTTATTATCAAAATAATGATTCGGTTAGTGTGACGCATTCCGCGCTGTGCCCAATATACGGTCGATATAATCGGCCAGCAGCTCGTCAAGCGCTTTGCACGTTCGGTGAATGGGCCTACCAACGATTATTGGTAACTTACGGTGCAAATTGTTGCAAAAAGTGATCAAAAATTGGGTCTCTCGGGTCAGCTGCGACGTTCACCTGCCCGAAATCATTTTTAAAATATAATGGCAAAACATTATCTGTATAATAAAGCTACTTATAATATTAAATTGAAAACAAAATTTTTAAAAACATTTTTTATTCAATATGCTTTTTCACTGACAAGAAGTCGAAATTGAAATGAAAAGAATTGATTGAGTATTTTCACTGGTGAATTCGTTTCCTTCACCATTAAATTAATGAATTAATTAGTATGTAGTTAGACCTTAAAAATACCAACTTAATTAGTAATATATGCACTTACATATATATATAATATATGTATGCTAAATTGTTTAGTAAAAAGAGTATATTGCGCGATATTGAAGAAGACAGTAGAGAGAGAGATATAGAGAGATCAATGCCACAGACAGGGTTAAAGGTTTAATTGATTAGTAGTACACTATTGAAAAATTCTCTACAGACAATAGGGTTATGGGAGAAAATGAATTTTGAAATGAGATCGATTAATTATACTATCTACTTATTTATTATGAAGAGAGCGTAATGTCAACGACACAGGTATATGGTATAATATTCTCAAAATAAAAGGACAAACACAATTAGTAGTATATTTAGTAGTATCTATTTTTAGAAAACCAATTAAGTAATAAAAAAATATATATATATTCGTATGCATGCAATTACGCCCAACCAACTGAGACTACATTGAAAATATTTTTTGTAAACACTATTAGGTTCTTTTAGGATATTTTTGGAATATTTAATACAAAATTAGAAATTTTAGAAAAATTCGTCAATTTGAAGACACATATGTATACATATAAAAATGTACGAAAGGGCGAATTTTTTTTTTGATTTACATTTCCCTCGAGAAAATGCCTTTGACATAAACACAATACAAACTGCTACATTTGTTTTTTTAGTTTTAATTTTTAATATTTGTTTTCTTTTTTTTGTTTTTTTTTTGTAGGGGCAACAATTTCAATTATAAATTTTACCTTAAAATTGCAAACGGACTGCTGGACGAATATAAATTCGTTTTACTCTGTCAAAGTATATCAGGAGCAATAGACTAAAATTCGAGTAAATTTCTATATATTTACTTCTCAGGAATCGAAATGCTTGTTGTTTTTTTTTAAGTATAGCATACTTTTAGGGGCTACCAAACGTGGTATGCTTTGAACTACTCTTACTGGAGGTACATATGTATATATGTATATGGTAAAGAGTTATGAATGTACGAAGGGGCCTCAATGGACGGTTGGAAAAAAATTAAAATAAATTTATGTATGTGGTTTAACGCTGTGGATTTTTTTACTTTGGTTTCATACGTTGCAAACTTTCAGGTACCAAAAAAATATACGTATGTTATATGTATGTATATACTATCTATATTTTTGTTGTGCTTTATTTTTATTTTTATTTATTTTTTTTTAAATTACTTATAAATAGATGAGTTAGTACCTATGAAACACTACTACACATACATACATATGTATGTATGTAGGTATGTATTGCTCACCTAAAACTTTGCTGGCTTTATAAGTATATGTCTATATACTATATAGTATATGTATATATGCATATGTAAATACCTAATACCTACACCTAAAACTAACACCTATACACACACACACACTGAATTAATTAAATATCGTAAATACTCTCTATACACTGTTGTATAAATATATTTGTATATATGCAATATTGATTTAATTATTTATATATATAAATATTTTTTTTTTTTTTTTTTGGTAAATATTTAGTATAAAAAACTCACATTTATAACTATAAATTGTACAAAAAATCACAAGTAATCATTTGTTAATTACTTTACGACGTCAAAAAATATCAAAAAAAAAAAAAAAATCATCTTAACTGCGTGTGCGGGCAAGTGTTGGGAAGCACTTTTGAAAGCACTTTGTGGAGTACTTTGGAAAGTACTTTCCCAAGCGCTACTTGTTTACATTGTTAAATTCATTTCTATTTTTATTATGTCTTAATTACTTGCTTGCTACATTTGTTTTTTTTTTTTTTACTATTTTATGATACACTCTAAGGTACAGTACAAATAGATCTTCATTTTTACTTTTGTTTCGCCATCTGTTCTATTTTTAAGTTTACTATATTTTTGATATTTATAGAAAAAAGCGGTAATTTTTTTTTAGGAAAATATATATATATTGGGAAATTAAAGTGTTTTTGTTTATTTTTTTTTTTATAGATTTCTTTTCAAGCATAGAGTGGAGTTTGAGGGGCGAGGGGGGGAAAGGAAACGAAAGTATGGTTTTGAAATAAATTATTTGGAAAAAAGTGCATGTGTTTCTTGGAGTTTCTGGTTTAATCACTTTTAAATAAATGTAGAGTTTAGTTTTTTGTGTTTTTTTTTATTGAACATTCTTACTTTTTTGATAATCAGTAAAAAGCTCAAAATCTGCAAAGACTCGGTTCAAGGCTAGATATCTGAATATTATAGCTTTAAAGCGTTTTTGAAAGAGAGGAAAATTATTTTCGTAAAGCATATATTTTGCTTATATTTTTTGAACAGCTGTATATTTCTTTTGAAGTTTTTAAATTTAATAAACAATAAATTAAACACTAAAACTACAATCAGCTCCTTATTAAGATTTTTATAATTCAGAAAAAAAAAATAAATTAAAATATTGAAAATAATTAATAATTAAGAAAATGTAAATAATATATATGTATATATTAATATATATATTTTTTTCAAAGTTTTTATTTTTCTTTTTTTTACTGTTTTTCATTTTTTATATTTAAAATATATATTGCATGTAATTATATATTCATATATACACATATATTTTCCCTTCTTCTTATGTAAAGCATAAATAAATATGCTAATATGGAATTTTTTTCAAATAAATATAATTTTTTTTTTAAATTTATTTATGCAATTTGAAAATAAATTATAAATAAAAACTCTATTTAAATTATTTTCGGTTTTAAAATTTGTAATTTTTTCCAGCATTAGTTGATAAGCTGCAATAAACAATTTTAATTTTTTTTCAATATGTTGGTAAATAAATTTAAAATAAAAACGAATGTTCAACATTTTCGTTAATATTTTTTTATAATTTAAACAAAATTAAGATACTGAAAAAAATTATTTAATAATATTTTTGTTTAAAATTTTAACATTTAACTTTAAAAAACTTTGAAAAAGTTAATAAAAAGTTGGAAAAATAAAACCAATTCCTTTAAATTTTTTTTGCCTAAGTTTTTTACAATTTATTGAGGTTACTGTCTTTCTTATTTATCTCAATTAAACAATTAAATAATTAATTACTGTCTTTCTTATTTATCTCAATTAAACAATTAAATAATTAATTATTCTGATATACATGTATTTTTTTTGAAACTTTGATTTCTTCAGAGTAAATTTTAAATTAGAAACTTGAAATTAAATTTTCTTCGACAATAAGTAAGTATAAAAAATTACTTTAAAATAAATATTAAATTAAAAATTTTAAATATTTTAATTTTTTTAATTTTAAAGAAAAAATTTAAAATTTAGGAAAAGAAATATTTTCTATATATTATTTATTTTATATATCTGAAAATTGCTTGCTTATATTTTGTGTAAGTTATATATTGTTTAAGAGTCTGCTAATATATAATTATCACTATTAGGGTAGCAGATCTTTAAAAAATGTAAGTATTTTCTTTTTATTTAAAACTCTTTTTGAAATTGGAAACTTAACACTCTTAAAAACATTACAAATTTAAAAGTAAAACTAAATTATTTGGTTTATAGATTTATTTATAATTTCCATGATTTGATAAAAAAATGAATACAATACTGAAATAAAATAATGAAATTTTTAAACTTTATTTTAATATAATAAAAAATATTGATAAATTTATTCATATTTTCCAAAATTTGATAGAAAAAAATGAGTAAAATACTGAAATAAAATAATGAAATTTTTAAACTATATTATAATATAAGTTCCTACTGATATTTTTCATAAATTTGTAAAGCTTTTGTTCTTTTCGTGTTCTAATTAATATTTTTTTTAATATTTTATTTGCTCTCTCAATTTTATTTGTTTAAACTTTTTATAACTAAAAAATTTAATTTTGAAAGTCTTTCATAAAGCTCAAAAATTTTGAAAATAAAATTTTAAAGTTTCATACAAAACTCTATCTATTATATAATTAAATAATTTGAAAACCGTTGCTCAAACAAAACTCAATCTAAAAATTTTTTTGTGAATTTTGAAATTTGCAGTTAAAAAAAAAACATTGTTTAAACGGATTTTTTTTTAACTTTTCCGCTGTGTTTGAAAAACTTTTCAGAATTTTTATCAAAATTAGTTCAATAGCATTGGAAATTTTTTTAAATAAAATTTTAGGCATTTTAGTCATTGGTTTTATTTTTTTAAATTTATTGTTTCAATAATTTTTGGAAATTTTTTTTTGATAATTTTATAACCTAGTAAAAACACAATTTTTACCAAAATTTCAACATTAAAAAAATATTATATTTATTGAATTCTATAAACGAGCGTAATTAAAATTTTTAGTAAAAAATATTATAATTATTAAATTCTATAAAAAAGCATAATACAAAATGTTTCGTAATTTTTTTTTTAATTCTATTAAAAAAAATTCTTTTGACTTCTTTTTATTTGAGTGCTATTAATTTTGCATATATTTCTAATTTATCGATATATAAATACTTTACTTTCAAATATTTTATTTTACCATAAAATTTTTTCATTTGTAACACACCCAAAATTTGAACTTTTGGATAAAATTGAAAAAAAAAGAAATAAATAGTTGAGAAGCATTCTCCTTTCTTATTTTTCTACTTTTTAATATTCCATTTCTTCTATTATTTTTTTTGCTCTTTCTATAGTTTTTACTTTTATTTTTATTTAATGCTGTCTTATATGATTTTTGATACCTTTATAGCATTTGTCGGGTTCTTTACCCTCAAAGCTTTCATTCATTGCACCTGAGCTTTTTACTGATTTTCATGAATAATAAACTTTTTGACAAAAATTACGATTAAACTTTCAAAAAATCTTTTCTTTTAAATTTTTTTTTTTTACTCAAGAAAATAGCGTATTGAAAAGAAGAAACTATGAGTTTTAAAAAATTATTTGGACCTCAGAAAGTGGATTTTTTTTTTGTTTTTTTTTTTTTGGAGGGATACCCTGTGTGTATTTTTGTGTGTTTCTTTTGACTATTTATCATTATGTCATTACGTTTAAATTTAATTTCTTTTTTTTTTAGCTTGCTATGTGTATGTGCGTGTGTTGTGGGCTTGGCATGGGGGTATAGATCATTAGAATGTCATTGTGCGCGGTTTTTGGTTGTAGTAGTAGTACTAGTTTAGTAGTAGTTGTTTTTGTTGATTTTGGTTGGTATTTGGTAGTAGCAGAAAGAGTAGTGGGTTAAATGTTGGCATTTCAAGAGGGTTAAGTGTGGGTGTATGTATGAATAGTTTTTTTTTGGTAATATATGTGTTTTTGTCTTTGTTGTTGTTTTTGAATATATTTTTTGTGTGTATATATATTTTTTGTTTTGTTTTGTGTATTATTTTGGTTTTGTATTGCTTTTTTGTCGTGAGGAACTTACCTATAAATAAGAAAAATATAAGTAAACCTAATTCCCGCATTGAGGCTTTCAGAGTTCGTCCTAAAATTTGTAAACCCTTCGAATGCCTAGATAACTTAAATATTCGAAATACTCGAACTAATCGTATCACTCGTAATATTGCCAAGGACATAGCCTGATTCGATGACTTGTCCTAAAAAATTATAATCGGTATGGTATGTTTTCAATAAACAAATATACTTTTTGGTATAATTTTTAATTATTGTTATTTTTTTTTGTTTTAAATTTTTTATTTTTTTTTGTATGTTAATAAATATGTTTTAATATATTGTAGTTTAAAATAAAGTATTTATTTATATATATGTATGTATATAAAGACATGTATTTGTATTTTGTATAGTTATATATATATATGTATATGTGTATTCGAACAATCAATAACAAACATAAACAATAAATATATATATATATATAAATATATTTATATGTAGTAGATAGTAACAAATAGCGGTGGGTATTGGTTAGTAATTGGTTAGTAATACATATTTGAAAATGTTAGTCAAAAATTAAGGAAAAATTTATATTTTTAAACATTTTTTTTTTGTATATTTTTGTATGTCTATAGGAAAAGAGCAAGTTACAGTTTGGGTATATATGTATTTGCTAATGAGTATTCATGTTTACATACAAGTATATTTGTGTATTTGTATATACGTGTAGGTATACGCAAAAGCAAATGCATTATTTTATATTAATTAATTTTTTATAAGCCGGAAAAAAACAAAATTAAAATAGAAACAAAAAAAAAATGCTAATATTTATATAATTATTACGTTAAGCTTTTATATCTTAAATATAACAAAAGAATAAAATAATAATACTATTTTTTTTAATTTTTTATTAACAAAATAAATTTTATTTTTTTTAAATTAAAAATATTTTTAATTTAGTTTTTTGTTTTAAATAAAAATTTTTATTTTTTAATTAAAAAAAAGTTTCTTAGTATATTGTTAAAAAAAAAAAACAAAAATTGACGCGAATTTTCAAATTAGAAAAACATAAAAATTTGTTTTTGTTGCTCAATGTGAAATTCACGATGTGGCCGTATATTTTTAAAATTAATTAATTAAAAAATTATTTTTTTTTTCAAATAATATTTAATTTTGTGTGTCAAAAATGCTTTTCGATTTTATTTATATTTAATTTTAAAGTGTATTATTGTCATTAATAATGCCTCTTAGCGTTTTTATATAATTTAATTTTTTTTTAAACATATATTTTCAAGCAATAAATAACTATCTAATAATAATACTATTAATACAAATTAAAAAATAAATAAATAAATAAATCGTGTATAAAGTGTTCGAAAAAATTTCTCACACAAGAAAACATACCTGTGGACTGACTGGCGCTTTTGGAAGATTTAACGTATCCTCCTCTTCGGCGACGACGGTCGCCAATGTTATAAAATACGGAATGATGGCGATTATGTCGATAACATTCATGACATCCCTGCAGAAATGTAACTTATTCGGACATGCGAGGAACCTTTAAAGCGAAGAGAATGTGAGAGTATGAGAGAGTGACGGAAAGAAAAAGAGCGATGTAATTAACAGCATGTATAGATGGTAACCGGTAATGAGCGAGGAAAGTTAATATCTCATGAATATCAATGAAAGAATAATATAAAATAAAATGATGAAAAAAAATAAAATAAAGTAATGAAAAATAAATTAAAGTTAATTTTGAAAAGAAAAACAAAGAAAATAATGGTTACATAAATAATGCGTGGGAAATTTGAAATTGAATTGAGAATTTGAAATAATTTTTAATTGATTGATGAAATTAATAACGAAAAATTAAGTGTATAAAAAAAATATCAATCAATTGAAAAAAAAAAATGTTTGGTGAGAGCGAAATGCGGTTTTAAAATTTGTTTAAAAATAAGAGAGTGATAAAATATGCAGTAGGGACATATTAAGTTTAAAATATTTGCAATAATGGTTAATATTAAAAACTTAAAATAAATAAAGAAATATGTAAAAATTGGGAAAAGATTTTGCTTAATATACTAAGTATTTCTCAAGACTAAAAATAATACGCCATTTTAATTATGCTGTTGTTTGTACATATTTTTTTTTTTCTTTACTATATGACTATTTTTAATCTTAATGCTGGTATTTTGTTTAGAAATTTAATAAAACACTTTGATTTTAAACATTTTTTAGTTGCTATAAAATTCTCATAATTTATATATTTTTTTTTTAAATAATTTTCTATACTATTTTCACTTACCTGACTGTGAGTTCAAATGTAAACCAAATAATACATAACGTTTCTATAAGGAAGAAAGGATCTGTGATGTCAGGCACCTCATCTTCCTCGATTTTTGTGCCATTTGTTGTTGTATTGAACACCTGTTGAGTTTTGGGCAATGTAATAAATAATTAATAAATATGTAATATAAATTTTTTAAATATATGTACATGTAAGTAGTCATATAAACATATATTTAGTATTGAGGCATTTACAATTCTGAGGATTATGGTGATTGAATAAATAAAAAAAGTGTATGCATTTATGGAATATTTGAAATGTACTATTTGGTCCGGCAAGAAATACTATGAAGTCAATCTTTGGTGAAAGCTTTTGGTCGAGCTTTTGGTTAAGCTTTGGCTGTTATATTGTTAAGCTTTTATTAAAGCTTTCACAAAATATCTACGAAGAAGTTAGCGTGAGATAAAGCTGTTTAACCTTAAAAGGAGCTTTAAAAGTTATGTGATTTATAATCGGCAAAGCTTTTTTTTTACAGACAATTCAAAGAAAAGCTTTCTCATGAATGAAATGAATGAAAATTTAAATTTCTCCTGCTGAGTCGTTTTTGAGAGACTTTTAAAATGCTATGTAATGCAGTTCAATATTTAAAATTTCCTAATCACAGCCATACTAGTATGGGTTAAATAAACCTTTCGTCAAGTCAATTTATACTACAAATATTAAGCTTCGAGCTTTCACTAATAATTTGGTTTCAATATTTCGCTTAAAGCTTTCTAAACTTGAATACACTTTTATAAGCTTTACGTGTCAGTTAGCTTACTATATCAAAAAAGCTGTATACTTTCGTTAGCGAAATTTTCAATATTATCTGCTATTTAATGGTCCAAAAATAAAAAAAATCCTATAACATATACTTTTTACAACTTAATGTCAAAAGAATAAATGCTTTCTAAGTAACTTTTTTTTTTAGATATACACAATAATTTACAGTTACATGTATAGTTACTGGTTAATATTAATATAAATATTTATTTATGTTTTTTTTCATTTTTTTTAACAGAAAGCTCATTTAGCTATAAACAATACATTGAGAGGTTAACTGGTTTGAGCTTTTAAAGCGAGTAGTGAAAAGCAATTGAATACTGACATACAATATTATACTTATATTCTTTCTGAAAATAAAACTTTTCCGAGAGCTTACGTGAAACTTCCAAAGCAATAATGGAAGTAGCGAGAAAAGCTTATTTTTTTAATTCGAAATTACTTGAGAAATTACATTTTGAAAGTAGAAATACAAGCGCATTTGTATATTAGGAAGCATTTCATATGCTGTTGAAGAAAACTGATATTGAATATATGAAGATCCGAAAGAGCTTTCACGAAGCTTACGCTAAGCTCCAAAAGAAAATGTAATTTTAATTTATTATAAGATATATCTACAAATATTTTTGAGTATTTAGACAGAAAATAATTTATATATTCAATTTTATTATATTATTATAATTTATTTAAACTCAAACCAGTATGCACTCTCAACTCTTGCGCTGGCATTACATTTCAGGCTTAATAGGATTTTAATCAAAACTTATATAAATTTTTATTAGGCTTTGGTTGGAGCATACATAGTTACAACACCAAACATTTAATAATAAAAAATTTAAAATATTATTTTTATATTGAAAAATTATCCAACCCGATTCTTAAGCTTTTCGTATTCAAGAAATTTGACATCAAGTTGCAAAAATGTGCGCGGAAAGCAGTAAAAAAAATGAAAAATTTTATTATGATATTTAAAGAGTTTTATGTTCATGTTTAAAATAAAAAGTAAAAATGAAAAAAGAAGTTATAAAAGTAATAATATGAAATGAATTGAAAGTTTTTGAGCTTTTGAGCTTTGCACATTTCACAGAAGGAAGCTGTCAGCATTGAATAAAAGTTTAAGTTTTTTGTTTATTAAATTTCTTTAGTGATTTTAAGTTAATAAGCTGAAAGTTAATGGTAAAAATTTCACCACTTCTTCTTCTTATTTGCTGGTGTGTGCAATATTAAAGCTTTTTGTTTTGGCATTAAAAGCTTTTATTTTTTATGTTTCATAATGTATAACTTTTAATTTATATATTTAATTTTTATACAAAACTAAATTAATTATCACAAACTTTTAATAAGATATGTGCAGCTTTTAAAGCTTTTAGCATATTTTTCGTACTATCTATTGTCAAAGCACAAAATGTATTACTAAAGCTTTACTTCCTCTTCAAGGAAAAAAAAAACAAAAATGCGAGAAAGCTCATTCGCTCAAAGCTTAAAGCACTTAATAGAAATTTAACATTTTCACTCACCTTGTAATGCTTAAATTCGGGTAATGTTTCTAGACAAAATATAACAATTGATAGCAATATAACAAATACACTAATTATGGCTACAACTCTGGCGGCTTGCGAACTCTCCGGATACTCGAAGAGTAACCAGACTTTTCTTTGATTCTCGTTCTCCGGCAATGGTCTTTCTTCTTCTTTAATAAAGCCTTCATCCTCTCTGTAGTAATAGGCGTTGTTGTTGTTGTATTAATGAAGAAAGTTTGAAAAAATATAAAAATATTTAATTAATTAAATTATTATAGTTTCAAATGTTTATATATTATTATAAAATAAATATAATTAAATATTAACCAATTTACAACAAATTTAAGTAAAAAATATTTTTCATGAACACTTTAACAAGTAAAGCATTTACTTTAATTTTTATTTAAAAAAATAAATTAAACAACAATTCTACTTTTAGTTAAAAATAAACCAAAACGAAGAATTCAAAAATTATTATCTCCTTCGTTCGAATGCATGTGTGTTTTAATGTAAATATATATATTTTTTTTACTTATTAAAAAATTAAAAAACATTCAAAATCAAAAAGAAAAATTTAGTAACCACACAACAATTAAATTAACGGCTATTTTGCCAAATTTCGTTCAAACGCTCAACGGTGTATACTCAGTAGCAGCAGCAGCAGGTGTTTGTTTGGTTGCTTCATCGACTTCAGATGGTTCGTGTCTTGGCTATAAATGGTTTGTTGCTATTGAAGCCGGTGTGTGTGTGTACGAGTATACATATGTATATGTGATAAAGCAAAACTATACGCCCAGCGTTGCATTTTTCATACTATTTGAGCTTGACTGTCTGTAGTACTACATACATATGTACGTATGTCGATATGCTGGCAGCTACATACTCGTACATATGTACCATATGTGTAAATGCTGTGTATGGCGAATTGTGGATGTTTGGTTGGGTGTTTATGATATTTGGTTTACTACTTTTTTTTGTTTGTTTGGTGATCGTCGCACTTTAAATATTGAAATTCACTTTGTTTCTACGTAAATTTTGTATTTTCGTGATTTGCTCTTTACTTGCAGCTTTTCATTTCGCATGCTTGTGCGTGTCACGGTACCGGCCACATACTCCCCCCATGCCGTATGCACAAAATTTTAAGCTGGTGGTCAAGTGATTAACGGTGTTATATTGTGGCAAATTTAAAAAAAAATCATTTTTTTTATAATTTTTTTGTTGTTTTTTTTTTTTGTTTTGCTTTTGCGCTTTTAATTTGTTTGTTGTTGCAGCACTCAATGAATTTCGCTTCTAACCGATTGTGTGTGGTTTAACTAATAATTTACATATATATTTTTATAAATATTTATTTAGTAAATGGCATTAGATAAACACAACAAAAAATATATTTTTTTTCAAATTTCAAAACATTAACTATAAATTTCAACAACAATTTTAAGTAACAACAACAACATTAACACTAATAAATATTGATGTACTATATATACATACATAAAAAATTAAGTAATTGTTATGAGAGTAAGGGTTTTAGGTGTTCTTTTTTGAGTTTCTTTTACACTCCGTGGGTATGCCCAGTTGGAAGAGAATATTTTGCTAATTTTAATTTAAATAAAATTGATATTTGTTTTTGGAACATATAAAAAGTGATTTCAATATTAGAGGGTTTTAGCTTTACAAAAAAAAAAAAAAATATTTATTTATGCAGGGATGTGCCTAAAAAGCTTTTGTACTCCATAAACACTCCATTCACTTTCTTCAAGTTTTTGTTTTTTTTTTGTGAGCTTTGAGTAGTTTTAAAAGAGTCTGAGGAATAAAATTTATTTAAATGCAGAAGGACGAGGTAACCAAGGAGCTTTTTATGAGCGCGTGGAGCTTTTTATCAGCGCGAGGTGCTTACATATGTGCTCTGCCCTCGCCACGATGTCAAACTTGTACTTGTCGACTTTAACGCCAGGGTGAGCAATGAAGGTATCTTCGGCACAACTGTGGGAAAATTCAACCTCCGCGACAGCAAGTGGTGGGAAAATAGGTCTTTCTCGTAAAGCTGCGATTGACCAACCTCACGTGAACTGTGGGACAGATACCGAGAATTGAAGAGAGAAGCGAGACGCATGTGCAGACAAAGAAAGAAAGAAGTCGAGATGCGTGAGTATGAAAATCTTGAGAAGTTGGCCGACAGGGGTGTGCTTGGAAATTCGAAAGGTGCAATGGCTTAAGAAAGTTTCAAGATCGCAGGATGCCCTTGCTGGAACCAAATAAGTCATTTAGCGATGAATTTATGCAGGGAACACTTCTCCAGTCAACTGAATGGTAGTGAAGCGATGGCGACACCGAAATATGTTACTATGGACTATGACGTGGTTCGAATGACGATTGCCCGCTTAAAGAATAATAAAACGCCCGGAGCCGATGACTTATCGTCAGAGTTATTCAAGCATGGCAACGAATAACTGCAAAGGTACATGCGCCGGATTCACTGCGGAATATGGTCGGACGAAAGCTTGCCTGACGATCGGAACATAAATTCGCTCTGGCCAATCCACAAAACGGGGGACCACACTGCCTCTTCAGTATTGCATGTAAAGTCCTGAAGCCCACCGTCGGTCAAAAAGCTGATTGGCAGCAAATCTGCCGTTCACCAAGATGTTCACAATGCGCCAGATCTTGGAAAAGTCCCGAGAAAAGTAGATTGACACACACCACCTCTTCGTCGATTTTAAAGCCGCCTCAGACAGCGCGAGTAGGTGCTGCCTTTACGCCACTATGTCTGTATTTGATATCTCCGCAAAACTTATACGACTTTGTAGACAGACCTTAAGTAACACTAAAAGATCCGTCGGTATCGGAAAGACTTCTCTGAACCATTGTAGGTATACCAAACAACAGACAATGTAACTACTTTTCTTGTGACTTCATCAATCCATTGCTGGAGAAAACAATACCTGTAGAGCTGAAAAGAAAATGTACAACCTTCTGCAATAGTGCTATGCAACTGCTGGTTTGGTCTTTATAGATGAGTACATTCCGGGTTTGAAAGTTGTCGATGCAGAGTCCGCCCGTAGAAGCAGAGGACAACTTATGGTCAACATAATCGGCCTACTGAGTGTACTATTCGAAACATCATTATCCATCTTGAGACCCAGCATTCGTTATTGGATAATTTTCGAACGAATAGACAGTATGTATAGAATAGACAGCAAGCAGTGAAGACAATTGTGCGGCCGTAGCCGAGAGTGTACACGAAGACCGTTGAGAGGCGATTCGGCGCTGTTCGCAGCAACTCGGACTGACGTATGCAACGACTTGGCGCATTTTATGTCGGGTTATTAAATTGAAAGTATACAAAATACAGCTTGTGCAAGAACTGAAACCACCCGACCTGCCCAAGTGACATCGCTTCGCTCTATGGACTCTTGAAAAGTTCCAAGAAGATGCGAGGTTTCGAGCTAAATTTTGTTCAGCGATGAGGTTCATTTATGACTCAATGGGTATATAAATAGGCAAAATTGTCGCATTTGGGACGAAGAGCAACCTGAAGAGATTTAAGAGCTGTCATTTCATACAGAAAACCACGGTTCGGTGTGGTTTGTGGGCAGATGGAATCAGCGGTTCATATTTCTTCAAAAATGATGCCGGTGAGAACGTAGCCGTAACGTAACCGTAACGTGACGTAATCGTAACGTAACGTAACCGTAAGCAACGTAACCGTAACGTAACGTAACCGTAACCGTAAGTAACGTAACCGTAAGTAACGTAACCGTAACGTAACGTAACCGTAACCGTAAGTAACGTAACCGTAACATAACGTAATCATTATCGCGCTCGTTATCCCGGCGATATTTGGTTTCAACAAGACGGCGCCACTTCCCACACATCAATCAATGGATTTATTGATAGAACACTTCGGTTAGCAGATAATTTCATGTTTTGGGCTGGTCGATTGGCCATCAAGATCGTGTGAAAACACACCGTTAGGCTTTTTCCTATGGAGATATGTAAAGTCTAAAGTCTATGTGGACAATCCCGGTTCAATTCAGGCCTTGGAGCAAAACCTTACGAGTGTCATTCGCCAGTTACCAGTTGAAATGATCGAAAATTGGACTCAATGGATGGACCATCTGAGCCTACATTTGCAAGAGATAATCTTCAAAAAATAAATGTCAAAGAATGTTCTTTCGAACGATAATAAGCATTCCTCATTAAATTTGAAATTTCTGTTTTTTTTTTTCAAATAGGGAACCTCAAAACGTCTAAGCCTTTAGTTAATGGAGAGCGGCAAAGAGCCATGGTTAATGAATTTTTCGTGCCTCAACTGGAGGTTGTTGATGTGGACGACCTTTGGTTCCCCAAACAAGACGCCACTGCATACCTTACATCCAATGAAACAAACAATTTATTGAAGAAAATTTTTCGTGATTGCATTAACTCGCGTCGTGGGCCTTTGGTGTGCTATTTGACACCGCTGCACTATTGTTTGTTTGGAAATAAGCTCTAGTGGAGGAGAATACTCGCCGCATTATGGCTGACAAAAATTCTGGTCAAAAATTATATCTCTCGACTGGAATTTAATCGAATCAGCCGCGGCGATTACTTGATTTTTTAAATTATTATGGCAAAAACTTAAACCTTATCTTTGTATTAAAGCTAAATTTGTGGTTATAGCATTAAAGAATATGCATTCCATTTCTTCTTGAAAACCCCATGTCTAAAAAAGCTTCCAACGTGATTTTGCTATGCAAATTGCGTCTCTGATACATTCAATTGTCTGATGTGGTGAGTCTGGCATTCCGTGCTTACAGTGGAGATTCAAAGTGCAAATTATGATTATTTTTGTATTGAGCGTAATTTTGGTATTTTATGAAACTATTATTAAGTAAATTTTTTATATGAAAATTTCTTTTATGTACTCATATGTGTATATATATCCAACTAACAGGCAATAAATTTATATTTGAGTGCCCTTTAGTAAATGTATGTACATACATATGTACGTGAGGAGTCCGAATATTAACAAGATAGAAATTATAATAATTTATATAATTTATTAATAGTTATTTGTGAATTTAACAAAATAAATAACTAAACTATTATTACTAAAAGAGCATGCATTTTATTTTTCGCCTAATTTTTCCAACTGGGCTAGAAACTAAAAACAAAAAAAAAATAAAAATATTACATTGACTAGTGTTAGTGTTAAGGCTTGTTAATTGTATTTGTATTTTGTTTTTTTTTTGGAAACAAATAACAGTGTCTTGAGCTGTACATTTATTGTGTATACAATACTACATTAAAAACATGTTTTTTTTTCTTATTTTTTTATATATAAAAATCATTCAGCATTAACATTCCAATTAAAACTACGCAACAGCTTTGTAACCAATTATTTATGCATATCATTATTATTAATATTACATTTTTTTTATTTTAATGATAATGTTGATATGTTGATATTTTGCCCAAATATTTTTGCATTTTGCATGTGGTAATTTTCTTACCTGAATTTATTAATTGCTTGATCACCTAATTCATAAAATTTTATTTCTTCACTAAATACGTCTAAAGGGACATTGACCGGTCTCCGCAGTCGACCACCTAAATGAGGGAGTTTTTTTTTAATTTATTTATAGTTAACGAAATTAAAAAAAAAATAAATTAAATTAAAAAAAATAAAAAAAATAATAATATTAAGTAGAAAATGTGAATTGTTCGTACAAAAAAAAAAAAAAAAAAAAAAAAACATTTGTTCAAGTGCATTATTTAAGATTGTAAACAAAAAAAATATAAAATATTGAAAACAACACATTACATTGATATATATATGCAAGTATGATTGTTGTTGTTATATGTTGAGTATGTGTTGGCGCAAATGATTGTATTTTGTCAGATGAAGTGGGGGTAAAAGAGAAGAGCAAAAATTCATTTGTTAATATATGTTATTGAAAACTTATTTTTTTTTTTTGGAGAAACTAGACTTCAGTTAAGGAATATGTAAATTTATTTTAAAAATATTAAACAAAATTGCTATTATTATAATATAATAATATTATTATGTATAATATATCTATAAAGTATAATTATTTTTTTTTTATAAAATTTTTATAAATTTAAGACGCATAAAAATAGGCACTTACCACTTTGATAATAGTATAAAATTGCATCGAAGCTCGGCCGACTACGGTCAAAAAAATATTCATTTCTAAGCGGGTCAAAGTACCGTAATCGCCGAGCTGGATCCCCCAGCAGTGTGTCCGGAAATTGATTTAACGTTCGTAATTGTGTTTCGAACCTTAACCCGCTTACCTGTAAAGAGATTACCCAGGCAGGGGGCATAAAACAAAAAAAAAACGGAAACGGAAACAAAATCGAAATTCAAGAAGAAGAGTAAAGAGTAAGAAAATTAATTATTTACTACATATTTAACATTTATAATTAATGTTTTGTACTTTAATTTTAATTTTTATTTAATTTTCTTTTATGGATGCTAAAATCCATTTTTGATAAAAGGAAATTATTAAAAAAAAATTTTTTTTTCTCTTTCAAATAGGAAAGCCAAGTTATAATGTCTTAAAAAATTCAGAGAAGTATGATGTTTAATTAATTTAATTAATAAATCAGGCCACAGAAAGAATATAGACTATTCCTGCTGAATACACTCGACGCCTTTACTAATATCAGAGACGGCACTACACTCACTCACCCTTAATATAAAAAGAGTTCTAGGGACCTTGCTGAATAATGTGTTCAATCATGCAATCGTGTATAGTCTGGAAGCAGCCCCTGTAGAGTCTTTCATCCTATTATGTACAAAAATTCCACTGAACTGCTGGAAAATTAATGTGGAGCGGAACGAAACCAGACTGCGCACGCTAGTATACAAAGGAACTTCTCCGGAGGGTGTACTCTGACCATTTCTTTGGTACCCAATCGCAGGAAATGAGTTTCTGCATATATACAGGCGACATACAATAGCTGTACTGGTGACAGACAAGTCCTGGACAGAATTGGTAAGGTGAGAGAGAATTCTCTAAAAGTCATATATAAATACCGACGGCTACTCTCTCCTTTACGAGAAGGTACTATTTTTTGGCTTCGAAATCCTGTGGCTCAACGCAGGGGAAGGGGAAGACCACATATCTCCATGCTTTACCCGGAAAGAAAGGTTTCTAACCACAGTAAAAGAGGCTGAAATATGCGTGGAGCCAGCGTAACTTTCAATATCTACATTTCCACGCGGAGGTCTTCGCAGTAGGCAAACCGTATTACATCTGAAAATGACCGTAGAATCAGAGAGAAGAGGATAAGGTGGATGTGAGCAAGTGAAGACACTTCATTTTGACTGTATGCCTGAGTAGAATCGCTTTGCGGGAAACGAAGGTAGTTGTTGCGATTGCTTAAAGGAACTACCAAACCAGTGCAGAAAATAAGAAATTTTCGAATGATCTGGAAGACGGATTAGGGTACGATGGTACGCTTTAACGCCTGCAAGGCAGCGGAAGAAAATGCTTCTAGTTTTTCTTCTTCCTCGCGGTCTCGGTCTTGGTTCGTGGCCTAATGACATGTCAATGATACAGTAACAGCGTAAAAGGTACGGGAAGATTGGCTTTAACTATAACTCGTCTCTAACATCTAGAAAAAGTTCAAACAGAGAACTATGTGAAGTAACAAACTTGGATATCAAGGCTCTCTTAAGCTCATAACCTAACCTAGATTTTCATTCTTTTTATAATGCATTTAAATATTTAAAATAATATATTTCAATATTTTGAAGATCTTTAAGCTATAAATATTTCTTAGATTCATTTAATTTTGAACTGCATTTGAATTAATTATTTTTATGTACTTTAATTGTTAATTAATTAAGTTGAAAATAATATTTAAAATACGACTAATTAGTTATTAGCATACAAAATGTTTAATTAATATATGGAAATTGATAAATTTATGTATTTCAAATATTTTTTTATTAATAAAAAATTTCTATATTATTATTATCATTTTTTAAACTAATTTAAAAAAACAGCTGTTAGTTAGCACTTCTGAAAGAGAATTAAAAAATTTAAAGTTTTTTTTGGGAATTGAAAGAACTAAGAGTGCATTCATCTAAATATTCAATTTAAAAATAGTTTTTAATAATTAATTATATTTAAAAAAAATCAAAAATTTAATTTTACTATTATTAAACATTTAAATTAATTCACTATTTTTTTATGCATCCTCCACAAATAATTCGAGTCTAATTATTTAAGGCATTTACTTTTTACTAAATAAAAAAATTAGATTTCATTTCCATTTTACGCTTTTGAAAAAAATTATTAAAGCTAATTATTTAATGTTTTAATTAACTAATGAATTTATTTAATTTTGCTTAATCAACTCAATAAACATTAGATAAATAAATGCATAAACACTGGTTTATCAATTGATATTCATTGAATAAATTATAAATATTTAATGTTAATATTATTATCTGGTATTTTAAATTTATTTTGACTTAAATCGCTGAATTAGATTTTTCCTTTTTTTATCTTATAAAATTTTTTAAAATGAGATTTTCATACATTTTACTTACATTTATAACGACTCTCTCGCAAAAATCATGATCATGAGGAATGGGTTCAAAGTGTTGTGGCCCCCCACCATACCCATGACCTGCCCCCCCTTCTTCGTCTTGACTGCTTAATTTGGGTAAAGACCTGGAAGGAGAAAAATGGTAGGAAAAAAATGTTTAAAAAATCAGCCCAATCAAATTTAAATTATGAAAAAAAACTTAATAATAAGTATTTAAAAATATATATATTTTTAATATATTTTAATATATTTAATATTAAATAAAGTAATATAAGATACTTTCATTAAATATTTGCATTATTTTTAATTGTTTAAATTACATTCATCATATTTATTGCATTTTTTCATAAATTGAAATCACTTCGAAATTCAGCTCGATGCATTTTTCTTCTTCTTCTCCTCCATCTTATTGTTATTACTTGTTAAGCAAAACTACTTACTTACTTTACTTTTTCACAAGTTCGCTGATTTTTATCTGACCTTTTACTGTTTATAATGAGTAGGTATGTGTATGTACGAGTACAGCAGTTGCTGGCAAGAATTCAAGAGTTGTTTGCCAAGTGGTGATTTGCTCAGATTTAACACTTCAATAAATGTATAATTAAGCGGAAATTTTTATGAACATGCAGAAAGTGTAATTGAAAAGATTTTTTACACTATATTTTGAAACATATAAACACACACACATAAACACGTATGTATGTATATCACAAATGGGTATGTGAGAGCTTTTGGCAAATGTTGGCTGTTGTAGTAGATATTATCGCTTTGATTATAGTTGAAAAATTGCTTGAATTTTTGGCTTAGCGGCCAAAGTTGTGGCTATAATGATGACGGTATACATATATATATTTTTGATATTACACACAAAGAATAATTATAAACAATTGTAGGCGAAAGTAGAAAGTCAATAAAAGGTGAATAGGTAAATCTACTAAACTAAAATCGATAAGCTTAAATTATATTTTTAGATCAAAATTTGTAAAGACTTTCTGAAAAAAGCATTGGCTTACGATATTAATACCGAATTGCCAGGTAAGGCTACAGCGGCACTTTTAACTGATGTTTGAAAGAAGTTTTTTTTATATATCGGACAACTAGATGTCTCAAGAGAATGGAATTGACAGAGAGAGAGGGAGAGAGGGAGAAAATAACAGATGTAAAATTTTACTCACAGCTAAGCACGTATGATATTTCTCTATTTCTTACTGCTTTTTTCTGTTCCATATTTTTTTTCTTTTAATTTTTATTTTTCTTTTTCTATTTTTTTCTTTTTCTTTTTCTATTTCTTTTTATTTTTTATTTTTCTTTTTATTTTTATTTTTCTTTTTATTCTTATTTTTCTTTTTATTTTTCTTTTTCTTTTAGTTTTTATTTTTCTTTTTATTTTTAATTTTCTTTAATTTTTCTTATTATTTTTCTTTTTCTATCTATTATCTATTATCTATTATCTATTATCTATTATCTATTATCTATTATCTATTATCTATTATCTATTATCTATTATCTATTATCTATTATCTATTATCTATTATCTATTATCTATTATCTATTATCTATTATCTATTATCTATTATCTATTATCTATTATCTATTATCTATTATCTATTATCTATTATCTATTATCTATTATCTATTATCTATTATCTATTATCTATTATCTATTATCTATTATCTATTATCTATTATCTATTATCTATTATCTATTATCTATTATCTATTATCTATTATCTATTATCTATTATCTATTATCTATTATCTATTATCTATTATCTATTATCTATTATCTATTATCTATTATCTATTATCTATTATCTATTATCTATTATCTATTATCTATTATCTATTATCTATTATCTATTATCTATTATCTATTATCTATTATCTATTATCTATTATCTATTATCTATTATCTATTATCTATTATCTATTATCTATTATCTATTATCTATTATCTATTATCTATTATCTATTATCTATTATCTATTATCTATTATCTGTTATCTATTATCTGTTATCTATTATCTATTATCTATTATCTATTATCTATTATCTATTATCTATTATCTATTATCTATTATCTATTATCTATTATCTATTATCTATTATCTATTATCTATTATCTATTATCTATTATCTATTATCTATTATCTATTATCTATTATCTATTATCTATTATCTATTATCTATTATCTATTATCTATTATCTATTATCTATTTTTTATTATCTATTATCTATTATCTATTATCTATTATCTATTATCTATTATCTATTATCTATTATCTATTATCTATTATCTATTATCTATTATCTATTATCTATTATCTATTATCTATTATCTATTATCTATTATCTATTATCTATTATCTATTATCTATTATCTATTATCTATTATCTATTATCTATTATCTATTATCTATTATCTATTATCTATTATCTATTATCTATTATCTATTATCTATTATCTATTATCTATTATCTATTATCTATTATCTATTATCTATTATCTATTATCTATTATCTATTATCTATTATCTATTATCTAGTATCGTAATTTCTTCTTTTTGAATGGTTCTCAATATAAATTTACGAAACTTTTTCATCAATAAAAACCTTTTTAACTACTTTCGTAAAATCTCAAATTATTATCTCATCAACCTCGAAAGCATACTAATTTATTAAGTTATGTGCTTATTTATGTGCGTAAGCATGATTTAAATCAAAAAGCCGCATAACTTGATACACATGAGCACTCCTTCGTACATACATACACGTACATACACATGCCCACCTAGATGTGGGTACAATCATCCATAAATAAATAACCTTCTTAAATCGTTCAGTTACGATCAAGGCGGCTGTGAAAACTAATCCAATATTTGCCATCAAATTACTTTGAAGGACAACGAAGATGACGAGTTGATGAAGTATAAAGGAAGATGGAAGAGAGGCGAAGGAAGAAGTAGAAGACGAACAAAATGAACAATAACAACACCAACATTTATACCTATATTATGTACTCGTATGTATGCGTTTAAACGCGTTGAAAACATCTTATTAAAAAGCGCTATACGCCAAATGCCGGGCGGGTTAAGAAGAAGAGCTGCAGCCGACAGTGCAGATGCATTGCTATAACAACGTTCTACCATAAGGGTATGTGTGTATGTGCGCTTGCACACTTGTATAGGCAAATACACACATATTATACGAATATAAGCCCCTAGCAACTTATAAGCAGCTCCTTCAAATAGTCAAGTCGAACGAAATTATGTGAGGCTTGCACTTTCAAGGCTCTCACCTCCTTATGGCGCTCCATCACACACACCTCTGCCACACTTCATATCCAACATACATACATATGTATGTATATAGATATATTTACGTACATTCACCGAAGTTAGAAGGCTCTGAGTGACGACGACAACAGCAGCAGGCTGTTTTATTTGTTAACTACCAGCCTTGAGCGAATGCCACAAAGGCACCGAGAGGATGAAGTAGATGAATGGTGATGGGAAGAAGAAGAGGAAGAAGAAGAGTAAAAACAAAAATAAATAAATTTAATATTATTTGTATGGAATGTTAACAACAAACATAAAAGATTTGCTAAATCAAATTTGCACACAAATGCAAGTGAATTTTGCATTCATCCATCAGACTGCTCACTCATCAACAGTTCTCTCGTCGTCGTCGTCGTTGTCGTTGCCGTTGCCGTTGCTATTGCCCCATCGTGCCATCCCGTTAATGTCACTTCTTGTCGTTTAGCAATTGAAGAAAACTTCAATGAAATTAAATGAAACAAACAAATAAATTCTGTAGAGCGCATAGAGAGGAGTGTGGAAGGCGAGGTATTGAGTGGAAAACAACGGCGACACGAATAATGTATGTATGTATTAATGTATGCAAAGGATATGACGTCAGCAGCCGAGAAAAGTGCATAGACATGATGGCAGCAATGAAATTATTGTCTAAGCGAAAGTCAACTGTGACGCCGGCTTTAAGGATTCGATGACAGTGCACACAAACATATGTATTTACAGGCAATGGTGTTTGTATGAAGGTTTTAATTTATCGAAAAACATACATATTAAACACAGATTATTTGAAACTAAGTTTTGTTTATTGGATGAGAAAAATGACAGTTTACGCCCTAAGTTCCCTTGAATCTCGTTACCAAAATATATTAGTGTCCGCATCCCGTTATACCAAAGATTATCATCTATTTCTGTGTAGTTGGAAACACGTGTATGTGAGGGTTGGAGTTAGAAAGCTGAGTGCGGTCCTAGTGCATTCTTCTACAACTCGATACAAAATGCCTGTGGGAGATCTCAATGTATCGAAGAAACAAATGTTCAAAGAGGATATGGTTCAAAAAGTAACATCCGTTGCAGCAAGAAAAATAGATATAGGTATACATGTCGGCCTGTGACGGAACGATACCACCCATTGAAGAAGTAAGCAAATTATATTTTAAGAGTTATAAAAAGAAAAAGAATAATACCAGCTGGTCATTAGAGAAATCATCTCTTTTTCCTTTGCGAGTGGGAGATCTGGTAGCTTATGTTTCGAGTTTACAGAAAAAAAAACGTTCCATCACCCATTATTGAGGAACTGCTGAAGAAATCTTCTAATGGAGATCAATTTTTGCGAATTCCATCTACTCTACCAGGGGTGTTAGTTGAAGTTTGCCGGTTTTAAAAGTAGATGTCACTAGCAATATGTATAAATTTCTATGATTTGGCATGTATGTAATTTTTTTCTATTGACATTAATCTACAAAAATACGCAAGTCACATTCCGCTAAAATAATAGCGTCATATTTGTTTACCTCAGTGAATATGTCGAGTTTCGTTCCAAGTAAATCGCATTTGCGGCATTCGTTGCATTTCTTATTTCATCAAAAGAAAAAAGCAGCTCAAGCTCACCGGTTGCTGGTAGAAACTTATGGTGAACATGCTCCAGTGATTAGAATATGTGAGACATGGTTTCGTCAATTTAAAAGTGGAGATTTCGATTTGACAGACAATGAACATCCTGGTGCAGCGAAAAAGTTCGAAGACGAGGAATTGCAGGCGTTATTGGATGTTGATCCAACCCAATCGCAACAAAAATTGACAGAAACACTACTCGAGTCGCACGAGGAGCAATTTGCTAACGTTTAAAAGCCATGGGAAAGATCCAGAAGTATGGAAAATGGGTGCCACACCAGCTGCACGATAGACAAATGGAAAATCGAAAAACCGTTTGTGAAATGCTGCTTCAACGATTCGAAAGGAAATCTTTTCTGCATCGAATTGTCACGAGGGACGAAAAATGGATTTATTTTGAGAACCCGAAGCGAAAAAATCATGGCTTTCCCCTGGTGAAGCTGGCCCATCAACTGCAAGGCCAAATCGCTTTGGCCGTAAGGCAATGCTCTGTGTTTGGTGTGACCAGTGTGGTGTGGTGTACTACGAGTTGTTAAAACCTGGTGAAACGGTGAACACGGATCGCTACCGACAACAAATGATCAATTTGAATCATGCGTTGATCGAAAAACGGTCGGAATGGGCCCGAAGGCATGGCAAAGTTATCTTGCAACATGACAACGCGCCGTTTCATACCGCTAAACTGGTGAAAGACACATTAAAAACACTTAATTGGGAAATATTATCGCACCCGCCGTACTCTCCAGACCTCGCGCCGTCCGACTATCACCTTTTCGCATCGATGGGACACTGCCTTGCAGAGCAGTGCTTCGCTAATTTAGTCGAAGAAGTCGAAAAATGGCTCGTCGAATGGTTTGCCTAGAGAGAGAAAAGGTTTTTTTGAAATGGTATCCATAATTTGCCTGAGGGATGGGCGAAATGTGTAGAAACCAAACCAATTTTGATATTCCTCTGAAAATTAAGTGTTTTCTTTATCAAAAAAAAAAACGGCAAATTTCAACTAACACCCCGGTATATCGCATTTTAGATCTTAGTTAGTGTACTGTATTATCACCTTTAAAGCCGTCTTTGACAACGCGAGGTTTGTTCCAAGGGAAGGCGAGAGAAATGAGTGGGTCTGGTTGTCTACACAACGCAGATAGATAATTACCAATAACCAGTAGATGATAATTCGCGAGAACCAAAGAAAGATTTTGAGGAAAATGTATGTTTCTTCGTTAGTGAAAACTGTATGAGGTACGCTTTCATTAGGTAAGTTGTGCTTAAGACAGTTAAGAAGAAGGAGAAGAAAATCATAAAAACTTGTTTCCAATTTTTTTTTTTCGAATTAGAAATTCATGTGAATATCAATTCATTAATTTTGAATGTCGTTATCAATGGAAAGTTCATTGCTTTCATAAGCACATGGATACACACTTATATACGAATATGTGTATATGGTTATTGCATTTTACATATTGCAACACTATTGAAAATTCAATTAAAAATGCATTAAATAAAATTTTGGAAAGCGCGCTGCTGTCAGTTTCCATGTCAATGGGTTTGTATAGTTTTCGCAATCCTTGTTTTTTTGTTTTTGGAAAACATACACACATGCACCGATGCAAGCTTTTCCGAACCATTTCATTTCCCTTGCGAATTGTTTAATGTTTTTTGCTTCAAGGATAATTAAAAAGAAAAAACACTTTCATTTGATTTTTAATGTGGGGAAATGTATGAAAACTTTTGGAAATAGCTTTGAGAGATATATCAGTGGGTATTTTAATTCAGTAACCTCAGCAGGTAGACATTTAACACAATTCGAGAAATGGGTCATACCAAATCGAATTCTTAACTAGTAAGTAAACAAAAAATGTTAGCTCAAGTAATAAGTTCGTTCGGTTTTTTTTTATAGATTTTTCAAAATGTGATAACTTTGTGTACATTTGTCCGATTTAAGTGAAATATCCGCCGTTTTCTTCGTAAACTTATTGCCAACGAGATGCCAACTTCATTATACCCCTCTCGTAGAAGGCTGCAGAGGCTATTGGCAAAAAACTCGGAGGGCCAATTTTCATAGGCCTCTCTTGAGGCCAACTTCTCACCATTAAGCGTGTTTGCCATGGACAGGAAAAGATACTAATCACTTGGTGTCAGGTCCGGACTATAACGTGGGTGCATTAGGACCTCCTATCCGGGCTCCTAGAGCTTCTGGCGCGTCACCAAAGACGTGTGCGGATTGGCGTTGTCCTGATGGAACACAATTCGGCCTCTGTTGATCAAAGATGGCCTCTTCTGGATGAGTGCTGCCTTCAAACGGTCCAGTTGTTGGCAGTAGAGGGCCGAATTGAGCATTTGGCCATAGGGGAGCAGCTCGTAGTAGATGATCCCTAGCCAATCCCTCCAAACACACAGCAAAACCTTCTTGGCCATCAAACCTGGCTTGGCCACCGTTTCCGCCGGCTCACCGCGTTTCGATCACGACCGATTTCGCTTGACCTTGAATTCAAGGTTATGCAAATGGTTCTAAACGGTTTTCTGGCTTATCTTTAGTTCCTCAGCAATTAAATGGGTGCTCACTTGACGGTCTGTTTCCACTATTTCCATGATTTTATCGCAATTTTCGAGGACAGGCCTCCCGACGCGTGGTGCATCTTTGACATCGAAATTACCGGAACGGAACCTAGCAAACCACTTTTGTGCTACACGTTCGTTTACAGTATCGGGCCCATAAGCTAAATTAATTTTTTCAGCCGCTTTGGCCGCCATTTCGCCTTGATCGAAGAAAAATTGTAAAATATAGCGAATTTTCTCTTTGCTGGTGTCCATCTTTGACGAGCGCTCACAACGTACCGAGTCAATCAATCGAAAAACTGTCAAAGGCACGTTTTCAGCACCGTATAGTATGACATGATGCGACGCGTAACACTAGTACCATGGTTTGCCTGGGTGTCGATCCTCGGGTGATTTCTTTTATACGCCAAATACTCAGATACAGGGTTGTAAAATCTGAGTTTGCTGAGGTGAGGGCACTTAGGTATGTCAGCAGAGGAACCCCATAAGGTGGAGTCCTATCAACTACTGAAATACATGAATAAAAGGGGGGAGTGGAGGGCCATCGCATATGCAGATGATCTGGCGGTTATTGTGAATTGCAAATTCCCACAAGCTCTGAGCGATATCATACAAAGGGGACTGAGGAGAACAGAAAAGTGGGTCATTGGTGCTCGTCTGGGCATCAACCCACAGAAAACTGAACTCATTCTCTTCACTGCGCACTGCTGAGAATGAGAAATACCTGGGACTTATCCTGGATAGGAAATTAAGCTGGAACTTAGAGGAACTCAGAGGAAAGGATGCGAAAGGCGTCCATTGCCTCTACACCTGCAAGGGAGCAATAGGTTTTATATCACGGTTGTTAGGCGTATGCTTCTTCTCTATGGGGTTGTAATCTGGTGGCCAATACTTGAGAAAAAGTCAACTATTTCCAAATATGATAGAGTACAAAGGGCAGCGCCGCTCCTGTGCATCAGCGGAGCACTTCGTACTACACCAACTGAGGCTATGAATGTTCTCATGGATCTACTCCCCATTGATATAATAGGACCACACAATGCCGCCTGCGCCGAAGTAGGGCTGCAAAAGTTGTCTGAATGGATAGTTATAAGCCACGGGCATACTAGCATCTTAAGAAGTTTCCGTATGCCGGAAAAAAACAGACTGACTTCATGACAGACTTCAAGGTTATCCCGGTAATAAACCTGTGGGACGGGATAATACCAGCATGCGCCGAATCGATTCATTTTTACACGGATGAGTCTAAACTAGACAACAGAGTTGGTGGAGGGGTTTCCTCGAAGGAACTTGGTATCTGTAAATCCTTTCGTTTACTGGATCACTGTAGTGTTTTTCAGGCAGAATTGGTGGTCATACATGAGGGTGTTATCTGTATTAGATAATTCTTACTTTCGGATAATCGTATCCATATTTTCTCGTATAGCCAGGCCGCATTACGAGCCCTGGTGACTGTAAAAGTAAAATCTGAAGCCAGTACAGTCACGTGACCTTATCGAACTGAAAAGGAAGGATATGTCCATAGTTATTGGGCAGGCACGCATAGAGATTGGGCGTGCCATTTAATGATGTCTTCAAAAGTTGCAGACAGGAAGAAGCACCGAAAATTTTAAGGCACTTTCTTTGCGAATGCCCCGCACTTTGGAGGAGTAGGCTGAAGTCTCTAGGGGCCGGCAACTTTTGGAGACTTGAGCCCTCGCTAAGATGCGGCAACTGCTCTGTTTTGCAAACTCCACGCACTGGTTCGATTAGCGGGTGGGGGTCTTTGGGATCCTCAGTGGTATCACAATGGGCCCGTTTGGCGGCTAGGTGTGCCGATGCCCGGCAGCAACTTCAACCAACCAACCAACCGACGCCATACTGGTAAAGTTCAATCAGTTTTTGACGATGGGCTTTAGTATTTCACATAATAATACTCTCGATAGCATCTTATACTCGTATGCGATATAGAGGCTTATCCCACGATAATGGACTGTGAGGTACTCCATTTTGTGGATTAGACAGAGCACACTTAAGTCCAATCATCGGGCATAGTTTCATCCGACCATAATTTGCTAAGAAGAGGATTAATGCATCCTGCTCACCAACTGGGGGACTAGTTTACTGCTTAGTAGACGGACCGACGGCCATTAGAGTAAATCAACTCATTCGTGAGGCGTTTTTTCGAATTCAAAATAATCTGTCGTTCGGAAAACTCATGCGAAGGATCCCACTTAGCACCTGGTAGATCAACCCAACCTATTTCGAGTGTGTCAAAATGATTGAAATATTTTTACTCTTGAAACACTGGCTCGAAGGATATGTGTAGTGGTAGGAAATCTTTCAAAATATGTATACACATATATTTACTCTACAATAAATTCATGACAATGTCAATTTAATGTTGTTGTAGGCCAGAAAAATCAATCAATAGAAACTTGCAGCAGAGAATCGACAACAAATCCCCTTGCGGTTACACACACACACACACATACATATGTACGAAATAGAGGAATATTATTAAATTAAGAAGCTTCTTTATACGACATTATGTATGAATATATACATATAGAGTTGGAAAATAAATATATATGTATAATATATAAAAAAAATCAATTTACAAAAATAAAAAAAATAAAAATTTCCCAATTGCAACAGCGAAAGCAGAAGAAAGAAAATTTCATTGATGCAACACGACCAGCAGCAGCAACGTCAAGGTAAACGGAGAAGGAGAAGCGAGTGACGTGGTAAAGTAGCTATCTATCCATAGAAATAAATGGTCACCGAAACATCAAGGTGGTTAAAAGCCGCCGACGCCGATGCCGATGCCGATACTGAAATCTCCGAACGCTCGTCATACTGTTGCCGTTACCCATGCGGCGGCTGCTGCTTGGTTTTCGAACTCATTCTTAATTTTATGTATATGTACGTGTATATACATTGTACATTGTATGTGTATATATGTAGATAAAAATGTATGTATTATGTGTGTGTGTTGCTAACGCCGGTCGCTCAGCTGCCTATTCGCTAATACTAGTATATAATTTATTGTATATAAGCCGCTCCTCAACTTAGCATATACCATAAATAAATTCATTTTATGAACGGCGATGAGTACAAGGGCAACAACAAGAACAACAACAACAGCACCAACAATTTTTCGGTACACCAAACGGTTGCATTCAAATTGGGTCAACAGCAATGGCGGCGGTGGCATTTGTATATCTCCCACCCCCCCTTTACCCCACCTTACCTCAACAAGCCACCGCCAATGCTTATGGTGCCACATAAGAAGCTACTTGCTGCAGCAGAGTGCGGTTATGTGCAATGTACTATGTAATATACATATAAAAGATAGATATGCAGTTATACTATATACATATATATATATATATACATATACATATGTGTTTGCCGTGACGTCACAGTCACTTGTAAAGCCGCATAGTAAACCAGCATAACCTCGACAACGCATTGCATGTCGGCCAAAGTGCCGTCTGAGCTGTCATTGTTGTTGTTGCTGCGGCGGCGGTCGGTGGTTGCTGTGTGCAAGTATTTGACCTATATATAACTAAGTTTTGTATATGCGCATTACATATGTAGATGCAAAAAATGGAAATACATACATACATATGTATGTAAATATATTTTTTGACTTATGAACATACTTTTATTGTATAAATATATGTAATACATGTAAATATGTATAAGAGTGTGAATGTATAATATATATTAATTTAGCACAATTAGTTAGTAGAGCAAAAAAAATTTAAAAAAAAAAAATACATAATGCTTGCATACATAAATAAAATTCTATATATGGTACATACATACATATGCACATACGGCTGCATATTTATTCATTTTTTTTCGTCATCGCATGACGTAGTCAGACCAAAAAAACGGACATTGTGTACTCATTTAGAGTCCCCATTTTAGCCAGGACTCTCAGTGTGGTTGCTTATATGCTTCTAAATGTACCTAAGTATATAATATTATGTATTTAGTATATAAGTAAAATATGTACTATGTATGAATAGTAGTTATTTGGGACAAAATGGGTTGCAGTTATTCGCCGGTAATTTTTTTTTTTTTATTGCATTGCAACTTCGGCATGACGTCAGAGAAATATGTATATATATATGCTCGTGTGCATACATATACATATATGCATTTGAATGTAAATGTATACATTTGAGTTAAGAGCTTAACTTTTATTGTTAATGGTGAAATTTTCTAAATTATTCACTCACAATCAGATTAAATGAATTAAATGGCAAGTATTTTTAATGGAGTATTTTTGAAAAAACATCTCTCTCGATCAATCGTTAAGTTAACGTTGAGTTAGAAAAGAAATTAAAAGAAATATTACGCTTGAATAAATATTATTTCCACAAAAATCACACTGTTAACCAAGCTAAAGGCACTGCAATTATTAGATTTGACCATACTATACGCCATTCGGAAGGTCAGGGTTCGTGTCTTGGTGCGCTCAACATCCAAAAGTTATAGAAAATTAATTAAAAAAAAAAAAAAATCAAAAATTATTTATTATCCTTTACAATATTCTTAAATTTGAACCTTCGACATTTTTTTTCTAACATTCAAAGACTAAGAACTAGACTTCGAAGTATTGTAATTTAAACCGACTTTATTTAACTTGACTTGAAATGAGGCTATTTAAAGTCAACCGAAACTCAATTAAACTCATCTCATCTCATCTCATCTCATCTCATCTCATCTCATCTCATCTCATCTCATCTCATCTCATCTCATCTCATCTCATCTCATCTCATCTCATCTCATCTCATCTCATCTCATCTCATCTCATCTCATCTCATCTCATCTCATCTCATCTCATCTCATCTCATCTCATCTCATCTCATCTCATCTCATCTCATCTCATCTCATCTCATCTCATCTCATCTCATCTCATCTCATCTCATCTCATCTCATCTCATCTCATCTCATCTCATCTCATCTCATCTCATCTCATCTCATCTCATCTCATCTCATCTCATCTCATCTCATCTCATCTCATCTCATCTCATCTCATCTCATCTCATCTCATCTCATCTCATCTCATCTCATCTCATCTCATCTCATCTCATCTCATCTCATCTCATCTCATCTCATCTCATCTCATCTCATCTCATCTCATCTCATCTCATCTCATCTCATCTCATCTCATCTCATCTCATCTCATCTCATCTCATCTCATCTCATCTCATCTCATCTCATCTCATCTCATCTCATCTCATCTCATCTCATCTCATCTCATCTCATCTCATCTCATCTCATCTCATCTCATCTCATCTCATCTCATCTCATCTCATCTCATCTCATCTCATCTCATCTCATCTCATCTCATCTCATCTCATCTCATCTCATCTCATCTCATCTCATCTCATCTCATCTCATCTCATCTCATCTCATCTCATCTCATCTCATCTCATCTCATCTCATCTCATCTCATCTCATCTCATGTCATCTCTTTTTGTTATATATGTGTTATGAATTATATTTTAACCTCAAAATTAACTTCTGCAAAGTCTGAAAGATAAAGCTTAAAACGGGTTTTTTCTAGTGCACATTATTTGTTTTGGCGATTTTTTTATTTTTCCTTTTATGCCTAATTATAGACACAGGTCAATCTACTAACAGCGTAAACGGTGTCCATGGTGTCTATATGTAAGCACATTCGTAACTTTTTACCCACACAGACACAACACAAACCTATACAAGTAAATATGTATGTGTGGAAACGTTTAAACTTTTTTCCCATGGGAACCTCACGTTGACCCTGCTCTGTTGCCATCATATCAAGCTGTGCCAGTGGCAAACGAATACATGCAAATATTTACATGCTTACCATATACATGCATACATATGAACACATGTAGGTGAATGTATAAACACTTGTGCTAAAAATAGCTAGAATATACGTAAATATTTGTTTTCTAAAAATAATTATTTCATAAAATACAAAGCAAAAGCAAAAAATGTAAAAGTGCGAAAAACACTTGACGCCACGTGCGGAATATGCACACAGCAAGGTATGCACTATAGGAGGAAAGTTACTGATGAAGAAGTAGGAAAGCTAAAAGAAAAATATACAAATATACTTCGTAGCAAGCCAAAGACATGGTAAGACAAACACAAGAGCAAGCAGAGAGTTAAGTAAGGGGAACAAAATTGCAAATGTGAAATGTGAAATGAGAAATCTCAAGAGTACATATTTAAATCGAAATTTTGCAAAAATCACCGCAAGGTGGGTGGCTGTAGGTCGGGAAAAGAAATTGAATAGATTTGTGACTTGTCATAAATGCAATTGAAAATTTTATTTAATACTTGGATTAATTTTTGCCACCAATTTCTGTACTGCGATCAGACAAGGTGCTTCATGACAACCGAAAAATGTTTTCAAAAGGTTTTCACAATTTTTATTGTAAATTTTAATAACTTGAATGCGGAACACTGTTCCATACTGACTAGATGTGCGCTTTGTAACGACTAAAGCGATTTTCGGTCGAAAATTGATAAATTGAAACTTGAATCATATTGTGCTGCAGTGTCTTCAGAAAATGACTGCGTCTTCTAAACTATTGAAATTATCTCAAAACTCAGGACCTAAGCTTTTTGAGCTTCATTTCGCTGCACTTTGAAATTTTGTACTTCTTAACAGTTTGAATTTGAAATTTACTTTACTGACAAGCCGTCGCACTGTATTTGATGGAAAAAAGCAAAAGCGATGAAATAGAAAGAAAAAAGAAAAAAAGAACAACAACAACAACACCCATGCGCATAACTACATATTTGGCGCTTTATTAGCCTCATTCCACATGTGGCGCTTGAGGCAAACGCAACACACCCACACAAATGCACATTCCATTTATTCATACAATTGCATATGTATATGCATATACTCGTATGTATGTGTTGCTTTTTCCGCTAAAAATCAAGTAAGAAGGATACTAGCTACTTGGCTTGCGACTGCAAGTGGCAAGTACAAAAATATGCTAAAAATGTCTTCAAAAAAGTTGTTGCTGTTGCATGCAGTTTAGCGTGATGCACAGTGTTGCGAATGGTAGAAAAACGCTATAGTTAATGATTAAAAATCAACAAAATTATAAAAGAAGAAGATTTTATCACGACATTTATATTTTTAAAACCTCTGACGATAAAAGTCAAAATGTAAAATGAAATTAACTTCTTTTTTTACAATTAAAAATAAATTTTTTTTGTAATTTTTTAAAATTGATTTCAACCTGCTTATTTTCTTCATATTTTTGCCAAAATTTGCAGTTATGTGAATGATAAAAAAATCCTTCCGCTAAACATGATTTAAATGATTTCTTTAAAAAATTGAAAAGCTTCGGAGTCCTTTGGGAATAGAAAACAAGCAAATAAATAAATAAAAATAGATATAATTTCATATGTAAACAAAGAAATAAATTAATATATAAATAAATTAATTAATAAAAATACAAAATATTAAAAAAAAAATTAAAAATATATAATGTGAAAAAATAAATAAATGTATTAAGAAAAAAATAAAAAATAAGTGTATAAGTAATTAAATAAATAAACACGTAAGTATTGTAAATGAGTACATAGATAAGTAATGCATAAAAAGTTTAATAATAAAGTAAATAATAAATAAGTAATTAAATATACAAATAAATAAATAATTAAATAAATAATAAATAAGTAATTAAGTATATAAATAAAAAAATAAAGGGCTAATTAAATAAATACATAAACAAATAAAATAAAAACAAGTAATAAGTAATAAATAAATATATAGGTAAAAAATAAATAAAAATTTAAATATAATAAATAAATAAATAAAGAAATAGTTAAATAATTAATTAAGTAAATAAATAAATAAATAAATAAATAAATAAATAGTTAAATAAATTATTAAGTAAATAAATAAATAAATTAATTATGAATCCACCTTTGGAACTTAAACAAAGACGGATTTAGATTCTGCTAGAAGGCTATGAGCGAAAAAGCACTTTTGCAGAGAGTTCCTTGAAAAGCACGATAGCTCTTAGGGATGAAAGCATAGATCTGACTTTGGATACTCATTTAATGCAAAAATCGCACAGCTTCAAAACAGCCTAGACAGATAACATTGCTGATACATTGCTTCAAAAGAATTTTAACTATCATATGTTCCATTAGCATGGAGGCTAGTGTTAATGATATTTATTTCTCAGGCTGGAAAGATTACTCTTAGTAGTCAAAAAAATCTTTGACCTTTAGCATCTTTTGGACTTAACGCAACTTTTTCTTGATTGACAAACGTCTGGTATCCGCTGACTACCAGAAGACGTATTACAAAATCTCACCATTGGAAGAACTAGAGTATGCAGACTCTGTACATTTCAAGGCGATGTTCTCTCCCACACGCTCTAAAATTTCATGTTAATCTCATTTTTCAGTAAAATTCAGGAAGCAACGACATAGCCACAGAGGTATGTTTCCAAATGCTCTATGCCCGTGGCTAAACTCGTTTCAAAGGACAGCGTTGATATGTAACAGTAATGCGCAAATAACCAGAATATATGAAACTCTAAACGTGACTACAAATTAGCAACACATCGTTTAGTATCGCTGCATAAACTTCGCTTAAGGAAATAAAAACAATCAAACTGTCAAACATAAGTGCACACAAGAAACCCACAAAGCTATACTCGCTACATCTTTCAAAAATCTACCAGATTAATGTACAATAGTCTGTTCCAAGCCGAAATACCTGCGGTCATGAAAACTGTTAAAAAAATTGGAAATTATACTCAGAAATATGTCGATCTTCATCTTTAGACAGCAATAAAAGCTTTAAGCTAATCACGACAAACTCTTAATTTAAACTAGACTGTTGATGATCTCTCTTCAGGAGATGGCTGAACAGAAGAGACAATATCTGTTGTTGTTGTTGTTGTAGCCGCAAAAATATTCCTCAAAGTAATTTTTGGGGAATGTTGCGGGAATGACAGTCCTTGGCCGGATAAAAAATCCGGGTCGTTCCGGTATAAAGACCCGACTGTCGCGGGAACTATTGGATTTTAGTCGCCTCTTACGACAGGCATGACTTACCGCGGGTAAATTCTTGAACCCCTAATCCGCAGGGCCAAAGAGACAATATCTCGTTTGTGTCTATTGTCCCAGAGGCATAGAGGGAAACTGCAAAGCAAACCCACATGCTGGGCAAGGTACTATAAGCCGAACTCCGACCGGGGAAAGTCGAATTATTCATTTGCTCAGAAAAAGGAAGACATTTTAAAGGTAAGGTTGAAAGGCTCTGAGCCTGTAGAAGCTTCAAAAATGTCGAAGGGAAAAAGAAGATTTTCCACGTGTTAAGAGATTGCCCCACTCTGAGCAGATGCAGACTTCGGCACTTTTATAGCTAGCTTTTGTCTTGGGACAGAAACTAAAGCAAGTGACTTAATAAAATTCATATTGATGGAATTCTACTGGATGGCTGCCACCTCTATACATATATATATCTATTAAAGGCGCCATGTAACCCCTGAAGCGATTTTTGGTCGAGATATTTCTTCAATTTCTTGACGTTTTTTTAACAAATTGAGTGGCTTACAGTTTATTCTAAGCCGTATTCGAACGGTGGATGGATTTATGTGTGGAGCTTTTATTTCTAGTCATTCAGGGGCGACCAGGACTCGAACCAACCAACTACTCAGTTATTGTGGCGGTTCCCGCTTTCCGAAAAGCGGGCGTGACACCTCTAATCTTCTTGTATATACAAATACTCGGCATATGTTTGTGACTAAACTATATATGCGGACATAATTGAAAGGATTGATGACATTACGGCAATATTGGTATCAAAAGCAGAGAAAATTTAAAAAGTTTTTAAACTTTATTAACATTTCGACCACTGTTCGGTGGTTCTTGTTGCTGTTAAGGAACTAAAGAATTTGCGAAAATGACTGACTAACTGACTGTATAGCTGCTTGATCGCTTGCTTGGTTGGTTAGTTGGCTGATTTTAATTGTTGCACAGTTGCAAGTTACTGTCTTACTTGGCTTTTGCTGTTTCATTCCAAGCTATTTGAGGCGCTCACTCGTTTACTACTTTCTCCTTGAGCAATCAAAAGCATACAAGTGCATGTATGTTTGTATGTATGTATGTAAGTATGACTGAAGTGTCTACATACTAATACTCGTATTGTATGGCACTTTTTGCGTTGCACCAAAGCTAACTATTGAATTTTGTTGACAGCTACAAGGCAGTGGCGGATGTGCGCAGATGGAAGCTAACGATGTGCATACTCGTGTGTATGTGTGTATATGGATATTAGTATGTTCCTATGTATGTATGTTTATGTCCATATGTGAACATCATCTTTGCTATGAATATTTACGGCTCCTCCTCGCGTAATATTCATATGATTTGGCTGACTGACTGACTGACTGACTGTTTGAGTGACTACATGTATATACACATCCACACGTACATATAACCAAATGTGCTTGTACATGTGTATTTGTGCTTGTCCTAAACGTGTTGCCATTTGCACGTTATATGCCACTCCAAGTTGAAGAAGAACAAGAAACAGAGCATCAAGAACACGAAACAGTTTAGAAGGAGAAGCAGAAGCAGAAGAAGAAGAAGCAGAGGAAGAAGACGCAACAAGATTGATTTTCCGTTTTCTTTACTATTTTGTTGTTGTTTCCTCTAGCTGCTGCCTGCTGCTTGTTGTTTGCTTGTCGCTTTGGCTTCATGAATATCGAAGTGCATAAATGTTTTTTTTGTTCTTTGTTTTTTCCTTCAAGTGCGCGAGTGTTGATGATAGCTTTGTTTGTAGATGTTGTAGGCATGCATGTGTGTGTTGTTTGTGTACTTCTGTTGCTGCATGTTTATGTCAATTACAGCCAAGTCATTCAGTCTGCTTTTTTGTTTTAGCTATTTTAGCCATTCAAAGTGCAGTCGAGCTGTCAGTCAGTCAGTCAGTGAGTCAAGGTAATTACACACATACATACATGTATACATAGTATGTATGTACATACGATGAGGAGTGTAAAAATAACAGTGAAGGCAAAATCTCAACTTGCAACTTTTTACTACATTTAGGCCTTCAGGTTGTACGCCTAGCCGAGTCCGTCTGGAGGAGGAGTTTTCTTACGGGCTTCGAGCAGTATTCGGTCAAGGAGTAGAGCCAACGTGAAGAAGAAGCCTTGACGGTTACATGCTCCTGATGCTACATATGGAACTTAAGCACTACTGATGGACAGAAAGCTGTACTGAAAGGTAAACATCGAGGAGAGTGGGAAGAATGCATTAACAGTTTTCATATAAAGAATGTGAGTCGTAAGCTGAAGCAAGTGTGGTGCATTAGTAGCCTAACCAATTCAAGCTTCGTGCTTAAGGCCATATGTGGTACCGTTTTTGAGGATATAGTAAAAGCAGGTACATACATACATATGTATTCGCAGTTTAGTTCATCATGAATTCGTTCCAATGGCGCAGTCGGTCAATAGATAGTCTTATTTGAGCGCTTTGAGACCTTTGCGCGAAAACATCCATCGTAAACGGCCGTGGGCAAACAATTTCCGGAAACTTTCATGACGATAATGCGCCATTGCACCGAGCTGTAGTTGTCGATCAATCACCGTATTCACCGGATTTGGTCCCATGCGACATTTTTTGTTTCCACTCCGTGCAACCCGTTTCGACTCGATTCAGGCCGTTAAAGAAAATTCGCAAAGGGAACTGAGGTCGCGCTCATAGTAACTAAGGACAGTGCTACCAACTTAACAAAAAAAAAGTGCTCAAGTGCTCAGAAACTTTCTTGGTCTTAATGTATGTAGTTGTAAAAGTCGCGTTTACATCCACTCTTCTCGAGGGATTCGAACTCCTTTCAAGCGCCTTTGGAGCCGCTGGTGGTTGTTGACTTAATAATTTGTGAAAGAATGTTTAACATCAATAAATTTCTGCGGTGCTAACCCAAACTATCCCCATCCAGAGAACTGTGCAGGCGACGGACACACTTGGAACTGTCGATAACTTATGGTAAATTCTGGCAGCGACGTTACGTTCAGCCTTCAACAGTAGCGCATATAGCAGGAGACTGGGGAAAACTCGGCTTCTATGTGAACAAACAGATTTAACCACTGACGGAAGATAAAAAAAACAGACTGTTTCTAGGATAGACCTCTACTAGCATAATAATTGGCGACTAACGAATACTGTCTGGTAGACACTTATGAATATGTTTACCATTCACATAGTGGAGCTTGGTACGCGGGACCTCCAATGAAGCAATCCGGAATAGGAGATGAATTATTTCATGCACTTTGTTCTGTTCTGTTCTGTGTTTGCTTGGCTGAGACTGAAATTTATTTGATTGGAATATGTCGTGTATGTCTTCGATGTGTGCCTACATCAAAGCTTCTTAGAATCAGCCAGCTTAACTTAATCTTGACTTAATAGTGCTGATTTTCTGCATTCTATCATGATTACTTCAAGCAGTGGAGTCAACATATCAAGGCACAAGTGGCAGGGTTCCTTGAGAATATGGTGTGTGCTTAGAGATAAAGACTAGAGAAAAACCGGCTAAAGAACAGAGCGCAAATGATTCTGTTTCTAGTGGCAAACATTTGAAGGAAAGAAGGAATGTGATGATTACGACTCGAAAAGCAGTTCTTGACTTGAACTCTTCTGGATTGTGTTGAGCTAGATAATTTTCATCAAGTAATTGTGTAGCTCATTTGCGACAAAGCTAATTAACTTGTTGGAATTTCGATTTTGGTTGAAGTTAATTTTTTTAATATATATTATTATATATGTATAAGTGTATAAATTTCAGTGTGATATTGCAAAGCACTCACACTGAAAATAACAATTTTTAGCAGATTGAACTTTGATGACAGAGTTAATAGAAGAGTAGGTACATACAAACACTTACAAATACACATACTTATGTACATATGTATGTACAAATAGCTGCGACATTATAAGCGTGAATGAAGAAAAGTATGCAGTATATTTAAGTGCTCAAAAAGATCTGTTAAGCATAAAGACAGAGAATAAATAAAAAAAAAATTCAAAGAGAAAAATGAGAAAATCAACAAAAAACCCATGAATGTGAAATTTCCCATTTTAATGCGTAATATACACATATGTACACACATAAATATGTACATATACGTATGTGCACGCATCCGCCTACCGACCGACTGACAAACGGAAAGCGCAAACTGTCAACTGCAATGGCGCAGCACGAACAACTGCAACTGAGAGCAGAAATGAAAAAGAAAAGAGAAATCGCTCCAGCAAGTGAGATACATATATACACACACATTTATATGTAGCGCAGTGAGTGAAAGTACAAATACTGTGTACACGTATGTGACATTAAAAATTGCGAGCATACGCATACACCTCACACACACACACCTCACACACACACATGCATTCTGAATTTAAAATTTATGTGGATGTAAGCGTAGCTACACATGTATTTATAAATAAAGGATCATAAAAAAGAAAAATACAACGACACCATCGAGAATACTACGGATGCATGCATTGACATACGTGTATTTATGTACATGTGCATACATGCATATATGTATATGCATGTCTGTAGCTCCCTTGGGTGGGTATGCGGAGTGCAAAAATTTGCAATGACGTCACAAACGGCATTCAATGTGTCTCATACACATGAAATTGTGCATACATATTTTTATATGTACTTACGGCTGTGTGATTGTGCAAGTACTTTACAAACACACACACACACACACACAGAGTCACAAAGACGTGCAATCGTTTAATAGCTTCGTTAACAATGTGCACTGACTCTAAAGCACATGCATTTTTTCGCATTCAACTTTTTAACTTTGTAAAAGGTAAGAAGTTCAGAAAAACAACAATAAAAACAAATAACTAAATTTTAAAAGAGCTTTCTTACTTATTTTATTTTGTTTTATTTTACTTTGTTTTACATAATAATATTTTATTTTATTTCATTTCTTTTCTTTTATTTTATTTTATTTGATTTAACTTAATTGAGACTTTATATTTTTTGAATCAATTTAATTAGATTTAATTCAAATTAATAATGTTTAATTTCTTTTTATTTTTTGTCTCATTTTTTATTTTTACTTAATTATTTTTTAATATAATTTTATTTTATTTTACATTAAAATAAATATGTATTGCATTTTTTAATTTGATTTGATTTCATTTTATTTGGCCTTATTATATATAATTTATTTTATTTAATATTATATTTTTTACTTTAATTCAATTCAGATTAATTCTAATTTTAGTTTTTATTTAATATAAATTCGCATATTTCATTTTTTTAATATGATTTAATATTATTTGATTTTAATTTTTTCATTTTATTTTTATTTTCATTCCATTTTTTTGTTTTTGTTTATTTTATTTTTTTTAATTTTTTTATTTTTTTTGTTATTTCCTTTTTAATGTTTTAAAAATATTTTATTTTACTTTACTTAATTTTAAATTGCTTTATTTTATTTGGTTTCACTTCGTTTTATTCTATTTTATTTTATTTTTTTTGTTGCATAGTTTTTTATTAATTTCTTTTAATAACTTTAAGTGAAAATTTTTAAAGTAAATTAAAGAGTATTTAATATTTTTTCATTTTATTTTATTTAATATTTTTTTGTGGTGTTTAGTTTAATTTTATTGGTTTTATTTTATTTTATATTAATTTATTTTATTTTTAATTTAACATTTTTTATTTATTTTTATTTTGTTTAATTTTATTTAATTTAAACCATACCTTATTTAATTTAATTTGATTTAATTAATTTAACTTAATTTTATTTAAATTAATTTAATTTAGATCATTTTATTTTAATTAAGTTTAGATTAATTTAATTTAATTTTATAGTATTTAATTTTATTTAGTTTAATTTAATTTAATTTTATTTCGTTTAATATAATTTAATTTATTTTTGTATAATTTTATTTACTTCAAATTAATTTAATTTCAGTTAATACTGGTTTGTTTTGAGTAATTTAATGCGATTTAAATAATTCAATTTAATTTAATGTAATTAAGATTTAATATAATTAAATTTTATTTAATTTTGCTTTATTAATTTTTAATTTATATTATTTATTTCATTTTGTTTTATTTAATATTTGTATTTATTTTATTTCTTTATTTTATTTTATTTGATTTTACTTTATTTTATTTAATTTAATTTAATTTAATTTAATTTTATTATATTTTATTTTATTTTATATATTATATATTATTTTTTTTTAGTTTATACTAGCTTATTTTATTTTAGTTTAAATATATATATTATATTTTATTTTATTTTATTTTACTTTATTTTATTTTATTTTATTTTATTTTATTTTATTTTATATTATTTTATTTTATTTTATTATATTATATTTTATTTTATTTTATTTTATTTTATTTTATTTTTTTTATATATTATATATTATTTTTTTTAGTTTATACTAGCTTATTTTATTTTAGTTTATATATATATATTATATTTTATTTTATTTTATTTTACTTTATTTTATTTTATTTTATTTTATTTCATTTTATTTTATTTATTTTATTTTATTTTATTTTATTTTATTTTATTATATTTTATTTTATTTTATTTTATTTTATTTTATTTTATTTTATTTTATTTTATTTTATTTTATTTTATTTTATTTTATTTTATTTTATTTTATTTTATTTTATTTTATTTTATTTTATTTTGTTTTATTTTATTTTATTTTATTTTATTTTATTTTATTTTATTTTATTTTATTTTATTTTATTTTATTTTATTATATTTTATTTTATTTTATTTTATTTTATTTTATTTTATTTTATTTTAGTTTGTTTTATTTTATTTTATTTTATTTTATTTTATTTTATTTTATTTTATTTTATTTTATTTTATTTTATTTTATTTTATTTTATTTTATTTTATTTTATTTTATTTTATTTTAGTTTAATTTATTTTATTTTATTTTATTTTATTTTATTTTATTTTATGGTATTTGATTTCAGTTTATACTGTGTTTTTTACTATTATTTAATTTTTTTATTATATTTTGATCTATTTTTTAGTTAATTTATTTAATTTTTTATATTTTTTTATTTAAATACTGTCTTTACTATTTTGGCTAGTTAAATTTCGTAGCAAGAACTAAATTTTGGAAAAGGTTTTTGAAGACACACATACATACATATGAATATCACATAGGTATACTCTCATGTTTAGGTATTTGCCTGCCGCATTCATTGGATTTGTGGCATATCAAGTGAACATTTTAGGCAAACAGCCAGCAATAATCGAGTGAGCTTTCAGTGTTGGCATTTACATATTTGTTTAACTACATGCATATTTGTGCATTGCAATGACAACTCTTAAACATACACACATACATATATTTGTGTATGAAAATATACAGTAAATACGTTTTCATTTGTTGGCTAATTCACTTCAATTCAGGGAATTGTAACAATCCATTCCCATCATCTCTCATCCCTTCAGGCCTCTCTCACGGCTAAGCACTTTTGACTGTGCAGTCTAGTGAAATATAATTCAATTATTTACCACATTTCAATTTTTAGTGCCAATAGCATTCACAAATAGAATATGTACACACTCATACTATAAATATAGTGAGCTATGTACATACATTTATAAATAAATGCAAGAAGTGTCAGAATTAATTTGCATTCAACCGTATGTCCCGACATACTTGTATGTATGTAAATTTATTTAATTTATTCTTTTTACTTAGTTTTGAAAATGTCGGCAATTGTGGGCAAACGCTGGCTTGAGGTATTTTTTTAAATAAAAAAAGGATTAAATGATTTTAATTAAATAAAATTAATGAGCAATATATGTATGTATAAGGCTTTGTTGTGTATTTTTATTTATTCAATACTCAATATTAAAATAGGTATTTATCATTGTAGTTGTATTGAATATAAAACACTGTCCATATGAACGCTAAATGAAATTAGATTAAACGTCTCTTTTTTGTTAGCCATAAAGCAGATTTCGAGGAATGGTGGAACCAGTGGTTAGTCTTTTATTTTGATTTGGTTGGATAAAATTTTTTTGAATATTTAATTTAAATATTCTTTTAAGTTTTGAATTTTAAATTATAAATTTTAAATTTTACATTTTAAATTACAAAATTCAATTTTAAATAATAAAGTTTTTATTTTTAAGTTTTAATTTTAAATTTCCAATTTTAGTTTTTAATTTTTAAAACTCATTTTTCATATTTTAATTATACATTTTTATTTTTAAATATGAATTGTAGTTTTTATTTTTTGATTTAAAATTTTTAACTTAATTAAAATAAAAATTTTTAATTTAAAATTTTTAACTTAATTAAAATAAAAATTTTTAATTTAAAATTTTTCACTTTTAGCTTTTTGCTTTTAGCTTTTAATTCTTAAGTTTTAAATTTAAATTTAAATTTTTAATTTTTAATATCTTATTTTCAAAATTTTAATTTTTAATTTTAATTTTTTAATTTTTTTAGTTTTTAATTTTTAATATAAAACTTTTAATTTTTAATTTGTTCTGTTATTAATAATTTATTTTTAAATATTAATTTTCACTTTTTAATTTATAGTTTTTCATTTACAGTTTTGAACTTAAAATCTTAAATTTAAAATTTTTAATTTTTAACCTTTTTCCTTTTAATTCTTAAGTTTTAAATTTAAATTCTTATTTTTAGTTTTAATATCTTATTTTTAACTTTTAATTTTTTAGTTCAAATTCTTAGTTATTATTTTTAAAGTTTTCATATTTAAGTTTTAGTTCTTAATTTTTAATATATTAATTTATTATATTTTTTCAGTTCATAATTTTTTATTTTTAATTTTTAATATTTTATTTATAGCTTTAAGTTTTTTTATAAAAATTTTAAGTTTTTAATTTTAAAATTCTTAATTGGTATATTTATATATTTAAGCTTAAATTTTAATTTTAATTTCAAAGTTTAAATTCTTTATTATTTTTTTTAATATTTAATTTTTATATTATATATTTTCAATATTAAATATCAAATTCCAATTTTTAGTTTTAGCTCTTAATTTTTAACTTACATTTTAAGATTAGCTTTTAATTTTTATTTATTAATATTTGTTTTTTTATATTTGTAGTCTTCAATTTAAATTAATAATTATTATTTTAATTGTCAAATTTTAATTTTTAACGTTTTAATAATTTATTTATTTGTGCTCAAGCCTTAAATTTTGTTTCTAACCTTTTATTTAATATTTTTAATTTGTAGTTTTTAGTATTTAATTTTTAATTTTAATTTTATTTTTTAATTTTACATTAGTTTTTAAATTTCACTTCTATATTATTTTTTTATTTTAAACTTTTAAATTTTTATTTTATTTGCTAAGTTTAAGATTTTAATTGTAAATTTTTTATCTAAAATTTTTATTATTTAGGCTTAAATTTTTAGTTTCTAGTATTTAATTGTTTTTAATGTTAAGTTAATATTTAATTTTTGGTCGAGCTCTTCCTCCAACTTGTGGTTTTGCGTCTTGATGTGTTTCCAACAAATGGAGGGATCTACAGTTTATGCTAAGCAGCCTCCGAACGGTTGATGGTTTTTTCCGAGGTTACCACGGCCGCCAAGTTTTTAATTATTATTTTTATATATTGTATTAGATTTAAGTTGAATTAATTCAAAAATAAAAATTTTAATTTTAATTTTTAGTTATTTATTTATTCTATAAATATATAATAATGTAATAATATAATGTAATTTTCATTTTAGGGTTTCAGTTTTAAATTTTTAATTTTCAACTTTTAGTTTTCCATTTTTAATTTTTGAACATTAATCCATAATATTTGATATATCATTTTTATACTATATTTTATGATTTTTAAGAAGAAATTTGTATTATTAAATTCTTAATTTTTAATTATGTTTTAAGTTTAATTTTTATTAATTAAGAAATAGGTATTGTATTTCCGAGTTACATATTTGAGTGAGATTCTAAGACACGTAAGATTTGATCTGAGAACACTAGGCAATGCAGCGCACGGAGAATAGTTTAATATAATTATTAATTTTTCACCTTTTCTCACGTCAATAAATAAAAATCACCATTTAAGCGCCAAAGCGTTAAAGGTATGAAAACTATGCAAAAACAACACAGCCAAAGCGCATTTAATATCCTATCCTATTAAAATTGCTTTCCACACATTTCCTAAGTTAATTTGGCCCACTTTATATTGCGTCCTTGAACGACATGCTGCATGTGCACATATGTAAGGACTTATGTATATAAATATATGTATATAATAAACCAAAATATGTAGAAATATGCACAAGTTAATATGTATGTATGTATGTATCGTATATGCATTACTCGCAGAGGCAAGACCAATAAGAAAACAAGCGACAAATCCAACTAACTGAAGCGGACACTTGTGGCAAGCATATACCAATATTCAGGCTTATAAGTATATGTATGTATGCGTATGTGTGGGTGTATAAGTGGTTGTAGTAAAAGCTCGAGTAGAAAATTTTTAACGAACGTAAATTTATGCCAAAAAACAGGCGACAGCCAACCTAAAATGGCAAACTCAGAGGTCATATTATGCAAAGGCATGCATGCACGCAGTTGCATACTTGTACTCGTATTTATGCATAAGTTTGTCTATCTGTGTAAATGTATACATGTATGCATGTGCGTGTTTATGGGCATTAGTTGCCTGGAAAGTATGCAAAAGCTTGGATTGTTTGGTTGATGATTTTTGCTGTTGAAAAGAAATGTGACGCATATATGTATGCCCACGAATTTTGCACCAGTTTCTAGAGACACAACTCGAAATTTTTAAATTTTCATAAAACGAAAAGCAAGAGGTATTTAGAAAATCATATAAGAGAGTATTAGTTAAGAAATTTACGAAAAAAAAAATATTTATTTTATGAATTATTGCTTTTCCCTCAAAATTTATTAGTAAGAAACTTCAATTTGGGTAACGAAATCAAAAAAAAAAAACAAAAGTTTACATTTTCAGAGTGTTACTAAGAGTTTTGCGCTTCAGAAACTAGATAATTCCATATATGTATATATGTATATATATGAAAATTTGAGTTAGGCCTTTTTCGGAGTTTTGATTAAAGTTAGTCATTTTATAAATTAACAACGGTTTGTTACTGTTGGAACAAGTATTATTAATAGTAATTTATTTAGTTAAGTATACTAAAAATCGGTATGTAATATGTATGTACCTCCAAATTAGCTAAAAATTTAGAATTTTTGAATTCAGCTTTTTTAGAATTTTGTGTATAGTTTTGCAATTTAGAGTTTTGCATTTTCCACATTTTTACTCAAAATTGTAAATTTTCGAGTTATAATATTTTTCAAAAATTTTGTGAAAAGTTATGCAGCAAACAATTGTGCATTTTCCACATTTTGCTCAAAATTGTAAATTTTCGAGTTATACTTTTTCAGAGTTTTGCGAAAAGTTATGCAGCACAGGGTTGTACAGCTTCCACATTTTTGCTCGAAATTGTAAATTTTCGAGTTATAATATTTTTTAAAAATTTGTGAAAAGTTATGCAGCAGTTTCCACATTTTTAATCAAAATTGTAAATTTTCGAGTTATAATATTTTATAAAAATTTGTGAAAAGTTATGCAGCACAGAGTTGTGCCGCCTCTACATTTTTGCTCAAAATTGTAAATTTTCGTGTTATGCTTTTTCAGAGTTTTGTAAAAAGTTATGCAGCAGTTTCCACATTTTTAATCAAAATTGTAAATTTTCGAGTTATAATATTTTTTAAAAATTTGTGAAATGTTATGCAGCACAGAGTTTTGCAGTTTCCACATTTTTAATCAAAATTGTAAATTTTCGAGTTATAATATTTTTCAAAAATTTTGTAAAAAGTTATGCAGCAGTTTCCACATTTTTAATCAAAATTGTAAATTTTCGAGTTATAATATTTTTAAAAACTTGTGAACAGTTATACAGCCCGGAGTTGTGCAGTTTCCACATTTTTGCTCAAAATTGTAAATTTTCGAGTTAAAATATTTTATAAAAATTTGTGAAAAGTTTGCAGCACAGAGTTTTGCAGTTTCCACATTTTTACTCAAAATTGTAAATTTTCGAGTTATGCTTTTTCAGAGTTTTGTGAAAAGTTATGCAGCACAGAGTTGTACAGCTTCCACATTTTTGCTCAAAATTATAAATTTTGGAGTTATGCTTTTTCAGAGTTTTGTGAAAAGTTATGCAGCACAGAGTTGTACAGCTTCCACATTTTTGCTCAAAATTGTAAATTTTGGAGTTATGCTTTTTATGCATCAGCTCAAAATTAAAACTTTTTAAGTTGTGTCCGACATTTTAACTATTAATTTGCTAAATATTATATATGAATATTTTAATGCTTTTGTTCGAATATTTAATATTTCAAGTGTCTAAGTGATTTTTTGACATTTTGGAAAAAAAACATATGATAGTTCAAAGCTAATGTGCGATTTCCAGTTAAATTTTCAAAATTCATATATATGGAGTTATGTCTGTTTTGAGGGCATTTCTAATTTAAAAAGTCCCATTTAAAGGAAAATAAATACCTTACATACTTATTTGCATGTGTACATGTAAGCTGGAGTTGCATATATCCTTCCACAATTATACATATACTCGTATGTACGTAGCATCTTTCTCTAGCTGCATTTGTATGTATGTATAAATAAATGTGCTTATATTTTCATTTAAATGCACACAATTGACATGTGAACGCCACACGACTTGTCGTCGACGTGAAAGTGTGATAAAAATCATCGTATGAATTGACTGTCCCTTCATGGGCACTTTTTACTTCTCATTCTCCGCCTCCTTCTCTCCGCTCTCCAACACTGTTGTGCATAACTAAAACTATTAACTATGAGTACAACTAGTACGCCGTATTATGAAATGTGCCCAACCACAAAATGAATGTGAATTTGAATAATAACAGACACACACATGTACACACACATACACACACACACATGTGTACAAGCATATGTTTCGTCGTTAGTCACCAAAGGCACTCATTGTTCAGTTGTGTTGACAGGCATTTGCATTCCTGTTGCCGGCAATTATCCATCAAAAGAAAAGCAAAGAAAAGGCAGCTAAATATGTATGAGTATGTTCATGGCAAATATTAAACAAAAACAAAAAATATAAAAAAAATATATTCAAAAAAATGTGAAAAGAGTAAGAAGAAAGCAGAACACATTGGTAAAGAGAGTACAATATATACCTACACGCTGACCATCCGTACTAAGTACACGGTAGGTCACTTCATGGTTACTCAACGCTAAAAATGTAACCCAATCTATTACAATATATTCTGAGAGCCAGCCTGCTGTTAAAGGTGACAATAAGATGCTCAGAAATTTTTAACAAACTCTTGACCATATGTGAAACTACTGTATTTTCGGACACTGGTCATGAAGAGATCACAGGGAACTGCAAGGTATACGAGCTGGCACCTAACATGAGCATACTTCTTTGACCGTTAAGAGCAGCCTTTATCAGGCGGGTCAGTGAGACTAGTTGTAATGTCTTTGCAGCGGAAAAACGAAAGCGAAGGCAAATAAGTCTTCCCTCTTTCTATTAAGGACGACTAAAAGCATGCCAATCGGCGTGCTGCAGGGACATGGGACATCGAAATTAAGAAAAATTAAAGAGGAGGTTCCGCAGGGTGGTTTCCTCTCCCCACTACTGTTTAATTTTTACATATCGAAGCTCCCGCCATCACTATAAGCAGTTTCCCTAACCTCTTATGCCGATAATTGCACAATATTGGCGTCTGGCCAGGATATCGATGACCTATGCTCGAAAGTGAACTGCTACCTTGCCGATCTTTCTCACTTCTTCACTGCAAGACAGTTAAAAATACAACCGACTAAATCCTCGGCTACCCTCTTCACCAGCTGGACGAAGGAGTACAGACATGAATTAGATGTGAAAGTCAGTGACGTAAAAATTCCGATTATAAAAAACCCAAAGATATTGGCCGGCCGATCTGTGCCCCTGGGACGCACGAGACGCAGTTGAAGAAATTACAGGCCTATCAAAACACTGTCCTTAGTACCGCGACAGGAAGCCTCCTGATGCCGCCGGAGCATCACTTGCACAGCGAAGCATCTATGCTAAGAGTTAAGGAGCATAATGCTTTGCTGTGCAAGCAGTTCCTATTGGGGTTCACCTTATTGAAGCCGAACCTCCACCTAGGCACATCAGAAAGGGAGTACTTGATATGAGGAGCAACATCCAGCAACACGTGCAACAACCACTGGACAGCACGGCGTACAGACAAGCACTGAACGCCATTCACCAGGAGCCAGTCAACATCTTTAAAGACTCCCTTCCCGTGAATGGCGTGCTCGGAGTTAAGCCACCACTCATAGCAGACAACGAGCTCCCTCGCTGCCTCGAGAGACCCGCGTGACCCTGGTACAACTTAGGTCTGGATATTGTAGCAGGTTAAATTTCTACTTATCCAGACTCGACCCAACATACCCAACGTATGCTCTGCATGTGTAGACTCTCCGCACGACACTAGCCACCTCTTTACATGCCAGCTTAAATCGAATCATCTAACCCCCTTCTCCCTTTGGTCCAGTCTCGTCGAAACAGCTCGTTTCCTGGAGCTCCTTTTAGACGACCTCGGCGACTTAGACTAACAAAGCCTGCCCTAAGCGGGGTTAGCCAGTCGCTACTACAACAACAACAAAAACATAAAGTAAATAAAAACTATCAGTCGTTCGGAGGCGGCTTAGTATATGGTAAACCACCATTTTTTGGAAAAACATCAAGCGCCACATCACAAATTGGAGAAGGAGCTCGGCCGAAAATCACTACAGCCGTTACAAAGCACCAATAGCATATATACATACATTTTTAAATTTTTACTTACCCTACGCCGCACATACCTCTTTTACAGCGTTTACTATGTACATCATTATGGCATATAAAGCACTGCCTCCGTCCAACTGTTTGGCTTGGATTAAAAGTCAAATACAAAAAAAAAAGTATAAAAAAAACTTCTGCTTTCAGTGATTTCTGCTGATGTCAACCGTCATTGTTGACAACAGAAAAACATGTCAAGCGACAGCAGCTGTGTAGGCGGCAGTATGCCAAAACAAAGGCTAAATATACGAGTATGTATGTTTGTAGCCTCCAAGTAAAGCAATCTACCATATTTGCACACATACCAGTATGTATGTATGTATGTGAGAGTGCAAGGGAAAAAATCAAAACAATGACAATGCCACTTACAATTGCTACTTGGCACTGAGGCTCATTTCAATCGCGCCAAAACAGTTGTGGCATGCCACATACATGTTATAGAAAATGTGTGAGAATGTGAGTATGTAAAAAAGTACATACATATGTATATACTAATATTATGTTCAACATTGTTAAGGTGCAGAGTGTTTAATGAATTGTTTGAGTCACTTAATAGTACAAAACTATGTAACAATTCAATTTAGTGACAAAGTTGACAAAGTTGAAAGGTCAACAAAATTTTCGAAGAATAATCAAGCAAACAAAGCAAAAAAAAAAAAAATTGCTAGAAATTTTTACATATTGAAAAACTATTGCTAAAGGCATTTTTTATTTTAGCCTTTTATTTGAATTTCTCTATATTTTTTTTTGCGCCAAAAAATTTAACAATAAAAACTTGCAAAAAAAATATAAATAAAAATAGAAATACCCAAATGGCAGTAAATTGCTTTGACCAGTGTGCAGTGTGCAATCAAATCGTTGCACAATAACACATTTTGCTGAGCTCAGCCAATGAAGCAACTAAGTATTGGTTACAACAAAACGAAATTGTTTGCTATTTGACATCTTGCCACAGATTAGAGCGCAAATCAGCGCTATTTCTATGCGGTGGATCGTAAATTGAACAATTGACCAAATTCGAATTGCTGAACAATGGTGAATTTCTATTTTATTTACTATTCTGTATATTCATATTATGTAATTGTTATTGAGTTTTTATTTTAAAAAAGTTTTTTTTTTTTCAAATAAAAAATTGAATTGTCCAAAAGAGTTTTTTTTGAGCCAAAAAATACAAAAAAAATACGCTAGCAAAATGCATTTGGAAAAAGCACTTTGAATTCTTTTCGCTGACCAAGTCGTGGGTGGTCTATATGGTACATATATTTTAGGGTTTTCTGAAATTTTAGTAACTTCTTTACATTTTTTTTAATTTTTGACTACAAAGAGCACAAAGTTTTTATCTCCAATATTTTTTTTCATAAAATTATTTCGACCTTATACATATGGAAATTAAAATTTGCATTTTAGGAAATTTCCAAAAATGTCCTTTTAATTTTTGAAAAATAATTTTATTTAAAAATTAAAATTTTTTGACGCTCCCTCCATTTTTCGTGAATTTCCGTTAATTTCTGAATTTTAAAAAAGAAAACCCATATGATTTGCTGCCTACAATTAGGCACTTATCATATATCAGCGATGACGCATACCTAAAAAATTAAAAAAAGCAAGTTAACAGGTTTTTGGAGAGCAATTCAGCAATAAGTTAAGTAAATATAGCTTCAGGAAAGTCATATTTAACAAAAAAATTTCAGTTTGCTAAAATTTAATGTAAGAAATTTAAATCAAAATATATTTGATCCACTAGAAGTGCGTGCTTTTTCGTAATAAAATACCTAGTAAAAATTTTTAAAGTGATGCCCATACGAATTTTATAACTTATAGCACACAATATTCCGAAAGTTTTTTAAAATAAGCAATAAAAGTTATTTTGAAAATTTCCAAAAATGCCATTTTAATTTTTAAAAAATAATTTTATTTAAAAATTAATATTTTTTTGATGCTTTCTCAATAATGGCAATGAATTTCGGTTGGTTTCTGAAAATTGAAAAAGGTTTGCTGCCTACAATTAGGCACTTATCACGTATCAGCGAAGACACATACCTAAAAAATTTAAAAAAAAGAAGTGAACAGATATTTGGAGAGCAATTCAGCAATAAGTTAAAAAAAAGGTTCAGTTTGCTTAAAATTAAAGTGTTGAAAATAAATTTGAGCCACTAGAAGTGCGTGGTTTTGAGGTATAAAATTTTCACTAAAAGTTTTTAAAGTGATGCCTATTCGAATTTTATAACTTAGAGCACACAATATTCTGAAAGTTATTTAAAATAAACAATAGCAGCTACTTTTGCTTGGTTTTAAAGTTTTCTTAAGATAGTTTCATCCAACATATTATAAATAAAGTAGAATTTATTATTTTTTAAATAATAATTGATTGAATAAAGTAGGCAACGGTTGGCATGTAAAGCTAAACAAAAATCGGCATAATTTGCTGCCTACAAGAAGGCGTTTTTTCATATTACAGCTAAGACGCAAACCTAATAATTGAAAAAAGTTAGTGCACATTTTTTTGAACAATATAGCAATTTGAAAAAATTTAACTGAAGAAAGAGTTTACTAAAAATGGATTGATTTAGCTTAAATTTAATTTGGCGTGGCAACCTTGGGATATGAGACACACCAGTTCTCAGTAACGAGCAAAGCAGGTAGGTTATACAACGCAATGCTCTGAACGTTTGTAAAATAAACTGGAACATGAAGTCTACTTTCATTAAGTTTTCAGATTTTTTAAGTTAAATAGAATGAAAAAATTGAAATATTTTATAGTGCTTCCCAAATGTTATCAATGATTTTTTTTCTGGTTTGGAAAAATATTAATAATAATCAAAATAAATTTGAAATTTGTAAAATAAACTGGAACATGAAGTCTACTTTCATTAAGTTTTCAGATTTTTTAAGTTAAATAGAATGAAAAAATTGAAATATTTTATAGTGCTTCCCAAATGTTATCAATGATTTTTTTTCTGGTTTGGAAAAATATTAATAATAATCAAAATAAATTGTTGCCTGCAATTAGGCTCCTCTCTCGCTTTTTAGCGCAGACACATTCCTAAAAGGTTTATGAAAAAAAACAAGAATTATGTGGGGACAGTTTCTGAGGAAGCAAATTCACTGTAATAACAAAAATATTAGCACCTGGAAAACTTTAAAAAACTATTACAATATTATTAGTTCAGTTCAACAAAACTATTTAATAAAAATTTTCTGAAAGCTTTTTGAAGATAATTCGAATGTGAAAGCTTTTCTCGATTGAATTCAAGCTGTTCTAATGCATAAGATGCATCTTAATTTAAATGTATAAAATTAAAGAATAGTTTTCGAAGTAATCATTTTTAAAAGTCTTTTCGAAAAAATGAATTTGTTTGCCAAAATTAAAAAAAAAAATAAAATAAAATATATTTAAATTTACATTACCTATCACGTAGAAGAGGGGGCGATCCAGTTGATAAATTTTCACCGCTTAATGGTTGCTCCTGACGCGGTCGCAGAACCGGTGTTAGGCCCCATCGTTCGATGAAATCTATGCGGGAAATGGTTGATGATGAACAAGTTTGTGGAATTGGTTGAAGTTTCGCCAATTTTTCGTATTTCACTTTAGCTTATACCGCACTACGCTTCTGCATAAATATATATACAAAAACACATACACTACGGGAATGACTTGAAGATATGTGAGTTACGCGTATAAAAAGTAGCTTTCACACCGTGTATTTATGTACGTGTAAATACATATGGTAGTAAATACACACTGAAAAAGCGGGCGCACACGGAAATGTATTGAGAGCTTTCACTTATACCAAAGAAAAAAATGAAAGCTCAACAAAAGATTTATTGAAATAACAAGAAGCGCACTTGTTGAGCGTAGACACGATGAACGTTGGCATACAAATTTTGTTAAAGTATTTTGCTTATAAAAAATTTTGAGCTTTTCTTTTAACTTTTTTTTTTGTGGCTTCAAACTTTTTTTGTTTCTTTTTTTTGTTTGGAAAGTGAGTATTATGCAGGTGGTTGTATGTATGTATTAGTTGTAGGTAGCAGCAGTAGTAGAGGTAGGTTAGGTAGCAATAGCTGTAATTGTAGTTGTAGTTGCAGTTGCAGTTGCAGTTGAGAAGCTGTAGTCACGGTGCTACGAAGTAGTGCTACGCTGGAGTAGTAGTAATAGTAGTAGTAGTAGTTGTAGTAGTTAGCAGTATAGTAGTAGAAATGAGCGCACCTGTTGTTGCCAAATTTTTCGTGGACTTTTACCCTTTTTCAATTTTATATGCTAAACTTATTCTCTCTAAAAATTTGCCCTTATTTGCCTTTAAGCTGTTAAGCGTTTTATTATCTGCCCCGCATTTCGACTTTATTTTGATTTTTCGATTTTGGCATTATCTATAAAAGCTTCATTTTGGTTTTGTTTATGTTTTGTTTTTTTTTGTGCTTGTGTTTATTTGGTTCGCTAGTTGTTGTTGTTGCTAGTCAAAAATTTGTTTACAAATTATTGCTAATATTGCATTTGTTGTTGTTTTCCTCGGTTTACTTTCTTTTCGATTTCGAATTGTTTCTGTTGCTACATGCCTTATTTTTAGTGCAATTATTTTTGTTTTTGTTTTTGTTGTTGCTGTTGTTGTTAGTCGCATACAAGTGGCATGAATGCAGCTGTTTTCATCTTTTTTGGCAGTTCTGTTGCATTTTTTTTGTTGATTTTTTCTCTTGAATTTGATCTTTATTTGGCGTTTGTGGATATTTTGTTTGTGTTGAAATAATTAACGAAAATATATATGTATATATATATTTTTTTTGTTAAGCTGTTGAGCTTCTGGCGGTTATTTATTCAACAAAATTAGCTTTCATTTTAAATAAACAATTTTTTTTTTCACTTAAAAATGATGTGCTCGGTTCACTTTTTGATATTTTGTTTTGTTTTAGTAAAAACTTTTTTATTTATTGTAAAATTTAAATACTTTTTTTTTGATATGGTAACTCTGAAAATTTGGCAATAAAGATTTTGATTTTAGAACATTTTTTATTCAACAGTGTTTTTGGAACGCTTTAAATTATATATTTACAGTACGCGTTTGAATTTTCGGAACTGTAGTTCAAGTGTCTTTTCTTTGCATACGAAATATTTATTAAAATATAACTAACTTTTTGTTACTACTATTATAAAGAGAAATTTAAAAAATACTGCTAAATTTTTTGGAAATGAATTTAAAAAAATATTTTATGTAACAAAAAAATTTTTTTATTAAATTGTTTTATATTTAAAAAATAGTATTTTTCCGTTGATATGATATAGAGCATTTTTAACATTAACGGTAATTTTTTTTAAATAATATAACACAGTATTTTTTTTCCTTTATAAATCACAACTTTCCATATATTTTAGTGTATATGAGATCTTCTATCTGGCAGTTTTTTATTTTACTCCTCTAAATATTTAAGATTTATTTTCTTATTATTATTATTATTATAATTATTAAAATTAATTTAAAGTTGGTTACGATATTAGTTTAAGATAATATAGTATCATATTATTTACCATGAATTTACTTTTTTTAATTTCATTTTAGTTGGAATATTTATCCGACTTAATTCATTTTATTGAAGTCTTTGCATTTTCTGTTACAAAGACCTTAATTTTTTTGTTGTACTGTAAAACCATAGCCATAATTCTTCTTAATTTTATTACATCATATATTTTTTCTCTATTATTTTACTATATTTAATTTTATTTCATTGTTTCATTTTTGTTAAATTTTATTTCAATTTATGTCATTCATATTTTACACTTTACTCTGTTTAAGATATTGAATTTTATTTTATTTTTTTTTATTTTATTTTTTAAATTTTATTTTCTTTTAATTTAATTTATTTCTTATCCATTTATTTTACTTTTATTTTATTTTATTTTATTTCACTTTATTTTATAATATTACGTTATATTGTATTATTATTATATTAAATTATATTATATTACATTATATTTTATTTTATTCTATTTTATTTTATTTTATTATAATATATTTTACTTTATTTTATTTTATTTTATTTTATTTTATTTTATTTTATTTTATTTTATTTTATTTTATTTTATTTTATTTTATTTTATTTTATTTTATTTTATTTTATTTTATTTTATTTTATTTTATTTTATTTTATTTATTTTATTTTATTTTATTTTATTTTATTTTATTTTATTTTATTTTATTTTATTTTATTTTATTTTATTTTATTTTATTTTATTTTATTTTATTTTATTATATTTTATTTTATTTAGTTCCATTTTATTTTATTTTATTTTATTTTATTTTATTTTATTTTATTTTATTCTTTTTCATTTTATTTTATTATATTTTATATTATTTAGTTCCATTTTACTTTATTTTATTTTATTTTATTTTGTTTTATTTTATTTTATTTTAATTTATTTAATTCTTTTTTTTATTTTATTTTTATTTTATTTTATTTTTAATTTTATTTTACTTTATTTTAATTGTTCCTTTATTGTACTTCTTTTTGGGTTGCATATCACATATCGGTTGTTTACAGCAAGATATATAAAACTATTGTTAAATTATTTACAGACCTTTTTTTAGTTCATATTATTTTTTTTTATTTTATTATATTATATTTGATTTTATTTGACTTTATTTTTTATTTTATTATTTCATTTTATTTTTTATTTTTTTATTTTATTTTATTTTATTTTATTATATTACATTTTATTTTAATTTAATTATAATATATTTTATTTTGTTTAATTTTATTTTATATTATCTTATTATTTTTATTATATTTTATTTTATTTGATTTTTTTATGGTTTTAGTTTTATTTTATTTATTTTTCTTTATTTTATTTTGTTTTACTTAATTTTATTTTACTTTAATATTATTATATTATATTTTATTTTAATTTATTTAATTTAATCTAATTTAATTTTATTTATTTTATTTATGTAGGGGTAGTTTTGATAAAGCTATGTCAATTAAATACAGTTTTCTGTCAAAAACAGAAATCGATTCTTCTAATCATTTTATATATGCACATCAAATGTTGCTCATTCGCCGTGTGTTGCCACGAACTAATTTCCTATGAACAATAGAAATTAAAAATAAAATTAATATTAACTAATTGCAAAGTAAAACAAAGGAGTCAACCCATGCTTTTATGTTTTATGTACATATGCAATTATTTTTAATTCACAGTTAATTTTATTTTATTATAACATTCGATCCCTAGTGCGTTGAGTGCCTTACGAAACATGAGAAAAAACCACATCTTTATTTTTAATACATAAACACAACATGTATGTTTTATTTTGTGTGCTAAAAATAAATATTAAACATAAACTTACACACAGTTATACACATGTTTGGCGTCCACATGCATACAAGTGTACATACATATTTATGTCGATACGCTTAAACTAGAAACCAATTTTACACAAATTCACCGCATTTTCTGTCGCTAAACGGAAGTAAACATGAAATTCATTTAGTACGCACGTAAAATGACAATTTCCTCTAATAAGTGGCTCGTGAGGGTGACAAAAAAAAAAAATGTAGTTGATACATGTGTGTATGTAATAAGTTATAATCTATACACAAACATCCGTTTTAGAAAATTTATTTGCCAATCGATTTATGACGTAAATGCATTTGCCTGCTTGTCGTCTATGTTAATGTATAAATTGATGAAGGAGTAAATTATATTAGAGGAACTAGATAAGAAAGTTATTAATATCTGATATTAATTTGTTTGAAAGGAGTTCTTTTGTACTTGGTGTTTTTATATATAGATTAACAAATTAAGTGATATCCGCCATAGAGCTCACTTTCAGTAGCGTACATAGAGGAAAAATATTGAATTTAAATTGATTTATGTACTAGAATTTCTTGAAAAATTATTAAAATATATATTATGTATTAAAATTTAAAACTAAATTTATTTAAATATATTAATAAAATTTCAATTTATTTTCTTATTATTAAGTTTTCAAAAGTTCAGGGATTTGTATTGTTGAACAACATTTTTTAGCAATTTCAACGTAGTTTGGTTTGTAAACCATCTTACTCTTCACTTGAGATTATAAGGTGGAAATTAAATGTAGGTGGTAATAAGGGAAGGTAGTACCAACCATTGAATAAATGTTGCTCATACGACATAGCGAACCATTTACTTTCAAGCAAATAATATTTATATATAACTATAAGTACGCCTTAGATTAGTATTAAATGGATTCAAATACATGAAAATTATTCTTACAATTTTTTAGTACCGAAAATTCCAATTAAAATTTTTTTTTTTGGGTTAAGTATTCTCAAAGAGCTGGTTTTCTCTTTGTAGTTTTCATTAAGACAGTAATTGAATAAACAGCTATTTCATTAAAACTCATACTCGAAGGACTTAGCAGGCCCAGCCAAGGGGTAACCGTTAGAATATTTAGTTTCGGTTATTTATCAAGTCAGGACTCGAATCCTGGCCTACCGAGTGGTTTCATATAAAATTTGACGCTGAAAATTATTTCACAATCTGGTAAGTAGGTAGTTAGGTAGAGAGGAGTCAGACGGCACTCCTAGATCTTTAGAAGGCCTATTATGGTATCACCTGGTCTAAGCTGGCATTTTGGAACGTCATGTGTACGAAAAGTGATTTTAGTTTGAAAATAAGGAAGATTTTCAAGGTAAAAAGTTATAAGAAGGTTTTTTTTACCACAAGAAAACAAGAATGTTGTCTGCACAACGCCTACATTTTTGTTGAGTAGGCAAAAATTGCCGAATTCCGGTTTGAAAAGTTTTGGTACACCCGCCACATGGCCTGCACCTTGCACAATCTGACTACCATCAGTTCTGGTCTCTTCAAAATTCTCTTATTGTAAAAAAAATTGCAGTCCTGAAGAGCCACTGAAAATAGCTTGGCTAAATTCTTCGCCGGTAAGCTGAGGAAAAAATAGCAAAAGTAAAAATAGCGAAAAAGCATAAATCATAATGACTAAAATTAATTTTCGGCAATGAAAAATTTTATTCAAAAATTTGCCATAAAAGTATTTTTTTGTTATTTAATATATATGAGTTTTATGTATTTAACTTTAGTTAACCCCAAAACGTGTGCATGTCAAATTATAGTTTGGGAGAAATTTTTGCATAAATCTCTTTAATGTAGTGACACTTGCTTCCGGCCTGTTTATTGTTTTATTAATTAATTACTTTATTTTACTTCTTTTTGCATTTAAATTAATTTTTTTTTATTTTTTGAAAATTTCTTTTCTCCTTTTTTATTTAATATTCCTGAAAACGCATTTTATTTGTTTCTCTGCACATATATATTTCATCAGCAATCTCGCTTTTCTTTTTCGTTTACATTTCTGACACTTTGTCCTTTGGCGTTATTTTCGCTCTCTCAATTTCTCACTGTTTCTACATTGTTCTTAGCTCGTGTGAATTGACCACAGTTTTATATGCTTTTATACTACACACCATTTCGCATATTTTCTGTTCATCATGTATTTTTTACTTTTCCTTCTTTTAATTGTGTTTCCTTCTCTGTGTACACCTCTAATAATTCACTCGTTTAATTCACCACTTTTACACGTATGATATGTATGTATGTATGGTATATATATATGTATAATTTTTTTTTCCGTTTATTATTGCTCATTTCTTTTTCATGCGTTATTCTGCTTCGCTTCGTTTCGTTTCGTTTCGCTTTTTTCGCACTTTGCGCAATATATATGTATATATGTATGTATGTATGGTTGAATACGCACACATATTCGTATATATAATACATACATACGTATGCTGCCATCAACCTTGAACCTTTTGGGCCTTCTGCTCACACACACACACACATGTATGCATGCATGCATGCCCTACACTGGCATATATGGTACAATAAATATGCGCCTAAATGTATGCTTGCTTGCTGGCAGCCTCACTGTCAGCCAACGCGCTGTGCTATGTCTAAACGAGTTCAACAAGGCATAACAACTGTCGCAACAGCAACAACAACACCACCAATAACAACAACAACAAGGAAAACAAAAACAATGAAGAAAACAACAAAAGCGACAAAACAAAAAAAAAATAAACAAAAAATAGTCTAAGCCAAAAGCAAGTACTATGACTACTATGTGTTCTGACAACAACAGCAAGAAATAATGCTAACGCGAAAGGCAAAAGCCAAAATCAACAACAACAAAATTATAATGAACGATGATGGAAAAAAGGATGAAATAAAGTTGGTAACAATTACGGACTAAAAATATTTATATATATATATATGTATATATATATAAGTTCAAGAGCTAGTTGAGTTGTCAAGTGTTGTTGTCGAGTGTGAGCGCATTGTTGTTGTTGTTGTTGCTGCTGTTGCTGTACATACTGTCAGTAGTTTGCTGCTTGACTGTGAAAGCGATGTGTAAAAGTGAAAAATGTGCACCCACACATACACGCACACATACACATATGTAAGCAGGCATGCAACACTAAGGTCTTCGGTATGTGCTATACGAAAACAACAACAACAACTACAGTATGACGTTGTTGTTGCTCCACTCATCATCTCAAATAAGACAGTTTACTAAATTGGTCATAATTTCGAATTTTGTCTTGCTTGCGTTTTCTTCAATTTCGCATTTGTCGCGCTCACAAATCTTTTTTTTTTAATTTTGGCCGAAAAGCTTTTGTAATGATTTTTATTTCTCGTTTACCTAAGTTGACTTTTTCCACATTTTAACTACTTTCGACACTTTTGCACACGCACAAACAATCAAATAAACGCGCTCATAAGCGCTTGCACTTACACACATGCATATGTGAGTTTAATATAATATAAACATAGGTTTTGTGATTATTTTATCACACATCGATTCAGCTTTTTCATAGTTTTTTTTTTATTGTCACTCTTCATGTGTTGTCTAGTCTTTGTTAATGTTGTTATTATTATTGTAGTTATTGTTTACGTTTTTTTCCTAGTGATTTTTCTTCTGCTTCTTGCTATTCTTTTAAGTTTTTATTATTTATGACTTGAGCGCGTACAGCTGCTATGCGCCATCTAACCTGTCATATCACGTTAATGCAAAATCCGCAAACATGCACATACATACGTACAAATGGTGCATATAGAAATGCTTATGGTATAGGAAAAGCAGTGGACAGCATGAAATGAAAGTTGGGAATTGCAGATAAGATGACGATGCTAACGCTGGGGAATAAATTCATCACCAAAAGTGCTTTTTGTTGTTGTGGTTTTTTTTCTTTCAAATGTAATTTATTTGCTTGGTATAGTTGAAGCAGATTGGAGGCTGTCCTCTTCAGTAGATAAATTGTAAAGGATTAAGCTTAAGCTCTATACGAATTTGTAATTTTATACATAAATATATTTTTAATTTAATTTTAAATTATTAAAAATTTAATTTTAAATTACATAATTTTTAGGTTACTAATATTTTGTTTCATTTCAGTTTATATGGCGTAAATTTATTAAATTATTTTATACGATTTTTTTTTTATTTTTTTATTTATTTGAATTTTTTTTGTTTTTTTTTTTATTCTTAAATAAATTAATTTTATTATATTCCTTTTTATTGTATTTGAATTTTAGTTTCTATTTTATTTTACGTAATTTTAATAATTTATCAAAATGCTAATAATAATTTTTCTTTCTTGTTAATAAAAAATTTCAAATTATATAAACAAATAGGCCTTTCGCTCGCTAACTTATAACAAAAAATTAAGAGCACAATGTGTAAATTTTGTTAATTCATTTTAATTTATTACATTTAAGTTTATTTTATTTAACCAAAATTATGGTATGTTCCTCTATAGGGCATTTAATTGAATTTTATTTAAATTTATTTTATGTTATATTATTTAATTAATTTTTTTTATATTCTTATTTAATACAGATCTATCTTATTTAAATTTTTAAATTAAATTTATTTGTAAATTAGTTATTTATTTTATTCTTTTGTTATTTTTATTTTATTAAGCAGAGTATTGTGTAACTAGCCCTCCAACTCCTTAGGCAATTGCGAAGTTGTTTAATAATTTTTAGTAAACTGGATCGGTTATAGAAAGAAATTTCGCTACTTTAGTAAGTGAAAGTGTAGCCGAAGACCGGAATGTGTCAGTTTTTCGCGACGAGGTACATTTCTGACTCATTGTATACGTTAAGAAGAAAAATTATCACATTTGAGGCTTCGAGAATCCTTAGGCAATTGAAAAAAAGAAAAAGAAAATTACCTTAAATGAAGAAATTAAGTTAATTTTTCTAATTGCGGTCGCTCCTCACCAGGGAATGTCAAACCTACAGAGAGTCTGACATCAAATAAAGGCTGCTCATAAAAAACTGTCAGCCGTTTAGAGGCGTCTTAGTGTATATATATTGAAGAACATGAATTGGACAATATGTGATTTCAACAAGATGGTGCCATATGCCACACAACGCGGACAATTATGGCTTTATTGCAAATGCAATTTCCCAGCCGTCTAATCCCTCGTATTGGCAATATCAATTGGTCTTCTTTGTGGGGCTACACTAAAGAACTTGTTTATGGGTTTAACCCTTTTACCCTTAATCACTTGGAATCCAATATCCGTCAAGCTATGGCTGAGATATAGTCCGATATGTGTAAAAAAGTGGTCGATAATTTGCAAAAACTCATTTAAATTACGTTGAAATTCTCATATAATGAACCTTGGAAAACTAGGTAATCAAAAAAAAAAAAAAAATTTAATAAAAAAAAATATGTTGTAAAAGTATTTGTTTACGTTTATTTTCGAAACCGCCCGTGTAATATTTTAATTTATAATTTAATTTTTTTATTTTGTTTCGGTTATATATTAAATCTATAAGCATTTAAAGTGAAACAAATTTTACAAAATATTATTATATAATAACATTTTATTTAAATTATAGATAATTTAATTCTTGAGTTAGTTTGCATTCAATTAACTTTAATTGATTTTAATTATATGTTTTGAAACGATGTATTATCTTTTTTGAGTTTTTTCATTGTACTTTTGATTGCAATTCTTATAATTTAATTTGATTTTATTTCCATTTTTCTTATGTGATTTTATAAAATATTATCTTATTTAATTTTTTTATTTTATTTTACTTTGTTTTATGTGATTTTATTAAACACTATTTTATTTCATTTTATAAAATTTTTTCATTTTATTTTTTATTTGATTTTTCACAATTTTTTAATTTAATTTAGATTAATTTTAAATTTTAATCTATTTTATTTAATCTATTTTTATTTTAGTTATATTTAGTTATTATATGATTTATTTTAATTTAATTTTTTTATTAGATATTTTTAAAATTTTTTCATTTCACATAGATTAATTTTAATTAATTTTATTTTATTTCATTAAATGTAGTTTAATTATATTTTGTTTTTTTAAGTATATTAATTTTAATTTATTATATTATATTATATTTTAATTTGATGAAGTACTCTTCACATTTAAATACTTTGCAGTAGCTATATAAATACAAAAAATCACATATTCATTGATTTAGAAATAGTATCCCATGACTTTTAGAAAATAGGAAAATATTCAGATTCTAGATTTACGCTTTGTTTGTAGTCTCTTTGTTATGTTGGTTGAATAAAGTCATCAAACGGATTTATGCGCGCTTGTTTTGGTTGGTTAAAAATCGGTTCCTCTAATATAGTTTATTATATTTTATTTATTTATTTTATTTGATTTGATTTTATTTCTTTTTTATTTTGTTTTGTTTTATTTTGTTTTGTTTTATTTTATTTTGTTTTACTTTGTTTTATTTTATTTTATTTTATTTTTTAATATTATTTTGTTTTATTTTATTTTATTTATTTTATTTATTTTATTTTGCTTTATTTTATTTAATTTAATTTTATTTTGTTTTATTTTATTTTATTTTATTTTGTTTTATTTTATTTTATATTATTTCATTTTATTTTATTTTATTTTATTTTATTTTATTTTATTTTATTTTATTTTATTTTATTTTATTTTATTTTATTTTATTTTATTTTATTTTATTTTATTTTATTTTATTTTATTTTATTTTATTTTATTTTATTTTATTTTCTTTTATTTTATTTTATTTTATTTTATTTTATTTTATTTTATATTATTTTATTTTATTTTATTTTATTTTATTTTATTTTATTTTATTTTAATTTATTTTATTTTGTTCCATTTTAATTAATTTAACTTAATTATTTTAATTTTATTGTATTTTATTTTATTTTATTTTATTTTATTTTATTTTATTTTATTTTATTTTATTTTATTTTATTTTATTTTATTTTATTTTATTTTATTTTATTTTATTTTATTTTATTTTATTTTATTTTATTTTATTTTATTTTATTTTATTTTATTTTATTTTATTTTTTTTATTTTATTTTATTTTATTTTATTTTATTTGTGTTATTTTATTTTATTTTATTTTATTTTATTTTATTTTATTTTATTTTGTTTTATTTTATTTTATTTTATTTTATTTTGTTTTATTTTATTTTACTTTATTTGATTTTATCTTATTTTATTTTATTTTTTTTGTTTCCTTTATTTTATTTTTTATTTTTGCTTTATTTTATTTTTTTTATGGGATTTATTATATTTACAGAAAAACGAATATATCGCAACGAGTGACTGTGCCTGAATGTGGACCGGCAGCATCATTGGTGCCTTTTTTTCCTTATTCAACAAATTAAAATTAATTAAACAACTGATGGAATATCGTATTTATTATTTAGACCTACTGTTTTCACATTTGTTCGCTATAAAATTCTATGTTACTTCAAACAAAAACCGAAACGTCAGATATATAAGTAATGGTTTATGCTTAAGATTTGAAATACCTAAGCTTAAATGTAGGTGTAGGAATATTTAGTGAATTAAAAATTTGTACGCAAACAGTTTTAAATTATATTTTATTATGTTCTAAGTTAGTAGGCATTACTTTTAAATTGTTTCACATTGTTATTAACCTAAATTAAATTTTATTTCGTTTAAACTTAATTTGATTTGCTTTGAATGCAGGTTTCTTGTTAGATTTTTTTCTTCTAATTTTTTTGTGCTCACAAACATACTCTGAAATACATTTTTCTTTAATGTACAATTGTTACAAACGCTGAAGATAAGCAAATTTTGGCAGACTTTTTTATTTGATGGTGAAGTTGTTTTCAAGCCTGAGAAGTGCATGTGTTCACTGGAAGTCATTTATAGCATTTTTAATCAATTATTTATTATGTGTTAATTTTGCTTAATCCGCAAGTTAAACGCACCTCACCTAAACGCTACTATTCAACGCGCCGTACAAGCCTATACACGCACACACCCACAAAACTACGTATATGTACATACATATGTATATACACACGCATGCACGTACTATGAAAACGACGACGACGACGACGACAACCACGACGATAGCTGGCGTGAACCGATAACTAACGCACCTTTTTTTCTTTGATTTCTCAATACATTTGTTCGCAATTCACAATATTCACGACACATTTTTTCCAGCAGCCCACAAAGGCAATTGGAATTTTTCACATCAAATGCATTTTAGATTCGTATTGAATTTATTTCACATTTTCTAATGTGTGCATTGGTTTCTATTTTCTAGCAAAAATTTTTTAATTTCAGACTCGTATATCGCACTGCTTAATATCCTGCTGGAGCTCTACTCTGTTTTCTACACGCTTTCACAGTTTCTCACTTTGGCTACATACATTTTTGTGCTTGCTTGTGGCACTGCTTCGCTTTGCACTGCTTTGTTGGTGCAAACACACGAAATGGGCACGAATGCTGTGACCAGCGTAGACGTGGAGAGAAATTTGATCGAATTGGTGGCAGCGGTAGTGGCGAAGGCGGCTCTGGATAGCACTCGTAGATAGGCTGGTGTTGCCTGTTCGTGAGGTTTTGGTAAGTGTACGACGAGGAACTTTAGCTACACACATAGCCACCTGCGACCAACAACTGTCTAAACGCGCGCGCGTATGTGTGTGTGTGTGTGTATGTGAGGATGCAATGAAATAAACAAAAAAGCGAAAATATGAAAACAGGCTTGCCAATGCAATTTAAAATTCTCTCCACAGTAAGCTAGATGTGTTGCTGTGCGCTGTACGTGCATGTGTGTGTGTGTGTGTGTGTTCGTTGTGCGTGTGTTTATTTGTTGTGTGGGTGTCGCAATATGAGTGAAAGCGAAAAACCACCACTTGCTGCAGCAGCTGCTTATATTCGGCTCAGATAGCACTTCGGCAGCACACGCTTTCGGTTTTAAGCTATACGTGCGTGCTATAACTATCTCTTTCACACACATGCAACTGCGTATAATCATAGTCGAAGTAAATAAAATAGAAATGTTTGATGAATGAAGTATTAAAGCGAATGTAAGCTAAAGCAATCAACAAAAGCGAACACTCAAATAAGCTGACCGTGAAAGAAAGCCGCTAAATGATAGTGTAAAAGCTAAGTGGGCGATAATTGTCATAATGACAGGTAATGCAGGTACATGTATACATATATATATATACCACTATCGACAGGTAAGCACAAAGTGGTAGAAAAGATATGAGTAAAAAACAGAGCTGCAAAGCGCAAGCGAAAACTAAAAAGGGTGAAAGTTAGATGAGGAGTAAATGTAAAAATTGTCGAAGAGGTGAGTTTAGCGAAAGGAAAATTTACGGCACTCATTATGGCAAGCAAGTAAGAAAGTATAAGTTTTTTAGAGTTTTAAGTTCATTTTTAAGCGCTAAAAATGTTAAGAAAGCAAGTAATTTTTAGCAGAAAAACTTTACATTTTTTACGGTATCAAAATAAAATTCAAAACTATATACTTTCTGCGGAAAAATTACTTAAAATTTGTTAATCAAAATTATGTTTCAAAAAAAATTTTAGTTAATCGTGTGTTATTGTTTTTAGTAAATATAAGTTTTTACAAAAAAATTTATATAATTTTTACAAAAAAATTTATATAAGATATTATTAAATGTATTCTTCATATTTAATAATATGTTATATAAATTTTTTGTAAGAACTTATATTTCAAATTATTTGCTTTTGTTATTGTGCATACATTCTTCGAGTCATTTGTTATCATAAAAAATGCGTTTGCCATTTCGTGTATGCACGGCGTATGAGCAACATTTCTTATAGAAGAACAGAATTAAATCGAAGGCAAGAATTTCTCATACACATAAAGATAAGCATGGTTTTAAATAAAAGATTTCACATTTTTTCCCTGCCAAAATTTTTTTCTACAACTTTCTTAAAATTTTTGTTTTTTAATATTGAATAGGTATTCAAAAAATTAAGAGTTCATAAAAATAATTTAATTCAATGTTTTTAATAATTTTCTTTCACTAAAAATTATTATTACTAAAAATTTTTTTTTCAAAATTTGACTAAAAATATTTTTTTTTAAACTAGCCATTAGAAAATATTGTATAATTAGATGTTTTTGTTGTTAGATAATTTTTTTTTGCTGAAGATTAATTAAAATAATTATAATAAAATGTTTTAATAATTTTTTACTTGAAGTAGTATCCTCTACTAAAATTTGTCTAAAAAATTATGTTTAAAATTTTTTTTATTAATTCGTTTATATTTTCAAATATTATTTTTTTATTAAAAATTTATTTTATTTTAAAAGTTTTTCAAAGAAATTGTTTTTCTTTTTAAAAATCACGTGATTTCATATAGTTTCTGTTGCTTCGACCATTTAGTGTATACACGGCGTATGGGTTATTTTCTTTATAAATAAAAGGAATTAAATCGAAAACAAGACAAAATTATTTTAAATTTTTTTCTGCTAAAATTTTTTTTCCAAAGTTAAAATTTTTCTTTAGATTTTTTTTTTAATACTAAATAGATTTTTTCTTCAAACATTTGCTTTCAATACATTTTTTCACTAAAAATTGATTTAAAAAATTATCCATTCAACAAAATAATTAAATTAAATTTACTTTTTTTAATTTTTTTATTAAAAGTCATATAAAATTTGTTTAAAAAACTATATTTTCATGTTTTAATTTTTTTGTATATTGGTTTTTATTTTTGAATGGTTTTTTCTGATTTTTTTTCTTTAAGTAAAATATTTATTAGTTATTTATTAGTTGTTTTTCAAAGTATTTGATTTTGTTCTTAATTTTTGCTTTAAACATTTCTTCTTAGTAAAATTCTGCCTTTACCGTGTGTATACACGGCGTATGAGTAATTTTTTTTTTTCAAATTAAAACGAAAATAAGTGTTGTTCATACGCCATGTGCATATATGCCTACAATAGTTTGTATGTGTGTATAAGTAAATTTTCCTTTACTATGAAACACCATACGTTAGAATTTCTATTTCAATGACTTCTTTAGCGATTTTCATTTATAATGCCTGCCATTCGAAATATAAACTACTATTATACATGCGTACACAAACACACACACACACAAACTCAATTCAGTGTAAGCATATACCTATATGCAAGTACGCTTATTTATTTGCACCACTTTAGCATTGACTTTATTGCATTCATCTTCTTATTGTCCCTTTTATTGTTACTATTTTACGCCATTTTCAAATCGTTCATCTGCGCTATTCTCTGCTGCTAAAACGCTTCGTACGCATATACATATGTGTATACATATACGCACATATATACACACACAAAAACTCATACACTCATACTATCAACAATGGTGCAGCCCTTCATAACGTGTCTATCGCAAGCGATTACATATTGTGCATATGCTTTTATTGTTGTTATTACATAGTTATTGTATACTTTTCTTTTATTATTTGCTTCTTTTTTTTTCATTGTGTTCACTTTCATATTCTCTTCCTGGTGTCATAACTCACTACAGTTTATTTGCTTAGTGTTTGTATGTACACACGAACACACACACACATTTACACACATTTTTAGTTACACTTGTACACTCCACTGACTACTTTATTTGCTGCTCTTAACTGTTTGCTTCTCGTCTTATTTTTCTCGCTATTTACTCGTTACTTTCATTTGTTTGATTGCTCAATTGTTCCGACGAGAATTTGTTTGATACGCTTTTTCAACATCAGCGCGTATATTTGTATGTGTATTTATGCTTTTTTATTATTGTTGTTTAATGTTTTAATTTTGTACGTGCTATGAATTGCACACAAACATATGTATCTATGTATATGTATATTATACAATATATAACCAAAGAAGAAAATCACAGGGGATTTTATTTGAATTTCTTTCAAAGAAATTCGGAAAAAATTATTTTTAAACGGTTTGAAGGATTGCAGAAAAGACAATTTCATGGAATTAATAAAAAAAATTTTTTTTTAATTTTAAATTTTTTCACATTTGAGTAAAATTTTTTTTAGTTTTAAACGGAAAGATAAAAAATTTAAAAAAAAAATTGGAGAAAAGTCAGGAATTTTTCTTAAATGTTGTCAGAGTAAATTGTTGAACACTCATTAGCAGAAATTAATTTTTTCTATATTTGGGCACTTAGTGAGATTATGATTTGAGGTCATCCAAGCTATTTTGCATTTTGATTGAATGTGTTACAAATAAATTGAACTAAATAACACATTGATTTGTTTTTATTAATGAAAAATTAAAATTCAATATTTTCCACAAAAAAAAAAAGAAATTTATTTTTATAAAATTACAGAATAGATATCTAAAATTCTAATTTTTTAAAAACATAATAAGTTCCTTCACAAATAGAAAAATTCATAGTTTAAATGGTTGCTTAATAAAACATATTGTTTTACTACAACAAAAACAAAACTATTTTAACTAGTTTTAAAACTAATCAAAAGCAACTTATTAAAATAGACAAAAAAGACTTATTTATGCCACATTTATTTTCAAGGATCTATTTATAAGCGATTAATTTTAAACCAGTTTACTTTATGACATTAACGTGCTTTATAGAGTGATAGGTAATTTTTATATATTATTTTTATGCACTTTTTTTATTGAAATTTTATATTATTAATTTATTACTTTATGGGAAAACTAAAGTTTTTATTGCTTTTTATAATAAGATGAAAAAATACTCATTCGTACACATAATTACTTCTTTTTTATGACCTCGGCTTACTTGATGGTGTTTATAATTTCAATTTGGACAGCACTCATCAAATGAAGGTTTATTAAAAGAATTATAAGAAAATGTTTTAATTAATGGTTTAGTTTAATAGTTTTTTACTAAAAATTTATAGAGGATATTATTAAACTTTGTCTAAAAATTATGTTTAATTGTTTTTATTAATTCGTTTAAATTTTAAAATAGTACATTTTATTAAAAGTTTATTTTGCATTAAATGTTTTTCAAAGAATTTGTTTTTCTTTTTAAAAATCACTTAATTTCATATAGTTTCTTCTGCTTCTACCATTTCGTGTATACACGGCGTATGAGTAATTTTTTTATAAATGAAGGGAACTAAATCTAGGACAATTTTTTTAAATAATTATTTGAAATTTTTTTTTCCGAAAATTTTTTTTCCACAAGTAAAATTTTCTTTTAGATTTTTTTAATTACTAAATAGGTATTTTTCTTCAAATATTCGCTGAATATTTGCTTTCAATACTTTTTTTACCTACAATTTATTTAAAAAATTATCCATTCATTTAATCCAATAATTAAGTTTTCTTTTTTACTTTTTAATTAAAAGTCATATAAAATATTACTAAAATTTGTTTAAAAAATTATGTTTTAATATTTTTGTATATTTGTTTTTATTTTGAAATACTCAGTCGTACATATAATTCCTTTATTTTTTTTTTACTTCGGCTTACTTAATGGTGTTTATAATCTCAATTCGGCAACACTCATCCATTTGTGTCATTTAAAGTCCGACATTTTAAGTTATATTTTATATAAAAACAGTTCTTTAAATCTTCAAGCGTAAGAAAAGTTATTTTGGTTTGAAAATATGCGAAATTTCCGAGAAAATTTTTTCTCGGTGATATTTTTTTTTACCATAAAAAGAGAAAACTCGTTTCAAAAACCTACCGAAAATGTCTTGCGGTTTGCTGTAAGTGTACGCCAAGTTTTTTTTGTCTCTGTCGACCAGTCGCACAAAAATCTGCTGAAATTGTCCCACTGATGGATCAAAGCGGTATTAAAGCTAGTAAAAGGAAGCGGAGGTATTTAACAGCACCCAGCTGATACTTTGAAATTATTTGAAAGATGTTAACTATCCAAAGAAGCTGAAGTGCCACACGAATTAGGACAAACAAATTGGACCTTCCGAATTATTGCCATTTCTAAAGTGACTCATAACAGTCGGTGTTAAAGGGTACGAGATTTAAAACGAAAAAAATCAATTGAACAACCTTCAAAGGGGTGAGATTGAAAAGGAATTGTCCATTTTAAGCATCCATAACCTGTTGAAAATACAATATTAAGCTCTACTGTTAACTCAACTATATTACAATAAACTCGTTAGAACAAAAACATTCAGAATTGACATCAATAGAAATTTTGTTGTGTTTAATCATGACAACGCGAGGCCATATATTTTTTGTTGAAGACATAAAAATTGACGAACCAAGTCAATATCGATTTATATTTTATCCTCTTATGGTACAACAGGGTACGGAGCTCAGTTGAACATTTTTTAATGCAACTACCTCATAGCCCGGAACTTATACCATCTGACTATCATTTCTTTCGGTCTCTTTAAAACACTATTTACAGTGAAAATTTTAAAAAACATATATGAATACATAAATAAAATTAATTTTTTCTCAAACTAAATTTTGCTCAAAAATTTCCCAAAAAACAAAAAAGTGTGTATAAGATTCCATAGGTGGGTTACAGGGGTTTCAATGTTTAAAAAAATCAAATGTTTTTTATTGTATTACTAATTCCTCCAAATGGTTTTCTGGCTTATCTTTAGTTCCTCAGCAATTATATGGTATAAGTGCTCACGTGACGGTCTGTTTCCACTATTTCCATGATTTTATCGCAATTTTCGACGACGGACCTCCCGACGCGTGGTGTATCTTTGACATCGAAATTACCGGAACCACTTTTGTGCTACACGTTCGTATACAGTAACGGGTCCATAAACTAAATTAATTTTTTCAGCTGCTTTGGCTGCTTTTTCGCCTTGATCGAAGAAAAACTGTAAAATATAGAGAATTTTCTCTTTGCTGGTGTCCATCTTTGACGAGCGCTCACAACGTACTGAGTCAAGCAATCGAAAATTTGTATTTGGATGTTTTTCCAAGAAATGGAGAGATTAATTTCTATGTAGTAATTTTGGATGTTGGTCGAATCAGGACTTGAACCCTGACCTTCAGAAAGAATATTATTCTAGATTTTCTGGATTATATTTATTTATTTATATATACACAGAACGTCGATATATATAATTCGAGAGAAATTAAATGTATAATTTTTATTCACAATTATTTATAAAAAGTAGGGCAAATTTTACAAAATTTTGCATATTTTTTGTAAAAAGTCTGTCAAAATTCCCAGTTTCACATTATTATTAACAAAAACACTATTTTTAACTTCAGATCATTATGAGTTTTTTTCAACACACCTAATTTTCGTGGATTCGCCGGAATTGATGTCACAATGGCGAAGTAATAAATATTCTCCTTTGAAAAAAAATAAAAATAAAAATATATTGAAAATTTATTTTTTTCCCCGAATAGACCCGTGTTTATCTTTAAAAGGTGCTTTAACGAAATACATTACGAGTAGGTGCTAGTTGGTGTGGATATTTTATATATGTACATATATATGCAATCAATGATTTTAGCGATCTGTATCTTGCGTTCTTCAAGAGAAATTGGATTATGCTGGATGGCATGTGAAAGGTGATATTTTTTTACTAAAAAAGGTAATAGAAGAAGTATTGATGAAGTTACTCAGAAGTGTTTCGATAAAGGTGAAAACGCTAATCAAGCATTTGAAAGTGTGACTCGCGTTTATGGTTCTGATTCTGTAGCAGTCAATCGTGCACAATTTAAGTTTCAGCGATTTCGTTCCAGTAACTTTAATGTAAAATTTGCTCCACGGTGTGGAAGGCCAATTGTCGGACATGTTGGTAAAAATAATTGGAATCGTCGAATATGATCATCAAGTGAGCCCTATTTTGTTTATTACCCAGGATCTAAATATTGCACAAAAAATAATATGGAATCACTTTAAAAAGGCTGGAGACAAAAAGAGTCCCGATGTGTGGATGTCACATGAGTTAACGAGAAAACCACAATCAATCCATTTCTGAACCAGCAACGTCAAACGAAAGCGGTTTTAGGTGAGCCGGCACAAGTGGTCTCCAAACCAGTATAGACTGCCACGATAGTTTTGTTGTATATATGGTTGGATTGGGAAGGAATCATAAAGGAATGTGTCCCTCTCCTAAGGCCAATCTCTTAACTCGCATCTGTACTGTCGGCAATTGGACTGTTTGAAGGACACAAACCAGAAGCACCCCATTGCGGCCAACAGGAGGATAATTATGTTTCATCAGTATAACTTCTGACCACACACATCGAAAGTGACTCGCCAGAATTCCCTGAGAGAGTCATCCTTCAAAATGGCGCAAACATGTGGAGAAAACCAGTGCCATATTTAATATAAATCGAATAAATTTGACTATGGTAAATAAAACTTTCAATTTAATGCAAAAATAATGGATGACTTATTACTTAACCAAATAATTTTTACTTAACCTCACAGTGCTTCGATTTCAGCGAACACTTTGTTGTAGCTAATGTGTAACAAATGAAATGTATTAATATCGGAATTATTTATGTCCTACATATTCCAACAAGCACATACAAATAAATACATATATCCATGCTGGTTGCATATATATACCTATATATATACTCGTATTTACGGCGAATGGTGTACAAAGTCGAACGACAACTTGCGTGCAACCAAACTTAAGCGAATAGCCGTGTGAAGCGTAAATGTAAATAACAAAGCGAGTGAACGAATACTCATGCAAAGCAATACTCAACTCAAAGTAGGCAGCGGCGGTTAGGCAATTTCAGTTATTTTCACTTGACTATCTGCAAGTAAACTCTATACACACATACACACAAACACATACTTATACACACGTATATGACATATATGACCTATGGACCTGCTTTGTTGCCACTTTTTATAAAACCGTTAAAAATGAGGAGAAATTCTAAACAGATATATACATACATAAATATATTGTTTAATAAAATCAAAAACAAAAAAAGAACGAAGCGCCAATATTTGTGAAGAAGATATAAAAGAAACCAACAACAAGAACAACGAAAACCCCCTTGAACATAAAGTTTTTGTATGTTATAAATAAGAATTAAAGACAAAAAAGTTCATGTTAAATTTTTTCATATCTCTGTATGTAAGTATGTACGCATGCCTGTGTGAGAGATTAGCGGAAGAGAAAGGTTGTGATGAAGGTCAGTTAGTGAGAAAAGCAGAAACAATAAAAATGATAATATGAAAGAACCAAAAATGTATGTATGTAAGCGTAAAGTCAATAAAGGGATACGAAGAAAAGGAATGAAATGAAGGAATGTGAAAATGAAATGAAGTTCGTTGGTTGCATGTATGAAGAAAACCAGAAGGAAGATAAAGTGCTAGGAAAATTAAGAGTAAAAGGAGTAAAAGAAAATATGGAGAATTTAAGTGTAAAAGAAAATAAATTTAAATTATGTTGTAATTAGTAGGACAGCGGGAGGTACATAAGTAGCAGTAAATTGTAATGATAATATCTTAGGAATGGGGTTCGTTAAATTATATAATATTTGGTTTTATGAGCAGGTTTGAAAATAATTTTAAAATTAAATACTGAAATCATAATGTAAAATATTTTAAAATATAATTAAGGAAAATTCTAAAATTTTCAGGAAATTTTCTTGAAAATATTTAGAAATTTTTTTTAAATTTTAGGATTTTTTTTTTAATATTTAGGAATTTTTCTTTAAATTTTAGGAAAATTTCTTTAAATTTTTAGGAAAATTTCTTGAAAAATTTAGGAAATTTTTTAAATAAATATTTAGTAACAAAAGTGTTGAAAGCAAATATTTAGCGAATATTTTTTTAAGAAAAAAACCTATTTAGTAATTAAAAAAATCTAAAAGAAAATTTTACCTTTGGAAAAAAATTTTCGGAGAAAAAATTTCAAATAATTATTTAAAAAACTTGTCTTGGATTTAGTTCCTTTTATTTATAAAAAAATAATTCATACGCCGTGTATACACGAAATGGTAAAAGCAGAAGAAACTATATGAATTTAAGTGATTTTTAAAAGGAAAAACAAATTCTTTGAGAAACGTTTAGTATAAAATAAATTTTTAATAAAAAAAATACTATTTTCATTTAAAATTTTAAGAGAAAAATTCTAAAATTTTCAGGAAATTTCCATGAAAATATTTAGAAAATTTTCTTTAAATTCTTGGAAATTTTTATTAAATATTTAGGAAAACTTCTGTAAAGTTTTAAGAAAATTTCTTTAAATTTTTAGGAATATTTCTTGAAAATTTTAGGAGTTTTTCTTCTCTTAAGAAATTTTCCTGAACATTTTTACGAAATTTACAGATTTTGCACAAAGACATGAAACTTTTGACCACGTATTTTGAAATCACAGTTTCGAGGAAAATGCGCTTAAAGCTAGAAATGTTGAGATTAATTGCCTTTAAGAGCGCACCTTCCCAAAGCTGTATCTCCGAAACTTTTATTCGACTCGACTTGAAATTTTAGAATAATATTTTTGAGATGGTGTAGACATTAATAAGACAATAAAAATCGAGTTTTTTTGCTCTCAAAGCATCTACAACACATTTTACTATTTAAAGGAATAATTTCTGAAAAAACGAAGGAAAATTGTAGGAACATTGCACAAATTAGATGAGAAGTTCGGCCAAAAGTGTTTCTTAGGCTACCTTAGATATTCCTTTGCTAAAATAAATTAAATATTTCTCTGTAGTTCCATCTCAAATGTCGATGCTGTAAATGAAAGTATAGCCGCAGACTCGGTTGTATTTATTATTCGACGTTCTCATGAGCTTGAACTTTCTTACGGCACATTATGGCGTATTTTGTACTTGGACTTAACACCTAACTCCATATGAAGTGTTGTGTGAGCTGTACTGAAGCCAGCTGACTATTCACAAAGCCCCATATATGTGGCGATTGAGTGCTTTAACAACAAATAGTGGACGGTGATTTTTCAAACAGAATTTCATATTTTTCAGCGACGTGGAACATTTCTCACCGGAAGGATACGTAACTGATCAAAATTGTTACATTTGGGGCTCCAAGAATCTCCAAATAATTGAAGAGAGGTCACTACACCCCAAAAAAGCTCTCTCTCTCTCTCTGGTCCGGAGGTGGGATTGGACTTTATTTCATTGAAAACAACAACGGCGAGACTGCCACTGTCAATTCGGAGTGTTATAATCGTATGATAACCGAATTTTGTTCGGCCTGCAATTGCAGAACACGAGTTGCACAAGATGTGACAACACGAGCGAATGGCTTTATTGCGTGAGAAATTTCCAAGCAGAGAGATTATCTTTACAATGGCAATTGACCATCGAGAATGAGTGATTTGACACCGTTGTACTTTTTTTTGTAAGGCTATGGAAAAGATCGAGTTTTTGCAGATAAATCTTTATCTCTTGAGCACTTGAAAAGCAACATTCGTCAAGTTTTGGCTGAGATATCACCCAATATGCGCCGAAAAGTGGTCGAAAATTACTTCAAACTAATAGAAGTTTGTAATATTTTTTGGGAGGCTGTCATTTGGGTGATGCAGTGTTTCGCAGATAATGCCAAGGTACAAGCTTTATAACAAAAAAAGAAGAAATTTCATGGAAAAAAATATTTTAAAAGCATTTTTTTATTTTTACTTTGTTTTTTTTTGGAAACCTCAAAATGGATAATCCTATATAAAAAAAGTAGATGTAATAAATATAATAATTTAGTTATTCAGTGAAATGGAAAATAAACAAAATTGCATATGCAAAATCAAATAAGCAACAACAAATATTATAAATAACTAAGAATCACTATATTAATTTTCGTATTTGGAAAATACATATTTTGCAATAAATTACAAATTGATTTTGGTTACTTTCAAGCAGCAGTCAATAGTCAATAAATCTTTGTACATTTGCAGAGGTACACATGAGAGCACATATGTACATACACATTAATAGTTAGGCTAAGTTAATAGTGAAAATTAAATGTGCTTCTTCACAGGTGTATACGTACATACATACATATGTATGTACATAAAAGAGTAAGTTATATAAATAAATGAGTATCTATTTTGAAATTTATTTTATGAAAACAAATAAAATTTAATGTGTGAGAATAAGAAACTATAGCTAAGAGCACAAAACACACAAATAAATTATTATTACACGCACGAGTATGTATGAATGTATGTATGTATAAAATTGTAATTCCTCTCAGTACGCTAAAGCGAAACCAACTATTTGTTGCTTAAACAAACTAATATGACGATGCATGCAATTGTGAGAACTCTATTGAGATTTTTTGGTATAAATCTTAATAAAAATTTTGTATATTAAATCAGTGATTTATTGAAGATATTGATTACTGCACGTGTGTGTTGTTTAATAATACGGTCATATATTGGTATACAGTTAGAAATAAACAGCATGGAAATACATAGTTGTATTTGGTTTTATGACTCGTAATCGGTTACATTGTATTTGCTTTGACTTTTGTAAAATTTAATTAATAAATTTATTTCACTCGAAAGTTATAATCGTTTATGATATACACGTATTATTGAAAATTGCAGAAATATGTATAGATAGATATTAAACGTGTAGAAGTAATGATATGAAATAGAAAAAGAATTTTTCAAATATCTTTTTTTATTGCACTTTTAGTTTAAAATTTTTATTAAAATTACAAAAAAAAAAGAAATAAAATAAAAAAAAATTAGAAAGGGGAGCTGTCTCGGGCCATATCTGTGATGACTATGTCCATTTATTGCTTTGAATTTTAGTATTCAATATAAATCCCACATCTGAATAAATCGGTCGTATGGTTTGCGGTGTCAATATTTATTTGTACATACGAGTACATGCACAGAATACAAAATTTCACACCTTTTGAAACTATTTTGCGGGATTTTTCACCCAAAACTTCATATATGATTAAATCGGTCATGTGGTATGATATAGCCCTCCGATTTCGAATGTTTTTTTTTAGTTCACCGATTTTTGATCCAAAAAAATCAATTCAGAACAAATCAGTTGTATGAGGACTATATGATACAGGCTTCCAAATTCGATACATTTTGGTATCAATATTTATTTATATACCAGGTGTGTTTGTTGAAGTGTGCCGGTTTTACTAGTAGATGTCGCTAGCAATATGTATAAATTTCTATGATTTGGATGGAATTTTTTATGTAATTTTTTTCTATTGACATTAACCTACAAAAATACGCAAGTCACATTCCGCCAAAATAATACTCGTAGCGTCATATTTGTTTACCTCAGTGAATATGTCGAGTTTCGTTCCAAGTAAATCGCATTTGTGGCATTCGTTGCTTTTCTTATTTCATCAAAAGAAAAAAGCAGCTGAATCTCACCGGTTGCTGGTAGAAACTTATGGTGAACATGCTCCAGTCATTAGAACATGTGAGACATGGTTTCGTCAATTTAAAAGTGGAGATTTCGATTTGACAGACAATGAATATCCTGGTGCAGCGAAAAAGTTCGAAGACGAGGAATTGAATGTTGATCCAACCCAATCGCAACAAAAATTAGCAGAAACACTACATGTGACTCGAGGAGCAACTTTCCAACGTTTAAACGCCATGGGAAAGATCCAGAAGTATGGAAAATGGGTGCCACACCAGCTGAACGATAAACAAATGGAAAATCGAAAAGCTGTTATTGAAATGCTGCTTCAACGATTCGAAAGGAAATCTTTTCTGCGGGGGACGAAAAATTTACGGGGGACGAAAAATTGATTTATTTTGAGAACCCGAAGCGAAAAAATCATGGCCCCGTCCGACTATCACCTTTTCGCATCGAAGGGACACTCCCTTGCAGAGCAGTGCTCCGCTAATTTTGAAGAAATCGAAAAATGGCTCGTCGAATGGTTTGCCTCGAAAGTGAAAAAGTTTTTTTGGAATGGTATCCATAACTTGCCTGAGAGGAGGGCGAAATGTGTAGTAGAAACCAATGGTCAATGCTTTGAATAAAAAAATTTTGAGATTCCTCTGAAAATTAAGTGTTTTCATCATTGAAAAAACCGGCAAACTTCAACGAACACACCTGGTAGATAAAAACCGAACGAACTTTTTACTTGACGTAATATATTTTAGTGTTACGATGTGATCAGTGAACATCTAACAAGCAGTCAGACTGAGTCGATCGGTATAAATTTTGATAGGCCCATCACTTCTCCCTCTGGATTTACTTACTGTAGAACAAATTTAGTACACCATTTCATGTTCACGAAGGGTATGAAAACCTCTCCGGGAAAAATTGTTCCGAAATAATGACGATATTACAAACCAAAAGTAAATCTAGCTTAAAGTCTTTTTCTGTCCCAAAAATTATATTGAAAATTTATCAGTTGGCTTCTATGGTTCCCGGCAAGGTTTGTTTCAAAAGAGTGTCCGATTATTCGATAAAATTTTATTTATTGTTCGATTTACTTTGATACCAATAGGTATCATTGAAACTACTAATGGTAGTCCTGGAAGTGGGTCAAGAACCGACTTATTCGAACAAATCGAATTTTCAATCCTGTTTGCTTGAAATTATTTCTTTATGTACGGGTTTGAAGCGGACTAGTGACCAGAAATCTAGTATAGAGTTTTTCAATAAGAGGGGTTTATTTTATTTTGATATTCAAAGAAACTTTTCTCTTAAAAGATCGCAGGTTTGATTGCTTGTGTGGTACTTTGTGCCGTCTTGTTGAAAGTAAAGATTGTTCAGATCGATATCATCCCATTCTGGACATACAAAATCATTAATCATCTCTCGATAGCGCAATCCATTCGTTTTCGAAAAGTAAAAAGTGCAATGACCGCACAAAACAGTTACACGTTGTGGACGGAGAGGCTTTTCAAAAATAAGTATCGGGTTTTCCGAGCCCCAAATGCGAAAGTTTTGCATATTGACGTGTTCATCGATATGTAAATTGAACTCAATTTTTTTAATAAAGAAAACAAATCGGCCTGTACGATATCAGGTAAACATGATGCTTGGTCTACAGATCGTCCTAATTTTTTTGCCTGAAATTTGATTCAAGTTATTGCATTATGAGATAATGCGTTCGTATGGTACAAAAGCCATGAGATTGACTTCCACAAATCTAAAATTTGTCGATGAATTTTCTCTTTAAAATTCGAAAATCGCTCATCATTACCGATCTGCTATATGATGCGGAGACATGGACGATGAATATATTAGATGAGTTGACGTAATGAGTTTTCGAGAGCAATATTTTGCTTAGTATGTTTTGTGGCGCATTGCCAATGGCTGAGCTGTACGAGTTATAAGGTGACCTGGCTTAATTATGTGGCTCTAGTAGATGAAAATGCTCCACCTTTAAAAGTTGTCGATGGAGTACAGAACGTTGGAAGCAGAGGAAGATGAAGACCTCCACCAAGCTAGATAATCTAGTAGAGAGCGACCTTGCTGAATTTGGTATTTTCGATTCATCAAACAAAACCAACGTAAAGAAGGAAAGAAAAGAGCACTGTTCTTAATTCGGCTATTATATTGTAAGAGCGTGTGTACTTCAGTAAATCAGAAGAAGAAGACATTGTAAATGGCGCTTTGTGGTTTTATTGCCACGAACGTGACTTTCGGTCAAGCTACTTCTCAGATTTGGGATTAATTTCGATGTCTTTCGAATCAAATGGGGAGAGTTAGAGTTTATTCTAAGTTGAGTCCGATGTCCAGTTGATGTTTTTTTATGAGGAGCTTTAAATGTCAGAAATACACTCGAAGGTCTTCACATGTCCCACCGAAGGGCGAACTTTTTTTCAAATGAATTCTTCATAATTTTGGCTTTTGGTTTGGTTTTAATTAAAAATAGTTATTTTTTACACTTTTGAGAATGCCTTAAAAATTCTTTGGAAAATGCGCGTTTAGGGGATGAAAGGTAACTAGTTCTATTTAAGTTGATTTTTTCACATAAATTTTTATGTAAATATACTTGTACATTTGTATGTTTTTTAAGTATTAATATTGCAACTGCTTCAAAAAAGAGTTTCGTGACAAAATCGTGCCAAATTCATGGAGTTATAACTGTAAATAAATTGCAAATTAAACTTTTGAATTGAAAATTTGTGCAAATCAGCTAGGTTTGTTATTGCAAATATAGCGCATTCCGCTTGCATGATGTGCTTCTGCACTTTGTTGCATGAGCGAAAAATTTGTCATTTACACTACATATATATTTATAAGATACTCGTACATATGTATGTACATTGTAAGCATAAGGTGACAAAAATATATTTTTTTGTGATTTTTTTTTTTGTAATTTTTTTCACACTTTTCTTGAATTTTTGTTGTAAAGTCACCTTGTTTTACTGGAACTGTTGTTATTGTCAATGTAATTTGTTGTTGCTATTTGTTATTTTGCTATTTTCACTATGTACGAGAGTAAATACTTTGTCGCCAAAGCAATGAAGTGATGAACACATGCATTTAAGTGGTATTTTGGAGAGCAAAAATAAGTGAAAAAGATTTATTTATATATAAATATTTCTGTTTATTATATATGGTATGAGTACGTACGCTCTATTACAAACTAACAGACACGTGTGAATGAGTGTGCTGCTGCTGCTGCTGCTGAGCACTGAGTGTGGAAATCGCCTTTGGAATGCCCTTAAGAAGAATGTTAAAATATTCTTTTTTTTTCCTATTCTTTTTTGCACAAAAATTTTCACTTCTATTTCTTTTGCGTTGCTGCTTCTTCTTAGCTTTATTTTCTTTATGTACATATGTAAATGTATGTATGTATGTGTGCATGTACTTTGCTTTTGGCTAAGGACAAATGTTGCTGCTGCTGTTGTTGTTGTTGTTGAAATAGCTTGTGGCACACGCTTTCGCTATTTATTGCCGTTACTATGAGTACATACAATCAAACTTATATATACACACATACACGTATGTACATGTACATACAGTTAGAGTACTTCTACGAATGCCTATTTTTGTCGCTACGAAAAATATACTCGACATAATACCATAGAGTATACGTATGTGTATGTGTGTGTGTGTGTGTTATGTTTGTGTGACGTATCTCAATTTGTTTGTGTTTGTTTAATGGTAAGCAATGGCCTTTGAAAAGCAGATTTTTACATTCATTTATTATACATACATGTATACATATGCGCATTCATACATATTTAGTGACCCCTAGTACAGGTGTACTTGGCATCAAACATTTATTTATGTTAATATTTATGTACATATGTACGTGCATATAAAAATTTATAAGCACATAAATACATATGAATTGTTCCTGTGTATGGGTAGTTATTAGAACTCGTTTAGATTTTCCGAATAGCTTTTTTCAAAGAAAAATTTGCTGCGAATGGGTTGTAAAGTGTGCTCAAGAGAAGCTTTATATTGTGTAGAAGACTTCAAAATAGATACCGGTTGAAATTTTTAACCATTGTTTTAGCTCATTTGATTATTTTATCTATATAACTACCACACCAAAAGTTATCTGATTTTAATTTGCATAAATTTAGACAAATTCTGTGTAAACAAAAAATTCGAAAATTAGAAAAACTTATAAAAAGTAATGTGGGTTAATATGATAAAAATTAACTATAAAGTAAGAAAATATAAATTTTATTATTTTTATTTTTTTTTTGTAATTGATTTTTAAATTACACGAATTTTCTAAGCTTTATTAAATGGCCTAATTATTACCATATCCAGCAAAACTTTTCACCGCTATTACTTGTAAGTAATAAAATCAGTATGCAAAACAGGCTGAGTAACATGAAAGGTACTCTCACTCTGGTATGTGGGTGAATATATACCAAATTTTAAAATATTCCTTAACAAAATTATACTAAAAAATTTCTTATTTAATTCAAAATTTAAGGGTCTTAAAATACTGTTCCTTTAAAGAGCGCAATAAAAGGTATCATGCCGCTCAGAAATTTAAACTTTCATAATCAATTCATTTTTATTTAAATAATATTTCTTTTATTTTATTATTATATTTCAAATTATTTAATTCTGTTCTATTTTCATTTTTTTAATTTAGTTACTTTCATTTTATACATTTTTATTTAATTTAATCAAATTTACTGAAATTAATTTCAATTTATGCTGTTTTATATTAATTCATTTGATTTTGGTTTATTTGACCTTATTTTATTTTATTTTTTGGAGCTTATAAATATTTTTTTCTATTAATATACTTTATTTTATTTTACTTTACCTTGATTATATTTTATTATTTCTTCTTGATTTATTTTGAATAAATTTATTTTGTTTTGTTTCTTTTATTTTACTTATAGATATTTAATTTTTAATTCAGCTAATTTTATTTAATTCATTTTAAATATATTTAATCCAATATAATTAAAATTTTAACGCCAATAAAGAAGAAGAAAAATTTAATTAAATTTTATTTCATTTTATTTTATTTCTCTTCGTTTATTGTTATTTTGTTCATTTTGTTTAGTTTTATTTTTTTTTTTTTTGTATTTAGTTTTATGCTATTTTTTATTTAATTTAATTTAATTTTATATAATTTAATTCTGTTTTTATTCATTTTATTTTTTTGATATTAATTAATTTATCATTTTCTTTTATTTCAAATATTTTTATTTAGTCTCATGCTTTCTTTTTATCGTAAATAATTTTCTTTAAAATCAAATAATTTTATTTTATTTAAATAAACTTATATTTATTTTAAGGCTATCTAATTTAAATTAAATTTATGTTAATTTATTTTATTTAATTTTTAATTTTATTATATTGTTACATTTTTCTCTTTTAATTTCCTTTTCTTTTTTATTTTCATTATTTCAATTTTACATAAATTTTTTTTTTTTATTTACATCGATTTTATTTATATTATTTAATTTTTTATTAATAATTGTATTGGATTTTATTTAGTTCGTGGATTTTACCTATCTTATTTAATTTTATGTCTGTTACTTAATATTTTATTTTAATAATTTATTTATTTGAACTTAACCTAGTTTTGTATAAATTTATTTTATTTAATTTTCCTTTTCTTAACTTATTTTTTTTTGCATAGAATTAATTTTAATTTAATTCTTATTTTTTATTGTGTATCTTATTTTATTTGGCGGCCGCGGTAGCCGAGTGGTTAGCATTGCGTCCTGCCATTCGGAAGACTCGGGTTCATATCCCGGTGCCACCAACATCCAAAAGTTATGAAAAATTAATTTAAATAAAAAATTAAATTAAATTTTCTAATTGCGGTCGCCCCTCGGCAGGGAATGTCCATCCCTCCGAGTGTATTTCGGACATGAAATAAAAAAGCTCCTCGTAAAAAACCGTCAGCCGTTCGGAGGCGGCTTAGTATAAACTGTAGGTCCCTCCATTTGTTGGAAAAACATCAAGACGCAAAACCACAAATTGGAGGAGGAGCTCGGCCGAAAATCGCTTCAGCGGTTACAAAGCGCCAATTATATATATATATATATATATCTTATTTTATATTTGATCTTTTTATTTATTTTAATTTTTTTATTTCCGTTTTCTTGTATATTACTTTATTTCATTTTATTTCATTTTATTGTTGTCTATTGCTTACTTTGTATTAAAATAACAATACAAAGTAAGCAATAGACAACAATAAAATGAAATAAAGTAATATACAAGAAAACGGAAATAAAAAAATTAAAATAAAAGTATTAGTTTATTTTCTATATTGTTTATTGAAACTAAATTTATTTATTTTATGTATATTTACTAATTTTTTAACTTATATTAATTTGTTTTATATTGCTTATATTAATTTAATTTGTTTGCTTGTTTTATTTTTCTGTCTTTTCTATTTTAATTATTTCAACTGAATTGCATTTTTTTTTAATTTAATATATATATTTTGTTTGCGTGTAGCAAAAGTAAGCTTATTTTACTTATTTTAATTTATTTTATTTCATTTTATTTTATTTTATTTTATTTTATTTTATTTTATATTTTATTATTATATTTTATTTTATTTCATTTCATTTCATTTCATTTCATTTCATTTCATTTCATGTCATTTCATGTCATTTCATGTCATTTCATGTCATTTAATTTAATTTAATTTAATTTAATTTAATTTAATTTAATTTTATTTTATTTTGTTTTATTTTATTTTATTTTATTTTATTTTGCTTTATTTTATTTTACTTTACTTTTCTGTATTTTATTTTATTTTATTTTATTTTATTTTATTTTATTTTATTTTATTTTATTTTATTTTATTTTATTTTATTTTATTTTATTTTATTTTATTTTATTTTATTTTATTTTATTTTATTTTATTTTATTTTATTTTATTTTATTTTATTTTATTTTATTTTATTTTATTTTATTTTATTTTATTTTATTTTATTTTATTTTATTTTATTTTATTTTATTTTATTTTATTTTATTTTATTTTATTTTATTTTATTTTATTTTATTTTATTTTATTTTATTTTATTTTATTTTATTTTATTTTATTTTATTTTATTTTATTTTATTTTATTTTATTTTATTTTATTTTATTTTATTTTATTTTATTTTATTTTATTTTATTTTATTTTATTTTATTTTATTTTATTTTATTTCATTTTGTATTTTAATTAATTTTATTTTGAATTTTTATTATTATTTTTTAAATTAATTTTAGCTGATTTTATTTCAGTTTATTTAATTTTGTTTTAATTAAATTGATTATATTTTTTTTAATTTATATTAATTATTTTTGTTTATCTATTTTTTTTGCCTTAGTCAATTTTTATTTATAATTTTATATTTTTTCATATTAATTAATTTTAGCTGATTTCATTTAAGTTTACTATATTTGTTTTAATTTAAATTTTTCCTTTATTTAATTTTTATTTTATATATATTATTTACTTCAACTTTTTTCCATTGGTTTAATAACAATAATAATATTTCAATAGTAATAAAAGTTGCCTTCTCTTCAAACATATTTCAAAATACTACGGTCGAAGTTTTTTATATGCCTTTTGTTTGGCTTTAACTCTCATATACAGCGTAAATAAGTAATAAAAGCATTTAAAACAGATTTAAAATTAGCGGAACAGTAGGAAATTTACAATATGATCTGATGTTGCTTTTGATTTCCGTTGATTTATACGCCTTCTTATTTTATTTATTCCACATTATTCGCCATTTTGCTTTGCATTTTGTTTGACATTTTCTCAAAACGATAACATTTCGAAACTTTTCACTGTTGTCGCTTGCCTCTTTCAAAACAATGCCATCACCACACTGTTTACACTATTTCACTTTTTGTATAAATTACTAGGTATTTAAATTATTTATTTATAAACTTTTGTAATTTTGTAAATTCTAGAATTTAATTAAATTTTTTTTCTCTTTTTTCAATTCAGCCTAAAAACACATTTTCTCACGTTTTCATTTCGAAATTTCACCTCTTCGATTTTGTCTATTAATTTTATTTTTTTATTTTTCCAGCATTTGTTGTTGTTTACTTTGGCTGTGACGATTGTTAATTTTGTTGTTGTTTCTTATTTTCCATATGAGGTGGTGCGGCTGCAGCCTACAACTGCGGCTGCTGCGGCCGCTGGCTTGTCGCTGATGCTGCAGCGTGTTGGTAAGTACTATAGGGTGGCTGGTTGGTTGGTTGGTTGGTTGGTTGGTTGTTGGCTGTTGGCTTGTCTGTTGTTAGTTGTAGCCACGAGATGCGTCTTGTCGTTTGATATGTCAAGGTTAAGTAGCTTGAAACTCATATATTAGAATAAAGCAGCAGTAATGTGCACTTTTTCTCTTAGTTTTGTTATTTTTTCTTAGGTTTTCAGTATAAAAGAATTTAACATTTTATTTCTTTAAGAAATCGTGAAATTTTTTAAAAAAATGTAACAAATTTCAAAAAGCACTTTAATATTTTCAGCTTTCTTTTTTTTTTTTTTTTTTTTGGAAAAACACCTATTTGCTTGGTCTTTTATGCACACTCACACACACACACACACACGCACATACATACAAATACACGCCCGAAAACAGCAAACGCTTACTAATGCACCGAAAACGCTTGATTGTTGTTTTTTCCCACGATGAAAGCGCGAAAGACACGTGTGCATGTGTGTTGTGTAAATTTCCAACACATTTTCATTTGCGAATTTTTCCAAAACAATTTTTATTTATATTTACAAATTTTTTTAATTCTTCTATTAACGTTTTTATGCGGTTTTTCTAAGCGTTTTATCTATTCTTTTGGCAAAAATCTGCTTCATTTTCCAACAATCCGCTCTGCCACAGTACTTTTTTCACTTCACATTCAAATACAACTCGATTCAATTCAATTCGGCAGCATCCGTCCGCTATGTATGCCGTTTCAACGCAGCGATTTTAGTCGCTTTGAGCAGCTGCGTCGTTAGCTGGTCGTCGTCTGCCTGGTTGGTTGGTTGGTTGGCTGGTTGGTTCGCAGGTTTGCTGTTTGTTGTCTATCGCCCACCCGCGAACATATGTAAACACCTTTTGCTCAGTCTCTGCATATGTGTGTGTGTGTGTTTGCATGATTGAGAATTCCTCTTAAAGGCGCACGCAATTTTCCCACAGTCAACGGATGCCACTGCCGCTGTTGGTATGTCTCTATTAAAACGTTTGTTTTTGTTGTTGTTCTTATTCTTATTTCGCATACCAAATAAATTCTACGCCGTTTGTGTATTTGGCAAATAGAACATCGAAAATATTCGCTCCATTACATTACATCCAGCATCCAAATGCATGAGTTTTGGCAACTGGAAGAAGCTTTCCCGCTCTCTGTGCTTATGTTTGTGTATTTGTTTTCTGATGCGCGCGCATTTCCAGTTGTCAGTGTGTGTCTTTTTTGACATTTGCTTTTAACTGACATTTTTTTTTTGTTTTGCGTACATATGTATGTAAATAGGAAATATATGTATGTTCTATTGTTAATAAAGAAGTTAGTGCGAATGGTTTGAAATTTAAAGTTTTGTCTGCCGGTGCAGTGGCAGCGGTTCTCAAAAATAAATCTGGTGGAATTTTCTGATATTTTCTGACATAAAATAAAGGCTCCTCATAAAAAAACTATCAGCCGTTCGGAGGCGGCCTAGTATAAACTGTAGGTCGCTCCATTTGTTGGAAAAGCAACAAGACGCAAAGACGGTTATCAAGCGCTAATATATATAAGTCTTTCTAAATTAATATTAGGTAAAGTAAAAAGTTCGTTCGGTTTTTTTTTATGCAAATGGTTCCAAATGGTTTTCTGGCTTATCTTTAGTCCCTCAGCAATTAAATAAGTGCTGTCTGTTTCCACTATTTCCATGATTTTATCGCAATTTTCGACGACAGTCCTCCCGACGCGTGTTGCATCTTTGACATCGAATTTCTCGGAACGGTATCTAGCAAACCACTTTTGTGCTACACGTTCGTTTACAGTATCGGTAACTAAGTAATTTTTTTCAGCCGCTTTGGCCGCTTTTTCGCCTTGATCGAAGAAAAATTGTAAAATTTAGCGAATTTTCTCTTTGTTGGTGTCCATCTTCGACAACGTGCTGTGTCAATCAATCGAAAAATTGTCAAAGACAAACTTTTAGCGCGAATAAATACGGTTTTCAACGCCGTATAGTATGACATGCAAGAATTGAAGCCGAACGACCAACAAGCGCGTCGTGGGTTCGTTGAATGAGCCCAAAAGAAGATGGCAACCGACCCTGATTTTTACGAGAAAATTTTGTTCAGTTCAATGAATACGTTAATAAACAAAATTTTCGCATCCCAAGTGATTATTGAGGCGCCGTTACATTCTTAAGAATTCTCTGTTGGGTGTGCTCTACTGACTAGCGTCCACACTGTTGCAAAAAATGTAGCCGCCCATCATATTACACTCCTCATTGGGGAACGCTATAGAGCCACATAGATTCACACATAAAAAATGCTTTTTATCTTAAAAAAACAGCCGAGTGTCTATTGCCGAAAATAGGCTTGTTAGGCATTGATTTTTTTTAACAATTAATTTATGTTGTTGTGTATTTAATCTGGAGAAAAATTTCCTCAGACAGCCCTTGGGTAAAAATCCTTTTTAAGACAAAAAAAAAAGAAAATTGCTTTCATTAAGGATTCCTCTTAAGAAACACGCTTCTTTTGCCCGATTGATTTTAGATTAATCCTGATTTATATACAGCTAAAAAATAACAATACAGCCATAACAATAACAATTCATATTTTTCCAAAGTTTCGTGTAATCGAGACGAAGCACTGCGTAATGATGTGATCACACAAAATATTTTCTCTTTAAATTCCAATTTCGAAAAATCTAACGATATTTTGCATAGTTCAACATAATTTATTTTTTCTTTATATAAAAAATTTGTATTACTAACAATTAAAAACAATTTCCTGTGTATGCATTAATTCGTGCGGTTTTCTAAGAGAGGGCTCTACTAGTATTATTTCGCGTCGTGTTCATCTGTGGCTATATTCATTTCAAAGGTACTGTCATTTCACGTCGTTTTCAGTAGACGTCATTTGTTTTAGCGTGAACAACAAATTTGTTTCATTCATTTGAAAATATCGAAATTTGTACCAGATAAAGTGTTTTTGCGGAGAGTTCTTCTTCATTACTTTAACACGAAGAAAAGTGCTACCGAAAGCCATCGTATTTTACTGAACGTTTATGGTGACCATGCTTTAGCCGAACGAACGTGGCAAAAGTGGTTTGCACTGTTTAAAAGTAGCAATTTCGACTTAGACGACGGAGAACGACCCGGACAGCCAAAAAAATTTCAAGACGAAGAATTGGAGACATTGCTCGACGCAGATGCATGCCAGACGCAAGAAGAACTTGCAAAATTATTATGAGTTGATCAAGCAACTGTTTCGAGACGATTAAAATCAGTAGGATTCATCCAGAAGCTTGGAAATGGGGTGCCTGATGAATTAAAGTCAAAAGACGTCGAACGTCGAACATTCTGCATGTCGGAAATATTCCTTCAACGCCACCAAAAAAAGTCATTTTTGCATCGAATTGTCACTGGCGATGAAAAATGGATTCATTATATAGCCAAAAGCGCAAGAGATCGTATGTGAAGCCCGGCCAACCATCGACATCTACGGCAATGCCGAATATCCATGGTGCCAAGGTTATGCTATGTATTTGGTGAGACCCCAAGGGTGTGCTCTATTATGAGCTATTGAAATCGGGTCAGACGATCAATTGATTCGTTTGAAGACGGCCATCGGCAAGGGCAATTAAAAACTATTTGGAAAACTGTGGGTGGGAAGTTCTACCTCACCCGTCTTATAGCCCATCGTAGCTTCCGATGGGCAATACTTTGAACATTAAATGTATAACAATTTTTTTACAATAAAGTATTAATTTTCGAAAAAAACCGCACGAATTAATGCATACACCCAATATCTTTAAATAGCTCAATAATATTTCTAGATAATCTTTAAGGGGCAGTAAAGCTAAGCTTGCTAAGTAGGTATGTACGTTTGATAATATCTCGTATCATTTTATTTAAAAAATAAAACGATTATGGAGTGTAGTTAGATTAATTAGAAGTTATATGCTTCTCCAGAAAAGCCGTACAGGCAGATACCTACAAAATATGTAGATAACTATATTTTACCATACCTATGGACCCTAAACCGAACTTTTCCGGTTCATAAGAGAGTGACAGTCAAAAAAGCCAAAGGCGTATTGACGTTTGTAAAACTGTGATCAATTGATATCAAAAACTCTAACGTTACTAAAGTTTTGTATACAACATTAATATGAACTATTCCGGAATACCGCTCGGTAATTTATAACCCGAAGTATGAAATCTACTCTGATAGGATAGAATATATTTAAACAAATTTCTGTTTTTTTTTTGCCTTGGGACATTTCGATTGATACTATGAATATAATCTTCTCCCATTTACTAGTCGTCTGAGACTTATTAACCTCCTCATACTTGGTGTAGTTTTCATGATTGAAATAAAATAGGGTCCACTCTTACTTCCCTTATCCTCTTGAAAATCTAATTTAATGTTTCGTGTAGAACGCCCAGATTTTTTTGTCCATTGTTTTTAAAAAAATTGTAAAACGAATTTTTAACTCTCATCTCAACTCTCATTCTAGCACATCTAACATAGCTAACTAGCTCTTTTATATTTAGAAAACATTTTTTTTACTTTTAATTAATTATCACACACCTTTTTATATATGAATTATACGTTTCAAAATTAGCTGATGAATTTACAGAGCAAAACTAAATAAATTCCTGCTCACCGTGACTCGGTATCAATTGAAAGCAGGTTTCGAGCGTAATGCGTAGTGCGCCTCTAGTGAGAAAGTCGGGAGGGTGAGTAAACTGTTGAAAATAATAATAAATAATAATAATAATAAGAGTTTACTTTCTTGAATCTACATTTTTTTCTCTTTCATTTAATTAGAGAGTTCATTAAGACGGACATTCAAAACAAAAAAAAAAAAGTGCCAGGAGATTTGTATCCATTTTAGTTAAAATCAATACATCATTAGATTATGATTCATACAGGTAGTAAAGCATTCAGTTAGTCCTTACACAAACTTTTTTTAAACCGTTTTTGGAATAATATTAGATCTGGTAAAAGTAAATATTTTTGCTTTGAATTGGCTGCTTTCTTTACCATAGCTACAATTATCCGATTTATGCCAAGAAAACACGGTTTTGTTTCAGTAACCTTTTGCTATTTAGTACGTAATGTAATTTCTTATTGAACCCCTTGCCCCTATTGACAAAAAATTAGGGCAATCGATTTTCACTTGAGTCCGATTCTTCACCAATGAAATCACTCGTCATAGAGAGGAACAGAGTGGATGCATAAAAACCTCAAACCCAAGCTTTTGACGCCTCTGGTGAATCACTATCGATGTGTGTGGTCTGGTGTTGTCCTGCCAAAACACAACTGCCCGCCCCTTGGCCCAAGCTTGGTACTACTGGACGTTTGCTTTTCTCAGATGGTCCAATCGCTGGCAGTAAAGGTTCAATTTAGGAGTTTGGCAGGTCTTAGTGAATGATTCTTTGCCAATCCCACCATATACACAACAAAATCTTGTTGACCGTCAAACTTGGCTTGGTGATCGCTTAAGCATGTATTTTGCCATGGACAGAAGTGCAACAGCATCATGTGCATGTTTTATAGTGGGTCTTTCTCTCGCTAGTTCGTCTGCCATGCAATTTCCTGAGACGTCACTGTGTCCTGGTACCCAGACCACGGCAGTACTAGATTTAGTTGAGTTATTTTGTTAATCACACACAAGAGAAATGGCTGCTTCAAGTGTTTCGAAAATAGTAATTCCTAAGTAGTTTAAGGACTCCAGAGAAAATGAGCTTCAGTTTAGCTGGGTAGAGAACGTGCTAAGTTTATTGATCGGATATTTTATTGTTTAATACAATTTTTAAATTTCTTACGAAAAATTCAAAAAATAATTTTATTATTTAAACTGTTTTTTTTTGTTTAATCTATAACTACTATTTCTCGTATCTAACAAAATAAAGGTAAAGTAAACTTAAATTGATTAATCTTTCTTAAAAAAAAAAAATAAATAAATGTACGGTTTTAAAAATTTTATTAAAAAAAATACAGAAATTTAAAATTTTAAAAATTTTCCTGATATTTATTTATAATTATTTTTTATTAAATAAAAGGAAAATATTTTGTAAAATTATATAATTAAAATGTAATTTCTTTTAAAATATTCGTCATATAAGTAATTCGGTAAGCAAACGGTGTGCGTACATTTCATGTGGCTTTGAAATATTTCGTTTTGTTCTTCGTTGAACTTGATTTTGTATTTGTACGTATTTTACTTTTAAACATTTACTTTGACATATTTTCAAGCATATTCACAAGCTAAGAAATTCTACAAATTTTTCTATACACGCTTTTGCGTTTCCTTGTTGTGTCATCAGGGCATTATTGACATACAAATTTATAAATAAAAATGGGCGTATATAAAAAAAATTTTTTTTTGTTTTATTTGAAATAACTTTTTTTTTTATTTTATTTTAAAAGAATTGTCACAGTTCTTTGCGATTGAGCATAAAGAAGACGAAATAATATAAACAAAAATGTAACATACAAGAAATTTCTAACAAAAGAATTCAAAAACTTGTCAAAGGGAAAAGCAAAAGTCAAATGTCAAATTACGCTCAGAGCACAAGTCAATTGTCAGCCACATAGCAGCGTTGCAACTGCTCCAAAAAATTCTGGAACATATTTCCAGCCTTTGCTGGCTAACAATGCCAACTAATTCGTGCTATGTTCTACTCTCCACGCTTTATACCTCAAATAAATAACGAGATGCTGCAATAGTTTGCAAGCAGATGGCGCTGTCATCAACGGCAAATGGAAGCTTGCATAATAGCTTTTTAGTTGTGCAAGTTTCACGTGAATATGCGAAACAGTGCACAAAATGGAGAATGAAAAAAAAATTTGCTGAAGCTGTCACTATGGCAACCGGCTGAGAGCGTAGAGCTTTGCAAATAAAAGAATATCGAGCATAAGGAAGAGCAAATGAAAGTGAAGTAAAAATAAAAGAAGAAGATAAAAGCTCCAGCAAAGAAAGCGTAAGTGAAGGTTGAAAGAATGCAGCAGGGCATGAAATATGTGACGAAAGCGAAAGTTAAAGTGAAAGTAAAAGAATAAAGCGTGCAGTTGATGCGCAAAGAAAAGTGGAAATATAAGATTAATAAGTATTTTGCTATAGAGAAAGGATGCAAAAAAGTGCAAAAAATTGTATTGAAGCTCTTTCTACAAAACTCCTTTTTTCAACTAGCAGTTTTTAATTCAAATATTTGTTTTTGCTCTAATTTTTTTTTTTTTTTTTTTGTTTAATTGCCCTTAATTTATATTTAAAGCTACGAGTTCATAAGGGGCAGCTACGTAAAGTTGTTAGTCTGTAGAATAGTTGGAAGAGATATGCGAATAATTGCTGAAGCTCAACTGCCCACCGGTGCGTATGAGTATTTTCCCAAACGAGCGGTGGTTTGAAGCTTTTATATACAATTTTATGTACATATATGACATATACAATTTACATAGGCATTTATAGGTATGTGAAAAATATGCAAATATTTATATGTAAATATATTCTTGTGCTTTTGTATCTATATATGTGCTTTTATGCATATACATACCATATATAGTAATATGTATCTGTTTGTGTACCACCGTCATATACTAGACAAATTGTTTGTTATTGTAAAATGATATGCCCTGCTTGGATTGGAAGCCCTGCTTTTTTGCACAGCAATCTCTGCATCTGCACTGCACATTAATGATGACGAAGGTGCCGACCTAAAGGTCAAAACGCTTAGAATATTTCGCCTGAATGCATATGATGCCACAAAGCGGCAACATATTTTATGGGCTTCTAAAGAAGTGAAGTGTGGCGCGTATAAATCAATGAAAATTCTCAAATAAGAAAAAATATTAAATTTAATTTGATAGTTTATGGTACATATGTCTAAGTATAGTATAAAAACATATGAGGTAAAATCCCTCGGTTTTGCCTTTCGAAGGCGCGAAGTGCAAAGTGCCGCCAAGGTAGGTTAATGAACACCGCCTTACATACCATTGTTACATAGTTGGAGGAAGCCCTGCCTTATAAGAATTTAGATAAAGGGGCTTACTTGACATTGAGAGAACGTTTAATATTTTCGCCTGCGTTCTCCAAATACGTCTTATCTTAAATCTTTTATGCAACAGAATTTTGCAAGCGAATGGTGAAACGCACGCTTTGATCGCAAGCTTAATAGAGAGTCCCCTAACGGCTTGCTTAAGAAGCTGGAAAGTGGTGACTGCAAGGTCGGCTAGGCAACTGATGTAGAGCTTGTGCTCATTCCTAAATTCCTAAGTGCCGTAAATCCCAGTTAAATATAATCCACTTTATTCAGTAGAAAACATAGGGTCTCGGTAGCTTTTCGCACTTTATTTGTCAGGGAATATGACAATAAGAAACTGTTCTGAAATGCAAACATCGCTGAAGGGAAGAACAAACTATTGGTACCTTCTTAGTGCCTGAAGACCGCAATCGTTAAGAGTTTATTGGATCCACATAACTAAAACCAAATCTATCTTGTGATTGTTTGTGGAGTTTTCCTATGTTGGAAGTCGCTAGTAAGAGAAACTTCCATTAAACAGCTGAAAGCCTTTAAACAAACAGCTCTCCACAGCAGCTATGGTGCATTTCGAAGTACTCTACGAGTGTTTGTGGTTCTGTGTTTGAAAAAGTCGTTGTAAGGTTTAGAGAGTCTGGATCATGGGTCGTTTCAAATGTTGCTTGAACTACTTAATCTACGAGTTATCGCCAAGCTGCCCTTTCAATAACATAATCCCTTCACGCGAGGTCTGGAGACGATATAACAGCTGGAGGAAAGGGCCACTTAACTTCCTCACGGTTGGGTCATCTCTTGAAAGCGGACTCGGTATATTAAACTTCTGTCTGAAGTGTTTTTCAGACGCAAATAGTTGCTATCAAGGAAGTACACATACACTGCTGGACGCAATGTTCGCTTCTTATGCGTGTTTCCATGAAGGGGACTGGTAAGTCTATAGTCAAATCTTGTTCTCTTTAGCACGTTCATCAGAAATTCCATAGATTTTCGATGCACATATGGTCTGGCAACCAGGAAATGTGAACGCTTCTTTACTCAGCCAGTCTTTCGATCGCCTACTTATGTACGAGAGTAAAGTCTTCGTGACCGCTAGAATTTCGACTTGGAAGAACGATCTCTAGAAATATGGCGAACTTTGTCTACACACTGTCTGTACAGACTGTAGTTTTCAGAAACTTCACGAAAGTGAGGTGCTTAGTGATAACTCTGTACTCGTGCTACTCTGCCTATATGTATGTATTTTAAGCTTATGTAAGATGCCGATCCAAGCAGCTGCTCGTAAGACACTGCTTTTTGTTACTAAGTTCCTTAGTCGTAAGCTCAAAACCTCACGAAGCACTGCAGATGGTGTTGTTTGAAGTCTTCGAGAACCGCATAGACGGAGCCGAAAGGGCTTACACAGCAGACTTTTTTAAAGCCCCCCTCGGCCTCCAGACCGATGATAAGCCAAAAGGGAGAAAATCCGTTTTTCATTCCCCAGGAAAGAAAGGCCAAACCACTGGTCAAGTAAAAGACGGTCTGCCTCAGTAGGCAAGTACAAAGTACAAAGTATAAAATGGCAATGAAAGACAGCTGGCGCAAAACCCTTCACGAGTTCAGCGTCAAGCTCCAACAAATGGGGAAACACAAACGACCTAGATCAGAGAGCCATTGCCGTCTATGTGCCACTCAAACAATTATTTTTTTTTTTTTTTGGATTTTTAATATTCTCTCAAGAAAATCTTTATTGCTTCCATATCAAAATTTCAATTCGGTACACTAAGCAGCACCATTACTGTGTATGCACGAGTTTTCGGCTATCCAATCTTTATAGTACGAGATCTTCGTATAGCCATCGGGTATGGCAACACCGCAATTCGATGTATGATAACTGGCAATGCCGACCAGAATGCCCCTGTAAACAGCGGGACCACCAGCATCACCACCACAAATGCCGTTACCGGAATTCTTAAACAAGCAGAGTATGCTCGACGCAACTTTACCGAATATACGCGTACAATCCTCATTACTATATGTACGCAATGAACGACTGTATTGCAGTAGTTCGGGTTGTACACCGGCTTCACGAATGCGACCCCAACCGGCAATTGTTACAGGCGCCTCATCGGGTACATCAACACCAGCCAGTGGAATCGGTTGTATCACTTTGCTGTAGTTGAGCTTTGTGTCGATCTTGAGTAGAGCAATGTCATTGTTGTAGTCCAAAAAATTGGGATGCACATTAACTGTTGCCACGCCAACGACAACACCACCGCTAGTGCGATTCAAAGAGCCGGCTTGTATGCTGAGGAAACTTGGTAGGAGGCTTGCGTGGTAGAAGAGAAGAGAGTATTTGCAATTTTCAATAATGTTAGGTTTTCTTACTTTTCATAGTTTTTTTTTTTTTTGTTTTTTGTTTTACCTATAAACACATTGCGCTGCGGTGAGGATATACTTCTGGGAGATGATTGTGCCGCCACATATGTGATCGCCGTTCACGCGTACCGACACCACATAGGGAAATTGGCCCTCGGCAGCAGTAAAACCGCCCACGATGCGTGGCTCGGGCGTTAGATCATCGAGGTCTGCGTTGACAAGCTCTTCATCGATTTGTATGGTTTCAGCGACCAGACAGAAGAAAATTAATAGTTTCGCTAGAAAAATGCGATATTTCATTTTACCGATTTTATTTTCAAGTATCGCGGAGAACTGTAGAAACTACAAATTGTTGGCTGATTCCAAGGGCTTTATATGAGAGTGAATGTACGGTAGCTTGAATTGGCAGCGCATTTTATGCAAAGCTCACTGGCAGAAAGGTCATTAAAAAGTGATTAGTCTGACGAGTCTAGACTTCAAATTCGTTATCTATGCAAATTATTCAAATTATTGGTGTATTTCCTAAAACTTTCTTTAAAAATATTAAATGAGTTGTGTTTATATTTTTTTCTCCCAGAAATTGGTTAGAAAAGATAAAGCTTTTTCACCTTTTATACTAAAATTGTTACTATGTAATCGGGAATAGAGAGCCGTAATTAATTTCTAATCAGTTTCACGTATTCTTATCAAAATGAATTTGAAATTTTAGGCATGTGATGGACTTAGCTGGTTGGAGAAATCGGCCGATGGCGATAATGCTCGGAAGTTCTATGGCAAGATCTGACAACTTATAGATGATTTCAAGACCGGCGCAAACTCTTCGTGAGACACAGAGAGGCGATGTAGCGATTAAAGACCACGGTATACTAAATTCATAGAGGGAATGCTTCTCCAGCTTGCTAAATGACCTTGAAAATGTTAATGGAACAAACGTCACACTGCTCGTCTATTAAAAGATTAAAAAAAAATTAACCTGCTGAAAAACAATAAAGCGACGGAGCCGTTGCAGGAGTTGTTTCGATCAAAGCTTACCCAGCGATTAGAATCTAAGTGTGCGCTGTCCAATCACTAAATAAATACACTACTGTCTGCACCAATTATAGCGGCAAAAGTCTCTTCAATATTGCATATAAGGACCTATCCTGCGTATTGAGTGCAAGACTAAGCATTATAACTGTTAGTTCCAGATATTCGCCATGAGTCAAACTTTGGAAAAGTTCCGTGAAAAGAGGACCGACCCACACCACCACTTCGTTGATTTTAAACCAGCATTTGGCAGCTCTAAATCTACACGGTTATGTAAACTGACTTTAAGCAATACCCAAAGCTCCGTCAGAATGGAGAAGGTTCTCTCCGTACTAATGTCACCTGCTGACCTAAACAGGGTTAGGTCGCCACGACGGCGACAATCCTTGGCCAGTTAAAAACCGGGTCCACTCCAGAGCGTAAAACCGGCTGTCGTTAGAGTTGTACAATATAAAACAAGTTTTCAGAATTATTATCGTGTGACTCGTTTTTTTACGACGAACCCAGCGTTACCCACCTCACGCCCAATCGACCAAATCGAAAGATCCTACAGACCGGTTGCCGAAAACCAGTGACAGTCCGGACTGCGCTGAACTCGAGTCCGATCGCCGAAGGTCGCGCTTACACTTGTCTCTTACACTAATCAGCTACAGATTTGCTCATCAGCTGCTATAAAATTGCATAGACAAAAGAAGTGAGAATTTATTTAATTATTTAAAGCACTCAGTAAGTAGGTTTTGATACAGAAAAGCGAGTCAGAGGAGTCAATATTGGCGAAATGTTTATTAAAATCGTTATACAAAGATCTAAAAGGGTTGTGAATTTCAAAGTTTGTTCTGTATGAGCCCAATGAAAGGGTCCTAAAGTGTCTAGATGATCTTAAAGGGATGGTAAAGTTAAGCTCGCCAAGTAGGAATGGGCTATTGATAATTAATACCTCTCAAAAATAAAACCCCAAGCACCTTTCTACGACTATGGAGTGTAGGCAGATTAATCAGTCGTAAACGAATTTGGAGGCCGCGGTAGCCGAGTGGTTAGCATTGCCTCGTGACATTCGGAAGGCTCGGGTTCAAATCCTGGTGCCACCAACATCCAAAAGTTATGGAATTTAAATTTAAATAAAAAATTAAGATAAATTTTCTAATTGCGGTCACCCCTCGGCAGGGAATGTCCACCCCCTGAAACAAAGCTCCTCATAAAAAAAACCATCAGCCGTTCGGAGGCGGTTTAGTATAAACTGTAGGTCCCTCCATTTGTTGGAAAAACATCAAGGCGCAACACCACAAATTGGAGGAGGAGCTCGGCTGAAAATCGCTTCAGCGGTTACAAAGCACCAATTATATATATAATATATATGGGACCAAAGTAACTGCCTTGAGGAACACCAGATGTTACTGCTATTTAACGTGATGTATCACATTTAAAAATATTTTTTACTTTTCTGTCAATCAAGTAGGATGGAATCCACTTTAGAAAGAAGGGTGGAAACCCAAAATGTCGACTCTAAAGTGAAGTAAATAATTAGAGACCTTATCAAATGCTTTGCTGAAGTCAGTGCAAATAACATTTGTTTGGTAACCATTTTTGTAACCATCACTAACCTGAGCGGTAAATTCTAGCAGGTGTTGTGAGATGTCTATAAAAAAATGACACAGTATGAGCTCATTGATCTGTTATAAGAGGTTCAAAAATTTTGGGAATAGAACATAATTCCCTAGAGAAGACTTACTAACAGATTTATGTAGAGGTAAAATTTATTGCTCTTTCTTTAGACTTGTTTAAAATATGATACTTTTGTCTAACTGTGGAATAAGCACTATAATCAGAAATTTTGCCGGCCTTTTTATAGAGCTTAAATAGTCTAGTCTTCTTATTTTCCAAACTTTTCAATTATTTCTTAAGCCATCAAGCATTTTGAGCAAGGATCGGTTAATTTGTTAAAGGAACAAATTCTTTTGAAGCAGAAAATTGCAAACAGCACGTTTCTAAGATTAATTTGCCTTTTTAAATAAAAAAACAGGAATTTTTCGATTTTGATGTAGATATTGGGTAACTAAAGTTGGAGGGAACATCTAAAGATGATTCAAGAGAGGGATGATAACCATTTTCGAGCAAAACGAAAGGATCTGTAACACCTATATTGCTGGAAAAAATAGCACGACCTGCTGACCACAAAGATATTGATAACAGTGACGTTAACAACCGCGCCGTGAGTTGTGATTTCTCCAGAAAGAAGCGAAGCAAATGGGTCTTGTAGTGAATGAGAACAAGACGAAATATTCCCTGCCATCAAAAAAATAATTATCGCATTCGCAACTTGACTCCCACGTCACTGTTGACAGTCATAACTTCAAGGTCGTAGATAATTTCGTCTAACTAGGAACCAGCATCAACAGGAATAACAATGTCAACCTTAAAATCCAGCGCAAAATCAGTATTGCCAACAGGTGATACTTTGGACTGAGTAGGCAATTGAAAAGTAAAGTCCTTTCTCGGTAAACCAAAACCCAACTCTACAAATCGCTTATCGTCTTGCTATATGGTGCAGAGGCTTGGACGTTGACAACATCTGATGAGTTGGCGTTGGCAGTTTTCGAGCGAAAAGTTTTGTGAACGATTTATGGTTCTAGCCGAAAAACTACATATATGCCAGCGCACAGTAGTTAATGTTCAAAAAAGGCGATATATTGAACGTACGCGAAAAATTGGCGGGCGACCTAAACTATTGACAGATTATGACGCACTTTTAATGGAACGAGAAATGCGAAACACCAAAAAAAAACTGCAGAAATATAAAACAACACATTTAGCGAATGTACTGTGCGAAGAGCTTTAAATATAATCGGCTTGGAATCCGCCATTAGAAAGAAAAAACCAGCTTTATCGACCAAAAATATGAAAGCTCGTCAAGCTTTCTGCAAACAACATAAAAATTGGAAGATTGAGGAATGGAAATGTGTGGTTTGGTCGGACGAAGTGAAGATTAACCGATTTCAGTGTGATGGGATAAGCTATTACTTGCGCCGTAATAAAGAAAGGCAAACCGTAAAATATGAAGGAGGCAATTTGATGGTATGAGGTTGCTTTACATGATGCCATATTGGCCCTCTTGTAAAAATAACTGGTATAATGAAGAAAGTAGACCACCTGAACATTTTGCTTACCAATTGGCCAGACTTCGTAGATTTTGAGCGCCTACCCCGAAGACGAAGTGTATTTCCAACAGGACGGGGATCCGCCAAAGTAGATAAGGAATGGTTATCTCAACAGCATTTTCAGCTATTGGAGTGGCCGGCACAATCCCCTGACCTCAATTCAATTGATAATTTGTGGGTGATAATGAAAAGTAGGCTAGGAAAGTATCCAAGGGCTCCTGGGAAAATGGACGAGCTATGGAATCGTGTACAATATGAGTGGCAACAAATTCCCGCAAATTATGTTCGAAATCTCGTTGAAAGCATGCCGAAACGTATTAAAAGTGTCATAAAAAATAAAGGACTTTGGACCAAATACTAAAACCAATAGGGCAACGTATGTTTGCGAAACGTCCAAAACTGAGCAAATGGGTTTTATTTTGATTTTCTTACTTTTTTCTCTTTTACATATTTGACTTTTTATTTTAAATATAAGCTATTTTTGTACAAGTGAATTAAAAAGTAAGATATTTTTCGTTTTATTGAATTTAATTAGGTATTCATATTTTTACGGCGTTTTAAAGTGAAATTCACAAACATTTGCTAGGTTTTGCACGCTACTATACGTTGCCATTGAAATAGTTCAGCGGCTCAAGAGACAGCTGCTATGCTTGAAATGCTAATTTTTAATCTCTAGTTCAATGTTTCGAGCACGAATGCCCATATCTTTAGAAAAGGTATAATTCGAAAAATACATAGACAAAGTTGCCATCCTGTTTTGAGGAGAGCATAGTTCATAGTATTTCAATTATTTTTTTTCGGAAACTCTCGGGTTCAAGTCTAAACAATTTTATAAGTTGTTATCTTGCAGAAGTTTATTATATATATTTTTGAATTCAAATTTTAATACTCATAAAATACATACGTACGTAATTCCGTTGGAAAAATTTCCTTATATATTGTATTTCATTTTAAAGGTCACACTTACCTGTAAAGACAGAAAAATTATAGCAATTAAAATATATACTTTTTCAATAGTGAATATTTTTGTAATTATAGTTAAAACATTGTCAATAGTATTGAGAAAATATTGTAAGCCTAAGTATTTTAAATATATTATATATACGTATTTATGTAGCTACGTGTATGTATAATATTGCATTTGTTTCTAAACACCCACATGTCTCGCCAAGTTGGCGACCACCTGACTTGAACTTCTCCGGGACTAGGGCCGACACTTATTCGTATTTATGATACGATTTACTTGAAAGTTAGCACAATGAACACTTCCCTGCCGTGAAGGGCCTGGAGATCGACCTATTCGAAAAAACCGAAATTCGTTATATAGGTATTTTATTTATTTATTTATTTGAAATGTAATTATAAATAATTACATTACAAGATTAAGGCAACTAGCTTAGATACGCAAGGAGACTACTTTTCTCTCCCACATCTAGACTACATTAAATTTATCGGTACATTGGTGGGTTTTTGCTTAAATTAACAGTAAGACTATTCCTTTCTCCGGCATGTGGACTAACATCCGAATTATTCCAAAAAAAAAAAAAAAAAAAAAACTTGGAACTCGGTATACAGCTGTCTATACACTTTTTTCCGAAAAGTGAACCCTGGATTGACATTTTTGGGAAAAATTGTATTCATAGTTATTTTTACTTGGACCGATCTATTTGAAAAAAAATTTAAATTTTCATCGTTCGGTGTGGTAACATTTTTGTATTATAAGCCTAAATGAACTACTTTTATTTCCTGGAAATAAACCAGAGACCTAGAACCAAGATTTTCCTTTACGGGAAAGTGATCAGCGACATATTGACAATAATAAGTATGATTTGAATGTAAGCTTAGTACGTGCGTAGGTATGTTCCCTTTTGATTTTTATTATTCTGCGCTATTTTTAAACGTTCAAAAAGAGTGTAGTTAAGCATACATTCGAATGGTGAGTTTGGCTTACTTCGGGGCATTCATATTGACATTTTTTCGTAAAGGACTTTGAGATCAAAAGATAGTAGAGTTCCCATGAATAACTACGAGAGTATACAGAAAGCAGCCATATAATCACACAGCAAATTGGGAGTTTTAGCGTCACAAATACCAAATTTGGAAGGTCAATTGTAGTAAAGTCTAACACAATATCTGAAATATTTTCAGAAACGAAACGAAACTACTGAGTTGACCAAGTTGGGAGCAACTCTTAATTAACTCGAAGCGGTGTTAAAATTTCGTATGCAAACAAAAGATCTCAAAAGATATCAAAGTATGACATGTATTCTTACATATTAGGTAAAGTTCGTTCGGTTTTTATCTAAGAGATGGCGTTATTGTCCATAGTACTAGTGATACGTGTCACATCATGTCATACTATACATCTCCGAAAACGTGTCTACTCGCGCTGAAAGTTTGTCTTTGACAGTATTTCGATTGATTGACTCAGTACGTTGTGAGCGCTCGTCAAAGATGGACACCAGCAAAGAGAAAATTCGCTAAATATTACAATTTTTCTTCGATCAAGGCGAAAGGCAGCCAAAGCAGCTGAAAAAATTAATTTAGTTTATGGGCCCGATACTGTAAACGAACGTGTAGCCTAAAAGTGGTTTGCTAGGTTCCGTTCCGGTAATTTCGATGTCAAAGATGCACCACGCGTCGGGAGGTCTGTCGTCGAAAATTGCGATAAAATCATGGAAATAGTGGAAACAGACCATCACGTGAGCACTTATTTAATTGCTGAGGAACTAAAGATAAGCCAGAAAACCGTTTGGAACCATTTGCATAACCTTGGATTCAAAAAGAAGCTCATTGTTTGGGTGCCACACAAACTAACGCAAAAAAAAAACATGATTGAACGAATTTCCATCTGCGAATCGCTGCTGAATCGTTACAAAATCGACCCATTTCTGAAGCGTTTGGTGCCTGGCGATGAAAAGTGGATCACCTATGACAACGTCAAGCGAAATCGATTGTGGTCGAAACGCAATGAGCCGGCGGAAACGGTGGCCAAGCCAGGATTGACGGCCAGGAAGGTTTTGCTGTGTGTTTGGTGGGATTGGCAAGGAATCATCTACGCTCCAAACGCTCAATTCAGTCCTCTACTGCCAACAACTGGACCACTTGAAAGCAGCACTCATCCAGAAGAGGCCATCTTTGTTCAACAGTGGCCGAATTGTGTTCCATCAGGACAACGCCAGGCCACACACGTCTTTGGTGATGAACCAGAAGCTCCAGGAGCTCGGACGGTAGGTCCTAATGCACCCATCTTTTAGTACGGATCTGGCACCAAGTGATTATTATCTTTTCCTGTCCATGGCGAACGGTCTTAATGGTGAGAAGTTGGCCTCAAGAGAGGCCTGGGAAAATTGGCTCTCAGAGTTTTGTGCCAATAGGGACGCAGCCTTCTACGAGAGGGTGTAATGAAGTTGACATCTCGTTGGCAACAAGTTTACGAACAAAACGGCGCATACTTGACTTAAATGGGACAAATGTACGCAAAGTTATCATATTTTGAAAAATCTATAAAAAAAACCGAACGATTTTTTTACTTCACCTAATATATACGTATTTACAAGGGGCTAACTTTCAATTTGTTTGTGTTAAACCCAAAAATACCAAATCTTTGCAACTACTTAATAAGTCTTCCTGTCAAATTTTAAAACGATCGGGTAAAATGGAGACGAGAAAAGGCAAGATAGCTGAGGATAGGTCAGACGAAATGCCACCACCAATGCAGACAGAAATTTAATTTACTCGAGTGCATTTTGCTCAATTTTTCCTAAACAAATGGCCAGTCTAGCAACTTTAGTAAAGTCGCTACTGGTGACGAATCTTGGTTCTATAAGTAGGATCCAGAAACACTGCAAAATGGTATACCGGAGAGCGCTTAACAAAAGTTTTCAAAAATTTGTTGGAAAACAGGAAGAAAGAGGATTTTCAGAGCTACTTTTTACATCCTGACAACGCGCCATGCCACACTACTGAAATAACGAGTAATTTTATTGCGATTTCTGGGATCGAAGAAATACGTCCAATATCATATTCCCCGGATATGTCACCTTGTGATTTCTGGTTATTTCCAAGAATTAAAAAAATTTAAAAGGAAGGGTCTTTAATAGTTACGAGGAGATAATTAATGCTGAACTGATGAGCTTAAAAAGCAAGATTTTGAAGATTGTTTTCAGAAGTGGATCTAAAGGCTTAAGAAATGCATTGAAATCAATGGCGATTATGTAGAGAAGATAAAAAGAACAAAGATTACGAATGCATACAAAATGATTTTTTTTTCTGATAAACTTCCCTAACATGTAGACATAACTACATAACATACTATGTGTCCTCAAACACACTTACCACATCGTACGCGTAAGTGTTAGCATAGGTATAATTAAGTCAGATGGAAAATGTTTGCTGGTATGTCAGGTATGTTGAAAAATTGTCATTATCCGACACCGAATGAAAGTGTGGTGACGTATTTCAATGAATATAAATGAAGCACTCGCATATTACATTTGGGTTATTGGCTATGGAAATAGATATTTTTATGATGTTTTTATATATAATTCATTTGCTAGTATGGAAAAACTCTTTAATTTTAATATACGTGTACATAAATTATTTTCAACATAAACACATATTTCCAAAAATATTCTTTGCCACCTCCAAAATTTTCACTTTAAATTATTATGACTTTAATTATTTTATTTCCCTAACTCCCACACTTTTATATTCATAACTTTTCATTTTCCATATTCATCGAATACTAATGAACTTCAGCGTATCAGATAGTTGGCATTTTCCAGTGAATTAATTTTCATGACTATAAATAGTAAAATTATCCAATGAACGTTTTTGTGTTATTATCACTATGAAAGTTATCTGTGTACAATAATAATAAAAGTGTGGGAGTAAATGTGTGAATATTTTTGGCAGACCTTCAACACTTTTTAGTACGTCGAAAACATTCACAGAAAAGTTTGTAGTCTGCGGTAAATACGTAATGATGGTTATTATAGAACAAGAATAACACTAAATGGGGGGTGCGATAAAAAAAAGCTATAAAATAAACACTAAATTGACATTAATAGAATGTATATACCGCAGAAGTTTTGAAATTTCACTTGAAAATTTTTTCAGGTCGTAATTATTGTTCCAGGAAAAGGGTAAAACTATTCGAAAAATAATTATTTATAATTCAAATTACTTGAAATTCGGTACATGGCTTGGTACGGTGGCTTTTGGTTTACATTAATTCGAAAAGTACTTCGCTTTTCGGGAAATGGGTCAAACATTGAACTATTAAAAAAATAATGTTTACATGTAAAATTTTGATTTATTTAAAATTCGTTACAAAGGTGGCTTCTTTCTAAGATTAATAGAAGTACTACAATTAATTAAATTCTGTTTTATTTCCTTTTATTTTCAATCATTTATTTTATTTTTATTCATTTTGTTATAGTCTATTTATTTTTTTTATTTATTTTTGTTCACTTATTTTTTATTTTATTCAGCATTATATTTAATTAAATTAATTTATTATTATTTTACTAAATTTTACTTATAAAATTTAATTATTTTTTTTATTTTATTTTTTTATTAATTTAATTTAATTTTTTTTATTTATTTTATACCAATTTTTTTTTCTAATTGATTTTTTTAATGTTCCTAATTTTATTTTATTTTGTTTTATTTATATTATTGCATTTTTATCTATTTCAATTTTAAACTTTTTTTAATATTACTTTATAATTTAATTTTCCTTTTTCTTAGTTTAATTAAATCATTATTTTTATTTATTTTTGTATTCCTGAATTAAAGTACATTTTTTATTCCAATTTATCTAAATATTTCAGATAAATTTATTTCATTTTATATTTTTTAATATTATTTCATGTAATTTAAAATATGTTTTTTTACTTTGCTCTATTTTTACTTATATTTTTAATTTCGTTTTGGTTTATTTAGTTTTTGCATACATTTTGTTTTATTAACTTAATTTAATTGTTTTACTTTATTTTATTTTACACGTATTGTAATTTAATTATTTAAACTTGTTTTATTTCACATAACTTTTTATTTCATTCTTTTTTGTTTTAATTGCTTTATTTTTGTTTTATTTCATTTTTATTATTATATTATAATTTGTTTGGTTTAGCATTAGTTTTTTCATGTTTTTATTACTTTTGAATTTATAATTAAATTTTGCAATTTTATCTCATTTAAATTTTTTATTCTTATTTATTTTGTTCTATTTGTACTTATTTTCTTTACCTTATTTCAGTTTATTTAAATTTTGAATACATTCTGTGCTATTTATTTTATTTTTTTCACTTTCTGATTTAATTTTATAATATTTTTAAGTTATTTAATTATATTTTCTTTATTTTATCCTATAAAGTTTTTCATAATCCATTTAATTTATATTTTTTTATTATATTTTATTTTATTTAATTATGTTATTTTATTTTTTTACTTTAGTTCAGTAAATACCATTTCATTTTATTTTATTTTCTTTAACTTATTTTATTTTACCTTAATTTATTTAATTTTATTTTTTTATCTTATTTTATTTTCTTAATTTTATTTAATTAATTTTTTATTTTTTTTAATATAATCTTATTTTATTTAATGTAATTTAACTTAATTTAATTTTTTCTTAATTTTATTTTATTATATTTTATTTAATTTTTAATTTTTTTTATTTTGTTTTATTTTATTTATTTTGTTTTATTTCATTTTTTTTATTTTTTTTTATTTTATCTTATTTTATCTTCTATTATTTAATTTAATTTTTTTTTTTATTTTATTTTGCTTTATTTTATATTTTTATTTTATTTTATGTTATTTTAGCTTATATTATTTTATTTTATTTTATTTTTTTATTTTATTTCATTTTATTTCTTTTGATTTTATTTAATTTAATTTAACTTAATTTAATTTTTTCTTAATTTTATTTAAAATTATTTAATTTTATTTTTTATATTTTATTTTTTTATTTTGTTTTACTTTATTTTATTTTAATTTATTTTATTTTATTTTATTTTATTTTATTTTATTTTATTTTATTTTATTTTATTTTATTTTATTTTATTTTATTTTATTTTATTTTAATTTATTTTATTTTATTTTATTTTATTTTATTTTATTTTATTTTATTTTATTTTATTTTATTTTATTTTATTTTATTTTATTTTATTTTATTTTATTTTATTTTATTTTATTTTATTTTATTTTATTTTATTTTATTTTATTTTATTTTATTTTATTTTATTTTATTTTATTTTATTTTATTTTATTTTATTTTATTTTATTTTATTTTATTTTATTTTATTTTATTTTATTTTATTTTATTTTATTTTATTTTATTTTATTTTATTTTATTTTATTTTATTTTATTTTATTTTATTTTATTTTATTTTATATTATTTTATTTTATTTTATTTTATTTTATTTTATTTTATTTTATTTTATTTTGTTTTATTTTATTTTATTTTAGTTTAGTTTAGTTTACTTTATTTTATACTATTTATTTTTTATTTTATTGTATTTAGTTTATTTTATTTTATTTTATTTAATTTTATATTATTTTATTTTATTTTATTTTATTTCAAATGTTATTTAATTTTGTTTGCCAAAGCTTCACACAAACACACATACACACCCTACAGCAACTTTAATTGCAACTTCGTCATTGATGCTTAGGTAGGATAAAAACAAAGCTAAAACAACAAAACACATATTAAACAACAACAAATCGGATGATATCTTTTGAACAAGGTTATTGCTGCTGCTGTTGTTTTTGTTGCCATTGCAGATGCTGACGCAGACGTCGACCCAGTGAAACCTTGAACTGCATACGCATGCTAAACAACGAGTGCAAGGCATATGCATATACCACATACATACAATACAACCGTACATTTACAATAGCACAAACTGTTAATATATGAATATATGTACATGTAGTGGTATATCAATAAGTAAAAAGTAATTCAAATAAATAAATAGTAATTGAAGTCCAAATTTATGGGCCTGTGACCACTGTCTCACAAAAAAAGAAGTTGCAGATTAGTTGCTACCAAAAGGTCTACCATAGACTGACTTACAGTCAAAATTTTATCACGTTTGATTTATTACAAGAAAAAGTTAGTATTTATTTACAAATAGGGGACAAAGTCGTTTCGTTTAAGTAAATGAGAAACAAAAAGTAGGGCGAGCGTCCAAAGTTTTTATAAAAAACTCTTTAATAAAAATTTCTCTCTGGAAAAAACATAGACACATTTTATATTTAATATTATTTATAACTTCATTTTATTTCATTTAATTTTTGTTAGCCAAACAATTTTTATTACGCACATTTAATTAAATTTTATGGTAACTCGAGGCAAAACAAAAAAAGTAACTCAGTTGAGGTTTTTAAATCATTTAACTATTCGACACTCTCACTCATTTTACACACTTACACATGCGTAAAATGACTGCAATAAAAGTCTGATTGGAATAAATAAATGCTTTTTATCTACCTACATATAGGATAATTATATTTATTTAATGTCATAAAGTCTGTATTCATTTACACTCACATAAGTTTTTACTCTTGCGTTAATTGAGTGACTGCCAGGAATAAAACCCCTTCCGAATTCAATTATTTTTAAGTTCTTATTACGTTTAATATCTACATAGGTATATGGATAAAAAATAGCTGATAGAATGCGCGCCGGAGTCTATTGAGCAGGCGAAAGTCTTGGATATAGGGAAAGCTGCTGAGAGAGCAGAAAACTACATATATAGAAAAAATCAATATATTGGTATATGTCGACAGTCAGGCGGCAATAATAAGTTATCGTATTGGAAATAAGATTTCAAATAAAATAAAATAAAATAAAATAAAATAAAATAAAATAAAATAAAATAAAATAAAATAAAATAAAATAAAACAAAATAAAATAAAATAAAATAAAATAAAATAAAATAAAACAAAATAAAATAAAATAAAATAAAATAAAATAAAATAAAATAAAATAAAATAAAATAAAATAAAATAAAATAAAATAAAATAAAATAAAATAAAATAAAATAAAATAAAATAAAATAATATAAAATAAAATATAATAAAATAAAATAAAATATAATAAAATAAAATAAAATAAAATAAAATAAAATAAAATAAAATAAAATAAAATAAAATAAAATAAAATAAAATAAAATTAAATTAAATTAAATTAAATTAAATTAAATAAAATTAAATAAAATGAAATAAAATAAAATAAAATAAAATAAAATAAAATAAAATAAAATAAAATAAAATAAAATAAAATAAAATAAAATAAAATAAAATAAAATAAAATAAAATAAAATAAAATAAAATAAAATAAAATAAAATAAAATAAAATAAAATAAAATAAAATAAAATAAAATAAAATAAAATAAAATAAAATAAAATAAAATAAAATAAAATAAAATAAAACAAAATAAAATAAAATAAAATAAAATAAAATAAAATAAAATAAAATAAAATAAAATAAAATAAAATAAAATAAAATAAAATAAAATAAAATAAAATAAAATAAAATAAAATAAAATAAAATAAAATAAAATAAAATAAAATAAAATAAAATAAAATAAATTAATATAAAAAAAAAAAAAAATAAAATAAAATAAAATAAATTAAAATCGAGTCAAATCAAATCGAATCAAATCAAATAAAATCAAATAAATTAAAAAAAAAATAAAATAAATTAAAATAAAATAGGACACAAGGGCTTTATTTGTAAAGAAATAGCTAACGACAGTGCCAAAAGTGCCTTCCGCCTTGCTGGCGAATGGTACAATCATTAGAAAAAGGCGCTAAAAATGGTCAATAAAATTCACAAAAGAACTGCGTGCAGGAAGGAAGACTTGAGTTAAACATTAGAACAACTACTTTATTCCTGTCTGGCTTCAATGTACTAGAAGAGGCTTAAAAATTGGATAATAAGTCTCTCTTGAATTTCGCACTCCATCTGGCCCTACAAAGGATCAACTGGTCATATGAAGCGGCCAGTGCAACCTAACCTCACCTATATTTCGTTTAATTTTAATAACTTTAATATATAAATATATTTTTAAATACTTATGAATATTAATGCTAATAAAAATTTCTATTTCGTTAATAAATAATACTCCACTTGAGGCAAATGCTCTTAGCTTAATTAGTATTTTAAATTTCATGTCACCACAATTGATATGATTTATTTAACCCCAACAACGCTGATTTTATTCTGCTGATTTTCTGCTTCGTGCTATATTTTTACAACACACCTTCCCACTATTTATTACCATTCATTACAACACACAAAACTGTAAGCGCGAAACTTAAACTTAATTAATGAGGTCTGGGATTTGAGCACTCACTGAGTTCACTTGTTATGCCACCTCTGCTCGACCCCGCTTGAGTTGAGCTTAATTGTACATTAAAATAGCTATTACGGGAAGAGGAGCGCGTTGTTTGGTTGGAAAAGCGCAGGTGGCAATGAACTAAAATAGATGTGTATTAAATAACGGTGTTGTTTTGTGATTCGAAAAAAAAATTAAAATTTTAAGTTTTGTTTGTGTTTATTGATTAATTATGCTTAAATAAATTTCATATTAATTAATAGAATGTCAAAAATTAAATAAAAAAAATTTGTAGAGTCAGAATATCTTTATTATAGTATTGTAATTTTGATGTAAAAGATGATCTTTACAGGGGTCTTTTTCAGAATAGAATATCTGGTTAATGGTGGATCTGCTCTAAAGCTCTACTGATAAGATTCAATCAGTTTGCTGACGATTGGTTTTAGTCTTTCACACACACATATGCTCAATGTGACTTTAAATGCGACATTTAGGAGGTTTTTGGTGCGCGAGATTTGGCATTTGCATATATCCGAATATATTCTGCAATTACCTCCGCCACTTTGTCGTTTTCAAGACGGTCTATTGCTATTCGAACTACTTCATAGTCCAGAAATGAAAAGTCGGGTTTGTTATGTCGCCCTTCATTAATTTGCAATGGACTTCTAGCCTTGTGTAAGTCGCCGAATATTTTTCTAGAACCTTCGTCTACCTCTGTCTACCAGCTAACTCCTCTAGCTCTTAATACACACACAACTCGGCCTCTTTCTTTTTTGTTTGCATATGCAGAGTTCGCCATTTAGGAGCTCGGCCGAAAATAACTTCAGCGGGTTACAAAGCGAAACTTATATATCAGAAAGCTCCGTCAGTTGATAGCTTTCAATTTGTTTTTGTTAAATCTTAAAACACTAAATCCTTTGCAATTACTTTATTAGTCTTCCTTTCAAATTTTAGTATGATCGGCTAACATGGAGATGAGAAAACGCAAGTTAGCTGAGGTCAGACGAAATTCCACCACCAACGCAAAAAGAATTTCACCATGTGATTCTCTTCGGGTTTCGGCGTAATTTACAGCCAATACAAATATTCAGTGAATGCCAAATTGCATATGGAACGATTGCACTGTCTTTAAGGACAATTTATAAATGGTTGCGAAGATTCCAGACCAGACATTTTTCCACAGAGGAAGAGCCCCGAGAAAGTCTACTAAAATCTTCCCCTGATGACGTCACTGTAGCTCTGGTGACGTCCAAAATTGACGAAGACCCACGACTAATCGTCTGGGATATACGTAGACATCTGCTCGATGGATACCACGAATTTTAAATGAGACACAAAAGGGGGCTCGAGTGCTTTTTGCTCAATTTTTCTTAAACTAATTCGAAAATGGTCAGTCTAGCAACTTTAATAAAGTCGCTACTGGTGACGAATTTTGGTTCTATACTAGGAACGGCAGAGAAACCAAAAAGCAGTCCATGGTATGGACCCCAACAGGAAAAACCCACCCGTAAAACAGCAAAACAGCAAAAGTAATAATGCCAGTTTACTTCACCCGATCTCAAATCGTAGCTGCTATTCCACTTGAAAAGGGTCAGACGGTAATTGCAAAATGGTATACCGAAGAGTGCTTACCAAAAGTTTTCAAAAATTTGTTGGAAAATATGAAGAAAGAGGATTTGCGGGCGCTACTTTTTACATCCTGACAACGCGCCATCCCACACTGCTGAAATAACGAATAATTTTATTGCGATCTCTGGGATCGAAGATATACGTCCAGCACCATATTTCCCGGGTGAAGCAGCTAGTGATTTCTGGATATTTCCAAGAATTTAAAAAAAAATTAAAAGGAAAGATTTTTAATAGCAACGAGGAGATAATTACTTCGGTTAATGCTGAACTTGATAAGCTTAAAAAACAAGATTTTGAAGACTCTTTTCTGGAGTGGATCTATAGGCTTAAGAAATGCATTAAAATCAATGGCGATTATTTAGAGAAGATAAAAGAGGACAAAGATTACGATTAAATACAAACAGAATTTTTATTTATTTTTTCTGTTTAACTTACCGAAGTTTTCTTAATCCCCTCGTATATATAATACATATATAACATAAGGGTGGTACTTATTTTACTAATATCATTTTACACCACTCGAATGTACAATTTTCACTAAATGCTATAACATTTTCTTAATTCAAATAGAAATGTTGTAGTTGCCAAAACCCCAACTGCGCACCACAACACGCCTTAATTAAAGCTTTCGGCAAAAAAAAAAAAAAAATAAAATAAAAAAAAAATAAAAAGAATATTGTGTTTAATTAATAGTACATTTTGCTCCAAGGTTTTTGGCCGAGCATTGCTTGGTTTCACATGGGGGAGATCAATGCTGCAACAACACATGCATAACGTCCTAAGTCCGCTGGCTATTTAAACTTTCACTTTTTCCTGCTGCTGCAAATGCACAAATAAAACCCTCTTCACAATATACACGTAAAAGTAGAAAAAGCTTTAATTTCTCTGCATGTACTCTTACATACTTAGTATATATGTATGTTTGTGCATTTATTTACTTAATTCATTAATTGGCTTGTTAGCAGTGGCCTAAGCAACGTGGATATTAAAGGCAACTGTGGACTACCCAACGGCTGGTAGCAACAACTGGCCGGTCGAGATGAGGCAGGTTGTTGTTGTTGCGGATGCTAAACTTTAAAGTTTACTACAAGCAAACTATTTATACATGTATTTTGCATATACCTTTATTTAATAGTATACAAGTTGGTATAGATTTCTGAGTGCTGCATGTCTGTAACTGAATCTGTGTATGCAATTTCCTCAAGGTCAGCCGGATTGCAAATGTGTTGCATAATTTTGTGGAAAATAACGACTTCCTCCATTTATTTATATACCTTTTTTTGTGTGTGTGTTTGTGTATGTTCATACCTACATATGCTTGGCTGATTTTATCTGCCCGAGTTGCATTGAGAGTGGTAGTGTGTGGGGTTAAAGAGTAATAGAAAAGCTTAGGGGAATATTCAATTGCTTGAAATAATTTAAATTTGGCTGAAATAATAAGTAAATAAATAAATAAATAAAAATAATAATCTTATCAAAATTTATTTTTTATTAATTTAATTTATTTTTTTCGATGTAGGAAATTATCTTGTATAAAAAGTGGTTAGCAGTTTTTGTTTTCAGAACAAATTTAAATTTACAACAAATTTATATAACATATATATGCAAATATGTACATACTACGTTCAGCATAATGTATATACATTTTTGTTCATTTTTTAAATTAATTATATATTTATTATAATTTTCGGATTTTTTTACGAAAGCAAAAAGGGACCTGTCTCATGAATTTCACTTTTACACTTATACTTCAGTAATATTTAAGCATTTTCTGATTTGTGGTAAATTTATTCATAAGTAAACAAAGTTTTGAAATGAATCGTGCTGACTTTTCCTTATTTACCCTGCTGGGAAAAGGTAGACTAGTATGCAAAAATTCTAGTTAAATACTAGTATTTTGCAGACGAAATCATACTAGTTTGTTGTAAACTAGAATTATACTAGTATTTAAAGGACATAAAAATACCAGTTTGACATAGAATAGAATTATACTATGTAGTATTTTTCGATTAAATCGGGACTAGTTTGCAAAAATTTTAGTATATGAACTAGTATTTTGTGGACAAATTAATAAAAGTTTGTCATCTTCTGGTCTTGGCTACACAATTCACGAGGAAATGGACGAAGGACTGCTTATATTTTGTTCATAACTGTTTAAAAAAAGAAAATGTGGAGCAATTTTACCAATTTTTTTTTTTTCATAATTGGTCAAAAATTTTATTTTTTCGTCCATATTCTTGGTTGAGGTATTAACTACATCACTTTTTTTTAATTCAAATGATCCTGTTATGAGTTCGACTGTCAACACACATTTCGTTGGGATCATCGGAAATGACGATCACCACCATGCCGTCGTAAAAAAGTAAGGTTAGAATAAGCTTTAGGAATGATGCAATTGATGTGATTAATGAAGGTAAATCTCACATTAAACAACACACTAAGATCCAAAAATTCATGTACAAAAGATAATTTATTATCATATGGATAATTAGTCGACCTGCGCACATTTGAACACTTTGCAAAAGTAATGTTAAAACATTTTTTTTTTGTTTATATTAAGGGACAAATTATCCCTAATGCTCCAATTGGCAAAATTGTTAAGCAGAAAGTTTGAATTCCTAAGCAAGATCCAATGTCATTTATAAAAAGAAGAATAAAAGATACCTTGTAGTACCCCAGAGATGGCCTCAAAAGCATAAGATCTTATATTTTCCAATTCAACAAAAGAGAATCTATCGGAAAGATATGATCTAAGCCAAGATAGAAAAGAAGAGTGAAAATCTAGGCAATCCAGCTTACGTAATAAAATGCTATGCGGGTGTAGGAATCTACTTTAATATTTGTAACTTACAATTTTCACTTTTTCAATTTTTATGTTACCGAATTTTTAATTTCAAAAATTTTCATTTTTCTGAATTATAATATTTTTCATTTTGAAGCAGATAATAAGTATTCAATAAATTTTATTAAAAAATAAATGTTTTCTTAATTTTAAATATATAACTATAATACATGTTATCCATAATAATTGGCGATCCTGCTCATCGAATTTTCTACAAGCATCAACGTATCATAGAAATAAAATAACATACATAATTCAATTTTGCCAATCCTCCGGAGCTGTTATATAATATATGTGTATATCAAATATAGTGACTAATCTAATTAAATTAATTAAACGAAATTTTTAAAATTTAAATTGTGAAAATCTTTTAAAAATACAAATTTATCTATACGGTATTCAAAATTTGAAAGACTTGTTATTAAAATATACGTGTATAAGGAAAAGAAAACGTACAGAAACAAAGGAAACCCGAAAAATGTTCAAACTGAAATAACACCAACTTGTGTATACTAATTTCTGTTGATATTAGCAATTCCATTTGAATGAAATCAATATTGCAGTTTAATTGGAGAATTTAACTTCTATCAAAGTCACGAACTACAACAATCAACAATATTATCTAACAGAATAAATCAATATCAGGTTTTTATTAATTGTAACAAATTATTATTTATCTTTAAATTTATATATATATATGTCATTTAACTTTTTAAATTAAGTTAATTAATTTAAATCTTAATTAATTTTTATCAAGTTTTTGTAAACTCTTTCTCCAAACATGCATAGATCACCCATTCGCACACGTAATTTTACAACAACAGAAACACAAAATGAAATCACGAACTCTAATACAGATTTAAATACAACACAAAATTTAACACAAGACATTCATACAAATAATTTTAGACCGAATTCTAATTCCATTAAATTACCTCCTTTTTGGAATGAATGTCCTGAAGCATGGTTTTTGCTTGTTGAAGGACAATTTGAAATTAACAACATTTGTAATGATAATATTAAATTTCAAAATGTTTTAATTGCTCTTCAACGAGAAACTATTTTCAAAATTATCGATGTTGTTAATCCACCTCCGTTGTCGAATAAATATGAAACAATTAAAAAAGTTCTTTGTGAGAGATTTTCTCTTAGTGAAGAAAAGAGATTAGAACAATTATTTTCAAATACTGAACTTGGTGATCGTTCACCTTCAGAGCTTTTTAGATATATGAAATCTTTAACTGGTTCAGATTCAATTGTTAATCATGAATTACTTTTCAAATTATGGATTCGTAAACTACCTCAACAAATTCAAATTCATTTAACTTCTTCTAGTAATCAAAATAAAGATGAAATTATTATTTTGGCTGATAAAATTTTCGATTTAATTCATAAACCTCAAGTATCTGCAATAACTTCAACCTTTAATAATAGTAATAATATTTTAGAACAATGTATTAAAAATTTAACTGATTTAACAACTGGAATATATCAAACTTTAAACAAAATTACAGAAGATATTAATGAATTACAAATTAGATCTAGATCTAGATCTAGAGATAGATATAGATCTAGATCAAGAAATTCATCAAGACCCAGGAATAATAATAATCAAAATAATATTTGTTGGTATCATCAAAAATTTAAGAATAATGCCTTCAAATGCGTTCAACCTTGCAATTTTAAAACAAACACAAATATTTCAAATGCAAATTCTTTAAACTAAAACGTTCCATTATGACGGTGGCTGATAATGGAAATATTAATAAACTTACACGTCGCCTTTTTATTTTCGATAAATTTAACAAATTAAATTTTTTGATTGATACAGGCGCAATCGTTTCAGTTATACCTTCTTCAAAATTCAAATCATTTAAAAGAAATTCTGACCTTAAACTTTCAGCTGCAAATGGATCTAATATAGAAACATTTGGAACAAAACTTTTAAAACTTGATTTAGGTTTAAGAAGAGATTTCGAATTTCCATTTATTATTGCCGATATTTCAACTCCAATTATTGGTGCTAATTTTTTAGAAAAATTTGGAATTTTAGTAGATATCAAAAATAAAGAAATAACAGATTTAACAACAAAATTTAAAATTTCTGGATCTACTGGTTTTTGCGACATTTTCTCTCTTCGAATTCCCATTATTGAAAATAAATTTACGAATATTTTAAATGAATTTCCATCTATTACTTGTGAACCAGATTACACTAAACAAGTGCAACACCATACGGTTCACAGAATTGAAACTAAAGGGATTCTTCCTTTTTCTAAACCACGTCGTCTTGATCCTATTAAATTAAAAATAGCAAAAACTGAATTCGAATTTTTAGTTAAAACTGGTATTTGTCGACCATCAAATTCACATACCGCATCTCCTCTTCATTTAGTTCCTAAAAAAGAACCAAATGATTGGAGACCATGTGGGGATTATAGAAGATTAAATTTTATATCTATTCCAGATTGATATCCTTTACCTCACATTCACGATTTAAATATTGATTTAAAGGATAAAACAATATTTTCAAAAATTGATTTAGTTCGTGCATATCATCAAATACCAATGGCTGAGGAAGATATACACAAAACAGCAATAACCACTCCTTTTGGAATGTTTGAATTTGTACGTATGCCTTTCGGACTTAGAAACAGTGCTCAAACATTTCAACGATTTATTAATGAAGTATTTTCTGGATTAGATTTCGTATTTGTTTACATCGATGATATTTTAGTAGTTAGTGATAATGAAGATCAACATATTGAACATTTAAAATCAGTATTTAAAAGACTTGAAAATTACAATTTAAATATTAAACCTGCAAAATGTGTTTTTGGAACAAATAAATTAAATTTTCTTAGCTATGAAATTTCAAGTGAAGGGATCAGACCTTCTTTAGAACGTATTGAAACAATTTTAGAATTTGAAAAACCTCTGTCGATTAACAAATTACAAAAATTTTTAGGTATGGTAAATTATTATCATAGGTATATTAAAATGTTAGCAGCAGAATTAAGTCCTCTGCACGAAATGTTGACATTTACAATTAAAAATAAAATTAAAGAATTAAAATGGACAGATGAAACCACACAAGCTTTTGAAAATGTTAAAAAACTTTTCGCACAAAAAACTTTATTAACACATTTTGACAAAAATGGTCAATTATCAATTGCAGTAGATGCTTCAAATGTTGCAATCGGAGCTGTTTTACAACAAAAGAGTAATAACACATTAGAACCGTTAGCATATTTTTCGCGAAAATTAACTCCAACTGAAATTAATTATTCAACATTCGATAGAGAACTTTTGGCAATATATAATTCAATTAAACACTTTAAACATTTTCTCGAGGGTAGAATATTCACTGTTTACACTGATCATAAACCACTTACACATGTTCTAAATTCTAAAGCAGATAGATCTCCTCGTCAAATCAGACATTTAGAATATATTGCCCAATTTACTAATGACATTAGATATATTTGTGGTAAAGATAATAAAATTGCTGATACTCTTTCTCGTATCCCAGAAATTAATTCAATTACAACAAAAGACATTAATTTCCAATACCTTTATGAAGAACAACAAAAAGATGAAATACTTAAAAATATTATTTCAGATCAAAATGCTAATAGTAATTTAAAAGAAATTAATGTACCTATTATAAATCTTAATATTTGGTGTGATGTTACACAAACACCTTTTAGACCATATGTCCCTAATTCAATGAGAAAAATTATTTTTGAAAAAATTCATTCTTTATCACATCCAAGTGTTCGAACAACTCGACGTCTCATTCAATCTAAATATTTTTGGCCTAATATGCGTAAAGAAATTAATAGTTGGACATCATCTTGCATTAACTGTCAGAAATCTAAAGTTACTAAAAACATTAAAACTCCAATTCAAAAGATTAATATTCCTTCTGGACGATTTGAACATATTCATATGGATCTAGTAGGACCTCTTCCAGTTTCAAAAGAGAATCGATACATATTAACAATCATTGACAGACATACTCGTTGGCCGGAAGCATATCCACTTAAAGACATTTCAGCTGTTTCTGTTGCAACTACATTTATTCAAAATTATGTTCCACGTTTCGGTATTCCACTTAATATAACGGTAGATCAAGGAACACAATTTACTTCAAAATTATTTCATGAATTAACAAAGTTATTAGGTTCTCATAAAATACACACTTCTCCATATCATCCACAGTCAAATGGAATGATTGAAAGATTTCATAGAACTTTGAAAACTGCAATTACAGCATCAAATGATTCAGTTCATTGGTCTGAAATTTTACCGTGGATTCTTTTAGGTTTACGAACAGCGATTAAAGAAGATTTAAAATGTTCTTCAGCTGAATTAGTTTATGGTCAAACACTGAGGCTTCCGGGTGAACTTATTGTTTCCAATAATAATTATAATAGCGAAATCGAAAATACAAATGAAATTCTTTCTAAATTAAGAAAACATTTCTCACTTGTTCGATCGAAAGTAATACATCATAATAAAGAAAATAGTTTCATTCCTAAAAATTTAAGTACTTGTGAATACGTATTTGTTAAAGTTATTCATAAGTCTAATCTTCAACCTCCTTATGAAGGACCATTTAAAGTTATATCCAAACATAACAAAACTTTTGAAATACAATATGGAAATAAAATTAAAACAGTATCAATAGATTTACTTAAACCTGCAAACATTATGTCAACCACTTCTTCACGAAACACAACTACACTGTTAAACACCAAACAAAAAAAAGTTACATTTAACCTTAATTAATATTAATAAATATGCGTTTCACTGGAGGGGGAGTAAATGTAGGAATCTACTTTAATATTTGTAACTTACAATTTTCACTTTTTCAATTTTTATGTTACCGAATTTTTAATTTCAAAAATTTTCATTTTTCTGAATTATAATATTTTTCATTTTGAAGCAGATAATAAGTATTCAATAAATTTTATTAAAAAATAAATGTTTTCTTAATTTTAAATATATAACTATAATACATGTTATCCATACGGGTATAGACAACACCAACTTGATATCCCTTTTTAAAAGATGCAATGCGATAACGAGAAAGACAGGCTAGGTTAGTGACAGTAGAACGACCGCTAACAAAACCATGCTGATGCGGGCTAATGGAGCCTTTAACAGCAAAAAACAATTTATCCTTTACTATTTTCTCGAGATGTTTCGAGCAAGTCGATAATTTTTAACATCATTTTTGTTACCAGACTTAAACAACGGAGAGACGACAACGAAAGATTAAATATGTATTTTAAGAGAGCGGAAATAGACGAACTGCACTTTTTAAGTACATAAGAAGAAAGTTCGTCCGAATCACTACTCAAAGAGAGTTGCAAAGCAGCAATCCCATTTAAAATATCCAATTCGGTGTCTGAAAGACTACCTTGCTTCTGCGGCGTACCACAGGATACCAATGATAAGCGACTTGTTGAGTTTGGTCTTTGTTTGTCCGGAGCGGATTTCACTAATTAATTACCTGCTCAGCCCCAAGTAACACCTGTAAAAGTAAATTCTGCGCTGGATTTCATTGTTGTGGGTGCGGTTCATAGATAGACGTTTCTTCTGCTGCTCTTGATATTTTTTTTACTACAAATGAACTACAACTTTAGTTCCATCGAATGGATTAAACCAGAAAGAAAAAAAATAGCGACACAATTTTCGTTTGGCTTTTATTTTTACAGGATTGTCAACGAAGAGAGATTTTCTTCCCAGACGCAAGGTAGTACACTGCATTACCTCTTTGGCTTCTTTGTACCGGTGTTAAACCGCATTTTTTTCTTTTTTTTTAATTTACGAGCATTAAACGCATGGGCCAACTTCTCTTGCCTTTCATATTCACGCACTTCACAATATATTATGTGTACAACTTTGCTTCCGCCGTTTTCCGATGGTTGGCTGTACCGGCTGAGGCTGGTTGAAATACATAGATGATAATGCCTTTAAAGTGAGTGTGGGCAGTGCCTAACGAATTGTCATCGCCGTTTCAGTGACAGTTGTTCTTGTTTTCGTATTATTCACGCTCGAAAATGTCCGTTTATGTGCCCAATTCTCGCCATTTGCGGGAAGTTTTACTTTTCTGTTACAATTTGAAAAAAAATGCAGCTGTAGCGCATCGAATGCTTTCAGAAACTTACGGTGATGCTGCTCTGAGTGAAAGAACGTGTCGTTAGTGGTTTCAACGTTTTAAAAATGGTGATTTCGATGTCGAAGACAAACATGGTGGTGGAAGAGAAAAAACCTTCAAAGATGAACAACTAGAAGCATTGCTTGATGAAGATTCGTGCCAAACCCAAGAACAGCTTGCCGAATCGTTGGGAGTGAGTCAGCAAGCCATTTCAAAACGTCTCAAGGCCCTGGGCTTTTAATTTTTGGAAAAAAACGGCGGAAGCAAAGTTGTAAACCTAATACACTTTCTCTTTCCCCTTTCGGTGTCTCTTCCACGCTGTCTGATCTATTGCAGCATTTTAAAATAGAAATTTTTTTCTGTACACCTTCACACGGCTATTCTTATCGTAGCAAATCTTCTTTTAATCTCTCTGATAACTAATAATTTCATTTACAGCTTATACATATGGAGCTTTAAATACCATCCCATAGCTTCTTTTGCCGAGTCTCAGTCAAGTTCTTTCAGAGAGCAGGTGTGCAAGCCGAGTTGAAAACCAGTTGGGTTGTGATTGCAGAGCAAGGTTCGCATCTTTGCTGCTATAAGATGGTGATCTGAGTTGATGTTAGATCCTCAGAGCGAACGCATGTCAAGAACACTGGAGGCATGTTGTCTGTCATCACATCACGTTGGATCTGCTTGCCAAGTACGAATATGACACGTTTGGGGGGGGGGGGAGCAGCGCTCCAATTAAGAGATCGAACATTCCTAGTGCACGCCATCAAATAGCGTGCGCAGCATAGCCATTTCTCAGGATGAATATCTCTCATTTGAGGCTGTTGTCTCATTGTCACGCGTAAAATTTGTATATAATTCTTTGGTTCGTTCAAAGCTGGAGTATGCTAGCTTAATTTGGAATCCAATTTATTCTACGCATTCCTCTAGACTTGAAACCGTCCAACTCATTATTCGTTCCATTTATATGTATTTAAAGCCAATTATCATAATTATGATCCTATTGTTAGAGCACTATCTGAATTTAATAGAATCTCTAGAAGCCTTGATCTTGATTTCGCATTCTCGAGATCTCGTCTCGGCTCTATTTTTGTTGCTTTTTATTCTTAGTATACTACATATATAGTTTTAAGTTTGTTTTAATTAATTTGTACTTCTAGTCTGTAAGATTTGTAAATCATTGACTGCATAAAAATTCAATTGAATTGATTTGAATATCTTATGAATGGGCTTTAAGAGTTTTCGGGAGAAAGGTCGTGTATGAGGGACAGATAAAACGCTGAGCTCAATGAGATATACGACAACAATCGTTCTTTAAAGAAAATATTATTTAAAAGACAATACCGTCAGCGTGCCCAAAATTGTAAGTCTTCGTTGTCACCAACTTAAGGGGCACACCCAGTGTAATAGCCTAGAAAAAAGGTGATTTTTGGGAATTTTTATTTAAAAAAATACTTTATCAATTATTTCAAAATTTTAAGAATATATTTATACATGTTTCAAGAATATACAGTAAAATTTTTGAAGAAAAAAATTAAATATTTTTTAAGTTATAGTCGATCTCCAACGTCGCGAAAAAAAAAGGTCCTTCACTGCTGCAGTGATTCCGGCCTTCTCCGTGGATGGAATCTAAAAAAAAAAAATTCTCGTTAAACTAGATAATATTGTCTGTACAATGACCTAAGATAAAAAAAAATAATAAGAAATTGACAATATGGCGGCGTTTTAAAAAAAATTGCCGCCAAAATTCGATTTTTTGATCAAATGAAAAATCGATAGGTCATTGTACGGAGAACTATATATAAAACTTGGAAAAAAAATTCGATAGTGATCGGATCATTTGTTTTTGAGTAATCACTGCAGCAAATTCGGAAAATGCTGTTTCGAGAAAAACGCACCTCAGGTACGTCTCGTAGCTGATTAGACTCTCTAGCTGCCGAGCGGCTGCTCTTTAAATTGCTATAACTCAAAAAATATTTGAGATATCGATTTGAAATTTTAATATATTATTTTTAAAGGTGTAATCTACCAAAATATGAAAAAAAATCGATTTTTTTGAAAATTCAAACTGGGTGTGCCCCTTAAAATTATTTATAGTTATTTTTTACGCTTTAACTCTCCTGTTGAATTAAAAAATGATTTATTCGAAAGTAGATAGTTTTTTTAAATTTTTATTATTTTTATTTTTGTTATTTATGTAATAAAAAAGTCGTTAAATGTAGTACGCTTGATTAAAAAAAAAATAAATAAATACATAAACACAGCAACAATAATAGCAAACAAAATATATGTATATCAGTGAAAATTCCTCGCGTCCATCTACACCACCTTCTCTGCTCACCGTACAGTAGTTGGGTGAGTTGTTGGTTGGCGATGTTGTTGTGCGGTTTCACAGCGTGCGGTCGACTAACGCTGCGTTTGTTGTTGCCACTACATTCCTCATTTTGTTTTTGTGATGTTTATGAAAATGTTAGTGTCATGTTTTACATTTGTGTAAAATGCAATGTGCATTCATTCATACATATTAACATATTATTTTATGCACTCAATGCACTCATTGTGCTCTTAGGTATGTATGTATGTATGTATGTATGTGCATACATATATTCAAGTGTGCCACTTGTGTGCCAAACTGGAAAATTTATGAATGTTGGCACTCAATTTGGTGGGTGGAGATCGTTTTGGCTGTTGGTGGTGATAGAGCACTAGTTGGCTGGGCGCTCGGTTGGTCGGTTGGTCGGTTGGTTGGTTGGTTGGTTGCTTGCTTCACTGGCATTGAATGATGGTATTTTATACATACAGACATGTTTATAAATATGGATATTTTTCACTATTTTGCACATTTCAACAATGATATATTATACGTGTAGTGAGTCTAGTGTCGCAAGTAATAAAAAAAATAAAAAAAAATATTTTATGATACTATTCAGCTTGTTGTTGTTGTAGACAACTGTGAGCTGCAATTTAGTAATTTTTTACGATTTACACCAATGGCTGCCTGAATGCCTGACTGCCTGACTGGTTTGGCTGTTCATTCCTTTTGGTTGGTTTTTTAGTTTTCACATTTTTTTTACTTTTTGTTTTATTTTTTTTTTTTATTAGTGAAATTTATGATGCTAATGGTACTTTTATGTAAGAATGTATGAAATGAGCAAAAAAAAAAAAATATGCGAAATTTGGAAAAAAATTTAATATTTCAAAAAATTTTTTTTCTTTTTTTTTTTGTAATTTTGCGAAACATAAAACTGCATGGCTGGTTGAGTAATTTCAGCTAAAAGCAGATATTTTCTCACAATTGAAGGCGCAACCGACGTTAATAACCTGAATTACTTCCTTTGTATTTTCGTCAAAATGTAGGCGCGCAACGGAAGGACGAGGAAATTTTACAGCTAGCCGCCAGTGGAAGGCTTTAAAGGTCTTCTTACAGAGCCATAGTCATATCTGTAGTCAGTAGAGAGCATAACATTTCATATGGAATAATTTTGATAAAGAATTTTCCTAGACTGAGCCACAATGAAGAAAATGATGGGCCTGTTTTGAAAAAATTTGAAAAATTATTTTCAAGTAATTTATGTTGTAATCGAAAGAATTTTTTTTCCTTATAAAATCTGGTTTTATAATTTTGAAATTCTCACCTTGATATCTCTGGGCAAGCTGAAAAATCAAAACAACCCAAAAAGCCTCAGCATTTTTTATTTATTTTTGTTATTTGTCCGATAGTCTCGATCCGTAGGCAGTCCAGGGGTGGATGTAACATCAATGGCCAAGACAGACCTGTTAATATTAAACAGGCTATCAGAGAGATGGAGATCGCGGTAGCCGTGTGGGTAGTATTGCATACCATTCGGAAGGCCAGAGTTCATATCCCGGTACGACCACGACCAACATCAAAAATTTTTAGAAAATTAATTTAAATAAAAAAATAAGTTAAATTTTCTAATTGCAGTCGCCCCTCGGCAGGGAATGTCAACCCCCTCGAGTGTATTTCGGACATGAAAATCAAAAGCCCTTCATAAAAAACACATTAGCCGTTCGAAGGCGGTTTAGTATAAACTGTAGGCCCCTCCATTTGTTGGAAAACATGAAGACGCAAAACCACAAATTAGAGGAGGAGCTCGGCCGAAAATCGCTAAAGCGGTTGAGTTGAGTTGAGTTGATGCGGCTCACTGAGGCCTATAGACCCATACCGCTGAGGCTCCTGCCTTCACCTTCTCGGATGATCGAACCATTTCGTGTGCCCATCTCAGCGATACAATCGAAGAAATGTTTCCCAAGGAACTTGTGTCGCGCTGATGTCAAGGCTGGACAGTGGCAGAGTTAGTGCTCGATGGTCTCCTCCTCTTCTTCGTCCTTGTAGCTGCGGCAAAAATTATTAGAATGATATCCCATCCTACGTGTATTCCCGTGAAGCCCCATTAAACAGTGTCCAGTTATTATCCCCGTCATTATGCTAATGGAGAACCGTTCTAGTAGGATAAAATGTTTTGATTTTTTTGCGTCCAGCTTCGGCCATAGCTGTTTGGTCACGTTACACGTGATCTCGTTCAACCATCTTGAGTCAGCTTCTCTGGAACTTTGCCGTGGACAGAGGTAAACCAGCATCGTGTGCATGCTTTATCGTGGGTAGAAGGGTTCCTTTCCGTGCAAGTTCGTCTGCCATGGAGGTGCCTGGGATGTCCCTGTGTCCAGGTAATCATTTAGTCGCCTCTGACTACAGATATGCTTTACTGCGGGCAAATTCATGAAGCCTAAACCTTCAGCTGCTCCATGTATATTGAATGGAATCCGTAAAGACGTGAACGGGCGGTAGAGTCTGTACATGATGCTCTCCTTTCTGAAACTCACTTTAAACGAGTTATAAATCGCTGATACTAACTTTCGATGAAAGAGTTTCGATTGTTGTAATGTGATCAGTAGAAAAAGGGTCGAGATGGGATAAAAGAAGATCGCGGAAGCTGAAAGAATGGAGACACAAAAAAAGACATTCAATTCATACAAACAAACCATGCCTTTCGCTCACTTAAAACTTATAACAAAATTAATCTCATGACCGTAAAAACAATTATGAAATAAGTAATGTGGAGTTTTTGTCCTTGCTAAGGCATGCTAGCGGCTCTAGAGCCCGCCAAAGGGACCCTCTAACGCACTGGTTAATTCAAACAAGGTTGTGTTTGTGTTTTCCACATACCCGGAATGTCTCGCAGCGAGAAGAAGCCGCTGGTCGGTGAATACGTACAGCCTTGTATACGTGGTCGATGCGTCGTAGCTCTCCTTAACGTCCGTGCGATCTTATCGGTTCGGCGGTCTAAAATCAACTCCCTCACTTGTGTGCTTTTCAAGTCTACCCAAGTGTATCAAAAACCTAACTGTCCAGATGTCGTGTAGCGGTCTGGTCGGTGTCGTTATAGGAACGACGCGAAAGGTCCGAAACACAGAAGCGAAGCTCATGTCGCGCCACCTGTGAAATAACGGATGCCAAAATACAAAACGTAAGAAGTAATTGTCTCTGTCTCGAATCCGTCAGGCTAGGAGAGATCAGAGGAGGAAGGACTAACCATCTCTGTCCCGAAGCTGCAAGGCTAATAGATAACAGAGGTGGCAATAGGAGCTAAGATAGGAGGTGTTGCCGTTTCTGTCTCGAAGCTGCATTAAGGATTTTCCTACGGATGATCTTCTGTTAGATAGGCACGCAGAAAGACTGGGCGTCACAACCTTGGGATAGATACCGAGATCGGAAAAGGAAGCAAGACACGCATTTGCAGGGAAAAAATAAAGAACAGAAAGACCGGAGCAAACTCCTGTAGGACCCAAAGGGGTGAGCCAGTGACCGCTGCCTAGAGTATCCTGGATTTATGAAGGGAACACTTCTCCAGCCTGCTGAGTGGTAGTGAAAATGATACAACCGGAGATGGTGAAATATGGTCAAATGAAAGCATGCCCGCCGATTGGAACCTAAGTGTGCTCTGCTCAGTCCACAAATAAGGCCAACCCACAGTCTGCGTCAACTACCATAAGGTCCTATCAAGAGTACTATTGTGTGAAGGACTAAAGCCCACCGTCAACAAACTGATTGGACCTTATCCGTGTGGCTTTAGACCTGGTAAGTCAACCATTGACCAGATATTCCCCATGCGGCAAATCTTGGAAAAAAACAGTGAAAAGAGAATCGACACCCACCACCTTTTCGTCGATTTTAAAACACCTTTTGACAACACGAATATGAGCTGCCTCTACGCCGCTATGTCTGAATTTGGTATCCCGGAAAACTTATACGGCTATGTAAACTGACGTTAAGCAACACTAAAAGCTCCGCCAGGTTCGGGATGTAACTCTCCGAGTCGTTCGATACCTGATGATGTGTCGGCTTTGGCAGTCTTCGGGAGAAAAGTTTTGCTGTCTAGGTCATGTGGTCCGAATGGATGAATTTATCCCAGCTTTAAAAGTTTTTGATGTAGTACCCGATGGTGAAAGCAGAGGAAGAGGAAGACCTCCACTTCGTTAGAAAGATTAGGTGGAGAGCGATCTGGTATGACTTGGAATTTCCAACTGACGGCAGAAAGCGAAAATAAGAGAGGATTGGCGCGCTAATTTTGATTCGGCTATAAACGCTTAAGCGGTGCCAACGCCAATAAAGAAAAAGAAGGAGAAATTCTCTCCCCTTCTCTAATTCTCTTGCTCTTTCCTTAGAAGCTCTTTTCCACTCAACGCATGGCGCCTTAGAAATACTACAATGAGAGCGGGTCTCAAATTTGAGACTAATTTGAAATCTACCTGCGATAGAAATTCATAAAACTCTCTCTGAGGACAAGATCTCTGCCGCAGACATAACTCATTTATATGGCATATCTATGTGTGAATGTAATAAAAATAACTGACTTTACTTTTAAGGAAAAATTTTATTGATTATTTAGTATTACAGCGACTTTGAGTCGAAAACTCCGCGTACAACGTGAAAAATGCATATTCAGAAACGAAAAAAACAAAAAAAAAAATACAGAAATGCAAATAATAAAATATATGCCAAAAGAGCACCACCTTTCATACTATATACATATATACACGTATATATGGTACTTACATAAAAAGGATAACAGTTGTACGTACATGCAAGACATGAAAACAGGAAATGGCACAACATTGAATGATAGCGACTGAGTTGTAGGTCAGTTCACGAGAAACGACTAAAGAGAAAATATTGTTGAGTGCAATGAGTGGAATGAAAGATGGCGTTGAATGCGCTGGACCGCAAGCAAGCAAACAAAAAAGAAAAAAAACAGAAAAAAGAAAAAAAAAACAGAGGTGAACCGCGTCGTACTGTGAAGGTAGATCGAGTGAGTGAGCGGCGTCAAGAGCGCGTATAGAAGAGGTAAAGACGCAGGCCTCAACAGGGCATATGCAATTTTAATTAATATTAAAAAGTAAAAGAATTTTTTTCAAACAATTTTCAGTGTTTTTTTTCTTAATTTTTTGTTGTGTTTTTTTTTTTTGTTTTTGTTTTGATGTTACGCATTGAATTCGGTGAAAAACTGATGGTTTGCGTATCAACTAAAGTGGTCAAATTTGAAAGAGTCCGAGTGGCGAGGAAATGGACAGCAAAAACATTGTGACAAAAGGAGAAGGAGGGGGGGAGGGGAGGAGAAAAACTGGGGAAAAAGCGAAAAAATATTTTGGCACACCAAAACGACTTTTACTTTTACATAAATAATGAAAAAAAAAAACCAACAAAATGTAGTATGTTTACATACATACATATACATATATACAAATGTGGAGCTAAAGGCCGACAGGAAAAATGTAAAATTTATATGCTTTTCATATCTGGCGCCATGTAGACTTGCCAAGTGTGTGGCTGCTGTTACTGCAGCTGACAAATTTTACAAATACATCACGGGTAGTAACGAAAAATAAGTTAAAAAAAATAAAAATAAAAATAAAAAAAAACAAAAAAAAAAGTAAAAATAACAACAATGAATATAAGAACTGAATAAATATTGCATTTTACAAAGAGGTGTACATTTCATGTGTGCATGTGTGTGTGTGTGTGTACCAGCAGTAGCAGTAGCAACAGCAGCAGCTTCCTAGCCACTTGCGGCCACTGCAACTTCCGCTTTGACGTTACCGCTATCGGTTGCTATTTGTTACTGCTGGCCACCCTGCCACCACCACCACCTACCGTACTGCCTGCCTATAGCGAAATGTGGTGTTGCCGTTTTCAGTACAGTGAAAGAAAAAATTTTACCATAAATATTATATACTTTTCCACTTCCGCTTGTCGCACACACAGTTCGGTTCGTGGAAGTTCGCTTGTGTCGCGCGGAAGCTTTGGGTGGTGATGTTGATGCTGCGTTAACTGTAAATGTGACAAACTGCAGAGTTTCACTTGCATCCAGTCGCTTGTGTTGTGCAATTTGTTTGTGCTCGTCTTGTAATTGCAGTTGTTGCAAACTTGTTTTTCAGTTGAAGCTCAACAGCGGTGTCAACTTGTTAAATTCACTGACGTCATAAGTGATATTCATAATACACACACAAAAACAATTAAGTCTGCTATTGGTATGAAAACTCAAACTTCTGGGTCTGGTTAAAGAAGATAAGTTCTTCTAGTTTTATTGGGAACACTAAATTCTGGATTCTAAATAAATGAAAAATAAGTGTGTGTTGATTGTCTTCTCAAGTATCTTTTATAAGACCTGACGCACGATGAATAAATGGTCTATTATGTTGTATCTAACAAGCCCCACGCCTTGCTGCGAAGACCGCAGCAGCAGCTAGCTGATCGGTCTCTCACACAGTACACTAGTGCTTATTGTGGACTCGCTCTTCTTATGTACAGTGTACACTGAGATTCAAGTCATCAGGAACTCTATACCTTTATCAGATCCCTTCTTCGGTTCCTATATGAAAATGTGCCAGTTTTAAAACTATCTGTAAGTTAAGACATCTTGCCCTGACATTTCCAGCATTTCTCTAAACTACTCATCTCAGCTTCTCTCTTCAGCTCTTCATGTTGGATTGCAACTTCACGAGATATGTAGAGCTCTTTGAATAAATTCTTTCTTTGATCGCGGTACATAGCAGAGAGATGATGAGATGCCAATCAACTGCATTTTTACATCGAGTTGTTGAAGAGTGCTCTCAGAAATTAGTTGCGTAAGATGAGTGGAAAGTAGCTTGGCTGATGTCTAATAGTCAGCTGAGTTGATGTTAAGGCGCCGAAGCGTGCGCCAATCTAAAGAATCTGTGGACTTCTCTATACGGCATAGACGGAGTGAGTCGTCCGTACTGATAAGACTTCGGTTGCTAAGGCCTGGTACAGGAAACAACAATAACATTTTTAGAATTTCTCGAGTTAAGTTAAGGATGAACCCAGCGTTAGATACTGGAAGCAACGCTCATATCTGCATTAAATGCATCCATAGAAAATATCTCTGATTACATCTTTGGTATACTTTGCTTTGGTACAACTTATCGCCTTGAGCTCGTTCATCGGGTAATCAGCTTGCACTTTCTTTTCCCTTAGAAATCCAGCTCAGAGTTTGCTCTCGTTTTGGCCCTTCTAATTTACCTTCCAACCTTTTCCTTTTTGTAACTTAGACCGAGGTAATGTTGGCTCCGACTTAGCCAAGGACATCAATCAACTAAGAATTGGCGGGCTTCGGACATTCTAGCTACTCGTCGCCAAACCTTGGTGGTCAAAGCATTGACGGTGGGCGACAGCTAGTGTGGGGTTTAAGTCGTCGTAATCAAAGTGTTGACAGTGGGTTTTAAAAAGTCTGGCTCGACTTCACATGAGTCGGTCGTTTATGAACTTCGCGAGTGGACGCTTGGTCTATGAGCGGCCACCGTAAGGCTCTTTGAATCATATGGTGAATTTCCGCATATCGTCTCAGTCTCCAGCACTAAAAAAGTAGAAGTGGGCTCCGGCATGCGGTTGGTCATGGTTTCGTGCGCTGGTCATCCCTCGTACTAACTCCTTCGAGTGTATGTCTGACATGTAATAAAAAATGCGCTTCATAAAAATCGACCACTCTTTTCGAAAGCTCTCTCTATTTGTAGGGAAAAAAATCAAAGACGCACACCACAAGCTGGAAATCGAGCTCGGCTGGAAAGCGCCTCAGCCGAATTATACTCGTATATTGATATGTAAATTGGTATCGTTGTAGAATAATTTTCCAAAGAATTTGGGCTCATTGTGTGATCATTTGAGTACTAGTTCGTGACTAGTTCATTTCGGTACTAGTTCGGAATCAGTTCAAGAAATTTAAAAATAATAATACAAATATTTTAGAAACTCTATTTTTTATGTGGTTAACATACGTATGTACATATATACAATATAACATTTAATTAACTTTAAATGAACCAAAATTAGTCCTTTGAATGTTCCAAACCCACATTTCCCCACACCGAAATATTATAATCTATGATTTCTCCACCTTATTGTTATTTCCAAGCAATCATTCTTCACAGAAGTTTAAGTTCATTTCAATTCGTAATGAGGTCACCAACAATGCAAGGTATTAAAGGGACTACTTTAAAATTCCACAAACGCTAAACGTATAGCCTACATTTTGGCGCCTGCATTTGGTGCAGCACACACTTCACCAAGGATGATATTGCGTTATGCATGTGTGCATATTTAGTGAGTTATATGTACGTATACAAACAGTCGCTTGTAATTCTGCATGCAATCTTTTTGGGCGCATTGAAATGTGGCGTGCTAATGCGGTTGTGTCAAAAACTACTTACATACACACACACATACAAGTACACAAATGTATACATACATACATATGTTCAAAAACTGCATATCCATATATAAAAGTATGCGTATGTGTGCGCTTAGGTATGCAGCACTAAATATAGCTGGTGACTATCGCACACACACATACATGGTACATTCTCTCACTCTCGTACAGTGTCAACATACAAATGTTGGTTGGTTTGGTACGTGGCACCGGAAGAAAATTGTGCCGTGCGTCGTCGTGCAGCAATTGTTTTGTGCAAATTTCGTTTTTCTCCTCCCCACTTAGTTTAGTTGCATTTAGCAGGTGTTGGATAGCTTTGGCGCCAAAAAGTGCACCATAGTTATTTCTATTTGCCTAATATGTGATGTTTTGTGTGTGTGTATGTGAGTGTGTGCGTCTCAGGCAATAAAAATGTGCGCAACGGCACTTTTAATTTGAAATTTTAAGCGGCAATAAAAGAGTGCCAAGCACTTTTGTGGTGTTTTCGATGGGAAAAGGCAAAAAAAAAACGGCAAAAGTGGCAAAAAACGGTGGCGAAAACCTGCAGCAATTTTAGAAATTTTGTTGTTGCAGAGGGGAAAAAAATTATTGCCACCACTTGCTGGTCTTTAGATCACATTATTTTCATTTTAATGGCTAAAAGCTGTTTGGTAGAAAAAAGTTAAAGAGTAATTCTTATTGTTTTTGTTGTGAAATTATCAAAACTACTTTCTTAAAAAATAATTGCGAATTTTGGCAAACTTTTCGAGTATATGCAGCTGCATATACATATGTATGTACGTTTGGCTTTGGCATCAGCTGTCGCGTTTGAACCAGCGAAGAAAATTGCAAAATTATTGTAGCAAAAAAAAAAAGAAAATAATAACAACAACAACAATACAAGAAAAAAGAAGCATAATAAAATAAAAAATAATAACGTACAAGCGCAAATCGAGAAATGCTCAAATATACAACAACAACAAAAAAAATAATGTAATAACAAACAAAAGAGAAAATCTCCAAAAATTAAAAAAAAAATATCCTTAAAACTCTGCCAATTTTTGACCGCATTCTGATGCGGTCGCTTCTTTCATGGCGCTGCTGTTATGTGAAAAATTTATTATCCTTTAATTACTTTTAATTTTCGTGCTTTTGAGACACGCTGCCCGCGCGCATACTTACAGATTTACGCCCAGCATACCATTATTTCTCGTTGGCTTAAGTTGTAAGTGCAACACCGGCATCCACACACACACCCACACACACATACACATACGCACACACATGAATTTACACTACCTCATCCTTGCAGTAGCGTAACTGTGTCGCATATTTTGCATTTTTTGCACATTTTTCTCCCATTGCACTGCCGGTCATGCTTGGGGCCATCTATTTTGCATTACCTTTGCCACCTTCCTTTGCCGGCTTGCGTTGGTTAAAGCGCGTTTTAATGCTGTCGCATGTGCTTAACGGTACATATACAGAATTGTAAGTGAAAAATGGAAATTTGTGTGTTAAACGAAAAATGTCGTAACTTCAGTATTTGTGATATTAATTATATAAAGATGGCGCTGTCTCATAATTAATGAAAGGTGCGCAAGGTCTGACAGAAATAAATATTTGGCATATTACGAAATTTCTGGCAATGATGTTTTCCTAATTTTCATTTATTTTTTATAATTTTTAAATTAAATTTCATATTTAATTAAAATCACGCAAATCAAAACTTTCAAACAATGTAGAAATTAAAAAATGAAATGATTTTAATATCTGGGCTAAAAATATCCGAAGTGGACCGAAATCAACTAGTCAATAACTAGTTGGGTAGTAGAAATAAAGCCAACTGTAGTTGAAAATCATAAGGATAAAACTGTAAAACAATGCAAGAAATAACGTAAATTTCATTTTTGCGGAAAAGTTCAAACTGAACCGAAATGAACTACTCTGTAACTAGTTACTTAATGGAAATGTGGTTAGTGTTTTCTTTTTTAATTCATAATTTCAATAACAGTTGAACTGCAGAAAAATTACTTACGGATATGGTTGCTGACTACCACGCCTCATATATAGACCTCTTGGTACTTTGTAGTGTCAGTTGGAAATTCAATTTAATTCAAGATAAAGTCGCCGATATCACTTCAGCAGTTATAAGCCGCCAAGTTATTATTATTATTATTATTATTATTATTATTATTATTATTATTATTATTATTATTATTATTATTATTATTATTATTATTATTAGTATTATTATTATTATTATTATTATTATTACTATTATTATTATTATTATTATTATTATTATTATAATTACTATTATTATAATTATTATTATTATTATTATTATTATTATTATTATAATTACTATTATTATTATTATGATTATTATTATTATTATTATTATTATTATTATTATTATTATTATTATTATTATTATTATTATTATTATTATTATTATTATTATTATTATTATTATTATTATTATTACTTTTATTATTATAATTATTATTATTATTATTATTACTTTTATAATAATAATAATTATTATTATTTTTATTATTATTTTTATTATTATTATTATTATTATTATTATTATTATTATTATTATTATTATTATTATTATTATTATTATTATTATTATTATTGTAGTAGTCGTTACGTAGGAAATCAATTTAAGAGCACCTTTATATTAAGTTTTAAAACTTCCACTAATCCTCCCAACAGCGAGGTCCTGAGATGTCTAAGATATGTTAAATAAGACCAGACAAACACAGGGAGGGTCTTCCAAAATTTTACTCATGTCTACATCCCACACTTCGTTTGTCTTTAGACACCAGCCATTTGACCAAACTCAAACCAACACTTCAAGTAGTGGCATAGAAAGTGAGTTCAGGATGAAAGTTTCCTTCTTAATAGTCTTTTCCTCTTCCTTTGCCTTCACTCGAATAGTTTTAAGGCTAGAGTACTCTCAAGCATTTGGTCAACACTACAAAGCCAAGGTCTCTTGCTGTACGATATTAAGGTCGCTGTATAGCTCATCGTTCCAACAACTGCGGTATTCGCCACTGAAAATACGCTAGGGATCATATATGTTCGGTATAAACTTTCTTTGTTCAAACTGGGAGGGAGTGGTTTATCTTTCAGTTTCCTAATCAGTTCAAAGTAGCTGGTCCTTAGGCATAAATAATCGTTTACAACTTCAAGGTTAAGATTACTAATTCGTCTCGTTCTCATTCAAAAACAGACCAGTTCGCTTCGCTTTTTTTTGTCTAATCTGTAGAAAACATAGCTGACAGCCCTATTATTGGAACAAATAAGATCAGATCATAAGCTCCTTGTGGATATGCTCAGACTTTTATTGGCAAAGATGCGACGTCCCTGCAATCTAAGCCGGATTGTTTCAGGATCTTACTGTTAAAGAGGAAATTGAATTTAAGATATGAGTTGTCGAAATCATTCTTTTATCAGTGATTTTTAAGAGAGATTTTTTTATTTTATTTCAAAAACCTTTTTTTCAATAGACTATTACTATTCGTCTTATTTTCCGCTATGAATTCATATTTATTTCGTAAATTTCAATTTCTAAGATAAACCTAGAAAAACATTAAATTCCGAGTTATGCTCATTCAACATTCAATAAACGCATCACTAACATATACGCCGACTTCAGTCACCTCGCAAATTCCTTTTGGGATTTACCTTCTCGGCGAACACGTGTGATGCCGCAAGTTTAATGGTTGAAAAAAAAAAGTTGTATTTGCATAAAACAGGAGAAAAAATTAATTGTGTTTTTGTGGTGAAATCCATTTATTTATTTTTTTTGTTTTTAAACAAATACAAATTAGCAGTGAAAAAGTATGGCAAGAGAAATTGGCTCACGTCGACGTTAATTAACCCAGTCAGTCAGCGGGTAAATGTGTCACGAAGAATATAGGTAAATATGTATACTTATGTGCGAAAATTATATATGCGTGTAAATGTGATTAAGTGTAATATATACATATATATATTTATATATTGTATGTGCAAAAATGGTTTTGGAGGTGTGAACTGCTCCGTTTGAGTGCTAAGACCCTAAGACTTAGATATAGTTGAAAAAACTTCTGTTCCCAGCCTTTTTTAATTCTCTTTTCTTAGCAAAAAAAAAAAAAAAAATATATAAATAATAATAGTAATAAAAATTAGTCCATTTTCGACTTCTAATATAATTTTATTATTTTCATTTTGCTACATCAAAGCCAAAATAAGGGAAATGATTGACAGAAAAAAAATTGTTTATTGGAATATTAAAAGATTCGGATAATTTTGCTGTTTATTTTATTTCGATGCACCCCGCTTATTATTGGGTACTTTCCTTCTCATCACTGAATATATCCACCTTTCATAAGACGAAACTTTTGCATATCCATCTGGTCTGCCTGAACCACAAGAAGTATCAGTAAAACTGGCAATACCAATAAGAAAGTTCCGGTAAACTGCAGGACCACCATCATCACCATCACAAAACCCGTTTCCTGAAAATTTGGCCAGACACAGCAATCCATCATCAGCAAAGCCTTCATATTTGGCACACAGTTGTGCACTCAAGACGTAGACCAATCTGGTATACATAAGTTTTGTTGATAGTGGACCACCTTCACGTATACGTCCCCAACCGGAGATAAGAACCGATTGATTGGCAGGCACTTCATTCGTAGCAATCGGTATAGCTTGTATGAGATCGGTAAACTCTAGTGGTTTTTTCAGTTCCACTACAGCAATATCATTAGTGAACGCATATTCCGGATGTACGGTTACATTGCTTACTTCGCTAATAACACCGTCTTCCATGCGATTCACAGACCCAGCTTGCACGGTGATATACTTTACGGGTACACTGCAGGAAATTTGGAAAAATAAATACAATTCACACTTGTTTTAAACCCATATTTTACCCAAATACACAATGTGCTGCAGTTAGGACATGACTTTCACCGATCAAAGCGCCACCACAGGTATGTTGCCCGCCTAAACGTATGGATACTTGATAGGGGAATTGACCACTGGCGGCAAGTTGACCGCCTATTATACGTGGCAGGGGTCTAAGGTTGGATGAGTCCTCTATGGCCGCAGCCACCACGAAAGTGCAGAAGAGGAGAAGTTTCACGAAACACTTTTCACGCGCCATTACCAGTTCTAAAATTTCAACTAAAAAACAATGCTATGTGACTCGGGGTTTTGTGAAATTTATAGAGAAAAGTGCAATTAAAAAGTAATTAGGACAAGAAAAAATTAAACAATTAAACAGAAAATGTAATAAGACTAAATAAACAAAATAACATAAAATAAAAAGAATTAAAAAAAATTAATTAACAGAAAGCAAATCAAAATAAAAAAATAAGTAAAACGAAATAAAATAAAATAGAATAAAATACAATGAAATAAAAAATAAAATTAAATAAGATATAATATAATAAAATAAGATTAACTAAAATAAAAACAAAATAAAATATAAAAAATATAATATAAAATTAAATTAAAAAAAATAAAATAAAATAAAACAAAATAAAGCAAAAATAAAATAAAATAAAATAAAATAGAATGAAATAAAAAATTAAAATAAAACAAATTAAAATAAAATAAAATAAAATGAAGTAAAATAAAATAAAATAAAATTAAATTAAATTAAATTATATTAAATTAAATTAAATTAAATTAAATTAAATTAAACTAAATAAAAATAAAATAAAATAAAGTAACATAAAATAAGATAAAATAAAAAAATAGAATAAAAAATAAAATAAAATATAATAGAATAAGATAATATAAAATAAAATAAAATAAAATAAAATAAAATAAAATAAAATAAAATAAAATAAAATAAAATAAAATAAAACAAAATAAAATAAAATAAAATAAAATAAAATAAAATAAAATAAAATAAAATAAAATAAAATAAAATAAAATAAAATAAAATAAAATAAAATAAAATAAAATAAAATGAAATAAAATAAAATAAAATAAAATAAAATAAAATAAAATAAAATAAAATAAAATAAAATAAAATAAAATAAAATAAAATAAAATAAAATAAAATAAAATAAAATAAAATAAAATAAAATAAAATAAAATAAAATAAAATAAAATAAAATAAAATAAAATAAAATAAAATAAAATAAAATAAAATAAAATAAAATAAAATAAAATAAAATAAAATAAAATAAAATAAAATAAAATAAAATAAATAAAATAAAATAAAATAAAATAAAATAATATAAAATAAAATAAAATAAAATAAAACAATTTTAGATAAATTATATAGAAAGTTATAATAAAATAATTTTTGTCGGCTGAAATATAACTTTCATCACTTTTGCATTGCAATATTGAACAGTAAGTGGTTGTCTATCGTCGTTTGAAAAACACGGGGCTTTATTTTCAACTCCGCAACACCGTGCAGTATCGTCTCATTGACGGCGACATCGACCGCAGGGATACTACCCTAGAATGTCAGGGCATAGCTATCCGGTTAGGCGATGCCGAGCTCGAAATATTTGATATATAGATTCCTCCTGTTACGAGTTGCTCAATTGGATAAAGCCCTGATATAGGTGCGCCACTCAGAGGTGAAAACCGTTTGGTTTTGGGTGACTTTAACGCGCATCACGATCTGTGGCATTCTAGCCTGTCAAAAGACCGTAGAGGAATGGAGCTGGCGGAACAGATAGGCGATTCGACATTTTGTATAATGAACGAAAACATCCCCACCAGAGTTGGGGGTAATTGCCAAAGCTCGCCCATAAAAATTGCGAGTGCTGGTCTGTTGAACAGTATGGTCTGCACAACAGACAGTCTGGCGAACTATACTGACACTAGCATCGGACCACTTACCCATACTCATCTCGAGTGACAGACCTCCCGACTTTGTTTCCGCGGATCACCGGACATTTGTTAACTTCAAAAAAGCTAAGTGGACCGGTTCAGTGCTCAGACGTCACTTCTGGTGAACGTTCCTTGCGTAAGATCGTTGTGACCGCTGCCGCCCGCTTCATCCCGGCAGGTCGAATTGCGGAAATCCGCCCCAATTTCCCGACGGAAGCGGCGGTTTTCAGCGTGACATCGTTCGTAACTTCGATCCCGGGAATCCCCTAATCAGGGACTTAAACGCAGAGATTCGTGCTGTAGTGAACAACCACAAGCGGAAAAAGTGGAAGGAGCACTTAAGGTCCTACAACCTCTTCTCAGGGGCAACCAAGCTCTGGGCTACCCTCAAGTCGCTGTCTAACCCGACGAGACGCGATGACCGAGTGGACCCGAAGAGATGCGTGAGCTACTTCAGCCGACTCTTTACACTGCATCCTTCGGTAGACAAAGCGAAACGACATGTAACCCGCCGTTTGCGCAAACTGCCAAACTCCAGTGCGACGCTTGATTTCTCCAGGGAATAGGTTCAGGGGGTCATCAGAAAGGCGAAAGCGAGCTGCCTCGACTCGGACGCTTCACCTCAAATATCGCTAGTCTAAGTGAAAGAGTATCCGCAGAACCTAATGTGTCTATTTCTCGACTTCCTCGAGAGTTGAGACTTTCTTACGGTACATCATAGTGTATTTTGCCATGTAAAGTCCAGCTTTAGTTCAGTGGTCGAAGCCAGATAACCACAACGTCTTACATTTGTACATCGATTGCGTAAAATTTTCACATACTGGGCTCCGAGAATCATCAAATGATTGAAGAGTGGCCATTACATCTGAGAAAACCTTCTGTCTTGTTCGCTCTTTGAACTGGAGGTTTAATTGGACCTAACTTCTTTGAAAGATTTTCGCTACTCTTATTTAAAGATATTTTGTTTTAATAATTTTTTATTTATTTTTTAGTATACCTATTGTAATTTATAGCTTTTATTTAAGTACTTGTTTTTTATTTAATTTTAAATTTTTTTTTAATTATTTAAAATTTTTTTTTAATTATTTAAAATTTTTTTTTTAAACTTCATCTAAAATTATTTTTATAAGAAATACTTTTTCTCTGCAAAAACTTTTTTTAATTAAAAATGTTTCAGGATAATCGTTAAACTTTTGTTGGCCTACATGTTGCACCCAGAAATCTTTTATACTTTAAAAATCCACCACTGCAGGAGCGATATTACGTTGAAAAATAATTTAAACAAAATATTTGAAATGCTATGCAGAAATTTTTTTTATTGATTTGAAAGTTTCAATTAGGAAAATCCAAGTTTTTGTTTTAGCCAGCGGTTGTTTTACCTAAATCCGAGTTTTGAACCAACCAATTCCTGTAGTAAGACACCTTGGTATAACCATCTGGCTTAGCAGAACCGCAACCATTGGTATTATAACTGGCAATGCCAATCAGCACACCCCTGTACACAGCCGGTCCACCATCGTCACCATCACAGAAACCATTATTATTACCCGGTTTAGCAAGACACAGAACGCCAGGGTTTAGCGGACCAGATTCACGGGCACACTGTTCATTGCTCAAAGTTTTTAGCGAGCGGCTATATTGTAAAGTATCGGAGAGAGGACCGCCATCACTGATGCGACCCCAACCAGAAATGGTAACCTGCTCACCAGTTGACACTTCCAGAGCAGCCAAGGATATTGGTTGAATTTCACCGGTGTAATTAACTTTCTGCTTCAATTTGAGCAGCGCAATATCGTTATCGAAATAAAAGTCAGGATGGGGAATGACACGATCTACTTGTACGTTAATACCAGATGTAGAGCGATTAAGAGAGCCAACTTGTACCTGAAGGAAATCGGCTGAAATACTGAAAGTATAAAGAAATTGGTGAAATTGCTGCAAGTGTGGTGAGAAACGAGTTCGGCACTGCCTTACCTGGATACGCAATGTGCCGCTGTGACGACATAACATTGAGAGATCAATGCACCACCACAAGCATGTTCATTACCAACACGTACCGATACCTGGTAGGGGAATTGACCTCTGGCCGCAAATGAACCGCCGATAATGCGTGGAATTGGTCGCACTGCCGCCGAATCATTTTCCTGCGAAATGACCTCAGCCACCAAACAGATGAGTATGAGCGCTTTTGCGAGTGAATTTCTATTTTGCATTTTGCCTTTGACTATCTTCAAATGTCTTGAATATGCCCAGTGTGCTGGTGGCTTATATATACCTAGATGGGCATGCATGAGCAGCCCACCGGCCACCGCACTGCGCAGTGCAGTAAAATGTGCTGAGAAGACTCATTAATAAGTAATTAAGTAAATCTTACAAAGTTGTGTGCTCAAAAGCAATTATCTATGCACATAAATTATATCCAGTTGTCAATGCTTTAATTTGTGTTCTTTGCTTGTCCTAAATTAAAGCTTCAACTGCTGAATTTTGCTGGCGTTTTCGCCTGCGAGCAGGAGCTTCAATTTAAAGAAACCAGCATCTGGAAGGTGGGGTCAGCTGAGAAGTCTATGTAAGTGCAAAAAGCTTCTGGCGCACGACTAAGATCGGACCAAACATCTTCCGCGTTCCGAACACACAACCCTTTGGAGGCGAGTCATCATCGCCCTCTGAGGAGTGCGATGGAAAGAACAAGGACGAAAGAAAATATGTGTTGGATTTGCAGTTGGAAGGGGACTCCGTCGCCGGGTCTTGACTTTCACTCTGGTAGATAAATGCCTCGCTGCAATCCCAATCAAAGCGAAGTTCTTCAAATTATCGTTGCGTCAACGCCCCGGCAATCGAGGAAGACGCAGTGAGTAAAGACGAAAGTGGTGACCACATGACGACATCAAAGCGGCCCCTGACGCTTTCAACGCTTGTGTGAGTAAGAAAGCTATCATTGGCATAACAAGATCGATCATGTTGGTGTAGACGGCCGATACGTCTCCAGTATTTTTGACGTACGTGATCCAAAATGGACTTGGAACCGTCCCTGTGCAGCAAAGAACGCCCGTTAATAACCACAAGTGTGGCTCGACGTCAAAAAACTGCAACCACAACAGACAACCGAACGGGTTTCCACTCGATTTGCACTCCCCCTCACTGAGAGCTCTAATCAGAAACGAGGTATAATTGAACTGTGAGGCGGTACTTCAAGCTGCAAATGATATGATAGGGATTGCCGTGCTGCAGTAGAGAAAAAAGCCTACCTCACAACACAGCGATCGTGCAGGGTGGGATAACTACCGAGAGCTGATAAAATAAGCAAGACGCATGAGGAAACTAAAAAGGAAAGAGGCTAAAATGGGTGAGTGTGAAGAGTTTGAGGAGTTGGCCGACAAGAGTAATGCCTAAAAATTCTACAAAAAGATGAGGTGATGTACAGGAGGTTTCAAGACTGGAGCAAACTCTTTTGGGACCAATAGAGGTGATCTAGGGACTCAAACTCAGTCTAAATTGAATTTTTGAAAAGAGCACTTCTCTGATTAGCAGTAAATATGGGGCATCAGGAGACGTCAAGCCGACTTTCCGCCCATCCATGCTGATGGAGCATTGTAGGACTATAGCAATAGCCGGTTGGGTTAATCAAATACGGCGGCGAAGAGCTGACAAGATCCATGCAACTGGTTCTTTGTGGAATACGGTCGGAGGAAAGCATGCCCGACGCATTGGCACCAATAACAATGTCAGCCTTGAAATCCAATGCCGAATCACACTTGCCAACAGGTCTTACTTTGGATTGAGCAGGCTATTGAGAGATAAGGGACTCTTTCTTCGAACAAAGATCAAACTCTACAAGTTCTACGTGATTTCCGTCCTGATATGGTGGTATGGAAAATCGTAATATCTGCACGGCGGCCTTGAGGGTAGCGTCGGCATACCGCACATTATCAGGTGAAGCTATAGCTGTAATAAGGGGAAGCGTTCCCGAAAAGAAAAGAGACTTGATACTAAAAAAAAAATGAGGAATCAAGTATGCACTGTCAATACAAATAGAGAGAACACAAGGAAAGAAACCCTGACCCAGTGGCAAGCCCAGTGGAAATAAGGAAAGCATGTTTGTGGATCCCATCCCAAAAGAACTTCTCCAGCTTGGAGTTCAAGAAAGAATCGAGCCAATTTCTGATACCCTGTTCTGAAGTGAAGCGTACTCCGGTGAGGGCATTCTGCATAGATCTGAACAAGTGGTAATCGGAAGGTGCTATGTCTGAGTTATAAGGCGGGTGAGGTAGAACGTCCCACCCATCCACAGTTTTCCAAATAGTTTTTAACTGGCCTTGCAACATGTGGCCGAGCGTTTTCGTGATGAAAAATTATTGATTCGTGTCTGGACGCATATTCTGTTCGTTTTTCCGCGATGGCCTTTTTCAAACGAATCAATTGTTTTCGGTAGAGGTCTCCATTGATCGTCTGACCCGATTTCAATAGCTCATAATAGAGCATACACTTGTGGTCCCACCTAATACATAGTACAATATAACCTTGGCACCATGGATATTCGGCTTTGCCGTGGATGTCGATAGTTGGCCGGGCTTCACATACGATCTCTTGTGCTTTGGGTTATCATAATGAATCCATTTTTCATCGCCAGTGACAATCCGATGCAAAAATGACTTCTTTTGGTGGCGTTGAAGCAACATTTCCGACATGCGGAATCGTCGTTCGACGTATCTTGGCTTTAATTCATCAGGCACCCAATTTCCAAGCTTCTGGATGAATCCTAATGATTTTAATCATCTCGAAACGGTTTCTTGATCAACTCCTAATACTTTTGTAAGTTCTTCTTGCGTCTGGTTCTTATTAAAGTAATGAAGAAGAACTCCCCGCAAAAACACTTTTTCTGGTACAAATTTCGACATTTTCAAATGAAAAAAATGAAACAAATTGTTGTTCACGCTAAAACAAATGACGTCTACTGAAGACGACGCGAAATGACAGTACCTTTGAAATGAATATAGCCACAGATGAACACGACGCGAAATAATACTAGTAGAGCCCTCTCTTAGAAAACCGCACGACTTAATGCATACACCCAATAGGAAGAAGAAGAAGAGCACGAAAACTGGGCAATATTAGCTTGCGAGATATTGCTCGATCTAAATTCTGGCCTAACTTATTTTGTCTCTTTTCTCTCAATTTTTTTTAATTTTTTTCATTTTTTAAAAAAGGTGAAATGTGATGAACTCCTTTCAAACGTTTTCCATTTTCACTTTAAGAAAATTACAGCTATCAATTTCAGTAACCTCAACTCTTATCTATTATAGTAGCATTTGATGAATCACCACAGCTTGATGTTTATCTAAGTGTATATGTGTGCGTGTCAATATGGGATGCTGACGCTGTATTGTCTGCAATGACAAGTGTGACGTCATCGAGTGCTTTTTGCTACAATGCGGCATTGAGAAAACATACAATTACATACAAATATAGTAAATATAAATTTTAACGCAGACATATATACATATACATACTTACATACATACGTATATATATATATATATATATATATAGTATATATGTATGTGCAAGCATTTAACTATAAAAATGAGTTTTTGCCCTGACCAGCAGTTTTCTTGCAACTTTTGGCGGCACTTCAGGCGAAATGCATATTTACAATATATTATATGTATGTATGTATGTTTGTATGTATGTTTACATGTACATATGTAGGTAATGCAATTACACAGCGATGGCCAAAAACTTGAGTTGAAAACGCATTTTGCCACATATATGAATGTATTATAATAATATAAATAAGTATACAACACATAAGCAACATTTTACAACAATAGCAAACATGAACACAAGCGCAACAACAGAGTAGCAGAGCGCAGCAAAGGGAAAGTAAAAAACGCAGTGAAAAAAAAGTGACAAGCTGCTTTAGCCAAAGAACCCAAAGGAAAGTAGCGAATTACGAGTAAAGCAAAGCGAAGTGTAGTGAAGTGAAGTGCTGGAGGAGCGAGACAAAAAGGACATAAACAAGACAGGCAAAATTTAATGTTGGCTAAATGCCAAAATGCTACAAGGATAAATGCAAAAAGTTACAGCCTCTTTTACAACTACTACTATTTTATTGGTGTTGTTGTTGCTGCTGCAGTTGTTGCAGTTGGTTTTGCCGCTTTTGCCATGTCCTTACTAGGAGGCTACAGTTTTTATTGTTGTTGGTCTCCTTGTCAAGCTTGCTGTTGTTGTTGTTACTTTTCTTACTAGGCTGCACGTTGCTACTGCTTTTGTTGTTGTCTTTTTCCGCCGCACGTTGCTAGGTTACTTGTTGGCACTTTCATTGCAGTTAAACCATCGACTTTCTTTTGTAGAATTTTTTTTTTTTTTTAATTTTTATTTTTACATTATTTTTTCACTTTTCCACCTCCCCACCCCCCACTCACGCCATTTGCCTGTCGTTCTGCGATTTTTTTTATTCTTTCTTTACTGATTTTCGGAGTTTAAATGCTTTGCAAGAAATGCCTGTGGCAAAAAATGCGCCAAATGCCTGCATAAGGCAAGTGAAAGACGATTGCTCGACGCGCGTGTGCCTGTGTGTGTGCCTGTGAGTGTGTGTGTGTTTGTGAAATTACAGTAGAAGGATAATACAGCAGGAATGTAATGCAATCACTTGGCACTTTCTTACTTATTTACCTCCACTCAAAGACGTCGACGTTGAGAGTACAAAGCACACACACACACACATATATATTTATATAAAACTCGAATATACTTTTACAAGGGCACTGGAGGAATGTGAACACCCTGTTGGCAATGAATTAAGCGAATAAGGCTGATTGGGAAGTAGATTTCAATGGCTGCTTCTAAATTCTGAGAAGCACTTCGAGATTCGATAAATTTCGACCCGATCTTTACTCCTAATAACTCGCTCTTTCTCTATTTTAAAAAGAAAACAAGGAGCTCCATTTAAATCTGTGCTGATATTTTTTCAAAACAAATGTAGGCATCTAGAGTTTTTTCTAGACCACCTTCGTGCAGCTGATGGACTTTTTTGAGGCGCTTCTATTTCATTTCAGAAATGCACTCGGAGGTCTTGACCTTGCCTACTGAGGGGCTACCTCATTTAATTACCGGAACGGAACCTAGCAAACCACGTTTGTGCTACACGTTCGTTTACAGTATCGGGACCATAAATTAAATTAATTAATTCAGCCGCTTTGGCTGCCTTGATCGAAGAAAAATTGTAAAATGTAGCGAATTTTCTCTTTGCTGGTGTCCATCTTTGACGAGCGCTCACAACGTACTGAGTCAACCAATCAAAAACTGTCAAAGATAAACTTTTAGCGTGAATAAACATGTTTTTAGAGCCGTATAGTATGATATGATGCGACACGCAATCTAGTACTATGGACAATAACGCCATCTCTTAGATAAAAACCGAACGAAATTTTTACTTTACCTAATATTTATAAATCTTTTGGTATAAAAAAGCATTAAGTCCAGTACATTGAACCAGAAGTTGTTGTTATATAAATTCTTCTTAAGCATTTGCAATATAGGACTTGTGCCATGATCGGCTGGGGTAACCTGAGGATCTATCGTGGAATGTACATCAAGGATGGATAGGTTCTGGATGAAGGAAATGAGAGTGATTCGGTCAGCAAGCAATCAACTCATGAATGATTGGACCACAGCTGTTATAGAGCAGAAACTGTCTAAAGATGACAAAAAAAAGAAAGTTTTGCTGTAAGCGATTTTATAGGAATACAGAAACCCCTCCTTCCAACTAGTTGCGTCCCATAGCATGTTGAGCTGCCATGTGTATGAGGACTCGAATTGCAATATCTCAACTTGAATGATTTCTTTCAATTAATTCTTGAACATAATCAGCTATATCTCCTCTCAGATTTGTCCAGTTGAACTTTTTATCTTTTAAGAAATATCACTTTTAAACGAGTTTCAAAATATCAGCTGAAATAGAATAGACATTGACCGAAAAAAAGAAAGGAACGTCCATATATTTTTCAGGTTAGGGTCGCAGCGACTAAAATCCAACAGTCTCTTTACATCACAACAACACAGATTTTATGCCTGTCGCTTTCGCGCAACATTATTTTTAATTAATAAACAACTTTCCCAGAATTCTGTGAGATTTTCCTCCAGCTCTAAAATTTTTTATTCATTTTCAATCATCAATAAATCGAAAGAGAATTTTTCCAAAAATTTCATTGAAACTTAAAAACTTTACGAATAATTTTTGTAAAAATCATTAAAAGTGAGCAGTATAAAAGAAATACTTAGGGAGATGTTACCATGCCCTTCATTCCACTCTGACCGGCTCAACACCGGACTACTATCCATAAGAAATCATAGCTTCCGATATCGGAAAGTCCTCTTTTACAGTATTATTTTACTCCTCTTATAAAATCAGTATTTCAACAAATTAACTCGAAGGAAGGCGGCTGCAAAAACCGAAGGGTTGGCATTGCGTACTGCTTTTCCTAAGCCCACTGCTCCGATTCGATCAACAACTAAAATAATAAAAAATAATTTTTCTCATTGAGGTCGCTCCTCGGTAGGGAATCTAAAGCTCTTCGAGTTTATTTATGATGCATCGGATATTCGGCTTCTCGTAAAAAATCCATCAGCCGTTCGGAGGCGGCTTAGTATAAACTGTAGGTCTTTCCATTTAGTTGGAAAAACATCAAGACGAAAAAAACTACAAATTGGAGGAGGAGCCCGGCCGAAAATCGCTTCAGCGGTTACAAATACAAACAAAAAATAACTGAGCTAACTATGAAAGAAGTCGAATTTTGCGTTAAGATGAACCCAAAATATTATAATAATGTTGATGTTGTTATGAAGCAGGCAACATCAATCTCATTTATTGAGGTCATCAAATATGGTGGTCCAGGAAAGCAGCTATTTCGACGGGACCAGAGAGAGAGTGCCTTTTAATTCACACATAAAGAGGTGGATAGTATCATGAGGGGTCTCATCGCATGTGGGACATACGTTTGGCATGTCGGGAAGCACTCAAGCAGGCTGCATGCCTCTTAATGTTGCGATCGACCACAACACATGTGGGCTGACATATCTATTCCGAGGTTTCAAAAGAGGAGCAAGATGCATGTGCAGCAAAAGCAGAAAGAGGCCGAGATGCTTGAGTATTAGGAGCTTGAAAAAGTAATAAGAAAAAAATTCTACGAAAAGATGCGGCTAGGATTTTCAAGACCAGAACAGAGCCTTGTAGTAACCAGAGACAGTTAAACTGCAATACACGGAGAAGGTGAGGCTGGTATCCGATGGAACAGATGTTTCAATACCCGGTTATAAACAAGTTTGAGTAGCAATTGTGCGCTTGAAAAACACCAAACAAATTGAAAACACCAAATCGGCGATGCCCGGTGGACTGGCGGTCGAGCTGTTCAAATGCGGCGTTGAAGAACTGACAAGGAGCATGCTTCAGCTACTTTGCAAAATATGTTTGGGTGAAAGTATGCCTGACGATTGGAGTTTAAGTGTGCTCTACCCAATGCACAAAAAGGGTGAACCCGTAGGCTACGGCAATAACCATGGGACATATAAGGACCTATCGATCGCATTGTGTGCAAGACTAAAGACCACCGTCAACAAATTAATTGATACTTATGCCGTGAGCTCTGCTTTTTCCAGATAAGATGGATAAAGAAGTGAGATATATGAGCCTGATAGTGAAAGAGTACTAGACGAAATATCTCCTGTCTCAGAAACGAAGAGAGCTCGCATTCTCGACCCGGCTTCCCCTTCACTGTCGACAGTCATAACTTTGGAGTCATAGATAACTTCATCTATCCTGAAACCAGCTTTGACAACAATATCAGCCTGAAAATCCAACGCAGAATTACTCTTACCAACAGGTACTACTATGGACTGAGCAATTGAAAAATAAAACCCTCTCTCGACGAACAAAGATCAAACTCTACAAGTTCCTCATCATTCTCATCCAATGGACCAAGGATTAAGGCAACATCTGATGAGTTGGGGTCTAGAATTTTCGGGGGAAATGTTTTGCAGAGCAAGCCCTACACTCCGTTGGAAAGACCTGTTGGAAAAGGTGTGATGTCCAATTGGCACCAAACAGTGAAAAAAAAAAATTTATATCGTGCTGTTGTTACCTCAGCTATAATCGCCTTAGCGGTGTCTACGCCAGCTAAGAAGACAAGTACTCGTATATATTATACATACATACAAACAAATTTATTGAAATAAAATTTCCTAAAGGGCAACCCCGAATAGGCTAAAGAAAATTGCATTAAACAAAACTTTTACTTAAGCATCTAGGCGTCGCTAAAATTACGATTTCTTGCATGAATTGTTTATACCAAATTGAAAATTGTTGCCAAGACACGTCTGCTGCCACCGATTGTAAAATACAACGTTGAAAGTTTCTTAATAGAATAACAAAATAGGCCATGCAATCGAGCTGAGATGAAGTGAAGTGAAGTGAAGTGAAACGGCAGTAAAAAAAGACTCTTCCGATGGGCAGAGGTTAAGGCAGTGGAGGAAAAGCAGTAGAGTAGAAAACCAACGAGTGACAGTGTTAGCATTAGCCGAATCCTTGGCTGTGATTGTTTGCCCGACCGTTTGCAACATCATTATTTTCCTTTTCACTTGCAGTTTTTCTTACGCTTTTTTCTCATTCTTGTTTGCTGCCTGCTCTATGTTGTTGTTGAGGAAATTTGTTGGTTGTTGTTGTTGCCGTTGGCCGTTGGTGGCCTGTACTTGGCTTATGAATTAAATAAACTTGTTTAAAAATCTCTGATTTTTATCGAATTGCCGAATCGACATTGCAATGCATAGCGAACAGTAGGCGGTGGAGGATGGCTCATGGGTGGTGAGTGGTGAGTGTTGAGTGTTGAGTGGTGAGTGGTGAGTGGTGAGTGGTGAGTGGTGAGTGGTGCATTGTAAATTTCTGTGGTAAGCCACTTGAGTGCGCGTTGGCAAAAGGTCATTTATATTATTTGCTACATACATAATCTCGTACGCTTGTATGTATGCATGTAAACACATACTTATGCGGCAATGTTTGTGCATGTTTGAGTGCCAAATTACACAAGCTGCTAATTAAAGTAATTAATGACTACGAGCAGGTTTTGGTCAAATTGAATTTGATAATTACATATTATATTTTACACACATTTATTGTATATATACATTTGGACATAAAAAATTGTTGAATTTTTATTGTTGTAATTTACATTAATTATGTTGAAATTAAATTTTGAGAAAAATATTAAATTAAAAATACATTTATGCAACGATATAATAGAAAATCTTAATATATAAAATTTAATGTTTGTTTGATAGTGACGCTAAGGCTCGAGAACGGCTGGAGCAATCTTGAGGAAATTCTCAGAAGTTGTTCGTTGAGGATCTGGGAAGATTTAGAAATAAAAAAAACCTTATATTGGGTGTATGCATTAATTCGTGCGGTTTTCTAAGAGCGGGCTTTACTAGTATTATTTCGCATCGTGTTCATCTGTGGCTATATTCATTTCAAAGGTACCCTCATTTCGCGTCGTTCTCAGCAGATTTAATTTGTTTTAGCGTGAACCACAAATTTGTTTCATTCATTTGAAAATGTCGAAATTTGTACCAGATAAAGTGTTTTTGCGGAGAGTTCTTCTTCATTACTTTAACATGAAGAAAAGTGCTACCGAAAGCCATCGTATTTTACTGGACGTTTATGGTGACCATGCTTTAGCCAAACGAACGTGCCAAAAGTGGCAATTTCGACATAGACGACGGATAATGACCCGGTCAGGCAAAAAAATGTCAAGACGAAGAATTGGAGACATTGCTCGACGCAGATGCATGCCAGACGCAAGAAGAACTTGCAAAAGTATTAGGAGTTGATCAAGCAACGGTTTCCAGATGATTAAAATCATTAGGATTCATCCAGAAGCTTGGAAATTGGGTGCCTTATGAATTATAGTCAAGAGACGTCGAACGTCGATTCTGCATGTCGGAAATGTTGCTTCAACGCCACCAAACGAAGACATTTTTGCATCGTATTGTCATTGGCGATGAAAAATGGATTCATTATGATAACCCAAAACGTAGGAGATCGTATGTGAAGCCCGGCCAACCATCGATATCCAAGGCAAAGCCGAATATCCTTAGTGGCAAGGTTATGCTACGTATTTGGTGGAACCACAAAGGTGTGCTCTATTATGAGCTATTGAAATCGGGTCAGACAATCAATGGGGAACTCTACCGAAAACAATTGATTCGTTTGAAAAAGGCAATCGCGGAAAAACGATCAGAATATGCGACCAGATACGAATCAATAATTTTTCATCAGCACAACGCTCGGCCACATGTTGAAAGGCTAGTTAAAAACTATTTGGAAAACTATGGATGTGAAGTTCTACCTCACCCGCCTTATAGCCCAGACATTGCACCTTCCGATTACCACTTGTTCAGATCAATGCAGAATGCCCTCACCGGAGTACGCTTCACTTCAGAACAGGGTATCAGAATTTGGCTTCATTCTTTCTTGACCTCCAAGCCGGAGAATTTCTTTTGGGATGTGATCCACAAGCGGCCAGAAAGATGGGCAAACATCGTAGCTTCCGATGGGCAATACTTTGAACATTAAATGTATAACAATTTTTTCACAATAAAGTCTTAATTTTCGAAAAAAAAACCGCACGAATTAATGCATACATCCAATACTTTTTCTGAAGAAAAGTCGGAAAATTCCAAGAAGTGACTTTTTTCCATATAAAATTTTTTTTAAATTTTTTATTTTAATAGTTTTTGTTTAGTCGAACAGTTTTCGTTTTCTTTCCGCCAAACTCCTCCTGTATTTATCTTTCGATTTCCTTGAAATTCGGTGCATAGGTGGCATTTTTGCTTAGTTAAATGAGCAGGAAAACTACTCTTCTCTCCGGGAAGTGGACCAATGTCAATGGTTAAAATAAAAATATTGTATTCCCACAAGTATTGAGTGAACAAAGTTAAGATAAATTGCCGACAAATTTAATCCCATATTTAATTTTTCATAAATTCAATGAGTATCTGCGACAGCGAAACAATGTAGCTAGTCATGTAGAAAAAAATTTTTAAATTTTATTGAAATTAAAAACTCCGCAAAGCAAAAATTCTCGCTAATTATTTTTTTTTTGTGTTCGAAATAATTTAAGTACAATATATTCACTTTCAATTAAAGCTACCAGCTTCTGCGGCTGTGTTGCGAGCACGTGAGATTACCTAAGCTTTATTTTTATTGAATAATAACTGAGTCACTAATGTATTTCCACTTTTCTTCTGTATTTATCTTTACACTAACTACTGGGGCAATTTTTCAATGTCAACTTTCTTTGTTATCATCTTTTACATTGTAACAAAAGAACTAATTTTCTAAATTATAAATGTTATATCATTTTATATTGGTCAAGTGAAAAGTCATACATTATTTTGGCATTAAATTGAAGATTTTTTTTACCATAAATAGAAATATTTATTTATTATTTTTTGCCACATTGAAGGTAATGTCACCATAGAAACCGAAAACCTTGTATCTATTGGCAAAAAGTAAGCGAAATCAATAGCAGACTATAAGGTGAATGCATTTGAACCTCTAAACTAAGCTCTTCGAGTTTCTGCCGAACCACTACCGATGTGTGTGGTCTAGCATTGTTCTGATGAAACTTAATTCAGTTGCCAACTGGACACTTCTGGGCGATTGCTTCCTTCAGACCGTCTAATTTCTGACATTACAGGTCCGAGTTAAGAATTTTACCTAAGTAGAGAGCAGCTCATTTTGGTTGATTACTTGACAATCGCACTAAACACACAACATAACTTTCTTGGCCGTCAATCCTGGCTTGAAGGCCTGCACTGATCTTCGACCACGAGCGTTTTCGTTTGTTGTTTCGTTGCTGTAAGTGATTCACTTTTCATCGTCAGTCCCCATGAGGAATAGGCCTATTTTGTAGCGATTCACAGATGGAAATTTGCTCCATTAGACTTTTTCTGGGTAACTCATGCATCCAGGCTTTCTCAAGTGATTCCAAACTGATAATCAGACTCGACGATTTCCATTTTTTTTATCGAAAGCTTTCGACAATTGGAATGAATGATTATAAAAACTGCCAATTATTTTTCATAAGTATTTTTTTGAAGCTCATAACTCAATTAGTTTAGTGGAATTTTTAAAGAGCAGTGTACATAATGTCGTTAAATTTCGTAATTTTCTAATATACTGTATACCTAGGCAAATGTATATAAATGCCAATTTAGAGAAATAGTTTCAAAAAATGCCACTGAATGAAAAATATTCAACTTTTTATGGTTAAGTAATCCAAAAAATTCGAGCATGAATTTAGGTAGATGTCTTCGCTGGGTTGTAAGCAAAGCTCCTAATTGTAGGCAGCGTTTTTAGTTAATTTGGTTATGTATACAGTATATAAAACGTTGCATATATTTTAGGCGTTGTAAAGACAACATTTTGTTTTGTATTTATGAAGAATTGCGGTTTCTGGTTTTTTAGATTATTTTCATATAAAAAAATTAGCTTACATTTCAACGTCCACTCTCAAACAACTTTGAATATCATAAAGCTAAGGGAATGAAAATGCATCTGCGAATAAACTAAGGTGACAAAAGCAATATTATTGCATTGTATATGTTATATATAGATTTTTTTTTATTATATGTATTTTTTATAAAATGACACTAAGTCACGTGCGCTTCTCCAAATGCAACGCAGACATGCATGAAATTGGCCTGCGCATGGACTACTAATATTTTCACAGGGGCATGAAATGTACGTAACTCAAAAGTAATGGAGAAAACTGAAGGAGCATTATTATTGAAATTTTGAAATAATATCTCGAAAAGTAGCAATTTTTACACATTTTGTAGTTGCGGTGTTTTTTCAAAGATGTTTAAAAAAACTCTAACGAAATGGCTATATTAAATCAAGGCGGGGAAAGGAACTATAGTCAAATATTTTAATTAATATTTGATTAATGCCAAACTAAATATTTTCATTGGTCAGTTTAATCGGAAGCAAGAAAATGGTAAACGCAGCGTGTTTTTTGGAACCAAATAAAGCTAATGTAAGGTCTAAGGTAGTTATTATTATTTTTCGTATATATTAAAATTCTTATCATCATTTTAAATAAATTAAAATTAAAGCTTTTTTTATTAAAAAGAATTATAAACATAAAACAAATATTTAAACCTTAATAATAACTGCATTAAAGGGAGAAACATTTTTTAAAAACTGCTATCCAGTTCTTAAATATAATCCATAACTTTTCAGATACTTAAAATTAAATTGGAAAATATTGCATTGATTTAAACCAATTTAGGTAGAAGACTTCGCTTAACAGTGAGCAAAGCTCCTAATTGTAGGCAATGTAATTTGTTCAATTTCTTTGCTTGTGATGCATGTTGATGCAAAGGGGATAGGTTTAAAGGGTAAATAAATAATTTTAAATTGAAATAAATTATAATAAAATGTTGAATAAACAACTAAATAGAAAATTCAATAAAGTTTTCCGTATTAACTTTTTTCTATATATGTAGATACTGATATCAAATTTTATGCCAGATGAAAAAATTTAGAGGGATGAAACTCTCTAACTATGAAAATATTTCATGCAGTAACCGCTAGTGGAAGTAGATGGAAGAGCAGGATCTCCACTTCGTTGGAAGGATCAAGTGCAGAGCGAACTGATTTCACCTAGGATTTCCAGCTGACGCCAAATAGCAAAAATAAAGGGAGAATGATGGAATATTGTTCGTTCGGCTACAATTACGTTACCTGTGGACTGTGGAAAAATTTGATAAACTTTGGAAAGTCTAAATTTATTTGGCAAATATTATTAGATTTATCAGTTATATGATTATACCCTTAGACTTTTTAAAATTTAGGATTTTTTATTCTTCTGCATTGGCCACCTTGCCTTATCGGGAAGGCTTAGTTAATAGTAATAGAAGCTTCCCAATGGGATTTCTCAATGATTTTGGAAATACCGAAAGATCTTTATAATTTTTATATCAGAAAAATTTTTTTTAAAACTCCCATTGTATTCAACGACACCCTCTTTTGACAAGGTGTGAGGACATCCATTTTGATTTCTGAAATGTGGGCAAGCATTGAGAGATAAATTAATACTCGAAGGAGTGTGGAAAAAAAATTTCTCAATGAAGTAAAGTCATTTATCAAAGCTAAATCATTGAGCCGATTGAGTAGTTCAGATCCGAGGACATGAATTGTTACTCCATCTAAAAGCATTGAAGAGAATAAAAAAGATTGGTACTGCATTAACTCCCAGGCGACATTTCAACCAACAACCGAAATTATAGAAAAATATTTTTTCTGGTTGCTCTGCATAAAAATCCAATGGCCGTTCGGAGGCGGCTGTAGATGCCTCGATTTTATTGGAAAGCATCAACAGGGTGACTTGTAAGACGGCAACGTAAATAATTTGTCAAAGCAAGAAACTAAAAATTACCGCAGGAGATCTCATTTGAGGCATTTAAATGCTCAAAAGTTGAGTAATTCGAATTAAAACGGAATTCCAAAAATGTGAAAATTTATTTTCTTTTCTACAAATTAGAAACGCTGCCTCTATTGAGACCCATCGTGTAATTTACGGTTGGTTAATCGGCTGTGGACCACCACTGTGTGCAACCACGTAATTGTGGCCTTCACACCTGCGATGAGTACGCAACAAACAAAATAAATCTGTAATTGATGCAAATGTCACTAGATTGACAACAGAATGCACACAAATGCACACACACACACACGCACATACACACACACATATAATACAAACACATACAATTACAACGACATAAATTGCTATTGCAATACATATACGCTACACTGCACAACAAACCGATTTCCAGTTGTCAGCAGCAGCTTTGACAAATAGAACAGCAACAACAACAACAACAACATGAATAGAAACACAAATACAAATATAAAAATAAAAAAATCAGCGAAAGCAACGACGAGGTGTCAATTGAAATTTGCACTTTTGCATTTCCGCATTATTTGCAACATGTTTTTTTTTTCTTTCTGCAATTGCATTGTAAGCACATTCCTGACGTGCCACAAACACACGCAAAGAAATTTATATAGCGCATAGATGTTTGTAAATATATCAATAATACTATACGAGTGTATATTTCCGAGGATTTAGCTGCGGACTTGGCAGCTGATGGCAAATGATGGATGTTATAGTGCAAAGAAATTTGTGTTAATGCAGGTGGAATAAAAAAAACTGACTTAGCTAACATAAGCAAAAAGCTGCAAATGAACTAGTTACAAACTACTTTCATACAAACTAGTCTGTCAATCACCATTCACGTTAACATACAAACAATTAAAATTTTTTAAGGGAAAACCTCTCACGAGTAGAAAGTGGTAAAATTTTTGTCTAAAATAGCACTGGTCCTTTACTAGTTCGAAATGGATAAGTTATGTTTTTAACAGGAATTGGTGTTAATAGTAAAAATTGACATTTAAGGAAATACCAGATAATAAATTTGACATAAAAATAATTGTAAAACTTTATATATGAAATAAACACGTGGCTTTCGTTTTTAAAAAAATAATAAATATTTTTAAGCATATGTTATTATTTTAAAAATATTCAAAAGTATTTTTAGCGAGTTTTTTAACACGGTTATAATAATGATGCTCAAAATTGGCAGACTTCTTTGTGAAAAATGTTGGCCCGGTACTAGTTTAAAAGAAACACATATATAAGCTAGTTCAGTTTCTAGTCAAAATTATTATAACGGCGTCTTCTGGCAGCGAGTAATGGAAACACTCGTCTCGCACTGGTTCAAAACGAACACCAAAATTACTAGTTCAGTTTAAAACCGAAATTTACATTATTTAGAAAAAAATTTAATAGACAATTTGGTTGACTGCCTTATTTTTAAATGGCGCTAGAGGACCAGAGAGGACATTTGTACGTACGTTAAAACACATAAACATTCTAGGGATTCTCATTTATGCTATTATTTTGAAATATTGTATATAAATTTTATGCAGCTAAAGAACATCTACATATAATACATACATATTTATATATTCTAAAGATTTGATATAAATATTTTTTGAGCTGTTTTAGCCACATTAAAAAATTAGAAAGATACCAAATAACTTTAAATGGATCAAGGATTAATATTTGTGCAACTAGTACCAGTTTGAAACATTTATGTACTAGTCCAGATGTAGTGATTTTCGGACCAGTTTAATAAAAGCGACTGTACACTTGGTATTAACCGCACAGTTACATACAAACACTTTTATTTGCATATTGATGTCAAATTCAATTCTAAATCGATTTCGGGATTCACACGCTGTCAAATGCGCTAAGTAATACACGTATGTCAAAGAATACACAAATATATAACCAGTAAGTATTGCTTCAAATGTAGCTGATTGCTTTGGGCAAACATGTGCAAGTACTATATAAGTACTTACGAGTATTTGTATGTTTGAAGAATGTTTGAGTTTAATTGGTAGAATGCTTTAGTTTAGTTTACTCATCTCTTTTTTTTTTGCCTTGATTGTAGCACTTTTTTGCCACAGAACTTCTGTTTACATACCCATCAACTACATATATATTGAATATATTAAATTAAATACGTACCTATATATATTTATCATAAAATCTACATAAGCACTCCCACCAGCATGACTTGTGCGTAATGAATATGACTCACATTTTTTATTGAATGTAAAATCACAAAACCAATGAAACCCAATTGTGACTGCGACGCTAATGTGTAAGTGTTGTAAAATGTCAGGTAAAAGTTTGCTCTACAACAAAAAGTGCATAAGGTCAAAGCTGGTTGGCTGGCTTGCTAGCTAGCCCTTTGCTCGGTGTCAGCAGGAAGGAAGGAAATGAATAGTATAATATGTGGTAAATTGCTAGCCGACAGGCACTTTGCCAATTTTTGCTTACACTACTACATACACTTCAATGTTATGTGTGTATGTATGTACAAATGCAACTATGTAATGTCACCTAAGAAAGCAGTTAACACTCTGAGTGCGCATTATTTATATAAATTTGCTTGGATTACTCAAAGTCCACTGTTTAGTAGTAATAAGAGAACAATTGAACAAGTCAAGATTTATAAAAATATATATGTTTTGTATTCGAAAAAATATATAATATTAATTAAAAATTTACTTTCGTGTGACTTCGACTTGTAGGTCATGATTTTTCCATAAATGAGTATAAAAAAGTATTTAAAAAAAAAAGAAAGAAATACTTCACGTTCTGCGTAGCTTGTGGATCCATATGAGTAGGCCGAGCTTGTCAAAACTCTTTCTGATTGTACAGTGCGTTCAGAGGAAAATATTTCTACTGTAGCTCAAAGTCTACTCGAACAGACATCAAAATCAACTCTGTTTGAAGGAAACTGAAAAACCACATATGTGACTGATGGCAACATTGATCCGTTTTTCTTCGAAATGTCGATCATTATCGGGCCATGCTCAAAGAATATATGTTTCCAACTGTTAAACAGAATGTCGTGGACGACGTGTAGTTTCAATAGAGCGACTCTGCGTGTCACACAGCCAAGGTAACAATCGATTGTTCGTGCTCTGAGACGGAAAATCGCATGCTAAGCTACAACGGCAGTGTAAACTGGATATCTCTCAGCTCCGTTTGGCTATGCTTTGTGGGGAGCTGTAAAGGAAAAGTGACGATTTATGACTTAAAACGTGCAGTTGAAGCCCTCATTGCAATCATAGCAAGCCACGCAATGGAAAATGCGTTGAGGAATTGGTACGACAGATGGAACTGTGATGACTCCTGCAATGCAAGCCGGGACGAACGTATGAAAGAAGTAATGCTACATTAGCTGAGACATTTAAATAAATATTAAATCATTAAAAAATATTAAATCATCTTTTTCTAGCCGAAATTAAAAGGCCACTGAGGCAGGGAACAGTTTCAGGAAAGAGGTGGATGATTCAGGAGCCTGCGACCTACCAGCCGAACTTGCAAAATCTAGGCAGATAAATCAAAAATAGGTGACGGAGTAAGCGGCGGAATTTATTTCGAGGAACTAGACCTCATACAACACTTTTGCTTTCAGAATATTCCATAATCTCCCTTTCCGATAGAGCCCACAGAGTGAGATGGAATGCGTTAACCACATGCAGTGTTCCCAAGCTTATGCGTAAAGGCACCAAAGAGAGACGAATAGGCTTTTTCTGCATGCGGTTCCGAAGGGAGGTTGTTGGCTTAATAACAAATCAAGGTATCACAAGCGAGCAGAATGGGCATCAGTAACAATGACACAGACAGGAAATGCAACCTTCACAAAAAGCCTTGCTAGCTTGAACCAAACTAAATCTTCATTTGGCTTCAAAAACAACCAGCTGATCTATGAATGTTATGACAGCCAGTCACTATAACTTAATCTAAGCTATAACTTGGAAAAAACGTAACGCTTACATCACCATAGAGGGATATTAGCTTGTTGAATATTTCTTGAAACTTTTTGGGAAGGGCTGTGGTCCAAAATATCTCATACCATATATACCAAATAATCAATTCACATTACTAAAGAGAAATAGGCTTTCGAGTTGAATGTGTACAGTATATGAAGAACTTAACATTACCCACTTCCAGCACCTGAACATGAAAAAGATCTCTCAGTCTTTTGAAGAGCAGATTTTTAGCTTTCATTCAATACTAAATAAAAGCTCGAAGTGCGTGAATTTTAAAATATCGTAAATTAAAATCCATAGAGTAAACTGTGTAAATATAAAATATCATGTGATATAGAAATCAATAGAAATTATTTCCTCAAAGTTAGTAGAATCAATCAAACCAGTTATAAATTTTTTACTGGAAATACCCAAAAAAATTTGCGAAAGTTCAAATGACAACTATTTTTTTTTTTAAGTTTTTTTTAGGCGTGTCTCCTCACTATATAAGTTGTGTGTCTACTATAAAATAAGCCCAAATGTAGGCAACGAAATTTTAACATTTATTTTATAAGAGTTTTATTATTTTTGATATTTATGTTGCCTACATTTGTGCTATTGGGAAATGAAAAATAAACTTCGGAACTAATGTGGGACAGAATTAACAGTCTTGAAGTTATATTAATGAGATATCAACATTGAAACCTTGCAAATTAAGTCACATACACATGTTTAATTAAGAGTTCGTTGCTTGGTTCGTTAATCTTGGATGTCTGGAACAGCAAAGGATTTTCGTATTATTTATATTCGGTAACCTACCTCGCTGTGTTTTCCACAATTCTTACAATTCCTACATTACACTACAAATACTAGGTGGTAAAATAAATTATTCAGTGCCTGAATGTAGGCAATAAAAGGTATGATATTGTTTAGAAATTATAAAACGTTGCCTACATTTATGTTGAAATTTAATCAGCCTCTTAGGGTTCAAAACGAACGTAAATGTATGATTCCTATAAATTTAGGGAAAATTGTTTTTTTATACAACCACATTTGCTAATAAATAAATCAAATTCTAAAAAATTAATGTAAATTTTCGAAACTCAGTGTGTATAATATTATTGGAAGTCTCCCTGAAAATTAAATTTAATAAAATACCAAGTATTTTGAAAATATTGGTTTATATGAAATGAAGATTTAAATATTATTAATATTTATAAAAAATATGTACCATATATTTGCAATATATTCATATACTATATTTATATATTTAAATACTGTATTTAATAAATTCTACATCACCCTTCGAATGAGGCACGTCCTAGCAATTGTTGTTGCTGTTCGCGCATCAACTTTCGCTCGGCGATCTTCTTTTGCTCCTCCTTTTGTTCACGCTGTTCTTGCTGATGATGCTGTTGCTGTTGTTGCTTTTTACGATGTTGACGATCCTCGCCAAGGCCATAAAGGCCAGCAACAGCAGCCATGTTGGAGTTGCAGCGTCAACCGCTGCCCCTGCTGCTGCTGCTTTGGCTGATAACGCGAACTTTTTTGTTGCTATTTAACTAGCTCCGTTCTCTTTTCGATGTTACTATATACACACATATGTTAAGAGTGCCGTTAAAGATTTACTGACTGTTGCTGCTGTTGTTGTTTTGGTTTATATTGTTGTTGTATATGTACAACTTTGTATTGATTGTATTGGCAATTGGACATTTTTATAAACATTTACACTATATGAAACAATTAGGTGTATATAGATTGTATAAATTTTTTTTTTAATTTTTGCTTAAAGCAAGAAAAGCAGTTATTAAATACACATTATTTTCAAATATGTATTAACTTTGCTACACCCTCTCTTTTAACTATCCACATTATTGAGCTGTTGTTTGCTTTAAAATAGAATTAAATATATTTAATATTTCGTCCTCATAACACGTTAGCAGTATAGCTCGAGTTGCATACTTTTAGGCGCGATGTTTTAATTCATTAAATAAAACATAAATTAAAACGAATATTGTATATTATATTGAAATGATTTTTAATATAACTAATTAGTGATATTCTGCTGTTAAAAATATAGAAAATAAAATATATAATGTATTAAATGTCCAAAAGTATTTCATAACAATTAACTATTTTTTTGGTATTATTTTGCACTTTACTACTAATTAGAGTAGAATAATCATATTATATTCAAAATCCATTAGGTGGCGTATAGGTGTGTGTCTATGATAAAATTTGCCGAAATGTAGGCTAAATTTGTACTTGTTAAATAATAAAGTTTACTACTGTTAGTGATTTTTTGGTTTTTTATATTCGGGAAAAGCAAACATAGAAGTTAAAATTGACTGCATATATATTTCGGATATAATTTTAGACTCACCAGTAGTGAAAAAATAATAAAATAATTTAATGACTGTATATTCATCCTAGAAAAAGTCTCACTATTATTTAACAAATCATACCCAATACATTTACTAAGGCTGAGGGAATGCTAAAATAAAGTTAGAGTACGTAGAAAAGGTTGCATTTTTGAAACCCTGTTCGAAAATTTTCACGTCTTCAATTAAGAATATTTTATGAAATAGAAAAATAAAAATTATATATTGCTTTCAACACACTTCCAAAACTCACGGACAAATTTTTTTTTAATACTTAATTGTAGGCAGTGTTTTTCTTTGGTTTTTGCTATGAAAAATGTTGGCATACAGTTAGGATGCTATTTAATAACCAAAGGAACAAATTAACTCAATGTCTTGAAAATTGCTTTCAACACTCTTTGAAAGCTTCCAGTGAAATTGTATCAAAATGTTTAACTGTAGGCAATGATACCTGCAAAATTAGTTTTATTTTGATATTTAAAATGTCGGCCTACATTAAGGATGCTATATAATGTTCAAGAGAATGTAATAACTTAATATATAAAAAACGAAGGGTATCGGCACTAAGGGCAAAAAAATATTTCTCCCTAAATTATTTATCTCTATTTGATGAAACTCTCTTACCATTTTTTCATTTATGCCAATGAAAAATTTAATATATTTTGTGCTATCGCTTGTACTGAAAGCATTTCTAAAAATTTACTAAACACGAAATTTTGGCCTACATTTAGGATGCTATTAAGTTGAAATAAAATATATTGTAGAATAAAAATTAAAAACAAAATTTAAGGACGAATAAAATTTTTATAAATGCAATTAAGAATATTTAATGAAACGGAAAACTCTTTTGTAGATTTTCAATTCAGCTAACCAAAAAGCATCGTTATCGCTAAAAGCTTAGGCTTGATCGAAGTACCTCATAACCAATAGTAAAAGTAATGGTAAAATTTGATTTTCATAATAACCGCAAACTTGGCCTACATTTAGGCACTTTTTATTTAGAAGAAAAAGTTAATATAAGGTTTAAAAAATTGAAAATCGAAGCTTAAGAGAAAGAAATCTTTTACAAATTTTACATTGTGTTAACAAAAAAACAGAAAAAAAAAATTATTTTGAACAGCGTTATCGCCAAAATTTTGGGCTTAATCAAAGCACCTTATTGTAGACACAATATTTGATAAGTTTGTTAGACTGGTGCTGTTTATGAAAATTGAAAAAATGAGCATTGAAATGCATTTCAAGTTTTCGAGACCAAAAACATATGTTTCTACAACCTGTTGTAAGGTGCATCAATAGGTTGCGCAATAAATTCGTCTTATACCATGGCGATCAGATTGGCGATAATCACTAGATCCAGTCTTAAGCAAAATTTTATTTGTTCACTCATTTAAAAATTGTACCACGTTTTCGTTAAATGCAGAGACAATGAACCACTTTCGTGTAAAATTTAGTAAATAAAAGCACTGAGTACTACTTGCAGGGGTTATCTCTGTAGTATCACTGAGAAAAGTGTTAAGAGTAGCAAGCAGACTATTTTGAAAAATAAATATTCAAACAAAAAAAAAAAAATTTGTTAGGTAGAATTTTTTCAGACCACGTCTTATTTATTAAATTAGCCACAAAACATTGCCTACATTTAGGATGCCAAAAGTAATAGTAAAAAATTAAAATTTTATTTTTTTTGGATTAAACGCGATAGCTATAGTGATATGAATAGAAATGTTTCTGTATTTTTTATTTAAAAGTTTTGTTAGTTTTTGCAATAAAAAAATAATGACCTTTTTTAATTATAGAAATTAAAATTTATTACAAGCTTCATGATTTTAGTATTTATTTTTTCATCTTTTTTGCTGGTAAAATATTTTTTTTTTATATTAATTTAATGTTAAATTAATTTCACGATAATATCTTGATATGTTATTTTTCTTTTCCCCCCACCATTTATTGACATCTATAAATAGGAAAACTGCATTTCAGAAGAATTTGCACTTATTAACAAGCCTTGGTATTAAATTGCGCTCTGTATATATATGATATTTATGAATTCTGTGATATTTATCGCATTTTAATTTATAAAAATTTTACAAAAACAAAGTACACTCCTGCTCCTCATTATAACTAAGAGTATATTTCTAGGTATTGTAATTTTTATTGCCACTCTTATTGTTGAAATTGTTAAGATTTCCCTACCACTTTGCCTGCAAATCAAAAAGAAATATATTTGATAGCTATTTGTAGAGCAAGAGGAATACCAAAGGAAATACTTGAAGAGGAAAACAAAAAAACAGAAAAACGAAAATCAAATGAAACAAGCTGAGTGCTTACAGTAATAATAAATAAACAAACATAAATAAAAAGGGAATAATAATAACAAAAAAGAATTTGAATTTACTTTAGCAGTGTGTATATATCTCGTATGTATATATTTATATAGAATATTTTTCATTTCGCTTTCGCTGCGCTTGAATTTCAGCCGAGTTCCTTCCCTACGTACCACTTGATTTTTATGCCAGCCATTAAGTGCAGTACGGGCATAGGCAAGTGTTTTCATTTTAAATCAGACAAATATACTTACATAGGTATATATGTATATACACTAGTGCAAGTGTGTCGGTATTTGTGTGTGTGTGTGCTGGAGTGCTTTATGCAGTCAAAGTAAAAGTAGTTGTTATTTTAAATTATTAAAATGCAATTTTCCATTCGGACTTTTTGACACAATCACATATATACATACATATGCAAATTAATTTTTTTTTTGCTGAATTTTCCAACTTTATCTTTTTTTATTTTATTGCAAGCTTTTTTCCATTCGTTATTGCATTAGTTCTTACAATTGTTTTAGACTGAATCATAGTGATTTAATTGCTTTAGAATTTTAATATAAAAAAAATATTTATTTTCTATGAAAATTTTAAAAAATTCCAAAAATTTTTTGAAAATTCGTTTTTAGTTTAATTTTAATTTATTTTTTAAGAGTATTTTAAAAAATATTTTTTTTTGTTATTTTTTTAGAGAGTCTTTCTAATGTTGTTTATTATTTTCATTAAGACGGTATTCGAATAAGCTTTATATTAAGTTATTTGATAGGTAAACTCACAAAAAAATCGAATTTTACACATCGAAATCGCTTTTTATTTCTTTTTTTTCAATTTCACACACCTTTTTTTGAAAATTTCTGTACTACTAAATCTAAAGAAAATGGAAAAAGGAATAAAAAAAAACATTATTTGAAAATTATTTCAGAACCCCAACCTGTTTAACAATTAAAAAAATAAAAAATTTGGACGTAAAATCACTTTTTTTTAAATCCCGTGACCCGATAAAGCTGCCAATATTTTTTTATAAAAACTACTCTTGTGGCCTGGAAAATTTTAATATTTTTCGAAAACGATAATAAATAGAAATTTTAAACTTGAAGTAATGAATTATTTTATTGACACCAACAACTTCCGACATGATGAGCCTGATATATTTTTGGCGCAATAATTCTGAAAAGTTCGATTTTGACTAAATTTTTAATTAATTTTTTTTAACTGAGAGAAAATTCTTCAAATTTCAAACATTTTATTTTTCAGTGCTGATAAAAAACCTATGTTAAATTTTAATTACTTTTTTTAAGTAAAAAAAAAAAAAATAAATCTAATGAGAGAATACTATGAAAAAATATATCTCATGCGATTTATATCCCTTACGTTAAATAGAGGGAAATTATGTATTTTTTTTAAATAAAATTTCAGAAAACTTTATAACTGTCGTTAATACAAAAAAAAAAATTAAATTTTTATGCACATACATATTTACGGATAAGTAAATATTTACGATACCTCTTAAGTTATAAAAAAAAATACCAAAAAAAAGGAAAGAAAATAAAAGAAAAATATATTGCAAATGAACTCTAGCATAATAAGTTTATTTCTCGTCTCCTTGTTACTTTTCGCTTCCGTTACTTGTTGTTTCGCGTACTTAAGTACGGTTATTCGCGCCGACGCTCATATAGCATTGTACGACTATGATACTCGTATCCTCCCACTGCCGCTCTCTCGCACAACTCTTGTCACAATGTCATCGGCGCTCATTTTTTTTTACTTGGCTTGAATGATGAAGCTCATGTTTTATGCAATAATGTAAAAGTGGTAAAAACGAATGTAAATGAAGAGAAAGCAACAGTAAAAAGAGAAATTAAAATAAACAAAAAATAAGTGTATAATAGTAATATAACAACGGAAAACTGTTACCACTGTAGCGGTGTAGGTGTAGAGAGCAAGAAAAAAGAAAGCCTGTTGGGAATAAAACATAGGCAGAGTACTAAAAATATAGAAAAGAGTAAAGAAATTAAATTTTTTTATCCACCACAGACCGCTGGTTGCCTAAACAATTTTTTGTGTTGTTGTTGCTTGAAATGTATATTTGTTCTCCGCCAGTCGCTGGTTTATTGTTGATAGTTTCACTTTTCTATTATTTCATATTATTTCCACACAAAAGGAATTATTAAAATGCACATGTATGCAAATAAGGGTGTGCCAAAAGTAGCTGGGATAAAAATTTTGTGGTTTCGGCGCTTAGAATTAAGTCTAATGTTACGAGATTAACATAAATTTTTTTTTGGCAAGCATTTCTTATGGCATGACATTAATTATGTTTAACCACATTTTACTTCAAAAATTAAATTTAAAAAAAAATAAAATAGTAAGAAATCATTTTTGTTTTAAGCTATTTTTTGTTAAGCTTTATTTTATGGTAAGCAATAAATTTCCTTAAGAACGTCTAAACTAAACAACATAATTTTTTGAAACTATTTTTATGTTTAGTAACATTTGTTAGGAAATATTTTTTTAGTAGATGGTCTGAAGAATTTCAATATTTTATGTCATGAAATTATTTTTGTTTTAAAGCGTTTTTATTTTAGTAGTATTTTCTCCTAAGTAAAAATGCTCACTCTTTAGACATTTTGTGTTTAGAAACCTCTTAGATTGCGAATTCCAGGTATTATATTGAGTAATATTTTATTATTGGCCATATTTTATGTTATGAATATTTTTGGTTAAGCAATGTTTAGGGTAAAATATAATGTCTTTGTTAAGACCCAGCTTGTTTTAGTGCCAATTTCGCCTAGATAACTATTTCTGATTGAAAAACTTTAGGTTTGGCAGCAAGTTATGCTCAAAATTTAAATCTGTTTTGAAATAATTTTTGTTAAGAAGCATTTTTGTTCACTGATATTTTGTGATTCAGAATATTGTTTTTTAATTTTTTTATTAATATGTAAGTTTTTTATTAAAATATTTTATGTCTAGCCATATTTTATGTTAAAAAATAATTTATGGTTGAGAGCAGATTTTTGTTTTAAAGAACTTCATATAAGGAAATGAGATTTGTTTTAAATATTTTATGTCCAGGTATTTAAAGAAATAATATTTGGTAGGAAAAATATTTTTTTATGGAGCATCTTTTTTTATAAAAAAAATTTAATTGAGGTTTTAAATATTTTAGGCCTAACAATATTTTTTGTAAAGAAATTATTTTTGGTTGAAAGAACTTCTTTAAAGCATATTTTTATAAAGAAAAATAATTTTGATTTTAAATATGTCTAGCCATATATTATGTTAAGACATAACTTTCAGTTTGAAGTTTATTTTTCTGTTAAAGCATTTTTCCTAAAATAATTAATTTTGTGTTTAAATATTTTTTGTCCAAATATATTTTTAATGTTAAGAAATAATTTTTGGCTGGAACTTTTTTGTTTTAAAACTTTTAAATATTTTATTCGTATCCACATTTAATATCGACTTCGTTAGCTAGCAACTTCAAGGCGGTAATTTTCGGAATTTATATAACACTGGCAGATGAAAGCATAGATTTTTTATAAGTCACCCTAATGTACAATCCACACGTAAATAATAAATATTTGTACCTACTGGTAATTGTTGAGGTCTTGGCTTTTATTGTTGCTTGTACCTACTACGATTTTATTGCGCGTATATCTACTCGTATATACTGACCCCAGATGGAGAATTCAAAAAAAAGAAAAAAAATAATTCTTACTCGCGTGAGAACCATGTCGCTGACTACCAATAGGGGTGCTACTGTACCCTCCACACCCACCACTCCTTGCGTCTGACAGTGAAACAGTGAACTTCCGTTGTTATAACATTTCGCTCGTCTAAAACACATTGTTGCTTGACATCAGGAAATTTCTTTTTACACCGGGCGACACATGTGCATATGTACATACATACATACATTCATAAGGATTTGTAGACATACATATTATATGCGTATGTATGTTGGTGCACTGAGTTAGTATGTGTCATGTTAGAAAGCGGAAATGAAGACATATTTTGAGGCTAAATTTTAGTTACAACAATTTCCTGCCTGCCCACCTGCTATACGACTGGCATTTTACAAGCATATTTACATATTTACATATATACAAGAATTTATGAGTACTCATATTAATATTTTTTTTTGGTCTTGTTTGTATTTAAATAAAGGATTTATTTGTTTTATGCACACACATACATCTGTATATTTACATTCCACTATTTTATGTACATAGTTGCATAAACAAACTGTAGTGTTTTATTTATATATATGTATATACGAGTATATGCATACGTGTACGCCTGCCTATTGTTGTTACTAACTCAGTTGAATATGTATATAAGCATGTATGCATTTTTACTATCTTACAACTGGATTTTTGAGAGGATATCAAAAATTCTATGTGAATTTTTGCTTAAAATTTATGATTCTTGTTATACCTATATATACATAGGTATATAAAAAATGTGCTTTCCTTGCGTCAACACTGAAATACGTGGGACAACAACTATGTTGAATTTATGTATGTTTTATGTGTGTGTGGCTGTTCACATGGTCTATTTGCAGATCGTTGACATACAAAAATTTTAAGTAACTGTTTTTTGAATTTATTTATTTTTCTTGTTCTTTTTTCGAAATTCTCTGTATAAATGCATTTTATTATTTATTATTATGGACTTTGGTTGCATGTATTTCATATTTTAATAACTTTTCAAATAGACCAGAAATTGAATTCTCTGGCAAATCTGCGAGTGGAGATAAGAGTTGAAATATGACTGCAGAATGTTGCCCAATGAATTGAACTTGTGTTGAAAATTTTCATTAGCGCCGCTGCTCTAACAATTTTAAATGACAAAAAAAAGTATAATTAAATAAAATAAAAAATTTAAATAAAACAATGTAAAATAATATAAAATCAAAGAAAATAAAATTATATAAGATAAAAAAATTTGAATTAATTTAAAAAAATAAAAATAAAAAAAAATAAAATGGAAACAAATAATATAAAATAAAATAAAACAAAATGAAATAAAATAAAATAATATAAATTAAGAAAATAAAACAAAATAAAATAAAACAAAATAAAATAAAATAATAGAAATTAATAAAACGAAACCAAATAAATTAAACTAATATATTTTAAAATAACAAAAATTGTAATTAAATTAAAATAACATAAAATAATATAAAATAACATAAAATAAAAGCAAACAAAATAAAATAGAAGAAAAAAGTGAAAAAAATATAATAAAAAAAGTTGATTTAAAAAAAAATAAAATAAAAAAACTAAAAGAAAGTAAAAAAAAACCAAATAAAAGAAAAAAAAAATTAAAAGAAAAAAAA
>JAWMAG010000054.1:10402500-10407500 GCA_037013455.1 Ceratitis rosa
TGTACATAGCAATAAATATGTTTTTAAAAAAAGAAATAACTAAATTGATATATTGTTACACATTTTTAAATAAACCATTTAATTACGTATAATTAGATTTAATGCTTGTAATTGAACTTAAATTCCCATTTAAATTAGTTGATTTTAGTATTGTCGCTCTTTGTGTGCAAAATGAAAGCTAAATTAAATTTATTTATTAAATGGTAATAAATTGCAATAAATAAAAATTAATTAAAATTTTGCTCACGACGAAAAATAAATAAATCAGATTAAATTAAATATATGTTGCATAAGTTTAGGCGCTTGTGGGGGGAGGGGGGTAGTTAGGTAGACATTTGTGAGGTGAATTTAACGATTTATTTTTATTATGTATTTATATAAAAACATACATTTCCATATATTAGGGTGGTTAAAAAGTAAAGAAAAAATTTGAAAAAAAAATAAAATCAAACAATTTTAGTTATATTTAAAAAAAAATTATTATTTGTTTAAAACTTTGCAACACAGTCAATAATAGCTAAATCAACTCTCCGCTACAAAATCGCTTAAAGAGCGACTCTTAATTACGTATATAGTTATGTATTTCTTCCACACTAAAATTCACAAATTTGGTTGAATACCTGCTCGTTGAAGCGACATGACAGAAATGCATAAATAGGTGTTATTTGTGACAGTGGAAAATTGAGAAAATTATATTTTAGTTATAAATTTTATTCAACCTTCTTAACAGGAAGTAAAATATGCCTCACGCATCTATGGCAATTAAAAACAAGCAAAAAAAAAATTTTAATTTTTTAAAAAAAATTTTTTTTTTTACATTTTTTTCCTACAAAATGTGGCGGACAGTTCATCACTGAATTGTGACATATGCAAATGAAGCAACTTACAAGCGCATAAGTCGATGGACATACATAATTCGATTTAAATATTTCGCTGCAAGCATTTAAATATGCTAAATAAAAAACAATAAAAACAACAACAACCTATAACAATTAAAGCAATTTTTTGCTGAAATTAAAACAATTTAAAAACCATTTTCAGCCCTGACCCGTACGATGCGTGAATGGGAAATTAATTTCCCTTATGTAAAATACAACAACAAAAAATTGTTAAAGAGAAAAGCAACAACAAGTATATTCGAAAAAAAACAATGCACTTTGTTAGCATGCCACAAATGCATATGTATGTACATATGTGTGTACACATATTAATGTATTTTAAAAAAAGTACACATACATATACGAGTATGGATGTATGTATATTGCAGCTAATGCATATAAGCAAACAAAAAGGATAATATCCACTAGCCAACCGACACACAAACACATGTGTAACTTTAATATGCGCTAGTGCATGTCATTAGCACAGTCTATGTGTAGACATACATATATAGGTATAAGAGTGTATTCCGTGTTGCATGAAAAATAGCCACAACTGAGCGTTTTTAGTTTTTCATCATTTCAACGCTTTTTTTTGTATACATATGTACATATGCATACATATAACAGTTATTTGATTTTATTGCTCTACTGCTGTTTATAGAAATCGATAAATAAAACAAACAACAACAACAACAATAGCAGCACAGATTGACACGATACAGAACGTAAGGGTTTAGCTAAAGCTGTCAATATAAATATGTGTGCGTGTGCGTGTGTGCGTTTAATAATGACGATGTGTGTATTGCAGTACCCTGTAGGCAAAAATACGAGTTTGTTAATTAGAATTCAACAACAAAACGGTGGTGGAAATTATTATTTCTCTCATTACTGGTTGACTTATTTACGAATAACGAACTGGTATGATTTCGTCATGAAAATACTAGTATTTAACTAGAATTTTTGCATACTAGTCTACTTTTTTCCTGCAGGGTGATTGCAGAGGGCATGCATACATATATGCACATTCTTCTCTTTGTGGCTGTTGTGGTTCTGCTGCAGCGCGATAACTGTAAAATTTCAGTTTTATTTGCTCTTATTCCACACAGCAAATGTGTGAAAATAGCAACAGAAACAACAATAGTGCTTTTCAAAAAAAAAAAAAATCGTTAACCTAACTGTAGCAAACATTATAAATGGTAATAATATTATATCCACATGAGCTTATTGTAGTGAGCTCCATGGAATTTTGGGTATTTAGTCTCAAGCGCATACAGCATAAAAGAGCAAAATTGATAGGTACACACATACATATATACGAATATACTCGCAATGGTAAAAATACGTTTTTCTAAAAAAACTGTATACATACATAGGTATATGTGTCATTGAGTATTTATATGTTCATTTTTTATATTTCTATTTTCATATATAAATATGTAAGTATGTATGCTTAAATGAAGACTCTCATACATACCTACATCAACCTTTACTCATCGTCATTAAACTACTGAAATGTCACATTATGTCAGTGTTGTATATGTATATAAATATATGAAACTCCCACTATGACTGAGTAGATTTTTAACAACATCATTGAGGACACTTTTTTATGACAGAAATAAATGTTTAAATATTACTACTGCTGAAGGGTATGAGATTTTGGCATAAGATGGAGCGCTTAAAGTGAGCCTAGGTGAAACTAGTCAACTTCCAAAAAGTAGCACGATGAAATCTTTAAGACGCTGTATAAAAGAGCAAAATATTTATAAAAAAAATAATTTAATTTAATATTTTGTAAGTCATTGTTGAGCAGAAATTTTTTATTAATTTTAGTATATACATTAAATATACAAATGCCTAAAAAATTATAGAATGTGAACATTAACACATTGCCTGGAGAACTATTATTCGAATCTTAATTATTTTCTATTTAATTATTTCATGCCAAAAATATCACTCATACGCCGTGTGGGCTCTTCCAATGACAACACATTGTGTAAACAATTTGCTATAAAGACGTTCTATGAAGGAAAATAGATGAATAATCGGCAAGTGGTATGTAGCATATAATTGGAAATATATAGTAAGATATCTCTTAGTTAAACATATGACAGCCAACGCAGCGCTAAATGATTGAAAGATGTTGGAATAGATGTAGCTGCATATGTGTTTACGTATACATATTATATACGAGTATACATCTAAACCCATCTGGTCTGTCAGTTGGCTATATGACTTATTATACACAATTTTATGTACACATTGACATATATATGTATGCTAGTGTCTAAATGTATGAGGTGTTAAGCTTGTTTACACTTGTACGACAGCCAACGAGCAGCTGCGGCAACATGTAATCACAGCAAAATTGTGACGATTGACTTAATGTAAACAACAATAAATGAGATAAGTGATTTGTTCTACTTGCCATAAGCGTACGAAAGAAAGAAAAATGTGTTTAGGAGAAAATTACAAAGATTATTACAGGGAGTGAATGTTGAAGAGAGGCGGCAAGAGACGCGCTGAAGACCTTTTCAAATATTTTTTTAATGAAATAAAATAAAATAAATAAATTAAAAAATTAAAATTAAATAAAAGTTAAAATTAAATAAACTTAATTAAAATAAAATAATATAAAATGGATTAAATTTGATTTAAATTAAACTAAATAAAATAAAATAAAATAAAATAAAATAAAATAAAATAAAATAAAATAAAATAAAATAAAATAAAATAAAATAAAATAAAATAAAATAAAATAAAATAAAATAAAATAAAATAAAATAAAATAAAATAAAATAAAATAAAATAAAATAAAATAAAATAAAATAAAATAAAATAAAATAAAATAAAATAAAATAAAATAAAATAAAATAAAATAAAACAAAATAAAATAAAATAAAATAAAATAAAATAAAATAAAATAAAATAAAATAAAATAAAATAAAATAAAATAAAATAAAATAAAATAAAATAAAATAAAATAAAATAAAATAAAATAAAATAAAATAAAATAAAATAAAATAAAATAAAATAAAATAAAATAAAATAAAATAAAATAAAATAAAATAAAATAAAATAAAATAAAATAAAATAAAATAAAATAAAATAAAATAAAATAAAATAAAATAACATAAAATAAAATAAAATAAAATAAAATGAAATAAAATAAAATAAACTAAAATAAAATAAAATAAAATAAAATAAAATAAAATAAAATAAAATAAAATCAAAAAAAAAGAATAAAATAAAATAAAATGAAATAAAATAAAATAAACTAAAATAAAATAAAATAAAATAAAATAAAATAAAATAAAATAAAATAAAATAAAATAAAATAAAATAAAATAAAATAAAATAACATAAAATAAAATAAAATAAAATAAAATGAAATAAAATAAAATAAACTAAAATAAAATAAAATAAAATAAAATAAAATAAAATAAAATAAAATAAAATCAAAAAAAAAGAATAAAATAAAATAAAATGAAATAAAATAAAATAAACTAAAATAAAATAAAATAAAATTAAATTAAATAAAATTAAATAAAAAAAATAAAATAAAATAAAATAAAATAAAATAAAATAAAATAAAATAAAATAAAATAAAATAAAATAAAATAAAATAAAATAAAATAAAATAAAATAAAATAAAATAAAATAAAATAAAATAAAATAAAATAAAATAAAATAAAATAAAATAAAATAAAATAAAATAAAATAAAATAAAATAAAATAAAATAAAATAAAATAAAATAAAATAAAACAAAATAAAATAAAATAAAATAAAATAAAATAAAATAAAATAAAATAAAATAAAATAAAATAAAATAAAATAAAATAAAATAAAATAAAATAAAATAAAATAAAATAAAATAAAATAAAATAAAATAAAATAAAATAAAATAAAATGAAATGAAATAAAATAAAATAAAATAAAATAAAATAAAATAAAATAAAATAAAATAAAATAAAATATTATAAAATAAAAAAAATAAAATAATATAAAATAAAAAAAAAAATAAAATAAAATAAAATAAAATAAAATAAAATAAAATAAAATAAAATAAAATAAAATAAAATAAAATAAAATAAAATAAAATAAAATAAAATAAAATA
>JAWMAG010000054.1:10410000-10435000 GCA_037013455.1 Ceratitis rosa
AAAATAAAATAAAGTAATTTAACTACAATAAGATAAAATAAAAAAATTAAATAAAATAAAGTAAAATCAAATTCAAATAATTGGAGTTTGGATCATGAAGTTTCCGAACACCTACGTTCCAGCAATATTACTTTAAGGAAATTTAAAGAAATACATATCAGAGTAACATGTAACCGCCGCTAAGCGCCCTGAAAACTTTTCACTTTTCATTATTTATTTAACACCAAAGTAGAGGAAAAGAGGAGCGATTATTTTGTCATTCAATATTTGCAATAAGTTTATTGAAAGCAAAGAAGTGCAGATATTTTTTAAAGCGTTTTTTCTGCATACTCGTACATACATAAATGCATCTACTCATATATCAACTACATATACCCGGATTTGAAAAAAATGCATTTTCACGGGTGTGCTTGCCAATTAAATTTTCTTTTAAGCTAAAAGAAAAATGCAACTTTGTTTAATTCAGACTATTCGTTTCCTTCAATACACTCATAGATATAAACTTTTGCACCAGCAACTCACCGCACCTTAAAGTTCAACTAAAGAGCTAGTGTTATACTATTGCATATGGAGAGTTTTACATATACATATAGATATGTAAAAGTAGTTATACATCCATATATCAAAAGAACTCATATGTCCATATGTAACACTATGCTACATTAACCATTATTTGTTGTTTACCAATGCTTTGTGCTTTGTTTTGTTGAACGGAAATTTAAGCAACTTTTCCAACATGGCGTATGAGTAATTACTGTTTGAACTTTATGAAAGTAAACGTAAATATGTCTTGTCTGTAACATATGTACATGTTTGAGTATCTATGATACTAGGGAGTATGTTGGTGTGTATTGTTCTTACGTAATATTTAGGATATAACATGTATGATCTTCGGTATTGAGGATACTTTTTCATGGTTTTTGTGCTTTTTTTCCAATATTTGAGTAATTTTTATAGGTAGCAAAACAGATAGAAAGTTTTAAAACTTGATATTATATAAAATAAGTCGATTACTTTAATTCTGACTGTCGAAGTTATCCTCCCTATCTTGGTTATAGGTATCCTTAAATACCACATAACATTCTTTCCCTCTTTGACTTATAGACTGATAGCAGGTTGGACAAAGAAATACTCATTCAAACCGAAACATGCATTTTAATTAATAACTTTTATTTACAAAAGCATTGCATACAAAAAACTTTCCATCAGAGTACCTTTCTGTTCGTTTTTATACTACAAATTTAATTCTTCATAAATACATAAGTTGGAAAATGTATGCACATTATAATGACACGCTACACACACATACACACGAAATTCAAAGCTAAAATAAAAAATAAAAATCCTTTTCAAAAAAAAAATCCACATCCATTGCTGACAAGCCAAGTGTAACCAGTAACTGATTCAGTGGCGAGGCACATCACTGTGAATTTGTTGCACAATTTAATGCAGAAATAAATTAACCTAGACAAATGCACTCTCACTTTTATATAAATTGCATGTTGCACATAGCGACTACTTAAACATTTTCAGTCAATAAATTCGCGTTTTTTTATATTTTCCGTATTTATGTACACTCACGGTCATAATGAAGGTGATTTTTTTCAATATTAAAAATATTTTTTTTTTCAGATACTTTTTTAAACACATTTTTAAGAAATGGATTTTAGGTCATTAAGTTTTGTAAAAAGAAAATTAAATTAATTTTTGTTTTTTGTAAAACATTTACATTTTATATTAAACGATTTTCTGTGAAATGATCTTTTCGAAATTATTTATGGAACTATGAAACAAATAACTTGATATTAATGATTTTTTTCATGAGCCATTATCTTTGAAACCAAATTGCTCATATATTTTTTTTAATAAAAAACATTCTGTGAAATAGTTTTGCCGAAATATGTCTTCTTTCTTTTTAATAAACTATTTTCTATGAAATAATTTTTTCTTGCCAATATGTATGATTAATTTTATTCCATTACGAGCCAATTTTCAAAAATTATTTTAATAAAAATTGAGTTTTTTTTTTTTGTAATTCTCTCGGAAATAATACTTTTATTATATATTTATTTTATTTTTTTTTTTTGAAAACATTATCACTGAAACTAATTTTTATAAATATATCTTTCATTTCTTACAACTTTTTATTTTTTTTTACAAATCAATAATATTTTTATTTATTATATTTATTAATATTTATTATAATTATTTAATATTTGTTATTTTGTTTTTAATTAACAACTTTTTTCCAAAGGTGCATGCTTTATTTGTGTTATTATGAACCCTTTTACGAAAAGTATTATAATTTATAGAAATTTTTTTTTGTAAATAATATATTTTTTTGAAATTATTTTTTATGGAATATAATTTTTTATGTAGTTCTCATTTTGTTTGTTTTATGTTTTTTATGCAAACATTTTTTTAAAATCGTATCGTTTCGTTTATTTTTTTTTGAAGCATTTTTCCGTATTTTATTGAGATATTTTTTTTATTAATAATTTTCTCTGACAAAATATTTGTGGTAATTATTTTTTTTATTTTTTATTTTTATTTTTATATTTTTAAAAGCCTTTTAATTGTTGGATTTGAGATTTTTTTATATATATTTTTTCTTATCATTTTTTTTATGTGGTAATAATTTAAAAACAGTTAATTCAAGGATAAATCAATAAGTGTATTTAGCTTATTTTTCTTTTATAATTTATTTTATAAATAATTAAATAAATAAAATAATTATAATTTTCATTTATTATTTTTTCAAGGTATTCTTGTAGTCCATGTAAATATTTTATGAATTGAAAATTATTGGATGAGTGTATAAGTTCGTGCCCGATTCCGCTGGATGCCGTACGAATCGTTTGAGAGTGGCGCTTGTGAAAGAAATATACACATATTATATATCGTTGGAAAGGTGACAGTCCGAACTGTAAATCAAGTATAAAATAACTTCATTTTGATTTGAGTTGCTTAGTGAAAAGACGCATGGAAGATGAACAACGAAAAAGATCATATGCGTCATATTATGTTATACGAATTCCGCAAAGGAAAAACAGGGGGCGCTGCAACTAAAGATATTCGCGAAGTTTATTTGGACCGTGCTCCAGCACTCCGCACAGTAAAGAAATGGTTCGCGAAATTTCGTTCTGGAGATTTTAACCTCGAAGATCAACCTCGCAGTGGACGGCCTTCTGAGCTTGATGACGATGTTCTAAGGACTTTAGTTGCGAATAACTCACATATTTCGACGGAAGAGGTTGCCAGTGAATTGAACGTCAACAAATCAACTGCGTTTCGTCGTTTAAAAAAGGTTGGGTACACTTTGAAGCTCGATACATGGGTGCCACATCAGTTGAGTGAAAAGAACAAAGTGGACCGTATGTCAACAGCAATGTCTTTGCTTCGACGGATCAAAAACGAACCTTTTTTGGATCGGCTCGTGACTGGTGATGAAAAATGGGTCCTGTACAACAATGTTCAACGCAAAAGAAAATGGAAACAGGCACACGAAGGGGCGGAACCGATGTCGAAAGGTGGATTGCATCCGATGAAGGTACTGCTGTGCATTTGGTGGGAAGAGCTGGAGAAACGATCACTGCCAAGTATTGTCAGCAATTGGTTGAATTGAAGAAAGCAATTGATGAAAAACGTCCGATTTTGGCCAATCGCAAAGGAGTTCTTTTCCATCATGACAACGCCAGCCCACATGTTGCAAAACCGACCCTGGCCAAACTGAAGGAGATGAATTGGGAAATCATGCCGCATCCCCCATATTCACCCGACATTGCACCTTCTGATTATCATTTGTTTCGATCGCTGCAGAACAATTTGAATGGAAAAAAATTTAAAAATGTGGAAGACGTCAAAAACCACCTTGACACCTTTTTCAACGAGAAACCGCGCGATTTCTATGAATCAGGCATCAGTAAATTGGTTGAGCGTTGGGAGTGGATTGCCGAACATGATGGCGAATACATAATTGATTAATAAAAGCGCTTTCTTCAAAAATTTCAATTTTAGTTTGCACTTGAAATCGGGCACGAACTTATGCACTCATGCAATATATTAAAAATTAAAAGAAAATTTATTAAATTAAAGGTTTTTTCAAATATAGTTTAATTTTTTTCAGAATTGTGTTAAACATTGTTAAAAAATAAATTTTATTAAATATGCATACGTCTTGAATACTACAATACAAATTAATTGTAGCTGCTTTACTTTGTGCGCTAGCGTACTCGTACATATATTCATACGTAACTGTAAAAGCATATGCATGTTTGTTAATTATATATGCAGCGCTTTTCGACTTAATATTTGGGCTATATAATTTACATGAAACATTAGCACATACACACTTACACACACACACACACATGAAAGCACACACAAGTGAACGCCAAAAATTTATATACTCCTTTATGCAACGCGCACAGCACAGCACAGACAATGTGTGTGGCCATAATATGCCCCAACGCCAATTTGTATGCAATGAAAATTATAAATTCGCATGCAAGTTGAGCGCGTGCACTTTTAACCAACCAAAGTTGGTTCGCCTGCCTCAGCTGACTCGGCTTCTACTTAACGTTGCACACATTAAACGCTAAACGCTACTGACACTAGCTGACACTCCGGCTTAATTCGCTGGTTAGATGGCTCTATGGCTCGATGGCTCGATGACTCGATGGCTGACTGACAGACTTGCCGGCTTGCTGGCTTGTTGGCTGGCTGCCTAGTTCGCTGAGTAAGGTTGCGGCTTGCGAGGTTTTAAGTTCATGGTAGGGGCTCCAGACGGGAACACCAGCAGGCAGGCAGGCAGGCAGGCAGGCAGTCAGCCAGGCATGCGGTCGCTTAACGGCCGTTGATAGTTTTAGTTCGTGTGCGCTAAAAATTTGCATGCCAAAGCCGCGTAGGATGGTTAAGTAGCTGAGTGGGGGAGGAGAAAGAGATAGAGAGGCAGTGGGAGAGAGAGAGAGGAGAGATGCGCGCAGGGTTTTGTATGAATAATCAACAATGACAGCGGCTACAATGGCACTTGGCTGTGATTCTACTTGCAATGCAAATATGTTTGTATATGTAAAATGCCTGCCACAACAGTGTGCATGTGTGTGTGTGTGTGTACAGCTTGGCTTTTACTTATGCATAAACGTATGTAAGTGCATGTTTATTTATTTGCTTGCGTGTGTGTGTGTGTGTGTGTGAATGTGTGTGCCTGCTCGTCAAGAGCTACTCAATGTGCGGCTCGGCGTGGCAACAATGGGGAAAACAACAACAAAATTACAAGAAAATAAACATTAATGGAAAAAACAACAACAACAACAGCAACAACAAAATAAATTTAAATGTGCATATATATACATATGCATGCATGTAATAAAGTCAAGCAACAGCAACAAAAAAAAAAACAAAAACGCTGATGGCAACGCTCAGACCTTTATAGTACATATATATATGTATGTACGTTTGCTCGCTTGCACTTTGGCTTATTGTTGCCGAGCTCCTGCGCTGCCAATATGCCTACGAGCAGCAGTAATTGTTGCATGTGTTAACAATAAAGGCTATGGGTTAAGTTAAAGACCAACAATAACAACACCAACAACTAAAAATATAAATAGACCTTTTTCTTTTTTTTTTTTGGCCAAAGCCGACCGCTTGAGTACTAAAAATTGCATTGTGTTCCACTTGGGCGCGCCCTTACCCATTGACATTGTCTGAGAGCACAATTAACTTAATTAATTTAGCTTTAAGGTCTTTAATAACGGCTAAAATTTGGAGAAGGGACTGTTCGGGAAGCATCTAACTGGTCCAAATGTAAAAGATTACGCGTCTGATGCTCCAACAATAAACCCGCCAAATTTAAAGCCAAGTCAAAATTTCTGGGCGTAGTACTGGTCAAGAAGATGAAATGGAAAGCTAATAAAATAAGAAGATTTAAGAAGGTCTAGTTTACCCTATATACGAGCACATGTAAAAGAGCCATTGGTAAGAAATGGAGTCTAAGCCTAGAAATATTTCACGGGAACTTTACCTCTATTGTGAGACCAATCATTTGAATGGGGTGCGTATGGTGACCTGCGTTAACGTTAACTTTCTCAATTTAGAATTCAAAGGTTAGCGATGATTGGTGCGCCAAAGTCCACGGCAAATGAGGACTTAAATGTATTCCTCGATATTTTGGCTTTAAGACTTAATAGATTTTCAGACTGCAGCGCTAGCCGTTCTATGCTTAAGGAAGCTAGATCAGGGGTACAATTAACGATTTGGATACTCGAAAATCCTAGAAGGTTACAATTTTCTACCAACGCACAACGCATTCCCTTATAGCGGGTAATGGATCAATAACTTCGATAAACCAATAGACAGAATTGAAATATATACGATGGATCCAAACATGATGGAAGAGTGGAAGGAGGTATCTTCGCAAGAGACCCACCTTCCTAGCTCTCCTTCAGACTGCACTGCAGTGTATTTCAAGCTGAAATTTCAGCCATTATAGAGGCATTGGCATGCCTTAGAGAATCTTCTTATCAGCAAGCCGAATTAAGATGGAACCACACTTTTACTTGAAAAATTTTCAGACAAACTTGGTCGAAATGGAACTAGAAAAGATCTCGCCAAAAATATTATCTTAAAATAAAAGGAGAGATCATCTCTAAATTTGGTATTTGGTTCAACTCAAATAGGATCGTTTTTGAAAATAAGAAAAAGGATTTTTATAAATTTTATTAAAAATAAAATAATATTAAGATTTTACTGAAATAAATTTATAAGTGAGTCAAATTCTTGACGAGAAATGAGAAGTTTTTTCTACCCTAACCTTGGAGATGAGGAATTAAAAATGCTATATATTTATAGACGAGCACAATTTACGAGTTACTAGCAGTTCGTGGTATTATCCGAATGGTAACGGACTCGAACTTTTGCTAGAGCAAAAATTAAATTTATGGAAATTTGTTAAAAACTATAATAATATGTACAAGTATGAAATGTCGGTTCGAACATATAGATGTCTCGCAAATGTAAATATTTATCGATTGTCATAAAACTTTGACCTTGTGAAGTGTCAACCTTGACTGTCGAACCACCATAGTTTTGCGCGAATCGAGCGTCATTATCGTTTACTCTCAGTGCAGTCAACATGTCGAGTTTCGTGCCGAATAAAGAGCAAACGCGGACAGTGTTAATTTTCTGTTTTCATTTGAAGAAAACAGCTGCGGAATCGCACCGAATGCTTGTTGAAACCTTTGGCGAACAAGTACCAACTGTGAAAACGTGTGAACGGTGGTTTCAACGCTTCAAAAGTGGTGATTTTGACGTCGACGACAAAGAGCACGGAAAACCACCAAAAAGGTTCGAAGACACCGAACTGCAAGCATTATTGGATGAAGACGATGCTCAAACGCAAATACGGCAAGCTACCAACAACAATTGATCAATTTGAACCGTGCGCTTCAGAGAAAACGACCGGAATATCAAAAAAGACAACACAAGGTCATTTTTCTCCATGACAACGCTCCATCACATACGGCAAGAGCGGTTCGCGACACGTTGGAAACACTCAATTGGGAAGTGCTTCCGCATGCGGCTTACTCACCAGACCTGGCCGCATCCGATTACCACCTATTCGCTTCGATGGGACACGCACTCGCTGAGCAGCGCTTCGATTCTTACGAAAGTGTGAAAAAATGGCTCGATGAATGGTTCGCCGCAAAAGACGATGAGTTCTACTGGCGTGGAATCCACAAATTGCCCGAGAGATGGGAAAAATGTGTAGCTAGCGACGGCAAATACTTTGAATAAATGATTTTTTCTTTTTCCACAAAATTTAACGTGTTTTTTGATTTAAAAAAACGACATTTCATACTTGTACACCGTATAATACTTTATTTCATTAGTTTTTATTTTCTTTTGTTAAGTTTACTTTTCTTATTTATTTTGAAACCTTAAATTATTTAATTTAAACTAATTTTGTTTTTTTATGTTGGTATCTTTTATTTTATTTTAATTTAATTTCTTTATTTATTTTAAAATTTTCATTTTACTATTTTTAAATTTATTTTATTTTTTGGTTTATTCCAATTTATTTTATATTATTTCATTTTAGGTTATCTTATTCTATCTAAGTTTATTATTTTTTATTAATTTTATTTTATTTTATCTTTTATATATTCTATTTTATTTAAATTAACTATGTTTTTTATTAAATTTAACTTAGCTAACTTTTAATTTATTTTTCTATTATACTGTACTTTGCTATATTTTATTCTGTTTTATTTTATTTTTTTTTATATTATTTTTTTTTTTGAATTATTTCTTTTATTTTATATTATTTTATTTGATTTTATTTTTTTATTTTATTTTAATTTATTTTTATTTTATTTTATTTTATATTATTTTATTTGATTTTATTTGATTTGATTTTAGTTTATTTTATTTTATTTTAGTTTATTTTATTTTATTTTATTTTACTTTATTTCATTTTATTTTATTTTTTTTTTTTTTAATTTATATTATTTTATTTTATTTTGTTTTATTTTATTTTATTAAATTAAATTTAACTTATTTTAATTTAACTTAGTTTAATTTAATATAATATAATTTTATTTTACTTAATTTAATCTTATTTAATTTCTTTTTAATTCAATTTAATTGTGTTTTACTTTATTTTATTTTATTTTTTTAATTTTGTTTCAATTCTTTTTTTTATTTATTTAGTTGTTTTCTTATTTCTTATTTTGTTAGTTTATTTTATTTTAATTAGAAGATTACGTGCTCCACTGTCTCCACAAATTATCTGCATTTCCTACAATAAACGCATAAGACGTCAAAAGGCAAAGCCCTCTTAATAATCCTATCAATTGTCTGGGGTCCAGCTTCCTTACAGATAGAACAAACTGAGCTAGTTTTGTATTTCATGTTATATTATGGAAAAAACTAAGTAAAATTAAATAAATTTTATATTATATTTGACGTTAATAGTAATGAATAAAATTACTTGATTTGCTTGAGGTAAACATTTTCAAATCTCTATCAAAATGCGTTGTAAGGATAGAGCAAATCTGCTGTTTATTAACTACAAACATTACTTATGCATTACAAAATGCATTTATTATTTTTACTCAATAAATATAAACGGCAAATAAGTTTTACACTTGCCCTTGACAGATTTATTATTCCTTGTCGTTAAGCACTTAGATGGCAATAAATATTTATTTAACTAATTTATTGCAAATAGTGATGATACATCTATTGGCATAAGTGAGAAAACATCTACGTATATTCGTAATTCATCTGCTCATTTAAAAACCTACATACCTACATATATTCGAATTGGGTCAACACTTCATGCAATTAAATGCATTTCCTATCAATTTGCATCTTCTTGCATATCTGTAACAGCAATGACAAGTCACTCATTAATTTATTTACGTTAGATAACTAAATATTTATGTAGTTTATCAAGAAGTGAGATGTATTTGCCGAAGTTTGGGTCTAATGGATTACATGCAGGCGTTGTATGTGTTGTAAGCTGCATTTAGTCAGTGATGAATACGTATAAAAATGCAGATATACAATGCAATGCACTTTAAATTAAAACGAATAAAATTTATTCAATTATGAAAAAGACTCTTATATATAGTACTAGAGTGTGGTATTACTTATGTAATTGTGAATTAACAAAAAAATTAAATTTAGTTTTCAAGAAACACATTGAAGTCTTCTGAGACAATTTACGGAGATAAGCGTTTCATAATTCTCATATGAACGCTTTATTAGAAAATCACAGGTTTTTCTTCAAATGTACATTTATTTTATTCGAAATATTATTTCATTTATATAATTTATCTTTCTTTGAAATAATTTTATTCGACTTAATTTTTTTTTATTTATTATATTTAATTTTGTATCCTATTCATCTATATATTTTTTTTTGGCTTTTTTCTTTATTTTAACTCATTATAAATTTAATTTTATTAATTTTAATCGTAGTGTTCTATTTTATTTAATTTCGATATTTTTCATTTTATATTTTTTGTCGGTTTAATTTAACTTAAGTTCCCTAAAGATTATTTCATTTCAATTTGTTTAATATTATTTAATTTTTAAACATTATTTTAATTTGTTATGTTTAATTCTAAACTATTTTATTTCATTTTTTATTTTATTTTATTTTTTTGTATTTCAAACATTTTTATTTTATTTAATGTTATTTTATATTATTTAATTTAATTTAATTTTATTTTGTTTTATTTTATTTTATGTTAGTTTATTTTAATTTATTTTAGTTTATTTTGTTTAATTTTATTTTTTTATTTTATTTTATATTATTTTATTTCATTTTATTTTATTTTAATGTGTTTTACATTTATTTATTTCATTTTCTTTTATTTTATTTTGTTTTATTTTATTTTATTTTATTTTAATTTATTTTATTTTATTTTATTTTATTTTATTTTATTTTATTTTATTTTATTTTATTTTATTTTATATTATTTTATTTTATTTTACTATATTTTATTTTATTTTATTTTATTTTATTTTATTTTATTTTTATTTATTTTATTTTATTTTATTTTATTTTATTTTATTTTATTTTATTTTATTTTATTTTATTTTATTTTATTTTATTTTATTTAATTTTATTTTATTTTATTTTATTTATCTTTAATTTATTTTATTTTATTTTATTTTATTTTATTTTATTTTGTTTTATTTTATTTTATTTTATTTAATTTTATTTAATTTTATTTTATTTTATTTTATTTTATTTTATTTAATTTTATTTAATTTAATTATATTTTATTTTATTTTTTAATTTATTTAATTTCTTTTTATTTTATTTTGTTGTATTTTATTTCATTTTATTTAATTTTACTTTATTTTTTAATTTTATTTAAATTTTTCATTTCATTTTTTTATTTGGTATATTTTATTTTTTTAATTTATTATATTTTATAATTTTTTAATTATTTTATTTTATGTTTTCTATTTAATTTAGTTTACCTATTTGTTTTATTTTATTTTACTTTATATCATTTATTTTATTTTACTTTATTTTATTGTATTTTATTTTAGTTTATATATTTAATTTTTTTTATTTCATTTTATATTATTTTATTTCATTTTATTTTATTTTATTTTATTTTATTTTATTTTATTTTATTTTATTTTATTTTATTTTATTTTATTTTATTTTATTTTATTTTATTTTATTTAATTTTTTTTTATTGCATTTTCATCAAAATCGTTAATTTTTGTTATGTCGAAATATTCGTCCTTAGAATAATTAGCTTTGGTATTTGTTGTAAAAAGAGAAAAATGTTTCCCTGCGGACGAAGCACATATACTTTCGGTGACATCGGTCTTTCAAAGTCAAAGTCGAAACGTATTTATGCAAATAGCCTACTCAAATGGGCATTACGCTCATATGAAAAAAAATATACACTTAAGCAGAAGAGAAAATTAGCTAATTTTTACAACAATATACTGCAGAAAGCAGAACAATGAGAGAAGCTCGTGTGGCATGCGAGCTAATCGCTAAACGTTAGGTGGTGTTGCCATCAAATTAAAAGAAAACAAAATAAGAGAATTCAAAACAAAATAAACCAGCAGTTGTTTTTTGTTATTATTTATATGTAAATAACTCTACATATATGTGTATATAAGTAAGCAGCTATTTCTCTTGCAAAGCTTCGAGTTCATGATTAACGAAATTTGTTATTGTTGTTAGCTTAGTTCTTTTGCTACTAATGTTGTTCTATAATATTGTAAGTTTGTTGCGTTACATTTAATGTAATTGATTTTCATTCAAGGTTGATTTCGGCACACTTCCTCGATATATGTATGTACAACACTAAGCAGGCGAAGTGCCACCTTTACCACATTTACCATATACTCTTGCAACAACCCTCACTAACCCTGTAAGTGGCACTCACGTACTAACAATTGAAAATACATATCTACATAAATGAATGTGTACGAGTATACTATTTATTTGTATAGGCTTTACCCATTGTTGTTTGCTACTTTATACAGAGCGGGTGAAGGGACAGATGGCTTGATTATTTAGTATAAAATGTAGTTACACTTAGAATTGAATTTAACCGTTGATACCGACTAATGATTACAACGACTGACTGATTTGCATGTATGCATGTAAGTATGTACCTAACGGATGCAACGAAGCAGGTGTTTGAGGAGAAGGAATAGGTAATGAAGGAGGGCGCAGCAGCGTTAAGAAGTCAATGGAAATGTGGCAGTAGTAATGACAGTTTTCTGACGGTGAATTTTACTTGTATTTCTCATTTCACGTAATTCGGGATTATTATTGTATTAGTATTGGACAGCATTCTTGTTATTTTGTAGCTATATCTTTCAATTTGCCTTCATATTTATTCTGTTTAGTACATTGTGTTTTATACAATTAATTCAATTTGCTATTATTTTGTTTCCCCATTTTTTTTGTTTTTTTTTTTAATTCATCGTTTTTTTGCTTTAATTTATTTTATTTTAATATAAGTTACTTAAATAATTGTAATTTTTATTTTATTTTTCTCATTTGATTTAAATAATTTATTACACTTAATTCTTATTATCTATTAATTAAATTTGTTATTTACTATTTTATGTTCACTTCATTTTATTTTCTTTTATTTATTTTCTTTTCTTTTATATTATTATATTTCATTTTGTGTATAATTTTTCTTTTATTTATTTTATTTGAATTTTTTTTATTTATTAAGTATTTTTTTAAATTTGTTAATTATTTTTTAAATTTACTTGTATTTAATTTTTTACGTTATTAAAGGCAAAAAGTTGAAAAAAACGTTAAGTTATTTCATTTTATTTTAATTTATATTATTTTATTTTATTTTATAATATTTTATTTTATTTATTTTATTTTCTTTTTTTTTATTTTAATTTCCTTTATTTTATATTGATTCATTTTACTTTATTTTATTTTTTTCTTTTATTTTTTTTATTTTTAGTTTTTTTGATTTTATTTTATTTTATATTATTTTATTTTATTTTATTTTCTTTTATTTTCTGCTATCTTAATTTAGTTTATTCTATTTTATGCTATTTTATTTCGTGTTACTTTATTTTATTCTATTTTGTTTTACGTTACTTTAATTTATTTTATTTTATTTTATTTTAATTAATTTTATTTCATTTTAGTTTATTTTACTTTATTTCACATTATTTTATTCAATTTTATTTTAGTTAAGTTTATATTTTCTATTTAATTTAATTTAACTATTTGTTTAATTTTATATAATTTTATTTTATTTCATTTTATTTCATTTTATTTTATTTTATTTTATTTTATTTTATTTTATTTTATTTTATTTTATTTTATTTTATTTTATTTTATTTTATTTTATTTTATTTTATTTTATTTTATTTTATTTTATTTTATTTTAAATTATTTTATTTTATTTTATTTTATTTTATTCTATTTTATTTTATTTTATTTTATTTTATTTTATTTTATTTTAAATTATTTTATTTTATTTTATTTTATTTTATTTTATTTTATTTTATTTTATTTTATTTTATTTTATTTTATTTTATTTTATTTTATTTTATTTTATTTTATTTCATTTATTTTATTTTAATTTATTTTATTTTATTTTATTTTATTTTATTTTATTTTATTTTATTTTATTTTATTTTATTTTATTTTATTTTATTTTATTTTATTTTGTTTTATTTTATTTTATTTTATTCCATTTTCTTATATTTTGTGCTATCTTTTATAGTTTATTTTATTATGTTGTTTTATTTCATGTTTTTTATTTATTTTAATTTATTTACTTTATTTTATTTTATTTAATTTTTATTTTTATTAATTTTTTTTAATTTAATATTTATTGCCATTTTACTGTAATAAATGAGTTAGGATTTTTTTTGGAATTTATTTCTGTCACTGTCGCTCTGTATTGGCTTTCTCTTCTCTAACTCGCGTGACTTGCTGTTGGTACATTAATATGTATAAGCACAAACAAATAAGCGCACACACACATATATAGGAGACGTACCGTAATCATATAGGGTATTAGATGTTTATATGCTTTTATCCCCTATTCATTTATTGATTAATTTTGGTTTAACTAATTTTTTCTTTTACACTCTTTTGTTGCCTCGATATTTTTTCTAGATTTGTACTGTTTTATAATTCTTTCAAGGAATTTCTATTGACATTTTATGCATTGTTTACGGGATTTTCCACGTTTTTTGCCTGCTGGATTTTTGTAATTTGTATTAATCAGCATTTATTTAAATTTTTCTATGATTTTGAAGGTTCCTAAAGCTGAGGAACTGTTATTGATTGCATTTTTAATTCAGAAAGAATATGAAAGGAAGTGGAAGTTAAAAAAATTTCAAATTAAAAACATTGAATATGAAGATGAGGAATGTTCCAGTATTTGTTTTCAGGAAGATATTCACAAATAAATTTTATATTACATTTTCCGAAACCAATTTCTGAAATATTTAGAGTTAAGACGGTTATATAACTTATATAATTCGAAATTTTTAAAAGCGCGTTTTTAATTATGATTTCTTTTTTTACTCGCTGAGCATCAAATGGCGAAATAACGGTACAGCAAAATTTCACTACAATAACCCACAAGCCGAAACAAATTTTTCAATTAATTTAGTTTATAATAACGAATTTCGCAGGAAAAATAAATCGATTGAAATGTGTTTCATCATTCTTTATACAATCAGCAGTGTTGTAGTCGATTGTTGTTTTTGTTGTTGCTAAACATATTTCCGCGATTAGAATAAAAGTTTATTTGCACATACACACCAACACACCCATGGCATTAATTTTGATATGCAAACCGTGATAGCATTTAAAACTTTTCGAAGAAATATTGCTCTAAACTGCACTAATATACGAGTATAAATATACGTGTATGTACATTTATAGTTGTTATATATAATATATTTTATTGCGCATAAGTACACGAGTATAAATTTATATTATGTACTATTTACAAGCAGTTTCACAATATGTTTTTTTTAGCGTTCTCTGATTGATAACGAATTTTTATTATTAAAAACTTTTAATTTTTTTTTTTGTATTTTGTATATTTTTTAATTTTATTTAAATGTAAATTTTTTAAAATCTTTTGTCAATTTTTTTTGCCTTTCAACTAGTTCTGTGACGACTGCCAAATGAACTGGAGCACATTCTGTATTCTAAATGATAAAAAAATATAAATAAATAAACTAAAATAAAATAAAATTAAATAAAATAAAATAAAATAAAATAAAATAAAATAAAATAAAATAAAATAAAATAAAATAAAATAAAATAAAATAAAATAAAATAAAATAAAATAAAATAAAATAAAATAAAATACAATAAAATAAAATAAAATAAAATAAAATAAAATAAAATAAAATAAAATAAAATAAAATAAAATAAAATAAAATAAAATACAATAAAATAAAATAAAATAAAAAAATAGAATAAAATAAAATAAAAAAATAGAATAAAATAAAATAAAATAAAAGTAAAGAAAAAAAATAAAATAAAATAACACAAAACAATAAAATAAAATAAAACAAAACAAAATAAAATGAAATAAAAGAAAACAAAAAATTAAAATGAAATAAATAAACAAAAAAAATAAAATAAAATGAAATGAAATGAAATAAATTAAAATAAAGTAAAATAAAATTAAATAAAATAAAGTAAAATAAAATAAAATAAAATAAAAAAATTAAATAAATTAATTCAAAATAAAATAAATTAAAATAAAATAAAATAAAATAAAATAAAATAAAATAAAATAAAATAAAATAAAAAAAATAAAATAAAATAAAATAAAATAAAATAAAATAAAATAAAATAAAATAAAATAAAATAAAATAAAATAAAATAAAATAAAATAAAATAAAATAAAATAAAATAAAATACAATACAATAAAATAAAATAAAATAAAATAAATTAAAATAAAATAAAAGAAAGTAAATTAAAAAAAAATAAAATAAGAAAAATAAAATAACATAAAATAAATTATAATAAAACAAAATAAAAAAATTAGAGGTAATAAAATAAGATAAAATAATATAATTTAAATTAAATTAAGCGGTGGCTTGTGGAAAACACATTTTTTTTGTTGCTCACAGGGTAACTTTGGGTCCTAAAAATTATATGCAATTGATTTTAAAATGAAAAAAATATTTCAAATAGCTGAACTGTTTATTATGCTGCATCCCTTCAGAGCGTGCGCTGAATACAATGAAAACTTTAAACGCATTTTTCTCATAATCACATTTTTCAAACTGGGAGGACAGATTATTATCAATTTATCTGAAATTTTTATTTTAGCTTCACAAATATATTTTATTTTGGAAGCACGTAGCCGTTTTCCGATTAAATGTAAACTTTTTTTTAATAATTCAGTGCGTATTTTTTAGTCAAAAATCAATCTTTAAAAAAAAGAGTGCCACTTTCACAAAAATTATTTAAAAAATAAATCCGTACGTACTTCCAAAAACTATGGTTTGTTGATCATAAAACTTTTTAATTCTGCTCTAGGTCCCTTCCTTTAGAAGAAATCAGTCCTACAGCCTTTTGAAGAAACATGGTTTAAATAATAGACTTTATCACCGCCATTTTGCAACAAAATAATAATTAAAGAATATTTTTTTATTTTCAATGCAATAATTTGTTTATAATTACGGATGTTGGTTGAACCAGGTTCGAACCTTGGTCTTAAGAATGGCAATACGCAATATTAAACACTCGAACTTAAATAAAATGCATTAAAATAAATTAAAATTTTGTTAAGTACTAATTTTCTCAAATTTGTTTTTCAAGAAATTCTATAAAAAATACACTATTCCTGTGCTCATATATTTGGTTACGTAGCAAAATGCTATGAAATAACAGTAAAGAACGGTTTTTTAATTTTTAATTTTTTGTTTGTCAATTTATTAATTTGAATATTGTTTTATAAATTTTTTAAGGATTATTCACAAATTTTTCACAAGTTGAAAAATATTTTAAAATAATATTAAATGGTAATAGTTTTGTTTCACAAACATTTTTTTTTAAGGGATAATTCTAAAATATTATTTTCAGCACGCAGTTGTTGATTATAATTAACCCAAAAAATAACAGGTTTACTTTTAGAACATAAATTTTGAAAATTTTATGTAAATTTTTTTTAAAGAAATAAACTACAAGATTATATTATTTTACGCACTTCACAAAACACATTATATTTTTTCAATATTATTGTGATTTCTTTTTCAAACATTAATAAAATTAAACTTCATTTCACAAAAAACTTGTCGTAGTTAATTATTTTACCTTAGCACCGCATTATTATTATATTCTCACATTAAAATTTCATTTTTTTACATGTGACTTTTTAATTTATTTAACTATTGCTTCAATTATTTTAAACTTTTTTCCATGCCAACGTTTTTTTCTCACGTTAAATTAATTCGAGTAAATTTTTTTTGTATTTTATTTAATTTTAGCCATTTTTTTGTGCATTTTTACTTTTATTTCGCTAACACTTTTGTGTCTTTAAAAAATTAAAAAAAATTTTTTTTTTAATAATTTATATTCCTTTTGTTTTCATTTACTTCAAATCGCACGTTTTCCTTAATTAAAATAGTTTAACGAGTTGAGCGCGCACCCGCCCGCCATTTACTTGCTTGTGCTTGAGTTAAAAATCGCTCATACGACTAACCGGCCGCCGCTTACCAAATGTGGATATTGCAACGAAAGTCACCACGAAGGTTTGCCCCGTTAACATCGGTGGCCGAATAGTGCGCTCGAACAGTTTGTGTATTTTTTTTCTGTATTTTTTATTTTATTTTTTTTCATCAGTAGCGCAAGTGTGGAGAATACAAAATACAATGTGGAAATTTTCAAAAGCGAAAATCAAAGAAAAAGAAAATGATGAAAAAAAAAAAACAGCAACAAAAGTATGAAAGACATGCCAAAAAGAACGGTGGGAATCTAAACTCCCTCTTCAACCTGAGCTCGCCATAGAAATAATAATTACACCACTGACCCAAACAATATTTTTCATGTACCAAAAAGTGGCATGAGTAGCCAGCAAATGGAATGAGTGAGTGAGTGTGTGAGTGAGTGTGTAGGTGCTATGGAAGGAGAGTCGCCACATGAAAATAACTTGCACTTCACTGCACCACACAACGATGGCGCGCAGCTACTGTCAGTTGCGTCGCCACTAGTCGACTCTTAAGAGGAGGTACAATCCCCCCCCTGACGTGGAGTGGAGTTTGGTATTTTATACAGTTCATCGAGTATTTTTTTTCCGTACGCGGTTTGCGTGCGTGCGACTGTCTGCTAAACAGTGTACTCGTGTGTGTGTGTGTGTTGGTGTTGGTGCTGTTGGTTGCGTGCGCGCAAATATGCATGTACTGCGTGTGCTATGCGCTGTGTTACTCATACGCCACGTGCAACAACGCATATATACGTTTTAATACACTAACATATTACTAATGTTTCTTTATAAAACTTCCTTAGAAGGAGCTATTTCCTCACACACACACTTGCTTTACTTTCTCTCTCTCTCTATCTCTCTCTCCCTCTCTCTCTCTCTATCTCTCTCTTGAATTACACATTCGATTACTCGTTATTTCTCATGCCGTAAATGTGCTCGGTCGCGTGAGTTTGATTTTGTATGTGAAAATTGTTGTACTTTTCTTTTATCCTTCCTGACGGCTGGCTTCAATGTGGTTTTTCCATTTTTATGTTACCGCTTTGTGAAGCGTGATTTTTCTCCATTATTGTTTGTTTGAGCTTTTGTTTGTGTTGAAAATTTTCTTTCATGTTTATTTTGTCATTATTCGCTCACCATTGAGTGTTGTGCATTTTTTGTGCTCAAATTTGCGCTTTAAGCGCTTAGAAAACCATTTATTTATAGATATGTATTTATGTACTTTTTATTTGTATTTATACTTTCGTTTACTTAAAAGACATTAGCAGCATGCCGCCACATTTTATGATATTCTTCATATGTATTGTGTTATATGAGATTTGCTTTATTTCTTTTTATAATCTGGAATTTATTTTTTTGGACTTTTTGGTATTTTTTTTTAATGTATTTTGATTGGACTTGCAATTTTGGATATTTTTTGGAAAGTTTATCTCTCACTATATATTAGATATGAAATTCGAATTGCAGACGAAAAATCTCCTTATATACTGAGATTATCTAATTCACTAAGGCCCGAGGTATGATTGTCAGTACATTTGATTCGCATATAAAAAAATCGAACAAGCCACTTCTCTGCCACCGGGTCCAAGGCTACGAGACTAAATCGGTCATGCTGTGATAGGAAATTCACTACACAGTAGAAATCAGGGGCCTATTAAGACCGTCCTTAGCCCTGGCTGCTCATACCCCAAGCTGGGTTTTGCTGTACAGTACTTTAGGTGGTTCCAGGTTCCAGGTTTGCACTTTTTATCTTGTAAAGCGTAAAACGAACACCGGAAAATATTATTCAGCGCTTTTGAAAATGATTTAAATGAAGCTAAATTATTTTAATGAGTTTTCGGACAGTCGTAAGTTGCTAGATAGAGTTAAGCTACTGAAAATCGTTCAGCACAGCTTTTATCAGCATCTGTAAGGCATTACAAGCCACTCAGTGCCTGGTGATACTGCAAAACCCGCTGTAGTGTTCAGTAAATCTCTTCTGTCATTCAGAAGCTCGAACTTATACTCAGCCGTATAAATTACTCCAACGCCGAGCTGGCGCTGAGTGGCGCCTTTTCCACTATAACCCATTCTTGAGAGAGGCTGAAATGAACAAGCTCGCTTAAGCAAAGTCGTACTTAACACTTTCAATACTGTAAGTACATAAAAGTGCCAGAGGGTGTACAAATTTTCGAAAAATGTTCTTTTATTTATTGACAGCAAATTTAGTTCAATTATTATCTTAGAAGAAATCTGTAAATTTTTACAATTTTGAAAATAAATTTTTATTGGTTTTTGCATTAGAAATCCTTAGAAGCTCACAACCAAGCTTTTTTGCACTTCAGGAAGTTAAAAATGACACCTCAGCAGAAACGCAGACTAGGCAACCGAACATAAACTTTCAAGGTTGCGACAAAAATATTATCAGAATTGAAGATATACGTCGAATTAGAACTAAAGAGGACTTTGATGGCTTTGATGACTTTGATTTGCCGTTTTTTGTTTTTTGTAGAACCGTATGAGAATTAAAAACAAAAAATAAGTAAATAAATTGCATACTTTTAGGCACACAGTAACAACGGTATATAGGAATTCGGAGAATTTCTTTCAAAACTAAAATATATTTTGAGGAGCTGTATGAAAATTCTAAACATAAAAAGATAATCAAAACAATTGCTTACTTTTAGGCAACCTTAAAATAGTACCAACGCTTTACAGGCACTTCACTGCTTTTTTTTTTTTTGTTGAAGGAAAAGTCGAATTTTTTTCTACAAAATAATTTGACGTAAACAAGCCAAATTCGCAAAAGCTTACAAGAATCCTTTAAGTCTTCTCAATGATTTATTAACCAATCTCACTCCGTCGCCCACCCTTTGAAACGACGCTATAAAGTGAGGAGAATTTCGGAAAACTGCAAGAAGCAGAAAAGTATTTAAAAGCCAAAATAGTAAACAGCTTAATGCGATGAAAGCGTTGAAAAAGCGGTGGAATAAAATACCAGGAAATGCAGTTGACTGTCGCTTGTAATTAAATTGAAGAAAATGCAGCAAAGAAGGCCGGCCGAGAGACGCTAGACAATTATGTGAGCATACAGAAATGCAATGCAAAAGAAGAAATTCAAAATAGACTATTTCAATTAAAATAAGTGGAAAACCAAAAAAAAAAAAATCAAATAAAACAAAAATGTGGAAAGGAAATTCGCAAAAATTGCATTGAAATGGAAATTAAATATTTTTGTTATTTTCCGCGACCATTACAGTGAACAGCCAAGCACGGAGACGCAATTTACCCAGCTACTTCAGCAATCGTTTAATTTCCAGCACTTCCCCCACCCCACTCTACCTCTCTAACACCTTCCCTTACAATAAACACTAAAAAAAAGAGGAAAAAAAAATACTCAGCACAAAAGCATTTGGGGTGGCATGATGAAAATCGTTATTACCATTTGAAAAATTGTCGAGAAAAACAGCAAATTCGGACAGGCATCAGGCAGAAAAAAAGAACACAACACACACACAAAATGGCGCCACAGTGGGCCATATCGTTGCCAGCAAATAACAGCATTGAAAACCGAAAGTGTCTGTAGCCAAAAAACTGCTAAAGCATCAGCAGGATTTTACAAAGCACCGACGCCATTGGGTTGCAAAAGAAAATTGCAAAGCGCAGCCGGAGTGCTTAGCAACCGAGAATGAAATTCCTTCAAAAAAAAATAAAATAAAAAAAAATTGATGCAGTGCCGCAACCGCAAATCAAGCGCAGTACGTAACACCAACAGCCAGTAATGGGGCAAGAAAGTGTAAGGATTAAAAACATTGAAAATCATGCATATGTGTCACGCAAAAAGATTGTGCTGCTGCGATGGTGCAGGAAATGTCAGGAAAAATATCAAAAAAAAAAAAAAAAAAATATTGAAAAACTTAATGGGAAGGGGTAAATATTATATAACTGGCGAATTTTTGGACTTCAAATTCTAAAATTCTAAAATGAGCAACCAATTTTGAGGCAATAAACGGCTTGAAACTAACTTATGTATTTCCAGCTGGGTTTCCCTGTCATTGCTGATGAAAAATTCGCTTCAATTTAGGCTTGTGAAAATTTACTACCTCAGTTTTTGCCAATAGGAAGGAGGGCTTCTACGTGAGAGGCATAAAGAAATTACTCTTAAAATGACAGCAAGCTATCGTAGAAACCGGCGGATATTTGACCTAAATTGGATCATTCTAACTATGGTAATTAAAGTCTTCAATTTCATGCAAATGTAATGGATTTCTTTCTATACACTTGATATTACAAAAAATAAAATTCTTAAAAATAGCCTAAAACATCACAAGAGTAGAAAATAAACTAGAAATGTGTTTAAAAAAATCCGATGAAAATTGGCAACATTGCCACCATGCAAAGCAATGATGCTACTAAAAAGGCCACTAGACAATATTTGCAACGTCGTATTTGATATACACGTTGGTACTTGCAAAGAAAGCCACAAAGTTCAAAAAAATTTGAGGGATTAAAATAACACCATACAAATTTATGCTATCAGGTGTACAACTTTGCTTCCGCCGTTTTTTTCCAAAATTAAAAGCTTTATTGCGAAAAAGTGCTTACAGATATATTATTCAAAGTATTGTCCTTTTGACGCTATCCATGAAGCAATCCATTTTTCCAATTCTTCGAAGGATTGAAAATGTTGATCTGCCAGGCCGTGTGCCATCGAACGGAATACGGCGGGTGGGGCAAAACTTCCCATTTCAGCGTTTCCAGGTATTTTTTGACCACTTTTGCGATGAGCATTGTCATGTTGGAGGATGACTTTGTCATGTCGCTCTTGATATTGCTCGCGACTAAGGCGCATCAGTTGCGTTCGATAGCGGGCTCCTGTGATGGTTTCACCCGGTTTTAAGAGCTCGTAGTAAATCACACCGAGCTGATCCCACCAAACACAAATCATAACCTTGGCGCCGTGAATATTCGGTTTTGCCTTCGACGAAGAAGCATGCCCGGGCTTTCCCCATGATTTTCTGCGTTTAGGATTATCATATCGAACCCACTTTTCATCACCGGTTACGATTCGATGTAAAAACCCCTTACGATTTTGTCTTTGAAGCAGTTGCTCACATAAACATAGACGGCGCTCGATGTCCCTCGAATTCAACTCGTACGGCACCCAGTTTCCTTCTTTCTGAATCATTCCCAGGGCTTTGAGACGTTTTGAAATGGCTTGCTGACTCACTCCCAACGATTCGGCAAGCTGTTCTTGTGTTTGGCACGAATCTTCATCAAGCAATGCTTCTAGTTGTTCATCTTTGAAGGTTTTTTTTCTTCTACCACCATGTAACGTCTTCGACATCGAAATCACCATTTTTAAAACGTGTGGTTTCAACGTTCTCGACACGTTCTTTCACTCAGAGCAGCATCACCGTAAGTTTATGAGAGCATTCGATGCGCTTCAGCTGCATTTTTTTTTCGAATTGTAACAGAAAAGTAAAACTACCCGCAAATGGCGAGAATTGGGCACATAAACGGACATTTCCGAGCGTGAATAATACGAAAACAAGAACATCTGTCACTGAAACCATGATGACCATTCGTTAGGCACTGTCCACACTCACTTTAAAGGCATTATCATCTATGTATTTCAACCAGCCTCAGCCGGTACAGCCACCTAACGGAAAACGGCGGAAGCAAAGTTGTACACCTGATATTTCCTTTCTTGAAAATTGGCAACGTTGCATTTCACAGTAACGTTTTTACATAAGCTCAGATAACGAAAGGCCTGATATGATGGTAAAAGAAAAACTGTTATTTTTGGAAATACATTGCCTTTTATAGTAAAAAAATAATGATGCTAATTAGAGCGCCAAAGGAATAAAATATAATTTAACCCGAAAAATGTAGAAAATACATTTCGTTGTATGCTCAGAAATATTTAACGTAAGAAAATTGGCAACGCTGTATTATAAATTTACGTATATACTTGAAAAAGAAGGAAACAGTGCCGAAGATGTTCTCAAATATTGAAAAAAATATTATAAATATAAATGCTTGATATTTCATGTCATGAAAATTGGCAACTTTGCTATTCACTGCAGAAAATGTTAACTGCGTACTAACTCAAAAAATTGTATACTAGTATATCTGCATATGTATGCTTTGGTAACGAAATTTGCCAAGAAGAATTTTTTTAAATACTAAGAATATTTGCATATAATGAAATTGGGCAACAGCGCTTTGCACGGTAAATTCATTAGGCAAGTTATACTAACAATTGCCTTTGTGAAAATTGGCAACGCTGCTCACAATGCTGTGAAACTAGTAAAAACTTCGAAGAATGAGTTCAATAAGCTTTACATTAGGCATATCTTTGGTTGCATAAAGTCACAGCTGAGACTTCTTACAGCGAAATATCCCTTGAGATTAACTAAAATCGCTTTGGTATTGCCGTAAGAGCCTCCGCAGTGTTTACTATATCCCCCCATTTATCGCCCTCTAAACCTTACTGCTTCCGTTAACGCAGTGCATTGAATTAATTTGCCAATTCATATTGCTCAACAAACAGCAATCTATTCGTGTATGATATTAAATCACAGTAGAAACTAGTTCATTCACAATAGTTTCATCGTTATCTGCCAAAACGAATATTTACTGAAACAAATGCAGCATTTTAGGCGTACGAAGATTCTCTTCCAAATGACCATAAAACCAAAGTTAGACTCATAAATTCACAAAACCACAATGGCAGTAGCAAATTCCAATTGAACACAAACTGCCTCTATGTATATGTATACGCATATATATATATATATATATGTTCGAATGAATATGTACCAAACCATTGATGCGCAATATTTGCGAAAACTTTTGAGAAAACTTAAATGCGTACACTCGTGTTTATACATATGTGTGACTGCATGTATGTGTGCCTGTGCAAAAGTATGTGACAAAAAGAATTTACGACCATATGCAGTGAAATTGTCGAAATTAAAGTAGCAAATAGTCATTCGCATATGCTTATAAACCGACAAACGCACACATACGACTACCTATATACATATTTCGCTGTGTGTATGTCACAATTGCAAAGCTAGTATGTTTGAACAAACAGAAAAGTGTCAAAATTTAATTGGCAAGGAAGGCTAGCAGAGCGTGTGCGAATGCCGAATAGTATGTGTCCCTTTGAAACTTAAAAACATATATAAAATATATGTATATCAGTAGATGTATATTTATATATAATAATGTAATAATTAGCGTTTAGGGACACAATCGGCATTATTTGAAGCTTTATACGAAAAGTTCATATCAAAAT
>JAWMAG010000054.1:10440000-10475000 GCA_037013455.1 Ceratitis rosa
TGCCCTTGAAGAACAACTAAGATGAGGGCACTGATAAATTGCCGGCCGAGCCATGCTAAAAAGGCAGGAAAAAGCTCACAGGCTGCATGCATCGACTTTTTTTCTTTTTTCTGGACGGAAGAAGGGTAATTTGAGACAAAGTGAGCTCTCCACTAAATTCGCAAAAAGGGAACCCCACACAGTCTGCACCAATTAAGGTCGAATAAGCGCCCCTAATATCTCATACAAGGTCCTTTCGAGCATATTGTATGAAATACTAAACCCCGCTTTCAATAAACTATGACTTTAGATCTGGCAAACCACATGTTCACTATATGGTCCTTTTCAACCGTATTGACTTCAGTGTCGTCAATAACCGCCCCTTTATTTCTACTTTCTTCCGAGTGGCTACCAAAGTAAAGTAAATCGATCTGGTAAAGGAAAGCGAAATATCTGCTGTAATTAAGAAAACGAATAGCCTCCGCAGTAGTCTTGTGGTAGTCAGTTGAAAAGTCTCTTATCCAACTGTTAACTCAGTATTTAATCCATTTTATGATTATTAAAACGAATTTCTAAGCTTTCTTTATCTTGTATCAAAAAACTATTCTATAGCATTTTAAATTCAATATTTTTGAAAGTACCCAAGAAATTAACTTGAGTTCTATGTGTGAGCAAATTCGTACATGAAAAAAAGTTTGCACTTTTCAAAAAAAAAAAAAATGGTTTGTCAAAACTTAATTTTCACTTGTCCTTTCTTTCACCCAAACCACTTTTTATGGTCGAATTTTTCACTTTGAAGGTCTCCCTCTTGACTTGGACTCCCAACGTAGACCCTTCCTTTGAAACATTTCGAAAATCTTTTTCAAATATTATATATATCTTTAGGTCAGTAAAAAGGATTAAAAAGGGAAGATCTGTTGTAATTCCAAAATTATAAATATATTGCAAGGTTTTCTAGAAGAAGACGGTTTCCCTAGTAATTGGAAACCAATATGAGTATAAAAATTGGCTTCTGAAAACTGCTACAAATCAACAAAAGTAAGGATTACATAATGAGCCAATAATAAATGATATTACTGATTTTTGGCTGAATAAATAATAATATTCTGTGCGCCTGGAACGCCTTAAGATTAATTACTGGCGGTATTTAAAGGAGGAATCGAATACAGGCAAAGAGGATAGAGAGAAGAGTTGATCGGTGCATTAATGACAATAAAATAAAATTTACTTCATTATCACGATGATGTCATTTCGCAACAATTTCTCCAAAAATCGGACGTACCAGGCAAACGAACCAATGGCAACACTATTCAAAGAGAAAAATTGGAGTCACTACTTATAGAGGTATATTGGGGGTCAGGTAAATTAAACGGGCTTGAAGATGATATGAAGAACACACTGTAGAAGTTATTCCATTGAATCCTCTATCAAATTCAAAAAATGATGATTTTGATGATTTACAGCCGCTGATGAACAGATTGATTGATTTCAACTTCGAGAATATCAAATTATAATACATTTTTATCTTTCTTTTACACTCTTTTGTCTTAATATCCTCAAAAATGAATTGTTAAACATTAATTTGATTAGAAATAAAGTAAGATATTAAAGAAAACTACAGAATCGTGGATGAAAAGCTGAGTTATTAACCAAAAGTGATTAAAAATGGTCAATAAACTGACATTTCTGAGGAGCTGGTGTTTTTTTGTACGAGGAACATTTATTTCGTGTCCGAAATACACTCGGAGGGGTGGACATTAATTTAATTTTTTATTTAAATTAATTTTTCATAATTTTTGGATGTTGGTGGCAACGGGATTTGAACACGAGCCTTCCGAATGTCAGTACGCAATGCTAACCACTCGGCTACCGCGGCAGATTAGATGGTATAAATAATCGTCCAATTATTCAAGGAATTTGTAGAGACACACACAATAACTGACGATTCACAACGCCGTATACACGTCGATTGGGTGATTGGACAACCAGCAGTGGACGGCGATTTTTCGAACAAAATTCTCTTTAACGACGTGGAATATTTCTCTCTCGCGGGATACGTAAACAACCGAAATTGTTGCATTTGGTGACCCGAGAATACTGAAATAACTGAAGGAAAACCATTACACACAGATTTGCTATCTAGTGCGCTCTCTTGAACCTTACTTCATTGAAAACGACAATGGCTCTTAATACGGAGAGTTCTGATCGTATGGTAGCCAAACTTTTTTGGCTGGCAATTGAAGAACACAACTTGGATAAGGTCGAATATGGCTTTATTGGGAGAGAATTTTCCCTACAGCTTAAAATGTTGTCTAAGCGATGTCAATTAGCCACCAAGATCGTGCGATTGGACCGTTTGACTTTGTAGAGTTACTCTAAATACCGTGTTTATGCGGAGAGACCTTTAACGGTTGATCCAAGTTATGGCTGAGATGCCATCCAATATGTGCCAAAAAGTGGTCGGAAATCAGCTCAAATGAATAGAATCTTGGCAAAATGCACGTGGCGTTCATTTAAATGATTAGTGTTTCACATAAAATTTCAAGACTCAAACTTTATAATAAAAAAAATTCCCTGGAAAAAATATTTGAAATGTATTTTGTTTGCAATTATTTCGAAACAGCAAGAAAAAGACAAAACGTTTCTTTGAGTTTGGCATATTAATTTATTTAATGTTATTAATAAACTTTCAAATGTTCAAAAACCTTAAATGACTTTCTAGTCAAATTTTCAGCTTAAAAATATAATTAACCTAATATATAAATATAAATTTTTAGTAAAAATGTGTGTTTCATTAAAGAAAATTATTTATATAATATTATAAAACAATTTTGTATTAAAAATATGATTCTAAAATGTTTTAAAATTGTACACTAAATCTATTCTAGCAGCGAGCAAATGCATAAATTCACTTCTTAAGATACAAAAAATTAAAAAATCAATAATTGTAAAACCCATACAAATAAATTACATGACGTTGCTCGTTGATGAAGCGATTTCTAAAGTTATTAATAAATTATTATAAAATACAAATACAACATTTTGCAATTCTATTTGATATATATGTATATATATTTTGTTTAAGAATTAATAAATCTTGAAAAAAATTGCTCTGCCATATAAATTCACGTGCAGAATGCACTTAACACTATTTTATTCTCGCTTCAGCGCCTGAAAGTATGCAACACAGTAGCATTTCTAGCACACACACATACGCTTATACATGTGTGAACCAATTAATCATTCAAAACAACTTCACTACCACCACCACTAGCACACAAGCTTTGCATGCTAATGTATGTGTGTGTATTTTTTTTATTTCTTTTTTTATTTAAATATTTTCCAATTTATTTTTCACCAGTAATTTCCTCACTTTGTGCATTTTCCAAGTAACCTCACTTAAGACACGAGACCTCAACGGCAGGCGCTAACGTGTTCAAAAGTGAATTCAATTAAATGAGTTTTCAATATTCTTTACCCCCGACAAGCTCCCGCCACTTCTACGCATACACGCACAAACACATACACAAACGCTTGCACTGTGTGCCGTGGCATCGGGGCAAGGCGAATCGGTAGGTCTCTTGCAATTATATTGCACGCGGACGCGGTTAAGTGCGTGTGAACGCGCGCGCTCGAATACACACACACACACACGCACACGCTCAAACGCACACACACACAGTCATGTATACGCACGCCAAAGAATGCAATGGAATTTATGAACTGCAATGCGCGCGTAACCCGGCTGAGTGGCACACTGAATAACCGAGTAGCTGAGTGACTGACTGACTGTTTAGCTAGCTGAGGCTGACAGGCGGCCGACAGCAGGCAGCGCGGCGTCGTGCTATTCGCGTGCTGGCCTCTGCAAAACTATTGCCGTCGCCGCCACTTTTGTTGAGCGAGGTTAAGGCAAAGGCGGCTCGTCGTCGTGCTTCCTTGGCATGGCATGGCTTTGTTGGGCAGCTTTGGCCGACACATTGGCGGCAGTGGCAGTAAATGCAATGCAAATGCAACAAAGGTGAGAACAACGAGCACGAAACACGAAAAAACACGAACTATTACGAAAGCATCAAAACAGATTCAAATCAGTTGAACTAACTACATACTAATGAGCGGACGCGCCAAGTGTGCGGAGAGCGCAATTCGGCAAATGTAAAGTAGGCAATGTTGGCGGGTAATTGGGGCGCGCGCGCGTTAGCCGACCGTATTAAAGCCGAAGAAGATGAGCCAGCAATGATGACCGTGAGACCCTTGACGAAGCAGCTGTCGAAAGATAAAGCGAATGCAAGTGCTCACGAAGCGCAATGCGAAAACAGTTTGCCGCCGTTGCAAACCGAACCATCACATATTCACATATTGTCAGAAGGAGCGCAGGAGAGTGAGAGATGTGTAGCATAGGCAAGGCACACAAAGAAGACGCACAAGTGACAAGCTCTCGCCGCCTATGGCGTGAGTTGTGTGTTCATGTAGAAAAAGGAAAATCGGAAAATTATGAAAGTCAACAAAAAGCGTTTGCTGGTTTGTCGTGCTGTGCTATTGTGTTGTATTGCTCCACGTCAACGAAAACGATTAAAGGCACGCACACTTATCGAACAAGTGGAAAAAGAAAACAGTAGAAATAATGAGTGCGGCGGAAGGGCGCGCATAGGAGGTGTTGCGGCGGTCGTCCATGCACGTGCTGGCACCAGTCACGGTCGGCTGGTTGGCTCACTTCAAATACGTAAACAGAGAGGGTGTGTATGGCGCGCAGAGAGCGAGCGAGCGAGAGAAAGTGTTACTGTTGAGAGCGTAAAATGGTGAGAAAATGTTTTTATTTTTCGATTTTAAGTAATTAGAGCGCACGCTACTGGTAAAGCTCGCTGAAGAAACGTCACAAACTATGACGTCGGCTCAGAGTGTAGTCAGCGGTGACCTTAGTGAACAGGGTTTGTGGGTAATTTCATTTGTTGATTTTTATTTGAAATTTTTTCTAAGTTTTTCTATTCAAAATAATTTTATTTCATTTATCTTTCAGAAATATTCAATAAAATAATTCACTAAAAGGACCAATTATGAAGTTGCAAGAAATAATAAAGAGTTCAAAAATATTTTAAATGAAAACTAAATTAAATTGGTAATAAATTTAAAAAATTTTCTAAGAAAGAAATAAAAATAAAATAAAAACAAAAAAATTATATTAACGTACTAATTGTCATACAAAAGTTCGAAAAATGGTATGGAAAAATTAAGAATTCAATTTTCATGCAAAATGTTCTTAAAATATTGAAATTGAATGAAAATTAAGAAAAAAATTTAGATAAAAAAAAGAAATTTTTTTAAAAAAATCATTTATTAAAATAAATTTAATTTAAAAAAATGTCACGAAAAATATTGACTGCTAAAAATTAATTTTTTGTTGCCTAAAAAGATTGTATTTTAATACAAAATCAAATAAACAACATTTACTTTGTAAAAAAAAAATCTTCATATCCCTTTTTGCATTGTTTGTCTTCTCCAAAATACAAAATTAACCCTTCCCAAAGGAAATGCGGCTTGAAAGCATACGTTTTCAACGCAAACTTAGCACTGCCTTACAACATTTATGTCTCTTTATTTGCGCTCACTCAGGCTGGTAAAAATTTATATATGTATAATACAAGGAAGCTTTAGTATATATTCATATATATGTATAAGTAACGTCTATAATTATGTTAATCCTTTCGTGTACTTTCAATACAAAATATAGCACAACAGACATGGAATGCTTCTTAAGCTTTCTACCAAATATTGCTTTAAGCTTACGAAAAGCTACGTGAACACATAAGAATGATTTCATGAGAAATACAAAACCTCAATGGGATTAAAAAGGTGGATGTAAATTGTATGGAGAAACAACAGTATGTAAACTACAGTAACAGTACTGCTAATGCTTCTGAAAGCTTTCAATCTCCCAAAAGCTCTGAGTAACGTTTTTAAATAATTCAAATAAATTGCCAAAAATCTGGTTTACTGGATTATTGTACAATAACTAATCAATGTCTTTAGCTACTTCTTTTTGATGTGAGTTGCTATTAAATGTGGCCGTAGAAATATTTTCTTGATGGCTTAAAAATCAAAAATATTATAGGTATATCCAAAATGTGAGAGATTTTTCTAAGAATTAACTTTCATGCTTTGTCACAGGGAAAACGCATAATCGCTTCGCTCTATAGGCCCTTGACAAGTTCCAAGATGACCCGACGTTTTCGAGCCAATTTTTGTTCAGCGATGAGGCCCATATTCTGGCTTAATGAGTGAACCCTGATGAGATTCAAGAGCTGCCGTTTTATCGATTAAATTTGAATTCTCTTTATTTTTTTTTTTTAAAAGTATTTATTTTTTCAATTCGTTCCTATAAGTTTTATGTAAAATATTAGGTAAAGTAAAAAGTTCGTTCGGTTTTTATCTAAGAGATGGCGTTATTGTCCATAGTACTAGTGTTACGTGGCGCATCATGTCAGACTATACGGCGCTGAAAACGTGTTTATTCGCGCTAAAAGTTTGTCTTTGACAGTTTTTCGATTGATTGACTCAGTACGTTGTGAGCGCTCGTCAAAGATGGACACCAGCAAAGAGAAAATTCGCTAAATTTTTCTTCGATCAAGGCGTAAAAGCAGCCAAAGAGGCTGAAAAAATTAAATTAGTTTATGGGCCCGATACTGTAGACGAACGTGTAGCATAAAAGTGGTTTGCTAGGTTCCGTTCCGGTAATTTCGATGTCACCGCTAGTAATGCACCACGCGTCGGGAGGCCTGTCGTCGAAAATTGCGATAAAATTATGGAAATAGTGGAAACAATCTGTCACGTGAGCACTTATTTAATTGCTGAAAAACTAAAGATCAGCCAAAAAAGTGGATCACTTACGACAACGTCAAGCGAAACCGGTCGTGGTCGAAACGCGGTGAGCCGGCGGAAACGGTGGCCAAGCCAGGATTGACGGCCAGGAAGGTTTTGCTGTGTGTTTGGTGGGATTGGCAAGGAATCATCTACTACGAGCTGCTCCCCTATGGCCAAATGCTCAATTCGGCCTTCTACTGCCAACAACTGGACCACTTGAAGGCAGCACTCATACAAAAGAGGCCATTTTTGATCAACGAATTGTATTCCATCAGGACAACGCCAGGCCACACACGTCTTTGGTGACGCGTTCTAATGCACCCACCTTATAGTCCAGACCTGGCACCAAGTGATTACCATATTTTCCTGCCCATGGCGAACACCTTTAATTGTGAGAAGTTGGCCTCAAGAGAGGCTTGTGAAAATTGGGTCTCCGATTTTTTTGCGAATAAGATCGCAGCCTTCTACGAGAGGGATATAATGAAGCTGGCATCTCTTTAGCAACAAGTTTATGAACAAAACGGCGCATATTTGACTTAAATCGGACAAATGTACACAAAGTTATCATATTTTGAAAAATCAATAAAAAAACCGAACGAACTTTTTGCAAATCCTTTATTCTTGCTTAGTCATAATGGCCAGGGTATTAATATCGCTTTGAGTTCAGCTCCCGCTCACCCAATTTGCCAAATTTTCATTATTGAAAATGATAGAGAGCCCTGATTATGCAGATGTCGAGTTGACTTGCCAGCAAGCTGAATATCTTTCTACCATTGTTAACGACACTAGAGTTTATCACTGGTGGCGATTAAGCCAGTAATCATGCCTGTCTGAGTTTGTGTTTCTCTTCTATATCTTAGCGCAGCTTTCTCTTTATCTAGCACTTTCTCTTGGAATAATCTAGTCGAGTTTAGTAGACGTATATAGTAGAAGAGAAGGAAAGATGCAAAAATCTTTGGAGCATAGCTTTGCTCTCACTACGCAGCACATCTTGGACCCAGAGGTAGTGATACAGATGTTATCCACCTCACCTAGTAAACCACTTTTTCTTTCACATCTTGAGGATATACACAACTGAAATCAATTGTTGAAATCTAACTTTCGGTGGATATAGTCCGACTAACTTAAAAGTGTTTTATTGTCTTTAAAAATCATGATTTTTAAATAAATGTATAAAATTTCAACAAATTTTTTTGCAAAATTTCTAATATTTTTTACTGCCAACTTATAATGCGTCTTGCATTGATGAACTAGTATTTTACTAGTATAGTGCTGGTGTATAGTTAGACGGTTAATATTACGCTAGCAGTCACTATTCCAAACTAACCTACAAAAAGTGATTAAAAAATTACAGCTACAGAATATCTAAGTACTTGATCGTGGATATGTAGGTAAAAGGGAAAAGTGAAAAACAACAATAAGTAAAGGTGTCTGGAAAAAGAAGTCTGATGAGGAAACGTCATGGTTTCCGAAATAGCAGCTATAACTTCTACCGTCCAAAACTATTGTTGTAATTTTTTCACTATTTCCAAAAAATATATGGTCTGAAACAGTTCCATAAAAAAAAAAAACAAAAAAAAAATCTTAATTTGATAAAAAAAAATTTATTTTGTGAAAATATTGAGTGTGGTGAATAGACTGAAAGCAAGAAGGAGCACAACTAGCTGTTTTACTACGTCTAGGAAGCTTGTGGGAAGACGACTCAACGAATCTTGAACAATAAGTACCATGATTCTATATACAAAAACTATTATAAAGTATGCTTTTTTGGAGGTGTGGTCTTTGGTTAGGTCAATTTGACAGCTACTACCTGTTATTTATTTCATTTGGCTTAACATTTCATTATCAATAAATTCGGTAAACATAATCGTCCAGTAGACTCAGTAATTCGAGCAACCAAGAATCGGTTTTGCACCACGTTTACACTAGTGAATAATGCACATCCTCAGAGATGCCGTACAGTGCTATTGCTGCTGTGAAGACGACCGCATGAATGAGCCCATCCACTATACGCATTCACTTTACGGAAAGTTTTGCGAATGAATCTTGATTTGCGGGCCTACAAAATGTAACTCCTGTAAGAGATGAAGCTTAGCGACCATTAAGCAGGTCGCACGCCCTTTGAATGGACCCAAAACGAAATGGAAAATTTTGTTAAGCTATGAAGCTTATTTTTGGTTGAATAATACAAATAATAAACAAAATTGTCGCATTTGGAGTGTTCATAATTCATAAGCTATTATTGAGACAACGTTACATTCTCTAAAAGTCACTATTTGGACTAAGTGGTGTGACCTACAGGCAGAGAGAATCATTGTTACATACTTTTTTACAAAAATAAAGCCGGCAATAATCTTGCAGTCAATGTGGAGTTGTTAGAGAGCTGAAGTTCCTCCAAAAAAACGTGTTTTTTTATTTTTTTGTTTATAAATTTTTTTTTAAATAATGAATATTTTTGGTTGTAGTACCCACCATAGAGTGATAATTTAGGAGTAAAATGCCGTTTAGTTCAAGTGAAAAAAACGTGGTTTCGAGAAAAAAGGCGCGATCCGCGATCTGCTCTCCCCTCTTTTTTACTTATTTTTTGGGCTTGCGGACCTTCGGGACTATTTTATGTTATTTCTAAAAGTATTTTCTAGAAATTTATAGGGAAAGAATTTAGTTTTTAAAAAAAAAAAAATATTTTAGAGGAACCTGACCTTAATGACCTTTTCTTACCTGTAATGGAGAATGTTGTTGTGAAAGACCTTTGGTTCCAACAAGACGGCGCTGCATGCCATACAAACAACGAAACAATCAAATTATTTGGTGAGCGCATTATCTCGCGTCGTGGGCCTGTAGCGTTTTTAATGAGGTTATGTGCAGTCACTGGTCTATGCAGATAAGCCGAGACGAGACGATTGGCGCCTTGGAAGAGAATATTCGGCGCGATATTGCGGATATACAATTAAAATTAAATGCGCAAGGACATTTGAAATGTTGACTGTGGCGTTTGGCGAGTCTACTATGAGGAGAACACAAGTTCAATTGTGGTATAACCGATTTAAGGAAATTCGAGAAGATGTCAATGACAATGCTCGTCCTGGTCACCCGCTCGAGCACGTCAACAACCGATAAAAATATTGAGGCAGCGAAGAAAATGATTTTGGATAATCGTCGAATCACTAACAGAGAGGTTGCTGATGATGTTAGCCTATCGTACGGTTCATGTCAAGTAATTTTTACGGATGTTTTAGGCATCAAACGTGCGGCAGTGAAGATTATTTCAAAATTGCTAAATTTTGAGCAGAAACAACATCGCATGAACATCGCTCAGGATATGTTGAACATCATCAACGACGATCCAGATTACCTCAAAAAGGACATAATTGGTGACGACTCATGGATGCATGGCTATGACATTGAAACTAAAGCCCAATCAGCCCAGTGGAAGCATCCAGAAGAGTCAAGACCGCAAAAGGCACGTCAAGTTCGGTCAAATGTGAAGATTTTGCTCACTGTTTTCTTCGACTGGAATGTCGTGGTGCATCATGAATTCTTGCCACAAGGTCGTACGGTTAATAAGGAATATTACGAAGGCTGCTATATATATTTCTGGCTTAGGCAACACTAAGACATTTCCATTGGAATGTTTGACATTTTTTAGCATAACATCACTCAGAACGTTTTGTCATTTAATCGTGAATTGTTTTATTTACATCGAATTAAAAAATTCATCTCGGCTAAAAAATGGAATTAACTCGTGAACATTTTCGTGCGATCATTTTTCACAACTTTCGACGTGCATTATCACGACAAGAGTGCATCGATGAACTAAAATCTTTATATGGCTATGAAGCACCATCCTATAGTACTGTGAAAAACTGGTACAACGAATTCAATCGTGGCCGACGCTCGCTCAAAGACGAATTCCGTGAAGGCCGTCCTAAAACAGCCGTTGTGCCAGAAAACATCGATGCCGTACGTGAACTGATAATGCAAGACCGTCTTGTAACATACCTTCAGATAGAGGCATGCCTATGCATTTCTCTCACCAGCATACATTCGATATTGCATGAACACCTGGCCGTAAAAAGGTTTGTTCTCGTTGGATTCCGCACAATTTGACAATCGCTCAAAAAAAGGCCGTGTGGATTGGTGTAAAGAAATGCTGGAAAAATACGATCGCGGTGCTTCAAAAGACGTTTATAAGATCGTCACAGGTGACGAATCATGGATCTATACGTATGAGCGCGAAACAAAACAGCAATCTACCGTGTGGGTCTTCCAAGACGAGCTAAATCCAACGAAAGTTGTTCGTGGAAGAAACACTTCGAAGCAAATGGTCGCCTGTTTCTTCAGCCAAACTGGTCATGTGGCGACTGTTAGTAGTTGCTTGAGCAACGTAGGACGGTCAATTCTGAGTGGTACACCACCATTTGTTTGCCTGAAGTCTTCGGAGAAATTCGAAAAACGAACAAGAGAAGACGAATCATTGTGCACCATGACAATGCGAGCTCTCACACATCTGCTCAAACCAGCGCCTTTTTGACCGGCCAAAACGTCGAATTGATAGGTCATCCGCCGTACAGCCTTGACTTGGCACCCAATGACTTCTTTTTGTTCCCACACATCAAGAAAATAATGCGTGGTCAACGATTTTCGCCGCCAGAAGATGCTGTTGAAGCATTCAAAAACCATGTTTTGGAGGTGTCTCAATCGGAGTGGAGAAAGTGCTTCGAAAATTTGTTTGAGCGCATGCAAAAGTGTATAAATCTTAATGGAGTACCTTGAAGTTATGCGCCGATTGCGCGAAGCAATTCGTCAGAAAGGCACAGAATTGTGGAAAAAACAATCATGGATTTTGGCCAAAAACAAAACCGTTATCATGTCTCAACCACCGTATTTACCGGACTTAGTCCCCGCTGACTGTTTCCTCTCCCCAAAACTGAAGACACCGATGAAGGTGGAGCGTTTTGCTACGATTGAGGGGATAAAAGAAAAATCGAGGACTGGAAAAAAAACACTGGCATAAGTGTATAATATCTGAGGGGGATTACTTTGAAGGGGAGAAGACAGTTATGATGACTAAATAAATACTTTTTGAAAAAAAAATGAAAATAACGATTATTTTCTGATCACATCTCGTACATTTGTGATCTTATAGGCAAACTTGAAAGCATAAATAACGCATTAGGAGAATATAGAATTTATTTATACAAAAAAAAAGCATCAAAAAGTAGGTATTCAGATTCGAAAATTTTCTATACCCATAAGAACTTCCCAACTCTTTTTCGAACTGCTGCGAGGAATTTATTAATGCATTTTTTACATACATACATATGTATACAATAGTTACAAATGCATTATCTTCACGAGACATGAGTGAATTTTTGATTTATTACATTTCTCACGCCGCTGAAAAATACATTTGACTGCATTCATTACACTTAAACTACTATCGATTTACGAATTGAATGAAGCAATGCTGCTGCAACACACTTTCCTCTCAACATTATTGGCAATAAATTATGCACTTAGTAAATGCGTTAGGTATCTGTATGTACGAGTATATGTATGTATGCGTATACGCCGCCCTTGGAGCACTTAACCTCCAAATGGCGTAAGCTCAAAATAAACGAAAATTTTTGGAAATTATTTTCAAACTCACTGCGTCACCTTGCATTTTGTGTGCATTTCGTGCGCTTGCCATTATTGTCTTTTATGCTTTTTTCATATAAACTATTTTTCAAGATTTTATTTTTCTCAGCATTTCATTGGATTCTCCTGCATTTTCGGTGCGCTAGACAAAACGACAAAACTACCCACTCGTCGCTCGAAGTAGTAAAATGTGTGAGAAATGTGCAGCATATCAGCGTGATGCTATCAAGGCGGAGTCTTAAAAAGGCAATGAATGAGGAGATTTGCTGGAAAAACAACAACAACAACAAAAAATACGGTAGCAATAAAAATTGCAGCAGCTCAATAAAGTGTAAAAGTCGAGGAGATTTTTTTTACTTTTTTTATATTTTTTTTTATTTTTTTTTTTATTTGACAAACTTAGCATTTTCCGCGTCTGTTTGTGGCGGGCTGCAACAACAATTGCTGCCTTGTCTATTGTCATTTTTTTTTTGTTTTAAACTTCATGTCGCTGCTTGACATCAGTTGACATTGATGTGATTGTATGTCAAAGATAATGGCAAGACGGTGGGTAGAACCTCTACTGTGACGAGAAACCGAAGAGGAGGTCGAAGAAGGCGAAGAAAATAAAATGTCTGTGTTGCAAGAAATTCGCCGCAAAAAGTTGCTGGCGCGGCAGCAGCTGCAGTGATTTCAAGGCGTCCAACAGCAACACTGAAGGTGATTGAAAGCGTTTGGCGTTTGGCGTTTGGCGTTTGGTAGACGCGTGTAGCGTCGGTGATGATAAGCAAGAAGTTAGTTCATACATACATACTCGTACATACTACACATACAAACAAGCTGAATTTTGACATAAAATCACGGTAGAAAAGTACGCAGTTTTGTCACCTAAAGTCATATATAAATTTTACTACAACAACTAAATGGAAACGCTCACTAAATGTGGGTTAAAATTTATGGTTTGCCATTTACTACACGCGTAAACTTTGTTTGGTCATCCTTCCTTGTAACTTGAGACAAAACCTGACAATTTTTTTTTTTCAAACAATTAAGCTGAAAAATTTTCACAATTTTTTTTTAAAAAGTGTAAATAAATGCATAAAACTTCTTACCCTCTTGATGTATGATTATACCTTCAGCGTGGCGTTAGTATGAAAAAGTTTTTTCTTTTTTTTTTCGCTTTCAACTTTGATATTGTTCCCACGTGAATATACAAATGTGTCAAAATACTTAAAAGTTTATATATAAGTATATAAGATTTATTGTTATACGTACCTGCAAAGAAAAAGAAAAGAAAAAGAAGAAAAATGTTATATAAAAATTTTAATTACTGTCATGTTCTTAAATGAATATATACGTGTATATATATATGTATATTTATAAATGTTAAGTAAATATTTGAAGCAAGAAATTCTAAGCAAGCTCTTTAAATTTGGCCATAAAATAAGTGCAATATTTAATTTACATATATTTCAAAATTTATATGGATATATATATAATATATATATGGCAAAGCTTTTAAAAACCTTCAAACAAACAATTTATTTTCAAAAAAAAAAAATAACATTTTATATATGTATTACTATTTATTATTATTATTTTTATATTTCCATAATACTTACGATTTAAATTCCATATGTTTACTTTAAATATATTTTTTTTTTAAGATTTATTTAATTTAATGCAAAATAATGTATTTAATCAAAATAAAAGTAAAATATCTAGAAAAAAATTTTTAAATAATTTTTTTGAGAAATAATACATTTTTTTATAAATGTTTTTTTATAATATTTTTTTATTTAAAAATTTTGTATCGTTTAAAACAACTTTTTTGCTTATTTTACTTCTTTTCAAATGTGCTATGGTAATTGTAGAATTTTTGAAATGAAAAATATTGTACATAATATTCGTTATATAAAATAAGAAAATATTAATCAAAATATAAAATTTTGTTAAAAAAAAATAAATAAATTATATTGCATAACCTATCTAACACAAATTTTTTAGTTAAAATGTAGCTTATAAAGCAGTTTTATACGCGCTAAAAATTCAAAAAAAAATCGTTGGTTCGATCCCTGCCATAAGAAGTCAGATGAGGAGATGTGGTGATCTCCGAAACAGCTTTCAATTTTACAATTTTCTTTGTTCTATAACAAAAATAATCAATTCATATAATTAAACCAGCTCACTAAAAAAAACTATAACAATAAAAGTTCAAAAAATTTGAAAAGCTTTTAATATTTAAGTTGACTTTTTCAGTAAAGCTTTGCATCTTCATATTTTTTTAAGATCATCCAAATGGCGATTTAAGAAAAATATTATGCAATTTACATATTTATTACTTTTAAATATTTGAAAATTAATTAATATGTCTAATTTACTGTATAAAAACTGATTATATTAGGTCAAGTAAAAAGTTCATTCGGTTTTTATCTAAGAGATGGCGTTATTGTCCATATTACTAGTGTTACGTGTCGCATCATGTCATACTACACGGCGCTGAAAACGTGTTTATTTGCGCTAAAAGTTTGTCTTTGACAGTTTTTCGATTGATTGACTCAGTACGTTGTGAGCGCTCGTCAAAGATGGACATCAGCAAAAAAAAAATTCGCTAAATTTTACAATTTTTCTTCGATCAAGGCGAAAAAGCAGCCAAAGCGGCTGAAAAAATTAACTTAGTTTATGAGCCCGATACTGTAAACGAACGTGTAGCACAAAAGTGGTTTGCTAGGTACCCTTCCGGTAATTTCGATGTCAAAGATGCACCACGCGTCGGGAGAACTGCCGTCGAAAATTGCGATAAAATCATGGAAATAGTGGAAACAGACCGTCACGTGAGCACTGATTTAATCGCTGAGGAACTAAAGATAAGCCTGGAAACCGTTTGGAATCATTTGCATAAAAAAAACCGAACGAACTTTTTACCTTACCTAATATTTTCTGTAAAGTTATTAAAAACCCTCTAGCAATTTTGAAACGGTCTAAACTTTTGATGCAGAAGGGTAATGTCGACCTATTCTAATAACACAAAAGCAAATGCAAACTCTCACAAGCAGAAAGAAACACGAAAATGAAAACAATGAAAAAAGAATAAAATTATTTTTCCCGTCACGCCGCAGCCTATATACCTTTTGTTTACGCGAGTAGGATAAATCCTTGCATAACTTTGGGCGCTAGCTAATTGCTTCCTGTTATTTGAGTGCTGCATAGGTATATGCAAGAATGCAATGCTCAAATAATTAGCGAAGTCATACAGCTAAAGTGACTCTTATTTGCAATGGAATTTACCTTCTTAAGGGACCTTCGTAAGGTCCATATCAGATATCGAATTATCTGATCTGTTTACGTCTTCCCATCCATGCTATTTGAGTATTGAGATTGGCGTCTGCGCAGCTTCAAGTGCCTCCTCTGGCATTGGGTAAAGGCCACAACTTTTTACACCGAGCCTAGTGCTCAAGTTGAATACATTTCACATTCTCCCCCAATCCGCTTAGACACCTTTCATGACCAAATCCAATTTTTACATATATTCTTCTGCTTTACTGGCATAGACACCGCTTATGCGATTATAGCCGCGTTAACAACATTGCACAATTCATTCCTGCTTTTTGGTGTTTGGGCACCAATTGGAAATGCCAAGTACAGTCAGATCCTTCTCTACTTGGTCCTTCCAACGAACGAAGTAGAGGTCTTCCTCTTCCATAGGCTGCGGTATTCTCGTAGAGGCCTTTAAATCTTAAGCAAAATCTATCTTTCGAAAACTCCTAACGCCGACTCATCAGATGTTGTCATCGTCCATGCTTCGGCACCATAAAGCAGAACGGAAACGATGAGCGACTTGTAAAGTTTGGTCTGTGTTCGCTGAGAAAGTACCCTACTTTTCAATTGCCTACTCAGTCCAAAGTATCACCTGTTGGCAAGAATAATTCTTCTTTTGGTCTCTAAGCTTCCTCTAATGGTGGTGTTAATGCTGGTTCCTAGATAGACGAAGTTATGCCTGTCAATTGTGCCGTGGGAGCCGAGTCTCAAATGCGACGACAGGATATACTTCGTCATGCTCTCGTTCACTACCAGACCTATGACCTTCGCTTCCTTATCACGTCTGGGGAAAGCAGAACTCACGGCGCGGTTGTTGAGGACAATAATGTCAATGTCATCGGCGTATATCAGCAGCTGTACACTCTTATAGAAGATTGTACCTTCTCTTTTCAGCTCTGCAGCGCGTATTATTTTCTCCAGCAATATGTTTATAAAGTCACACGGTAAGAAATCAACTTGTCCGAAACCTCGTTTGGTATCGAACGACTCGGTGAGGTCCTTAAGGATCCTGACGGAGCTTTTGGTGACGAAGTTTTTGTCGTATTAGTTTTGCGGAGATACCGGATCCAGACATAACGGCGTAGGAGGTTTATGATTGAATTACTAGTTCGAAAGCCACACTGATAAGGTCCAATCATATATTTAACGATGGAATTTAGCCTTTCCCACCTACTTGGCGATGTTTCGTTGTGGATGCTGAATTTTTCGACAGTTGCGGCGAATAAACCCTCGTTCTTCACTCTGGCGGTTAAGTCGCTAAACACGATTTTCATATCGTGGTAGTGACAGTGCTCATGAATAACCTCCAGGCACTCATAAAGAGTATTCTTGGTTACATCGTCTTTCATTACCATCGTGGCGTGGGCGCTTTGGTGCGAATTGTGGCCCGACGTTCATCATTGCCAGTACTCGCCGACGTAGTCTCGTACCCATCACGAATCCGACACCAAATTTGAGCTCTTTTATATGGCCGCTGTAATAAATGTTACAAGGACCTACTCGCCACCGTCCCTGTACCTCCAACTCACTTTTCTTGTTAGAGAATGTCGAACACTCATAAAGATCCATGGACCGTTCGGTATCGGCTTAGAACAAACTGTAGGCCCTTCCATATCTTGGGAAAAGAATCCAAATGTAGGGTCTAACGTAAAGCAGCGTACTGTATAGCGAAACACAACTTCCATAAAGTAGCAAGTAGGCCTACAATACCAAGACTGTTAGTATATAATAAGAGATGAAATCCTTTCCGATCTAGGACTGCAAGGGTTTTGAACAACTCATCATACGTTTTGAAGATAGCCTGACGAGTACCGGCCCAAAGTCTACTATAGTCGACCGTTTCCTTCGATTTCCTCATATTTTCGGCCACTGAAAGGTTTTGTATCAATGGATGGTGAACACACCGGCCTCAAATCTCCGCACTGGTCAAAATGCAGCCGCTACAATCGGCATTTCAAATCCATCCTGCATTTCTTCGGAAACCGTACTGATGGAGCCGAAATAGCAGCGACCACTGCCAAGCTCCAAGAAAGAAATCAAAAGTACATATCCCGGAGACAAACGCAAAACAGCCCAATGAAGCGATTACAGAAGATTTCAACACCGCAGCAGTCTCTTGTAAGGCACAAAGACGTAATCTAGTAACTGTTGCAGTACACTGAATTTATGGAGAGAACACTGCTCCAGCCTGCTGAATGACGGGAAAGTGTAATACCAGAAGATGGCGAATACGATTCCCCAATTGATGCCTCGCTCTGCCCCATCCACAAACAGGGAGTCGGAGAAGGACTAAACTTTACAAGTCACTCATCATCCATGCCCTGCTAGATGGTACGGAGGCATGAGCGATGACAACATTTGATGGGTCAAAATTTTCGTTAGAAAGAGAATGATGCGTAAGATTAGACAAGCCTATTTTTTTGGGAAAACATCAAGACCTAAGCCTGTCCGAAAATCGCTTCAGCGGTCACAGAGCGTTAAAATAAAGATCAGAGCGGTTTTAAAGATTTGAAAAACAAAAACACTAGCGCAATGATATTATATTAGGTCAAGTAAAAAGTTCGTTCGGTTTTTTTTTATTGATTTTACAAAATATGATAACTTTGTGTACATTTGTCCGATTTAAGTCAAATATACGCCGTTTTGTTCACAAACTTGTTGCCAACGAAAGGCCAACTTCATTATACCCCTCTCGTAGAAGGCTGCGTCCCTATTGGCAAAAAACTCGGAGAGCCAATTTTCACCGGCCTCTCTTGAGGCCAATTTCTCACCATTAAGCACGTTCGTCGTGGACAGGAAAAGATGGTAATCACTTGGTGCCAGGTCCGGACTATAAGGTGGGTACAATAACACCTTCAAACCGAGCTCCTAGAGCTTCTGGCACGTCACCAAAGACGTGTGTGGCCTGGTGTTGTCCTGATGGAGCACAATTCGGCCTCTGTTGATCAAAGATGGCCTCTTCTGGATGAATGTTGCATTCAAGGGGCCCATTTGTTGGCAGTGAAGCGCCGAATTGAACGTTTGACGATAGAGGAGCAGCTCGTAGTAGATGATTCCTTGCCAATCCCACCAAACACACAGCAAAACCTTCCTGACCGTCAATCCTGGCTTGGCCACAATTTCCGCCGGCTCACCGCGTTTCGACCACGACCGATTTCACTTGACGTTGTCGTAAGTGATCCACTTTTCATCGCCAGTCACCAAACGCTTCAGAAATGGGTCCATTCTTTTTCGATTCAGGAGCGTTTCGCAGATGGAAATTCGGTCAAAGATGTTTTTTGGCGTTAGTTCGTGTGACACCCAAACATCAAGCTTCGTTTTGAATCCAAGGTTATGCAAATTGTTCCATACGGTTTTCTGGCTTATCTTTAGTTCCTCAGCAATTAAATAAGTGCTCTCGTGACGGTCTGTTTCCACTATTTCCATGATTTTATCGCAATTTTCGACGACAGGCCTCCCGACGCGTGGTGCGTGGCTCCTCTTTGACATCGAAATTACCGGAACGGAGCCTAGCAAACCACTTTTGTGCTACACGTTCGTTTACAGTATTGGGCCCATAAGCTAAATTAATTTTTTCAGCCGCTTTGGCTACTTTTTCGCCTTGATCGAAGAAAAATTGTAAATTATAGCGAATTTTCTCTTTGCTGGTGTCCATCTTTGACGGGCGCTCTCAACGTACTGAGTCAATCAATCGAAAAACTGTCAAAGACAAACTTTTAGCACGAATAAACACAGCGCCGTATAGTATGACATGATGCGACACGTAACACTAGTACTATGGACAATAACGCCATCTCTTAGATAAAAACTAATACTTGACCTAATATATGAGGAGGACTACCTCGTGGGGAATAAATAGAATTTAATTAATATAAAAATGATTCTATATTTAATTAATATTTTCCCTTATTTTTTGAATACACCTTGTATTTAGGATTATTTATTTTCAACATTTTGCTATTTTAAATTTAATTTCTATGTACTTGTTTAATATGTAAGTATTTATATGTATTTTTGTGTTGCTTTTTTTATTTTGGCCAACCAAAAAGTTTCAAATAAATGTTTGTATTTTATTTTTGAAAAAAAAAACAAATATTTCGCAAGAATTTAAATTCCGAATACAGTCATAAACAACACAAAGAAGAAGAAACTGGAAAACTCTTAGCAAAACAATTAAATGCTTCGAAACGATAAAATTCAATTCAAAATATGTAAATATTTAAACTCACATTAAAAAAAAAAACAAAAAACGCCCACTAATTGTATAATAAAATTCAACAGTTAACACGTAATTTAGTAAAATTGTTGAAAAATCAAAAACAACAAGACTAATGAATATTAAGCACATAAAAAACACCCACACACACACACACACACAAAGGCACACAAACTTACCCGCCAGCAACAAGGATCATCTGCATTGTTGCGCACTTTCACTTGGTTTAATTTCGAGTGCAACAACAACAACAACTTTATGACTAAATATAACAATAAACAATTTCAACTAACGGAAATATATTATTTAATTTTTTTTTTTTGTTATTATTATTATTATTTTTTTTTTTGCAAATATTTGCTTTGTTCTTCAGTATAATTTTGGAAAATTTTTATTCCCTTTCTTTTTTTCGCTTCCTTTTCTTTCTACGCCTCTGTTGGCTACTTTTTGCCTTTTTCGTTGCCGTGCTTATGGTAACAAAAACAACAGTGTTGTTGACAACAATTGCGGCTGTAGTTGTGGTGTTGTGGCAAATTTTAATTGTCTCTGCTGCAGTTTCGTATTCGGTTGTGCTTTCGGTTGCGCTTTCGATTTTTGTTTTTCTTTCGGTTTGGCGTTTTGGTATAGATTTTGTTTGGGGTATTGTACTGTTTGTTGTTGCTGTTGCTGTTGTTGTTTTTGTAAATGTGTTGGTGAAGGCGTTTGTGATATGAATGCTGCTGGCGCAGCTGCTACTGCGGTGTATGGCGAAGTTTCGTATGAAAGAGATGATGACATTGATGTTGATGTTGATGTTGATGAAGATGTTGTTAACGAAAGTTGTTGTTGTTGTTGTTGTTGCTGCTGCACTACTTTTAAATAATTATCCATACGTAGTTGCTTCCGAATTTCCGCTATTTGCTTGAGTTTTAGCAGTAACGACATATCCATGGCGTTCGTCTAATAATATTTAACAGTGTTTTTCCTTTATACTCCTTTTCCAACTCATAGTGGTTTATTTTCAACAGTCATATATACATATGTTTGTAGGTAGTATATAGTAAGTATTTAGAAGTAATATCATTTTAAGAAAAATATATTTAAAATTCAATGTTTTTGTTTTTTACTTTTAGTTTCTTTTTTTATTTTTAATTTGCAATAAATTAAAGCCATTCAAATTCCATAGAAATTTCTTTCTCAAGGCGTTCGCATTCTTCCAACAGGCAGGCAGGCGGAGTATTGTACTAAACAACTGTCATTCGTATTGTCGTGTATTGCAAGTATAAGAGAATTGAATTGTTTATTGCATTCACAAATTTGTTACTTAAGGTACTTTGGGTAGTTTTAGCAAAAAAAAAAAAAAACTATTTTCACATTTTTTTTTTTTAATTTTTATTTTTTATTTTATTTTTTTTGTTATTTGGTGGCATCTGTAAAGCAGCTTAAGGGTTAAAGGCGTGTTACTAAATTTTAAATTTATTTATAGTTTACAAACAATGCGTATTATTTGCATAGACATTCCTTGCTGGGATTTACTACACAAAACAAAATATTGGACGTCATATAAAGACTTCATAGGGCAAGCGCAGAAACGAGGGTATTCTTATATGTCTATGTATTTGCAAGAGTTCACAGCCAAAATTAGGTAGAAATGCGAGCAAAGCGGTATTGGTATCATTCAAAAATTAAAATTTTAAAATTATAAAAAGACAAAAAATTTTTTACTAAAATAAAATAAATAAAATTAAAAAATTTTTTTTAAAAGCAAAACACTTTAAAAACTCATTATTTTTTTGATTTTCGTTAGGTATAAAAATTTTGCTGAACTCAACACTTTAGATTTTAAAACTGAAAAGTGATTAACATTTGTGAACATTTGTAATATTAATATTTTTGTAGTGCACTTTTTTGCTTACGTGTAGTTAGACATAATAGTCAGGAAACTACTTGCAGTTAAACTAGTATACGAACACTTTAGCAAAATTTTCGTATTTTCTATGAAATCATAACAGTTCGGTATACGTATTTGTTGGCATCTGCCTAGCAGTTTACCAGTTATGAGAATCGTAATGGTTTCCAACAACACTCCACTGTTATGTTATGTTAATTTCTAGTATACCAGGGCTTTGTTGCATAACAGCAGAAATTAACATATTAGAAATTAACATAACATAGCAGTGGTAGCAGTGGTAACAGTGGCAGCAGTGGTATACTCGTAAATGCTGCTACTCGTTACATCGTCACGATAGCCGAGTGAATAGCACTAAGACTGACTGTCGTTTATCTAAGTGAAACGATGTTTTATGTGTAATATCGTGTAAGCAGCCGAGTTATTTGAAGTTAAAGACGATTTTATTTCGGGCATGTATATATGCCATTTAAGTTTATGCTATTTTAAAGCACCAGCTCATTCCTTGAAGGTTTATGACATGCCTACAAAATGCATGACTCTTTTGTGGTTAATTATACAATTTCCGACGCCTCAGCAAACTATTTGCTTGTTTTGTTTTTCTTCTGATAACAAATCAAACGAAAAATATCGTTTTACACAAAGTACTTTCACTAAAAAATGCTATACCTAAGCCGAAAAAACAATTTGGGCATAAATAATATTTTTTTTTAATATTAAACTTTTTTTTAAACTCCTAAAAGCTCTTTAACTGACTGTTGGGTAGAAAGAAGTTAATAAAAAAATTAAATTAAATTAAATTAAAGAGTATTGATAAATTAAAGTAAATATTTATAATAAAATAATGGCAGTCAATATAAAATACATACAAAAAAAAATAAATAAAATTAAAACAAATATGCAATTACAAACATACACATACATATATAGAGACGGCATATTGACAACGACAACAGCAACAGCAACCATATGACACATTGACTATTATAATAACAACAACAAATGTAACAATAAAATTTGCAATAAATTGCAGCACATATTGAAATCCCAACTACACACACAAATATATATATATATACATATATATCACTATTTATAGTATTTACTACTATTTATGCAAATTGTTGCAGTTACTGATGTAATGTATGTACATATATATATAGTTTAGCATGTGTGTAGCTTTCTTTCTTTTCAATTTATGCAAATGTTATAAGTTAACATTGTTGTTGTTGTTTGTTTCTGCAAAAATTTATGCATTTTATATTCCTTGCTTGCATATTCAATATTACAAATACATATATATATACTTATGCACATACATACATATATTTATCTTTCTATTTATACATCCATGACATACAAACATATTTTTCCGTTTAAAAACTTATAGGTGCTATTAATAGACATACATATATGTATGTACATACATACAGATATACATATGTATAATAGTTTACGCTGACAGGCACATATTACACATCTACTATTTCACACTTTAACAAATTGCATTCCATTGCTTGTTTTATTTTATTGCATTTTATCATATATTTTTTTCATTCATGCAAAACTAACATTTTCTTTGCGAATTTTGTATAAATTGTTACTTTGCATCCTCACGCCGCAAATACATATGCATACGTGTATGTATATGTGCTCGTGTGCATGTAAATAGCTTCCGTAGTAGACGCACAAGGCAGCGTTAAATTGTTATTGCAGTTGTGTTGTTGTTGCTCGATAGTGTTGACAATTATGCCACCGTTGCTGCTGCTGCTGTTGTTGTTGTTGTTATTATTATTATTAGCCATAGAAGGCTCTGACAGTTTTGACAGTTGAATAAAAAGTTGACGCCATTTACATATTTATAATGTAAACACACACACACACACACACACACATACATGAGTATGTAGTGAAGTTGATAAAAGTGAATGAATGCTAATTGTTATATATATGTATATACACATATATACGTGTATATTTTTTTTCTTTTCACACAAGTAACGCATACAAAGTAGATTAATAGAAACGAGAGAGAGAGGGGTAGAGAGAGAAAGAGTGACAGTGGTATAGCAAGCGCGAGAAAAAGTAATAGGAGAAGGAGAAAGAGAGATAGTTAGAGAGATCGAGGGCGCTACATAGTCAACTTGAAACGCAGCACAGTGTTCTCGTTTAGTGGACACTTAATTACGTATGCGCACACACACACATACACACGCGCGCGCACGCACAATTGCATTTAACAGGTTGGTTTAGTAGTTGGCATTTAAAATTAGTAAACTTGTTGAGTGATAATTGATGAGGTAGGTACATATGTATGTATATGTATGTACGAGTATGCAAGTACTTAGCGCAATGATTGATTGCATTCCGATTGGTTAGACATTTTGTTCTTTGTTGTTTTTTTTTTGTAATTTAAGTTAATTGATGCTCGTTATGCGGTTAATTAGCTTTTGGCATTTTACGCAAAATTATTATAACAATTATTTTTTTCATTTTTTTTTTCATTTACTTTACTTTTCATTTGCACTGTAGTGGAGGAACACTTCGTACTTTTGTAGTTGTTGTACTTATTTTCTAATTTAAATAGTTTTCATTTTCAATTATTTTTAATTTATTATTAATTACTTTTTTTTTGTAATTTAAAGACATTTTTTTTCAATATAATTTCTTTCTTCGCAGTTATTAATTTTTATTTTTTTTTTTAATTTTTTTTTTATAAGACAATTTTTTTCAGAAAACATATTTCTGAATTTTTCAAGAAACTTCACATTCAAAGTTGCAAGGTTTGAAGTCTGAACTGATGCTATAAATATAAAATAATAATTTTGTAAGCGTTCAAAATCTATTAAGGAAAGTTAATATCGCTCTCGATATTTCAAATATATTAAGTACAACAAAAAAAAAAACACCTTCACAAAGTTAAGTAAAACAAAATTGCAAAAAAGCAAAAAATATAAAAAAACCAAATATGTGCTCCCTTCGGCCCTGCCGTAGTTTGAAAACCTTTCGAGGCCATACCGAATTAATGGTGCTTCATTTTATTATTTAATATTTTTTCTCATGTTATCCTTTTTGTGGGGCCCATAATATAATGTAATATTAGGTCAAGTGCCACACGAACTAACGCAAAAAAACATGATGGACCGAATTACCATCTGCGAATCGCTGCTGAATCGCGACAAAATCGAACCGTATCTGAAGCGTTCGGTGACTGGCGATGAAAAGTGGATCACTTACGACAACGTGGTGCGAAATCGGTTGTGGTCGAAACGCGTTGAGCCCGCGGAAATGGTGGCCAAGCCAGGATTGACGGCCAGGAAGGTTTTGCTCTGTGTTTGGTGGGATTGGCAAGGAATCATCTATTATGAGCTGCTCCCCTATGGCCAAACGCTCAATTCGGCCCTCTACTGCCAACAATTGGTCCGCTTGAAGGCAGCACTCATCCAGAAGAGGCCATCTTTGAACAACAGAGGCCGAATTGTGTTCCATCAGGACAACGCCAGGCCACACACGTCTTTGGTGACGCGCCAGAAGCTCCAGGAGCTCGGATGGGAGGTCTTAATGCACCCACCTTATAGTCCGGACCTGGCACCAAGTGATTACCATCTTTTCCTATCCATGGCGAACGCGCTTAATGGTGAGAAGTTGGCCTTAAGAGAGGCCTGTGAAAATTGGATCTCCGAGATTTTTTCCAATAGGGACGCAGCTTATTTACGAACAAAACGGCGCATACATAGGGTATGACGGAAATGGATAGGAGCTTAGTCTGCTACAATATCCAATATCTAAGTTACGCTAGAATTACGCGGGACTCTCAAGGCAGTTTCAGCTCTTCGTCTGCAATAGTTGGTGGTTCGGCTCCAAGAGCGCCACTCTCTAGAAGAGAGTTCAGGAAGGTATAAACAGACTATCGGTAATTGTGGTTTTATCACTGTTTAGCGGTTGTTGTAGGAGGTACTGAGTGCAGTGCTTAAAGGGCAGCGTTTTGTCAGAACTATAGTTTTTTAACCTGCGTCTCGCTTGTCTCCGGCGCCCAGATCATTGCAGCATAGTTTACAACCGTCCGGAGTGAAGGAGTGCAGCCTGTCGAAATGTGACTCCCAATAACTTCGGGATTTTATGCCTTTCACTTTTACATCGAATTCGAGCCGGTATTCCTTCGTCTAGTTGGTGAATAGGGCAGAATTTTGCGGGTTGTAGTAGGAATTGTCTTGCAATAAAGAAATGAGAAAGTTCGTCGAGATAGCAGTTCACTTGCGAGCATGAGACATCAATATCCTGTGCAGACGTCAATATCGAGCATTCATTGGCATATGAGATTATTGAAATCCAGTGGAGGAGGGAGTTCGAGACATACAAGTTAAAAATCAGTAGGGAGAGGACACCACCCAGCGGAACCTCTTGTCATATTTCATGCTCTTAGATATTTTTTTTTTTTTGATTTATGAACAAAAAACTAAAATCTGAAAAATCGTTCGTATGTATGATATAGTGTTCCGATCTCGCCGGTTTCGATAAATGACCGTTTAAATGTAGAATTGGCTGAATAAACTCAACTCGTCATTCCCGGTCTATCTCTTCTCTCTCTGATTCTTGAATGAGAAAGGTATACAAATATCATCAGTTTTCTTGCGGACGAAGTACGGTAGTTGCCCTCATTTTTCTCCTTAAGACATTCGATTAACTAGTCTTTCCTCGTTTCTGTACGTTAATGCGTTCTTTGACGAGGTCAATCTCGGATCCTACACGCCTACTGTAAAGAAAGATCACTAGACAAGCCTTTAGAGAAAGCATTTAAGCGCTTTCTGGATTTCAAAAGGTTTTTGCATTGCATTTTACGCTATAGTGGCACTGTTGTGGTCGAGTGGAGCAATACGAATTGGGAACCCCACAGCAGTTTTGTCGTTAACCCCAAAAAGAGTAATATTTTGATTCCCACGATGAGATTTGAACGATTCCGCTTAAAGGCATAAAATTTACTACTTTCGGCTCATTGTCGGCTTCCGCAGGAAACTGACTTGGAGGTCGAGGTGATAGTTAAAAAATATCGGACACCTTTCACTGTAATAGAGGTACCATCGGAAGGATGTTGGAGCTAGACAAGAACAAGAATAGCGGGCAATTCTCTTCAAAGGAAATGGCGTGGTGGGAACACAAGACACCTTTTTATGATATAGGTATATATAGCACTGGAAAAACCACCAAGAGAAGCATGATTACTGCTCGCTACGAGGGGAGGACATACGAACTTGTACAGGGTGTGGTTGGTCCTACCTGACCTCTGACCACATGTGGCAGCGATAAGAACTTAATTAAATTAAGATTTCTATGAACGCCGGACCTGGGAGTGGTTTGTTCGATTCAGCTCCGGAAATTTTGATGTCAAAAAGGCACCTGGCTGTGGTCAGTCAGTTACACATAAAGCCGATGAAATTCTGCAATTGGTGAAGCGAAGTCGGTATGCAAGCTGACAGGAGGGCAAACAAATAAATGTAGCGCTTCCTAAAATGAATCGACCACACAAAAACTCTGTTTTTGCAACTTCGCACTATTATATCTTTCGATTTCTGAAAATTTTCTTGATGGTAAAAATTTGGTCAACCAAAAGGCCAAATTCTTCGCAGATAAGCCACAGCTACCCGAATAATCGTCAATATGTTTTTGATTAAAATTTTTTTCAGTATAACAAATTTCGTTAAAACAAATATTAAAGCCCCCGCAGACTCTTTTATTATGCCATACTTCCATAAAAAATAACACAATTTTATATATGTTTTGTGAAAAAAAAACCTAAAAAAAATCATAAAAAAAATTTAAGAATTATTTTGTTTTATTTAATTTAGAAATTAAAAAAAGAAAGCATAAAATAGCTAAATTAGTCAGACGATTTGAAATGAAGTAAAATATTTATAACTTTTTTTTAAATATTTTTTTTATAATATTTTTTGTTTCACTACGAAAATTTTTTTTGTTAAACCTATATCAAGGTATTTTTCATACTTAAATTTTTCATTAAAAAAAAATTTTTACAACAGAAAAAATTTTAAAGTAATAAATATTAAGTAAAAAAATATTTTTTCGCGTTATAATTTCATATATCGTATAAAACCAAAATCTGAGGTTGCCTTTTTATAGAAGATAACACAAATACTTTCGTTAACACAGTCTTATTTGTTTTTATTTTTACTTTTTTTATTATTATTTTTTTTTTTTTTTTTGAAGAAAGAAAATTTTTCCTTTTGCACACTCCGTGAACCGCTATTTATCATTTGCAGATATCCACATTAAATTTGCAATTTTTCGTTCATTTTAATTTTGCCAAAAAATTTTTATTATTATTGTTATTTTATTTTTTATTTTAATTGCGTATATTTTGCACAATATTTTATTTATACATTCAAATTAATTAACCTCACGCGATTTACGTAAGTAGAATTTTAATAACAAATGCCTTTCATTGCATTTCATTTTAATACTTTTTTTTCAATAATTTCCATTTCATTATATTTTTACGCGCACTCAGATTGCCTTTAAAGTAACACTTGTCGACACTGATTTACAGCAGCTATTAATATTTCAATATTTTTAATTACAAAAAAAAAAAAAAACGTATGCAAATTAATTTCCTACGCAATCAATCGTTTATATTAATTGCAATCATTTTGATTACACAGCCACACACGCACACATACACACACGTTGTCGCGGATTTTAAGGTCACACATACGCAATGTCGAACTCATTAAAATTTCAGCCTACGAGAAGATGCAGCAGAATGTTGAGCAATGAATTTGCTCTTTTCAATGCCGCTACTACACTGCCACTGCGTCTGTCTGGTGTGTGTAATTATGATGGAGCTCAAATTACTTGTACTCATTCTGCTCTTCTATTTTTCATTTGCAACTACAAAAATATACTTTTAGTTTACTGTTACAAGTTTATTGCACTTGTCTCGCACTTTTTCATTTTTATTTTCATTTTTTTGTTTTTTATTTTTTTGTTTTTTTTCTTTTGTTTTTTTCTTTTATTTTGCTTGCAGGTAAATTCTCAGCTAGCCCGCCACCTTCACTAGCGCGTCTGTCTGCTTAACACGCAGCAGCATGCGTCTCATCAACACTGTGCCACTTGGCCGAAAAGCACCAGCAGCACCGCCAAGCATCCAGTCAGCCAGCCAACTAGCCAGCCTCTGGGCTTGCCATTGAACGAGTCTTTCGTCTGTGAGGCGTTCACCGTCTGCGCTGTCACACAACACTTTATACGTACGGCGTGTGCTTTATTTAGTGTGCTATCTAATTGTTTGTTGGTCTACATAATTTTTTCTTAAAGGAGATTTCCCACTAATAACACTTTCACAACCTTTCAACACGTGCCACCTAAAATACGAATGCATAAAACAAACGAAAAAAGATCACGCACCAAGATGTAGAGAAATAAATTAAAATTTTCAATGCCTTTTCGTTTTGCTGCGCGCTGTTATTTATATTTGTTTATACTATTTTATTGCCGTTTTTATGTCGTTTTTCCATTCAATTGTTTAACAATTTAATTTTTATATTTTTGAAAAAATTTAATTTTAATTGTTGTATATTTGTGCTGGAGCGTGGTAAAAAAAAAAGGTCAAACCAACGCGCACCAGCAGCCAAAACCATCGAGCCAAAACATTTTCCACGCACACATTAGCGCACAAACACACAGATACACATTTTGTTTCTACTCATACGCTCGTACAGTGGCAGAAGAAGCAGCAGCAGCTACAGCAGCAGTAGAGCACCAGAAGCAGCAGCTGTAGTACATAGCAGCGCAGCACCAACAGCAGCAGCAGCAGCGCAATGCTGGCACTGGAAGTACCAGCTGTTCCTGCTTGTTACACTTTTGTTATTGTTGCCGTGAGTGTTTTTATGCAAGTTTCACTTTCTACTAATTCTTTGCCAAATACACAAGGATAGGGTTGCCATTTAAATGGAATTTTCAATATTATAGAGGATTCTAGTGGCGGAATATTTTGGTAAATGCTTCACAGGTTTATGGACAATGGTCTCATCCTCGTTACTGCTTGGTGGGGAATATAATGCAAATAATAATTGCAGATAATTCTTAAGCTAAACTTTTGTTCTAGATACCGCTCAAGTACTAAACTGAGAGAAGCATTTTTTTCTGGAGAATTATTTAACGTTGTTTGCTTCATTTATTTTAATTCCATTAATTTGTCTTATTTCAATTTTATTTTAATTTATTTAATTATTTTATTTTATTTTATTTTAGGTTATTTTATTTTATTTCCTTTAATTTTTTTTTTTTTGTTTTATTTTATTTCATTTCATTTTTCTTTATTTTATTCTGTTTTATTTTATTTTTTTTTTTTATTTTATTTTATTTTATTTAATTAAATATTTTAATTTAATTTAAATATAAATTTATTTATTTATTTTATTTGATTTAACTTGATTTTATTTTATTTGTTTATTTTATTTTATTCTATTTTATTTAGTTTTACTTAATTTAATTAAGTACCGCGGCCTCGGTAGCCGAGTGGTTAGCATTGCGTACTGCCATTCGGAAGACTCGGGTTCATATTCCGGTGCCTCCAACATCCAAAAAGTTATGGAAAATTAATTTAAATAAAAAATTATTTTAAATTTTCCAATTGCGGCCGCCCCTCGGTAGGGAATGTCTATCCCTCCGAGTGTATTTCGGACATGAAATGAAGCTCCTCATTAAAAAACCATCAGCCGTTCGGAGGCGGCTTAGTATAAACTGTAGGTCCCACCATTTGTTGGAAAAACATCAAGACGCAAAACCACAAATTGGAGGAGGAGCTCGGCCAAAAAATCACTTCAGCGGTTACAAAGTGCCAATTATATATATATATATAATAAGTTATTTTACTTTAATTATTTTTAATATTTTTTAATTTTTATTTTTATTTAATTTTATGTTATTTATATTTTACTTTATTTTATTCTGTTTTATTTTTTTTAATTTAATTAACTTTATTTTATTTGACTCTATTTTTTATTTCATTTTATCTTATTTGATTTTATTTGATTTGATTTATATTATTTCATTTTATTTAACTTTACTTGATTTATTTAATTTAATTTAATTTTATTTTATTTTAGTTCCTTTTATTTTTTTATTTTGTTTTATTTAATTTTTCTTTAGTTTATTCCATTTCATTGAATTTAATTTTATTATTTTAATTTAATTTAATTTTATATAACTTTATTTTATTTTATTCGATTTTAGTTTATTTGATTTCATTTTAATTTTTTTATTTTATTTTAGTTTTTTTATTTTATTTGAAATTAGCTGACTTGATTTTTTCTAATTTTTTTTTTATTTTATTTTATTTTGGTTTATTTTATTTTATTTAATTTTAGTTCCTTTAATTTTTTTATATATTTATTTCATTTCATTTAAATTTTCTTTAGATTATTCTATTTGATTTAATTTTATTTATTTGTTTTAATTTAATTTTGTTTTATTTAATTACTTTAATTTCATTTATTTTTATATATTTTTATTTAATTTTTGTATTATATTTTATATTATTTTATTTTATTTACTTTATTTTACTCTATTTATTTTATTTTATTTTATTCGATTTTATTTTATGTTTTAAATTTTATTTTATTTTATTTTAATTTATTTTATTATATTTTATATTTTTCTTTTATATAGTTAATTTCATTTTTTTTAATAACTTTTAGTTTATTTAATTTAAGTTGTTTTTAACTTATTAAACTATTTAAAATTTTTTTAAATTAAATTGAATTAAATTTTATTTAATATAATTTTAATTTATATTATTTTTCATTCAAATTTTTACAGTCTAAAAAGCTATAATTTACTTGTTATTTGTAGAATATATTGAGGCAAACATATTTTTAAAACTCTCAGCAACTCTATTTATGCTACAATACGTTTAACATAAAAGCATTAAATTGTTTTTCTGTGTTTGCTGCTTTCAAGGTCGTATAGCAGTGCTACAAACTAGCTATCCCACTCTCACACATTATGTGCGCAATGAAAAGCAATTGAAATATGCGAAATGGAAGAGGTGGATACAAAGAGAGCAGAACCAAGATATAGGAGTACACATGGAGAGAGCATAAATGTAATATATTCGACTCTCCAGTTTATTTATGCTCATCTCATTCATTTCAATTCCGTAGTGTGTGTGTGTGTGTGTGTGCCACGCTGCGTATACGTAACATATTTTACTATTCCAAATATATGTCATACTCGTACCACCGTTTTCATGTTTTCGCATAGCATGACTATAACTCAATTATAGCTGATGTTGGAGAGATATTTTGTGGGTATTTGACATTCACATTTACGTATGTATGTACATACATACAATACATATAGGTAAGCATTCATATGTGTTTGAAAAGTTGTACAACGGCAGAGAGGGCTAACATTTTCTAAGCTGTGATTTGTCTTTTTCCCTGTTTTTCTACAATTGCTGCCAATCTAAAAGAATTACAGTGGATTTACAATTCTATTGTTATAGGTATTTTAGAAATGATTTAACTTATAATTGGTGTGGAAGTTATTTTCAGCAGAGCACTACCTTCAATTTGAGGATTGAATTATACTGTGCTCAAAAATCTGTTTTTTATTTAATTTTTTAATTTCATTTTATTTTATTTAAACCAAATTTTAGTTTTGCGTGAATTCAATATTTGGTTATACAACAAGAGATAAGGGTAGAAGTGATAAATGTTTCGGAGATCACCACTGCTCCTCCTCAGACTTTCTATGCCAAGGATAAATCCAACGGGTTTTGACCGGACAGGCGAGTGCTCTACTATGCCAACATTAGCCATGTAATAGGCGGTTAAAAAGTTCAATTCATTGTTAATTGAGCTAATTTAGTCGCTATTTTCTTAATAGTATGGTTAGTGAGTTTTTTTGCAATCCTGTATAATCTTAAAACCCACTACAAAGTTGTGATCATGATGTACATAATAGTCCTACTACCGTCGTCGAATACTGGCATTCACCCCGGTGGATGAGCATCTCGCCTCAATCTGCATCAAAACGAAATTTTTCATCATATCGTTGATTTGCGCTTACACGTGCTTGGTGAATTTAATGCCAGGGTGGACAAAGAAGATATCCTTGGTACGACTGTTAAAAAAACAAATCTCCACAACGAAACATCCGCAAATGGGCTAAAGCTGAACGACTTTGCCGGGGCCCGAAATATGGTTGTCTGTAGTCCCCGATTCCAGCACAAAAAATTCACCAAGCCACTTGGCTGTCTCCAGATTGAAAAACTTTCAACTAGATCGATCATGTTGTGATAGACAGGAGACATCTATCCAGTTTTCTAGATGTGTGCACGTTCCGAGCTCCCAACATCGACTCGGACTACTATCTTGTTGCGGTGAAGATACGCCCCCGCCTCTGTGTATCAAAGAACGCCCGTCAACAAACACAAGGAAAGTTCGACGTCGAAAAGCTGCAATCACAACAGACTACCGAACGATTTCCCACTCGCCTTGCACTCCTGCTCTCTGAGAGCGCTCATCAGCAACTCGGTATACGGGAACTATGGGACGGCATTTCAAGCTCTCTATATACACTGCGGAGAGAAAACAGACTGATTACCTCGCTGAAGATGGAAGCAAGACGCATTTGCAGACAAAAAAAGAAAGAGACCGAGATGCGTGAGTATGAAGAGCTTGAGAAGCTGCCCGATAAGAGTAATGCTCGAAAATTCTATGAGTAAATATGAAGGTTTCACGACCGGAGCAGACTCCTGTAGGACTCAAAGAGGTGATCTAGCCATCGATGCCCAGAGCATATTGAATTTATGGAGGGAACACTTCTCCAGTCTGCTGAATAGCAGTGAAAATGAAGTATCCGGAGATGGTGAACCCGAAACCCAATCGATGACGATGGAAAAGACGTTCCATTACTAGACCATGAAGAAGTTCGAATAGCAATCACCCACTTAAAAAACAACACAGCAGCTGGAGCTGACGGCCTACCGACAGAACTATTGAAACAAGGCGGTGAAGAGCTGACAAGGTGCATGCATCAGCTACTTTGCAGAATATGGTCGGACAAAAGCATGCCTGACGATTGGAATTTAAGTGTGCTCTGCCCAATCCATAAAAAAGGGGACCCCACAGTCTGGGCCAATTACCGTGGGATAAACCTGCTTAATATCGCCTATAAGGTCCTGAAGAGCGTATTGTGTGAAAGACTAAAGCCCACTGTCAACAAACTGTTTGGACCTTATCAGTGTGGCTTTAGACCTGGGAAGTCAACCATTGACCAGATATCTTGGAAAAACCCCGGGAAAAGTGAATCGACACCCACCACCTCTTCGTTGATTTTAAAGCCGCCTTCGGCAGCACGAATAGGAGCTGCCTTTACGCCGCTATGTCTGAATTTGGTATCCCCGCACAACTTATACGGCTATGTAAACTGACGTTAAGCAACACTAAAAGCTCCGTCAGGATCGGGAAGGACCTCTACGAGCCGTTCGATATCAAACGAGGTTTCAGACAAGGTAGGTAAGTAGGCAATTGAAAAGTAAAGTCCTCTCTCGGCGAACGAAAACCAAACTCTACAATTCTCTCATCGTTCCCGTCCTGCTATATGGTGTGGAAGCATGGACGATGACAACATCTGATGAGTCGGCGTTAGGAGTTTTCGAGAGAAAAGTTTTGCGTAAGATTTATGTTCCTCTTCGAGTTGGCAACGGGGACTATCGCAGACGATGGAACGATGAGCTGTACGAGTTATACGACGACATTGGCATAGTTCAGCGAATCAAAAAGCAGCGGCTACGCAGGCTAGGCCATGTGGTCCGGATGGATAGGAATACTCCACCTTTGAAAGTTTTCGATGCAGTACCCGCCGATGGAAGCAGAGGAAGAGGAAGACTTCCACTCCGTTGGAAGGACCAGGTAGAGAAGGACCTGGCTGTACTTGGTATTTCCGATTGGCGCCACACAGCAAAAAGAAGAAGCGAATGGCGTACCATTGTTAACTCGGCTAAAATCGCGTAAGCGGTGTCTACGCCAGTAAAGTAAGTGAGTAATTTATTTTTATTTCATTTTATTTTGTTTAATATAATTTAATTTAATTTTATTTTAATTT